>JABFEA020000021.1:5571070-5623184 GCA_019775915.2 Cyphomyrus plagiostoma | reverse complement strand
GGCCCGGGGCACTTTTGAAACGCCTCGTCTGCCCTCTTGGGGGTTATTTTTTCCCCCACCGGTTATTCCAAAAGGGTTTTACATCTTACTGGGTTTTCGGTGGTGCACCCCCCCCCCCCCCCCTTAAAGAGGGTGCAGAGAACAAAACCCGAGGCAGCTGGGTGTGGGGGGCAGGTTTCCCCCGAGATTGCGTGCAACTCCGGAACCTCCAAATAAGGCAGGAATTGGAGCGCTGCCAACAGCGTGACAGAGCTGTGCCGTCCTGTCTCACCCCGGGACCTTGCATTTTAGGCACCGGGTCTTAAGCACGTGTGATGCTGCATGGAGATGTTGAAAGTCGGGAATCTGTAAAGCACGCTAAGGAGGTGTCCCCCCGTGAATTTTCTTTGCCCGGATGCCAAAGCCATGACCTTTGAAATTGGCCTGGAGGGTGGATGAGTGAATGGTTCCTGTAGCAGCTCATGTGTCACGCGCTGTGAGGTATTAAATCTAAGGACACTGTGTGACCTGCTCCCTTCCTGTTGGGCTGGACCCGTGTGTCTCTGTGTGCCTGCATATACACAGTCTTGTCACTAGGTGGTTTTGTTGTCAGTTCGCTGCTGACCTCTAGAAGTCCTCCTGGGCCGTCCCTGAGTTCCTGGCCCGTCCTACTTTGTGTCTTTAGTTACCTACCACATATGTTATGCTTTATTTCTCCTCGCGTTTGCAGCTGGGGAGCCATGTAAAATACAGATTTACTGCAAATTCGAGACTTTTTACTCACCTGTGTCTCATGAAACACATTGCGTGCAGTTCAGTTGCAATGAAATAAAATGTTTAGATACTCAGCACGCAGCCTCAGAAGTGACACTGATAGATTACGACAACGTCAGTATTTGGCTAACAGAGTGTTCTTTTTTTGCACCTGACAAACTATTCAGCAAATAACTTCAAATTTACGAAGGGTCAAATTTTCCTGCCTCTTGCACATGCTGTAGGTCCTGAACCTCACGAGAGCTTACATAGCCAAGCATCAAGCCTTCGTCGTGCCTCTCATAGTGAAATACGCCAAAGAGTGGAAGGAGCAGCAAAGCCCGATATACAGGCCTCTCTGGTGGATCAGCCCTGATGACCCCATCACATTCAGCATCGATGATGAGTTCCTCATTGGCGATGAGGTCAGTTTATCTTTCACTTGCTAGGCATGGTGGAGTGGAGAGGGGGCATTTAACAGTATGTCAGAAACATTTCAGTTCTCATAGCGAAAGCTTCGAGCCGCCCTGGACACCTCCGCTAAGTCTTGTAACTTTTTCATAATTTCATGCTGTGAGACTCAAACAGAAACATGGTGGTTTGAGTTTCAGCGTTCAGAGTTCAGGCCTAGTGGGAGCCCATAGCGACCGTGGCCTGTAGCCAAGGGGAGTTTCCTGGTTGCACCCTGCTGTGGGTCAGAGATACTCTTTTTTGTCTCCATGTGGGTTACATATTGCAGATGAAATTACAAGAAATTATTTTAAGGCTTCGCCTTCTTCCTGTTTACAGGCACCTGCATCTGGATGCAAGCAAAACATCAAAAAAATGGAGAAATATGACTTGGTGTATTATTACTAAAATGTGACTATTATCAAAACTGAAGTGGTAGCTCAAACCTCTGAGCTGTGCGTGTTCTTTTCATAGGTGCTCGTCGCACCAGTGACAGAGGAAGGAGCTCTGCACAGGAACATTTATCTGCCAGGGAACGGTTTGAAGTGGGAAGATCAAAATAACAGTCTTGTCTTCGACGGAGGGACGCTTCTAGAAAACTATCCAGTTGGTCTTGAAGACGTCGCTGTCTTCATGCGAAGACATTTATGAAATGTATAGATCCAAATCTTTTTTTTTTGTAAAATTTTCCACTCCTGCTGTTCTGCTGCACTTTGCAGCAAGATCACTGACAGTATCTCAAGACACAGTCTTGAGATTAAGTTTTAAAAATACTTTTATACTTGCACTTTACAAATTCAAAATTATTTCTTTACTCCCGTTTCTCCTTTTTTTTAAATGGTATGATCCATTTCGACACTCTGCTGTTTATTTTTGGAACTTTCTCTTTCGTCTTTCTTTGCTGTTAAGCGTCCACAATGTGCAGAGACCTTTATGGTTTACACTCCATGCATTTACAGTCTTTAAAGTCGAATAATTTATAGTTCAGCTCCAGTGGTGTTAGCAAACTGTTGTGTTTAATTTGCATAAGAAAGTACGAGTTTTAGTGAAAGACCAAAAAGAAGAAATTGGTGATGTTTAAGTGGAAGAGGAGCCTGTAAATGCTTGTATTTAGACTTTGTACAAAAATCAAGTCTCTTGTCAGTTTTTCTCAAAGGCTTTTACTTGAATTGTATGGACTGTTTTGTGTACGACTGAAAAGATGTACCTCAATTGCAGTACCACTCTACAGAACCATACATAGTTTATTGATTGACACTTAATGTATGATTTCTCTGACTTAGACTCTCTTGAAGCACTTATTTATGAAAACTGAAGGACTTTATGAACAATTTATGATCCTTATGCGGAAAGGCCATTTTGACCGTTAATAAGACCAGTCGAGTATAACATGAGACGACCCATAAAAACACACTTTCGCATTTTACTCTAATCTGTTTTGTTCTTGGGAGAACCAGAATGAATGAAAACCAACACAAAGGTGTCGTCATGCTGCTGTGAAATTCACCAGCCACTCGGTATGCAGAATTAATTATGATGTGACCCTAAAGGCGGCAGAAAAACCCCAAAGAACAAACATAATGTCAATTTTAAGCAGAACTTTCATTACTGTATGATATATTGCTTTGGTCTCAGTTGTTAGTTGTTTTTAATAGGAGCCACAGAGTTTGAAACCAAAGGCCTGTTATGATCCATGATTATGCCAGAACCACCATGAGGGGAACCTTATCGTGTTAAAACTGCAGGAGCCACAACTGGGAGCCACAGAATCTCAAATCTGAAGAGGGAGGTTGGATGTGGAATTCATTGGCCAGGCTGTGTTCTGTTCTAGCCCTGGTTCACGTCATATAAATGGATTGCTTTCCTTCCATCCCATAGCAAAGTGCGCCTTTTGGCAGAGCGAGGACTCGCAAGGCTACATTATTTGCACATCGGCTCCTGCTGTTCGGAGGTTTGAGACAGATTGCGGAATGACGCCTTAACTCTGCAGTTAGGTGCCGAGTAATCAGATTGAAATATACAGCTTATATGTAACTGGCTGCTGAGAGTACAGCTTGATATATTCATCACCCAATATATTAAATGTAACGTAGAAGCACCTTTAATATACTGAAACCTTGAATTATGCGATGTGCTGGATAATTGCTAACAATCATCATTCTTCGGAAGCGTTTCTTATAAGACACCTGTGGTCTGTGATTGGACATAGGCCTGTCTCTATACAGTATATCAGGCTTGCTGTGTCCTCATTTGCAGAGGTGGACATTTGAGGTCGAGAAAGTAAAAATCCAGACCAAGAGTTTGTTTCAGCCAACCAGTTGAGTACTCTATGATTGAGACTCCATTAATCTATCTATTCATCCATTTTCTTAACTGCTTGTCCTGTTCTGGGTCATGGGGGGTTCAGAGCCTTTCCCAGAGGCTACAGACACAAGGCAGGGAACAACCCAGGATGGGGCGCCAACCTGACTGTGAGTCTTTATACTCAACTGGTTGGATAAAACAAAATCTTGGTCTGGGTTTTTACTTTTTGGACCTCAACTATCCACCTCTACTCATTTGTGACCATTTTGTTTTGTTTTGTTTTTTAACCTTCAGTCAGTCAAGAAAAGTTACTCAAAATTTCAGTCACAAGATTTTTAAGTGCAAATATGATCAATATTATCTGATACGTTTGCCTCCTGGGACCTGAACTCAATGACTTAACTTTATGTGTATATGTTTACTTGATTTCTAGAACTCAGGTCTGGTAGATACAAACAATAATACAGATGTCTTACAACGTAATCCCACTTCAGTGTCTTAACCCCTTTCTGGGGAACAAAAAACAAACAAAAGAATGAAGGCTTTGTATGTACATATGGTTCCTTAACCTGTAATTTCAAGCATAGTAGGAAAATGAATCTTGTGTTCCCAGGTGAATTAAAGAGAAAGATTAATGTCTGTTGCCAGGGGGCAAATTGATCCTTTTCTTCCATAGTTTATGGGTTCCATTCACTATGCCCAATTCAGCCTTTTTTTTATTATTAAAGATGACATAAAATTGACAAATTGCAATAAAATTCTACAAATGCAGACTGTTGTGTCCACCCTGTCCATCGTGCCATTATGGCAAACTTCTCATTGTAACAGCAACAATGATGTAATCTGTAAATGTTCATGTCAAGTGAAAATAGAAAACATATATTCATCATTGTTACTATTAATTTTTATTTCATGGACATCAGTTCAACAAGCTTGTAGCTGAACATGCAGTCTTCAACAGTCAAAGAAAATGCTGAATGCCATTTATCTGGGTAGTAACTGTATATCTGCTCCGGAAAAAAAAAGTACATTTAACATTATACTGTACGTAAATAAGCTGTAACACAATATGAAACAGCAAGAACTTATTCTGTTCTCCAAAAAGTTACTCATGCCTTTTTTGATGGTTAGAAGAATAAATTTCCCCTCAGGCGCACCCCAGACATTGCATGTATTTGTTACATTTTTACTACCAACTTACTGGTAAATTAGGCGTGTGAGTGGCAAGTTCAAGAAATGCACGTGTGTATTGGACGGTAACAGCTAATACAGGGTAAAAGGTACATTTACCTACAGCTAGGGCCCAACTGGCAGACCCTTGAGGGTACAGTCTTAGTGACAAGTAATTGTACCCTCAAAGGTGCAAATTGGTACTTTTTTCCTGAGAGTGTATAATGATAGGCATAATATCATAGTTTTCTTGCAACATGGAAATCATTTAAACATAATTTTCTTGGAACGTCTTTGATTTTTTTGTACAGTATTTTATGTATCCATTTGTACCCCCTCTGTGTATCTGTCACCAAATATCTCCACCAATTCCCATTAAACCCAGTAAAACTTTACGCGCAAGGTGACTTCCATCAGAAATCACACCCCCAGCATTTTCTACACCATCTTACCCAAGGTTCCCACCCTGCATCTGACGGACAAGGACAGCGCACTGCAAACATGCATACATGCCATCGTGTAGAACATAAACACCAAACCACATTCGGCATATTTTATATTTCATGATTTCAACTTTTATTTTTTAATAAAGATGCTGTAATGCTTACTTTGATATGAGGAATTTTATTTTGGGATGGAAGTGTGCACATGAGTGTAATGCCAAGAGTGAAAGAGAGTAGGAAAAAAAAGGTGGCCATTATGGTGCATGGTTGGTGGGAAAACAAGATACACGGAACCTGAGAACGAGATACACGGAACCTGAAAGTGTGTCAGGTGACATTAGGGTCGTGATTGAGAGCTGGAGCAGGAGACAGAAAGAACATTCATATACAGCTCCAGAGCAACACGCATCAGGGTGGAAAGGAAAGGGACAGGCTTAGAAGGCCTTTTGATAGCCAGCTTCGCATTCCCAGGATAAAAGTGGCACCCCCCCCCCCCCCCCCAATACCCCCCACTAAGACATTTATTATTATACGGCTGCAGAAAAAATCAGACACCACAGCACATTTTTTTTCACTCATTTTTCAAGTTATGGGTGTGTGTCTGTGAATAATATTTTTTTTATTGAAAACTGCAGCCTGCCTCTTCCCTGTTTCTCATTAATGAAGGGCTTCTTCCTTGCTTTTTGAGATTTCGCTCCTGCTTCTAGGAGCCTGATATGAGCTGTCCTAGCAGGGCACTTCACACCTGCACCTAACGTTTCCCATTCCTTTTGAAGGTCACTTAATGGAATCCCGCTATTCATGTGAAACTGTTAAATTAACGGTCATCTCTGGCATTAGAAAGTTGCTTCCGCCCTTTACCTGGCTGGTTTCTGGTTGTTCCCAGTGTCTCCTGCTTCACCTTGTTCCAGTGTGCTGTTGTCTTAGAATTTTTGAATTTGGAAGCAACCTGCTGCTGAGCGTAGCCTTCTGCAGCACAGTTAAACATGATTAAAAATGTTTTGATTAAATATTTTCCACGGTTGTATATTATATAATTATTTGGCTGGAAAATGAAGGTGTAGTGTTCAAGTCATAACACATTAATGCTTCTTTGACTGCGTTAACGTATGATTTAATGAAAATGGCAGAATGGCAAAGATTATCAATAACAAACATTATTAATAAAGGCATTTCCTCCAGGTTGCAAACAACATGGCACATTAAGTTCCAGAATTCACAGCTAAAACGTTCAGTCAGCATCTCATGATGAAGCTGGTGGTGGGGAAGGCAAGGAAATATTGACACTTGGTTTCTTTTGTTTAAGAAAATATACTAGATGGCTTAGAGAATAAAAATGCTGCATTTTGCAATATCTGTCTCATTTTCTATGTAGTGGTGGGGAAGGCTAAAAACGAGGATTTTTTACTTTTCAGTTAAGTGCACATTCAATTGTTGTCAGAAGTTTGCCAAGTAGGTTTTATATTTAGACGGGTTTTTTTTTGCTAAACATTCACCTTCTGTTTTGAGAGCAATGTAATTATAAAAGAAAAAAAAGCTTGGTGGTAGACACAGTGGAGTGAAATGCATTCATATCATAGCTGGTTTATTTGATCCATGTAAGACTGATATAGACACAATTTATTTTTGTCTTTATTTTGACACTTCTGCCTGGAATATGTCAATTTTTATACTGATTATACAGACTATAAAATCTTTGGGATGGTATTGCAACATGATTCTATATGCAATTAATCACCGTGGTATAATGTACAAAAACAGTGATATATAGATACCTCCACATTCCCTACAACAATTTTTGAGCTCAGTCTTGGGTGACCTGTGCTCCATGAAAGTCCATGCTGCCACCTACTGGAAACACCTAGACATTTTCTGGGCACATGCATAATAGATGGAGTGGATGCATATAAAAAAAAATTTAGGCTACATATTGTCTGGCGGAAACCCATGAAGAGGACATTACATATAATATTACATTTTTTCTAAATCAGTGGCTAGTTGAAGGTGAAATATTAATTCTATGTTTCATTCTAATGAATATCCAATCAATAACACAAATCTACTAAATTTTGTGGAAAAATACAAACATTTTCTGTGAAACTGAAAATATCCTAAGCATTATTTGTTCTTGGTTGATTTACAGGACTACTGACAGTATACTGAAAGTCATATCTACTATTGCAAATAAGGCGACAGGTCAGGCTCCTTCCTCAGACGGCCTGATGGAGGCTGAAGCTTCAGATGCACAATATATACATGCAGCTTCTCTGTTAACCACCGGTCTCCAACTCCGGTCCTGGAGAGCTACTATCCAGTAGGTTTTCTGTCCCACTTGGCTTCTCATGAGCCACACCTGCTCCTAGTATTTACCTGAGAACAGGTGTGGCTCATCAATAACAACAACAAATTTATTTTTGCATAGCACATTATCACAACATTACATTGTCTCAAAGCGTTCTACAGCATCCCCACCCAAAGCCCCCAGTGTGTAAGCCAGGGCTATTCAACTCAGATCCTCGATTCCAAATACAGGCCTTGTTTTCAGTTCTTCCTGGTAGTTAGTTTAATAATTACTGATTCTGATTGGTCAGAGGCCTCACACCTGGCTCACAGGTGAAGGAAGGCTGGAAAATCAGCAGGGCTCGGCCCTTGAGGACCATGAGTTGAATAGCCCTGGTGTAAGCCATAGGCAACAGTGGCAAGGAAAAACTCCTTAGAAGGAAGAAACCTGGGGAGGGACCAGACTCAAAGGGCGAGTCCATCCTCCAGGGTCCTGCAGGGTCAAATTGGCATGATAGCCAGGTATGATAGAAAACCTACTGGATGGTAACTCTCCAGGACCGGAGTTGGAGACCCCTGTTGTAAACGTTGCAGGGCACTGGGGGCTACCTGAACCAATGACAGGCCACAGGGTTTTGTGGATCCCCGGCAGGCTATTTTTAGAAAGAGCTTGTCAAGGTGTAAGGTTTCAGCTTATGTTGGAACTTGATGTTTTTCCAGCCTCCCAATTAGAGCATTGATTTTAAATGTTGCTTAGAGCAACATCTAATGGCAATGCTGATTTGGCAGTAAGTCTCTATATACTAAGTTGTCCATCAAATTTATTATGGAATTTTAATTAATTATTGCTGTATTAATTCACTTTAATTCCTAAATTTCCATGGATGTACTTACTAGTTGTCTGTTTCACATTGCAGTTTAATTGCATGGTAGAAAAGTGCTTCTCCAGGGTAAACCATTCAAAAACTGAAAATTTACCATTTTTTTGATGACTGAGTGCTTTTATAAAAATGAGTCAGACAAACTTGTGTATTCACCAGACTGCTTTAATATCGCACATAGTGCCATTTAAACCGTTCATTGCTTAAACTTGAACGGTTCATCTGAAAAATAAAATCACTAAAATATTTCCTATTAACTTCTAATCAACTTTGTTGACATTCACTCTCAATTCAATTCACAGAAAAATACAGCATATTTTAAGTTAAACAATCTTTAGCCAAGCAGTATGATATTCAGTCGTATTGCACTAAACTCCCAACGCAAAATTCACAACACTGAAACATTATCCGTTCTTTTCGTCCATCTCTTCATTTTCTGTACCAGCTAGTCCTATGTTTGGCCACAAGCCAGGTAGAACAACCATAAATTAATTGTCAATGGCTTTGATTGCTTTCAGACCTGCTTACACCGCCGGGAAAGATGAGCACGTCGCAAAATGATGAGGCTGCCATTTCCCGCTTCCCATCCATGCAGCCTCTGACCTCTCAGCAGCTTTAAAAATGAAGTGCTTGGAAGTTTACACACTTCTATTCATACGTGATTAATATCCAATGTATTTATAATTCCGTGTAGACCCGTACAACCAGTCCCTAGCATTTAGCAGGGGTGTTGATGGAAGTCAGAACTTCCTGTCCCCTGGATCTGACAGGGTATTTATTATTTTCAGATTACTAACCCAATATAGACTTCTGCCATGTATCCAAGTAAATATTAGAGAAGCTAAGCCTAGTTAAAAATTAATTCTGCACAAAAAATATAGTAAATTTATTTTGCTTATGATCAGGTTTATATACTGCATATTCAAAACAAAAAAATGATATGCAATTTAAGAAAAAAATCTGCTTCACTGCTTGCTTAAAAATTTCATTTCATATCAATGGGTACTTTTCTGTTTGTAGTTTAAGTCTATATAGAGTAAATGTAATGCTCCCTGTAACATATCAGTAATAACAGGCACATATGTATCTAATCCTTATATTTAAATTTGATGGATTATTACACCATGAATGCACAAAAAGTTGCCTTTTTCAAAAATCAGTTTTGCCTTTTTTCTTGTGTGACCAGGATAAGCGAATACAAGCGAGATGGAAATCTATAGATTATTAAACCTCTTAATATTTGCAGCTCTTTAACAGGCAAAAAACAGATTGATATGAATGCAATGAATGTTTTTCCTTTGTCTGGGATATGAAAATAAAAAAACTAAATACTCAAAATATTTCTGTACATCTTCCAAGACACCATCCTCCTAATATATAATGAACAGGCTATATCTTGCTTTTTATACAAGCTTTCATGTTTTACTTTCACAAGTTATTAACCCTCAAGCAGACTTTACAGCTTTTTTACCTAATTGAAGCTGACAAACCACATCCCTTTTTGCTCTTTGTCACTCTGTCCCTAGATTCTTGAGACCTAATGGTAACGCCCTCCTGCACGTCTCCTGATCTTGCCTTAAACAGGACGGTGATGGAACCTCTGCAATTGCTGTGCCTCGTTTATAGAATCAGTTACCATGTGAGATTAAATTTGCTCCAACTACCTCCGCTTTTACATCTAGGCTTAAAACTTATCTGTTCTCGATCGCCTTTCCAGGCTTTTAAAGTTATTTCCATTTATGTCTTTTGTTACTGTTTTGTTGCTTGTTTTTCATTGCTTTTTGTTTTTTATGATTTTTTTTTATGATCCTTGTACAGCACTTTGGTGCAGTGTTACAACTGCTGAAAATGTGCTATAGAAATATACTCGACTTGACTCATTAAACTAGGTGACAAACATGTGACACTCATTTCCCTCTGACTCCAAATATGTATCTTTAATACTGCTAGCATTCACCTACCATATAAATTCTTTCTGAATGTATAATCTCATAGTTCCTTTCAGTGTTGTCCAGCTTGTACTATGTAAATTAGGAGCCTGGTCATTAGGAGGACAATTATCACCAGATGTCCATTAATTGCACATGGTTCAACTATCCTTTATCTGTCTGTCTGTCAGCTTCTCTCTCCGTCTCATTTTAAAATTTATATAAATACTCTCCTTGTATAAATACTTCTTGGTGCAGTAAGTCTTGCCACCTCAAAAAAAAATAACTTCCCTCTGGTTTTAGTTTAACCTTCACTCCTGTGCGACTTTGTTCCAAAAAGCCCCCCGGTGTTTCATAAATGTAACCCTTCATTCCTACACAAGACTTTAAAACCACGTGTGGCCTCCATTATAATGTAATGTTGTTTTCCTCAAAAATACACAGTGCATTGCAGATCATCTGCGGCGTATCCATTCCTTGCTTGAAAGATACAGAGGAATTTTATGCATTAGCCTCTGATGTTGAGTGAAAATTCTTTCTTGTGATTCTTAAGTATTTACAAAAATACTCCAATTTCTGTGTTAAATATTACAAATAAAAAACTATTAATTTAATAATTTTTCGGATAGGAAAGCTTTCACAATTAAGGAAAATAATTGATATGATTCTTTTCATTTAATGTTTTTCTGCCCTTGTTTGTTAATAATGTTTGTTTTACTCAGATGACAGAAGATTTAATTTATCATAGTGACTAATAGCAAAACTGCTACACTAACATCTAGCAAATGAACAAATAAGTAATGACAGTTGAAGGATGGATGGCTTGTCTGATGATTCTGGTGAGATTTATCAGGTCATATATTAAACTGACATTATAAGCTTATTATGTTATAGAACACATCAGGTAGATACTCCGACTGAGCTGATGACTTGCATTGAAGGCAGGATGTCATTAGCCTGAACTTACTGGACGGCAACCCTACAGACTAGATTAAATGAAATTTCAACACACTAAAGTGTCCTGTACTCAGTTTGTCTTGGTGTATTACAAAGTACGTTCGTGTGAACTCGTCACTCAAGCAACTTTGAATGTTCCATCCCATACAGACAATCAAATAAAATTACAGGTCGTCGTCGACTTATGACCATGATTGGTTACGACTGACTGGTCGTAACACGATTTGGTCGTAAGTCGCATATGTATAGCCTACTGTACAGTAATGTATTGTTATAAAAATCTTTGTCATACCTTATCATACTTTTCTCTGTTCATTATTGTTATACATCATAGTACAGTACTGTGTACTACTAAAAATTCAACCTCTTTTAGTTAATTCATTTTTCGTCCTTTTTACATATTTTTCGTTAGACATTATTGTATTTTTCTTATTTTCATGGTTTCTTCACATTTTATGCATTTTATTTGTATCATCTCTACACCATTTTGTTTCTTATTTTTTCATTCGTCAGGTTTAAGTAAAACACTGCATTACCAGTACAACTGGTTTAATATTTGCAAAACAAACTGTCGTACGTCCAGTTGGGCAACATTTGCGCTGCCAGACATATGAGCTGCGATCATGGTCGTAAAGTCGATTGGTCGTAAATTGGATAGGTCGTAAGTCGACGAGGACCTGTAATTGATAGTTATTGAACACAGCAAATGATTGCCTCACCGATTCAATGAAGGCAACTCAGTAATCAATTTGTAAAAGACTACATATAAATATACAAACCAACAAATACAATGATTACAATTCCGATCCTGCCATCTTCATCACTCGAATTTCAAGATTTTACAACTAATATTATTAAACAACACAACAAATGGAATGGCAGCACCTGCATTGGTAACACCGTTGCCTCACACCACCACCATCCGTAGCTCAGTCCCCAGCCTGCAGTGTGTGTGTGTGTCTGGTCTGTGCATCACACCAAAGTGACATTCCATCCAGGGTGGCCCCACCTTCCACATACATCTCATGCATTCTATGAATTGCTTGTGTGATCTTCAATAAATATTTCCATGTTGGTTAGAGCTTCAAATATTACACATTAAGTTGTCTGATCACATAAGACTGGAAAAGAAGGTCAAAGTTTAACCGTCACCCTGTAGATATGAGCACTCAAAGCACCAGTCATCATCTACAAGTCTATCGGTATAACCAGCCCTCAAAATGCCTATATGCATGTTTAGCTTCCATTAGAGACATTAAATTTAATGTAGCAGTAACGGATAACAAAGCAGGGCAGGTGTGGACAGCAATGGGACAACCGTAAAAAAATAACTCCACTTAGGGGCGTAGCCAACTAATAGGTCATTTTTCAAGATCTAAAAATAAAATTTGAAGCTAGATATTCACCTGAACAAAAAATTAGGTTTTAAATAATTAATTTTACAAAAATCATGAGGGGGATGGTATCAATAATGTGATTAACGAGATGCCCTGCCCCTGGGTCCCCAGACCTCACTATTCCTCACACTCTGCCCACGGCCCTGACTTCACCGACTTTAAGATCAGAACCGACAGCCTTCCGATGCCAGGCACAGATTACAAACCTACATCTGCCCTGAGAATAAAGCAACCATGTAACACTGAGTGAACGTTTCATATGTCAGAAATACCATCTAAACGTTCCTGTCAGACGTCTACCCTTTCAGTTACTGGGTATGTTAATGAACTTAACCGGCAAGGTAAATGACCAGACTTCTGATACGTTACCCATACATGTGACAATTTATTGCTGAGAAGTATATTTAGCACATGCATGAAAGTGTAATGTGTCCAGCCTCCAGATACATGGCAGAGTCAGAGATGTTTGGTGGAAACCTTCAAAAAGTAATTCTAGATACCTTCTAGTGAAATGCTCTTCTGTGATCGCCTCCAGAAAAATCTTTAGACTTTTGGAAAGTTGGGGAGATCAGACAGGCTTTTTACATGCTGAAAGCGCACCAACAAAAAATGTTCTTCATAGGTGTTGCATATTCGGAAAGTCATATGGCCTTGAGACAAATCGACGACCAGGTTGAAGCCCCAAATTTGGGTTTGTACCCAAATCAGATTTACGCTTCATAATCCTGGCTACTTGTTCACGGATAAACGGGGTTCACTGCTAAGTATCCAGAAATGATTCTGCACCAACAGGCCGTAAATAAAAATGCCTATTTCATTATATTTTTCACTACTACAAACATCTCTGGCACATTCTTATTTTAATTGATGACTAAGTACTGCTGCAATAAAAGCAGGAATCCTTCAGACTGAGTGTTCTTACACACCACAATGTTTAACTGTGAGCTGGTTCTCACACTAACACATAGCAGGCACATTCCATTACTTTGCGAGCAGCAACCCCTAGGGTTATGGATTTGTCAATGCAACAATTTCTTTGCAGTAATGTGTGTTAGGCCTCATCCAGCTATGTCAGTACACTCAGTATCTCAAATACTGATGGTTCATTATGGTCTGTCCTATATGGATCCTTTGGCTTAAGATGTGAACCCAAGATGGTTTTGTTGAAGTGTCTTTTTAAAGAAGAATCCACAACATTCCTTCATGTTAATTATCCAGCAATGCATCATTCAACGGGTGAACTCTGACAATGACATTTATTTTGTTAAAATGTTCATTTTGGTATTTCAGCTGTTTTTACATTTTTTTTAATTAAATGCCAACATATACAGCTTGAACATTCAAACAAAACCATGCGGCAAATGAAGTCTGCAGGATAATACAATACAAATGTGAAAACAAAAGTTTCCATTGAGGTTTCAAATATCCTATTATTTTTAATCATAAAATACATACATAACTGCAGTTTTACAGTCCAATTACAAAGGATTCCGAACAGCCACACGATAACGGTAGGCACAGAGGACAACGTTACTAAAAACCGTATCTAGAAGCAGGCTGACATGAGTAAATGTAAATGGTTAAAGAACATGATATCAGTAAATTAATACAGAACGATGTTGCAAGGTCCTGCCCCTTTAATGAACTAACCTGTTAAAAGTTCCATTTCACAACAAAGAAAATGCTTCTGTAGTATGTGCACGCTGTTTGGCTAAGTGTTTGCCTCAGGTTATTTGAAATTTATAAAAATGGCATGTCACTGAGCGCTGTCGGGTTGCCGCGGCCCTCAGAAGGTTAGCTTACCAGCGAGATGGCGCTCGCCCTCGTGGCGGCTCAGGCTCCCAGCATCCCACAGACCTACACACTGACTATGCTGGTGGAGTTACGGGAGTTTTGAGAAGCACGACCGTCCTGCAATATTAATACCAAATATGTCCCCAGCAGCCTATAGGTTGAATCTGGGCAAGCCTCCAAATGTGACTCGCTTTTGGCCACTGAGACTCCTTCGAGAACCCCTCCCCTCAACCCCCACTGCTGCCAACAGATCCCACTGAACAGGTCCTCAATCTGCAAATTACTTGGCAACGGAGCCTATTCAGCAGTATACCAACGTTCATCTAAGAAAACTCAAAAACCTGATCGGGGGAGGGGAAGGAACAAAATGAACTTCAAGCATTATTAAATATTATAGCAGCAAACAAGAGAAAATAAAGTCACTGTACATGTCATAACAAAGGAAAAAAAAAAAAAAAAAAAAACAGGTCACCGCATACTACCCTGCTCTCAAAATCTCCTTCTGCCCTCCTCCTCCTGGCCATACTGCTCTCCTGCTTGTGTGCTTTACCATCCCCAAGATATTCAAGGATAAAACCATTATGGTACCGGCATGCAGGGGGCCGCATGATAGGTCTGTGCGAAATCCACACCAGTGCCTCTCAGTGCACCTGACCGAAACCGGAAACCAGATATACTTTTTTTACCCTATGGAAACCAAATACATGACTCATGCATGCCTTCAGCCTGCAGTTCCTACTTATTATTATTTTTTTTTACATATTTATATCTTTTTACTGTATTAATTCAAGATTAAAACCCACAACATCTGTACAAGCCTATAGAGAATAATATTTACTGGCTTTTTAGAGTCTACTGCGACAAAAACGTTTCCTTCTTATGGAGACTGATCATTTCTTGGCATTGTTGTCCAGGTGGAAAAGGCCCAGAATGTCAAGCATGGCCTGTTTGATGTTGCTTCCAAAGCGATGCGAGTCCTGATCAGAAGCAGAGAGGAGAGGGAAAAAAAAAGAAAAAAAAAAACACATTGGGTATTCTGTCAATACCAAAATTGGACATAACGACAACACTGAAAATGTACCAAAAAAAAAAAAAGACTAACTTAAGAAGCTGTATCATAATTCTGGTTTAGTATCCCATGCCAGAGGGCCTAAAAAATAGGCACAGTGGCAGATTACTCACGGTCTCTGGGCTGGACAACTTGCTGGATATGTGGAAGTTAATGAGGTTCTCCCCCAATATGATGTAGGACACGCCATAGCCGTCATCAGCCACCTATTATGAGACAAAGCGATCAATTCATTGCTTTGCATGGTACCTTCTGGTAAACCTGGTTTGACTATTTTACAAGAGCCAATCTCATATTACAAACAACCCAACAACACAGCCTCGCAAATAGATCTGCGGAGCTGCATTTAGACACACAATTATTCGTTTACCATTCTCAGATTCATCTAGCTTCCCTGGCCCTTTCATCTGTTATACTCAGACTTTCGGACAGCTTTTACAATTTTGAATGTTCTAGCACTCCTAAGGTTTCCAGGTCTTTCAGCTTGTGTGCTTGGACGGAGATGGAGACTCACTGGACCAAAGCCACCACCGCTGGAGGCCAGTTCTGGGTGGTTCTTGAGGTCGAAGAGCTCGGCCTGCTGCAGGGGGGTCTGACTGGTGGAAAGTCGCCACGGCTCTGATAGGACCTTCCAAAAGAGAGAAGAGATTATGCGTTTGCTGTACTGGCAGCATATAAAATCTGAGAATACACATTCTTCCTTCTCACACTGGAATGCAAATATTAGCATGATGCTTTGCAAATGGCACCGTCGCCAAAGTTCCCTGAAGGGTTGCCGTCCCACTGATGTATATTACGACTGGAACTTTACAAGTATATGTCATGTGCTTTTCAGTTACATGGTTTTCACTTCGGGACCCAAAATGAAACAGATGAGAAGAATGATTTCTTGACAGGGAAGAAACCTAAATTCACAAGCAGATATTAAACATGCAAAACAATGGGGTTAGTGCCCAGATGTCCCTCTCCGCGTCCTTAAGCATCCACAGTTACTCCTGTTGACCAGTGTTTCAGTGTCAGTGTCTAACCCCTGTATATTATGCTGCTCGTGACAAAAATTCAAGGAGCACAAAGACTGAGGGCGGCTGTGTAAAAAGGCAGGACATGATGCCTAATGTTTTCTCACCTCCTTGAGGAAGGGAGACTCAACCCCGAGGTATTTGGACACCACATAGAGGCAGAAGAGATGGCGATCAATGCCTTTGCCAGTCATAGCCAGACGATACATCTGCTGGTGCTTTTCTGCTGCGATCTTCAGCAGCTTCAACCGCTGCTCCCTCTAGTGGTGGAGGCGGGGGGAGAGAAGAAACGTGTTTCCGCCTTGCCCACACGCCTTGCTTCATACTGACATCACGTCGCCATGACTGGCCCCTTACCGTCTCGTCCCTCATCATGGACCGAACAAATTCGCAGGTCTCTATCGTGCAAGACCGCACAGTTTCGGTGCGCCCCTCCCTGAACAGACGTGTCATGGAGGCCTCGTATGTAAGGCAGAATGTCCCCTTGTCCTACACGAGAGAAAGGTGCTCTTTCAGTTAGATTGGCTGTTTAAATACATACACTCCTTACTTAACAACTGTGACAACTTAATTGAACTAAAATTACCAAGCAGCGTGCTTTCATATTTGCTGGTGTTTTGCCGTTCAGGGCTTTTGTACAAAGGTGACATTCAAACAATATCTAAATTTGGTTGACACAAACCCACTACTGGTACAGCGTACTAGAAATATCAGTAAGCAGCAGCACCTTGCTTATTGACTAATTCGCTTCACAAACCAATTGTAGGAACGCAACTCGGTCTTTAAGTGGAGTTTCTGTATTGGTTTGTTATGAAAAACCTTAATTTGTTGTGAAAAACGTTAATTATTCTATAAGCTTTGTTCACTTTGCCATTACGTTAACATTTTTAGCGCTAGCCCAACTATAGCTAGGGTGAGCCAGAGAGGGCCTGTCATGTGGAACTGGGACTCACCCTGAAGTGAGCCAGCTGCAGAGCAATCTGGATGAAGGCATCTGGGCTGGTCTTGCATTTCTTGATCAGCCCCTTCCCAAAATTTCTGAAGGGGATGATGTGCGAGTCGACGTCGTCGGCCAGCGCCTTCGCCATGGAGAGGGAACTGGAGATTGTTGCCTGGCACTAGGGTGAGACAGCCAAAAGACACGATGCTCAGCATAGAAAGAAGACACCCCAGCATTTCTGCTACTCCCGGGTCCAAAGGGACAGATCAAGACAGAGCTAAATATGACTCTTTTTGAACGTGAAGTCCCTGGATCCCTCGTC
This sequence comes from Cyphomyrus plagiostoma, assembly GCA_019775915.2. Taxonomy (NCBI): domain Eukaryota; kingdom Metazoa; phylum Chordata; class Actinopteri; order Osteoglossiformes; family Mormyridae; genus Cyphomyrus; species Cyphomyrus plagiostoma. Next base: position 5,605,498 of record JABFEA020000021.1, on the reverse strand, counting down.
ATTATTCAAGAACAAGGAATCAGTAAAAACTTCAGTTGTATAAATGAATGTAACACTGTGAGCATCAGGGGGCACAACAAATTAATTACAGCACAGAAATAAATATATAAATACTACAGAAAATAATCCATGAGTAATCTTCTAACCAGAAATCAGTGCCTAACAAGGAAAGGGCCAAAACTACCATGAAAATCTTCCCAATTATCATCTGTAATCAATCATACATTTACCCCCCAGTGTGAAAATTAATAGATGAAGAATGTCAGTGTTTCAGACTGACTTTTCCAGTGGCAGCACTGGTGCCACCAACTTTCTCAGTTGGTTGCATCGGCATATGATTGGGTTGCGCCCTCCTTTTTGATGCAGCATGGTATTAATCCATGACCTTGTGTGCTGATGAATAGTCCTAATTTGCATACCCAAGTTGTACTGATGAAAGATTGACCCCTTCACGTTCGTGACAGCAGATATCCGCCAATGTGACAATTTAGGAATAATATTATTTTTTATATAATATAAAAATCACCTAAATTATGCCTCTATATACAGTTACTACTGCAGGTACTGAGAGCACTAATGTTTTTCACTCATTATTAAAAATGTATTTAAAAAAAATAGGCAGCTACTCACTGCGCCATTTCTATGGCATATTAACACCACAGCCAAAGGGATTGTTTTGCAAATTTCATCATCAGTGCCTGAATATATACATATGCCCACATGCATGAGGGAGAGACCAGCCAGGGATGATCACGCAGTACTCATGAGGGGGCAAAACGTCCCAGTGTTTGGCATAAATTCGCACAGATGCGATCATGTGAAATTTTAACCAACACATTCTCCGAAAATGGCTGCAGTGTGGAGCCGTGAACGTGCATGATGTTGGAATGTAATGCCTCAGCTTATAGTAGGCAAAGCAGCATCATCCATCCATCGTACCTGCTGGTCCTATACAGGGTCATGGGGGTCCAGAGCCTCTCTCTGAAGCTAAGGGTGCAAGGCAGGGAACAAACAAAGGGGGGCGCCAACCCATCACATGTGCGCACACACAGACACGCACACACCTATGGACAATCTGGCAGCTCCAATTCACTTAAGCATTGGACTGTGAGGGGGAAACTGGAGGAAACTCCATGGCGGTACGAGGAGAACATGCAAACTGCAGACACGCACAGCCAGCGCTAACCACTCCGCTGCCCACATCATGCAATTTGCTAAATTACCGTTTCAGCTGTACAATTTTGACAGCAAGTTAGAACCTGGGGCCTTGAACCAATAACCTTTTAATAGAGCATTCACATCTGCCTGGGAAGGCACCATGTGCCCATCCCAGAAGAGTCAGGTGACCATTAGGGACTGCATGCTTTTCTCCTTGCTCTCCTCCAGTGTATGCATGTTAGATGAATGTGTTTTTTTTCTGTTGTGACCCAACACCCCTTCTGGTTTTAACTTTCATCTGAAATGCATTTATATACTTATATTCCTCCCATTTTGGTATAGACAGTCGTCACCCCCCCCCCCCCCATTTTCAGGGAACTCACCCAGTAAATCATAAACAGCAGGTAATCCGGTCTATGACTGGCATCACAAAACCACAGAGACGGATTCTCGCATGACTACGGCCGTGCCTCACCTCAGCCGAGATGTCCCACTGCAGCCTCTGGGGGCCTGGCAGGCTGGGGTGGGGATCACCCTTGCAGTGCCCGTCCTCTGTATATCCCAGCTTCACAGGGTCCATTGACAGCACATGCTACAACGCAAGCCATTATGACACAGCAAGGTCATACATTTCAAATCACCTGCGTGCTTTGAAACTCTGCAGGCAAAATTACTGGATATGGGAACCTGGAGAATCTAGGTGGTTCTATAACCATAGCGAGATATTCCGCTGGATCTGTGCCGAGGATTTGTATCTTTGTAATTCAATGCTGGGCCTCCTCCTTTACCTCCCATAGGTGGCCTACGATTGGCGCGTCTGCCCAGGAGTGCTCAGCATTCAGCCCCATTGTCCCATTCTTGTAAACGATGAGGTTGAACGACTTGTCGAACCACCTGGAGAAAACCCAGCCAGGAATGAAACACAGCACTGTGGGCTGCATTACGACTTCAGAATCCTCAGCGGTTCACCAGCATTATAGAATCAGGAGAAGCAGGAATCTGGGTCGTGCAGAACCCAAAGGATGGAGGTTCACGTTCGGAGTTGGCAACACTTGTTGCCAAGCGAGTGAGCTTCTGAATGAATCCATGTTCAGTTCATTCTGAACTGCATATTAGCATTTTCTTCATTGAGAACACAAATGGGCCATTTACAACAGAACTGACCTATCGTAGCACTTTCCATGTAGAAGAGACTTGGCATAGCTATCCAGGGAGCGGATGGGGTTGTCAGCTTCGTAGCGCTGTTCTGTGTCGTCCAGGGTTACGAAGAAGGCGGCCTTCTCCACGCAATCCAGGGACTGCTTGTTCTTGCCTTTGGCAAAGTACGTTGAGCGTGCTTTGGCCCAGGGCACCCTGGGAGCAGAGAGAAATCAATTCCGTGGGTAGATACACACACAGGTATCGGTGCCATGACATTTTTACAATGCCCAGCCCAGGACCGGTGCTTTGATGTTTATATATAGAGATTCAAAACAATAATAATTAAAATAAATTCCTGCATCATAGTGGCTGTGCATCGCACCTGTCCCCGGCGGTCAGGGCAGCCAGGGTTTCCTCTCCTGGCTGCGGCTCTGACTTGTCCCCCAGGATGCGTTCCATCTGCTGCTCGATCTCCCTAGGCCGGAGCAACCGCCCGTCGTAGAACATGGGAACCTTGAAATAGCGCCCCTTGTGGTACACCATGATGTGCTTGCTGTCGTTCATGTGCTGCAGGATGTCTGCTCTCACGGGGCAGGTGGGGGTGGGGGTGGGGCCACGCAGGTGAGAGGTGGCTGTTATCATCTCGTCATCTGGGTCTTCCTTGTAACACTAAACAAGCTTCACGGTAATATTAAGATTGACTTCACTGGTCCCAATTGGAAATTCTAGAGTTCATAGGCTACACTGTTTATGACTAGGAGACACTGGACATTCTAATCTGCAGAGGAAACCACTGGAAGACTGATCTTTCACGAGGGTATTGTCACACTGTGGATAAATAAACCCATATAACTTCGGCAGAACTTCTCCAAATGAAGAACATAAAGATAAAAAAGGGACCTTATTCACTAAATTTGTAGACAGACATACAGTTTGCAAAGAAAATCAACAAAAGCTGCAAAAAACATGCAAGAAGCTGTCATTGATACCCTTATTTAGATACTTAACATGTGAATTTGTTTCCATTCATCCTAAAGTCGAAGATTTTTAAAAAGAATTGACTTGGAAGACATAAGCCATCTAGGTTTGTAGACATATAGGGAAAGACGATGCAAGATGCGGAAGTGAGATGCAGAGAAAATGACCATCGAAGAGCCAAACCGTTGTTTCATGTTCATGTACATATTTCCAAATGAGGGGGAAAGAGCTTCTTTCATTCTCATTGTTTAATTTTTTGATGGAAGCCATCGTCACCCCCTTAAGCCAATGATGTCTCACATGAAACAAGGGGTCAGCAACATGAAAGGAACTGGTGAAGGGAACCTTGAGTTAAGACACTTTTCCTTTGGGCTGCTGTCCAGGGAGAACGAAAAAACAAACAAACAAAACAAAAAAACCTTCTCGCACCCAGGCAGAAATCCGGTCACTTTGCCCTACTAAGTGTACGCCGCCCGAGCTTTAGAGTCACTAAATATCAGATTAATTAATTTATTTATACCCACAGAACTCCACACACTAGACTTGCCATGCAAACTGGACACTCAGAAGAGCATTCTTTGCAGATTGTCACATGCTGGACTGCTTCATCAGATGTGCGGAACACTGCAAACATTTCCTAGATGCAAGATTACGTAAACATCCTTAAGTTATCAGTTAGAAACACGGCAAGCTGCTTCCTACTAGCAGGTGTTTGTCTTTTTGCATGCGGGTATGAAGTCCACAGCGTTTATGGTAGAATCAAAGCATTGTCTTAAACAATAAGCAGTGTTTAAAATTGGTAGATGGGTGTAGACACTCCTTACTGTCTAAATAGTTCATGACCAAGGGCTGTGTAAATAAAACCCTCTATTTTCAACTTTGAACTTTTCGAGGAAGCTGTAAATTCAAGTTTATAATTTCCTTTAAACCAATGTATTTTTTTTGGGGGGGGGGGGGGATTAAGATTAATGATTAGATATGATGACTCATGTATGGACTATGACGGTTCTCACCCACTACGCTGCCAGCAAAGGCATTATGGGAATATGCTAATTGATGGAGAAAAACAGTGAAACCTCAGACAGCCCTCTGTGCCTCCAGCCCACAAACACCAGTGATCCAATCGAGTTTAGTAGACTGCCGAGCCTTAGCCGTGTGACTAAGACTGCATGCGGGCACTGTGGCCACCGTGGGTTAATTTAAAAAATAAAACAAAAAAAAAAACAGTAGGTGCTTGAGAAGCAGGGCGAATGAGAGGCGGGGCTATAACTCTACCTGTTTCTAGCCCTGGGATGCGACTGGTGTTGAACATACGCTCATATTGGGACGAGCACATTGGAATAGTGTTTTGAAGCATAAGCTGTAAAGCAAAAGGAAAGAGTCAAAAAAATAAAATAAAATAAAGAAACAAAACAAAAAAGAAGACGACCCAAAAAGCCAAGCCTGACGAGGCCACAAGGACACCTAAAGGAGGGCACAAGGGAGACGATGTAGACGAGAGGATCCGATGGAGTTTGGAGAGTTAGGAAGACTCAGAATGCCTGGAATAGACCCAAGTAGCAGGGAAGACTATGCACAAAAAATTAAAAATGGAATAATTAAAAACAAAGAATGAAGGACTGTGGGACTTGAAATGATGATCATATAGAAACTTCAGTACTGAGCCCAGGATCAAAGGCACAGGACACATGACCTGTCTCTGCCAATCACCAAAAGCTCCACAGGACACATGACCAGCCTCTGCCAATTACCAAAAGTTCCCTGTACACTATTCATTTTCTGAAAGTTTCCAATATGATATAAGGTCCACTAAGAAATAAAAATGAAGCAAATGCAAGGCCTCAAAATGATAATGAGCACATTTTAGCCACATTTCAGTCACTCCCCTCCTGGAGTAATTTAAAATTTGTGCTGTTGTCCAAGTTGAACTGAGGCCCATCTGCTGCTGATTGGCAGGCAAACCAGTGTCACTGCACAGATGACACTGAGCAGAGGACCGACAGGTGTCCTGTGCCTTTCTAAGGTCGAGGGATAAGGTGCAAAGATTCAACATCCTCCTCTTACCTGTCTCGACGCCGGGGATGCGGGAGGTATTAAACATACGCTCCCACTGAGCGGAGCAGAGGGGGACTCTGTTTTCCAGTGCGTAAATCTGTACCACAAGCGTAAAAAACACCACATCCAAGAGCAGAAGACAAAACAGAACAATGTCTACCTGAAGGGAATCTTAGAAACATGCAAAGAGTTCAGAGGAGAAGTGCACAGGACTGGAAAAGAAGGAAAGCAAATTGTACATCAACCCTCCTCCCACCCCAACACCTTGAATGTTCTTGCCGTAGCCTGCGTAAAAGTAACAAGTTCAGATTACATGTTTCACTAAAATGTTAGTAGAGTGCAGTTCCGCAGAAAACATCAAGACCACTAAAAGTTGAATTAAAAAAAACACTGTACACGCCAACAATTAAAGGCTTAAATTTACCCAAATAAAAGAAGCATAGAATTATATTCAGAAGTTTTACACCATTCAATGGAAATGCTAGCGAGATCGCTAGCAACTAACCATGCTTATGAACTCGGCGAAGCCCTTAAGTCATGTGCTCATCTCACTGCATAAAACGCTTAACTTGAAGGACACATGGCCCTGTGCCAGAGTTAAGTATAGAATGCTTTGGCCAGATAGGACTCAGTGAACAAGAGCCATAAGCTAAAGAAGCCAAGCAGGTTCAAAGCTTGAGAGATACTTGGTAGCCAATGGGCCTTGGAGACATTGAGAGGTCCTGATCACCTCTGAATCTAATATGTCATTCCCTTTAGTTTCCATGTTGGTTGAAGAAAATACAAAAGTGTGTAACTAGAGAACAGGAATTCTTACCGGTTTGATCTGTGCTCTGTCTAACTTCCTCCTGTACAGCATGATGGCATGAATGGAATTTCCAGCTCGAGCTGCTTGCAGGTTGGTAGGGAAGACATACAGGAAGTCCTGGAAAAACAGGTATATGACAGTCACGCCATGTCAAGATCCCAAAAACAAATCTGGAAATCAAGCCTATATATTATCAATGTTGTTGACTTTCAAGAGGTTCACGACACCAAGTGCACTTCGAAATATTCCCAAGAAGTGTTAAGAGAAATAAGATTTCTGCACGTGTGACAGAGGAGAAACACTATGTCCTAATGAAACGCGCCATGATGAGATGACTGTGGATTATAGGAGGCCAGTATCCATTCTAGTGCTATGGCTGATGAACAGGCAACTGCTACAACCTGTACAGTATAATGTTCTTTTTCCCCCTAGTTTAATCAATGTAATCATAACAATTCAAAGGAAAAAAAAAATCAGTCGTGAGGTTGACTGGTGTCTAAAGAACATTAAAGAAACTTCAGTACACAACACTAGCACTAGTGATTGTATTGGGACTCACTTGACAGACAAGTTGTACAAAATCTCTGTTAAATTATACTGAAGAAGAACTGTTTTTTTAAAGAAAGTCCAGTTTGAGGACCCTATTCAGATGGAAATGAGGGAAGAATGGAGACTAACAGGATCACTAGCCCTTTCTGTCTTCTTTAATCTTCATGTTTCAGCCACATAATACATACATTCACTACACTGTGTCCCAAATAAAATGGTCCACACTTGAAATCAATGTGCCATGTGCCTCACTTCTATGTTCCTTTGGACAAAAGCGTCTGTTATATAAACAAATGCAGATAAATGATTTAGCCAAAACTTCTAGTTTCCAGTTAAGCTTTCTTACTGTGGAAAAGATATATAAACAAATGATTAACCTCTTCCCTCAGAGGATAAATTATCTTTACTTATCCAGTGGAAAGTCAACAGCAATAAAAATTTCTTACCATCGCATAGTAGTTGCTGTTAACCATGATGGGTCCACGGCCTCGGAGGTAGATGTACTCTTCCCACCAGTCACTGACCTACAGAAACAAGAGCGGGAAATGTGTACAGGAGAACTACGCTGCAGACTCTACAGAGTACGGTGCAAAAAGCAGGGTTATGGACAGGACAGGTAACTTACATAATTTGAGGCCCACCAGGATTTCAGCTTCAGGTACCACTGCAGTTTTGGGCCCAAGTTCTTCTCAAACTCCTTGGCCAAACCCTCCATCCTTTCGTACTTTTCATCATCCATAAGTGGACGAACAGAATCAAGATACTACAAATGACACAGTAAGGAAGAATGGACGGTGGGTGAATGTTTTTGCTCAGTAAGTAATAAAATCACAATTTATTTGGAAGAGCATTTTTAATTGTTTCCCTCCATTCCACCTCAGGCCGCATGCTGGAATTTGTAAATGTGTTTGATAAAGTGATGCGATATCTTGAAATTCCTCCTCTCAGCATGATCTGACTTCAGCATTTGCTCAATGGTCAGCATTAATGGAATCTTAAGCAGCATTGGATTTTCACGTCACTGTCTCACTTTTACAGCATATCTCTGACCTACTATCGATCCCACATCAGCTGTACAAAGCGATCAGCACTCACCTGCTTCCTCACCTATCTTTTTTTTCACATTAAAAATTACAATGACTCAGTCAAACCACATGTTCTGGGAACACTAAGATAAACCGGTGTAATGAAAATCACTGGTGATAAGCTAGACTAAACATATGTGCTCTAGCAATGAAAAACCAGACCTGATCCAGTCGAATCCAAAAGGTCAACTTCTTGGCTCACCCTTGTTCAGGGGGTATGAGAACAGGACGTTCGAGCACATGCCACTGGGCAAGAAGAGCAGGCGTTCACCTACCCGTCTCATTGTGTCCTTCACTGGGGGCACAGGCAGCCGTGGTAGAGAGTTCTGAAAACTGTAGAGCATTGGATTTCGGCCAGAAAACACCTTAACTAACACCTAGCAGGGAAGCAGAGAGGACAAGGATGGGGCGGATGTAATTAGCACTGATGTTGGTCGTTAATGCAACCAAAGCTAGAGTGAATTCCTTCTTAAAGGAATACACACATATATACAACTTGCAGTATATTACTTCACTGTCACCTCACTGCAGTATCGTCCCGTGACCATCAACTCACCATCCATATCCGTGTTTTCCAGGAGACCGTCCCATGACGGGCATACATCCAACCATGCCAGGAGAGCAGGATTTTCAGAGCGTTCCTCATGATGAAGATGATGGTGACCCACAGCCCCGTACCAACCAGTACACCTCCCACCACACGCTGGCTGTTCTCCGACAGGTATCTACTGCGGGACCGGCGACAAGGGCACAACATCATCGGCTGTACGAAACAATAGGTTTGCAACCCTTGTTAGTTTTCGGTTCTTCCTAAATCACCACTTCAACACATCAACTTAAAAATCACCCCCGTAATGTTGAACCAATAACAATTCATAAGGTCTGTCTCAATATTGATTAACAATAACCTCTAAAAATGTTTCTCACAAGATCCAGATGAAATCTGTCTTAATGTAAAATGAGGGAACGTGTAATTAAATTTTACTATCCTTGAAAATTCCTCTAATTTCAAACACATGCATTGCCATTTCACAGTATATATTTTGCAGGAAAGATTACAGTTCTCGGATTCCTAGCATTCTGTGAATATTCAGGTTTATCCCAGGAAGTGCCATGTCACACACAAGGCCAACAGGAAAACTTCCCCAAGCACACAAAGTTAAATAGGTGAAAGTTCATAGGGGTGTTGACAAAGCTTTAGTATATTTGCAGCAACGTATCCTACAAATGACCTCTGCTCCATTCAAGTCACTCTACCTGAAAAACATAACCTTCTGAAATCCTGGTTCTGTTCCCATGCAAACATGTGCCAATGGAGAATGGGAGCTGGCGTGAAATGTGACATTACCTGACTGGGAGGTGCATCCCCAGTTTGTCAAACAGCCCTAGTGTGGGATCCATACGTGCATACTTGGTTGAAGACATGTACCCCACCACTACCACCAAGAACCCTGAAGGACTTCCAGGGTATACCCCAGTCATTATCCCATTCTGCAAAAAAAAAAAAAAAAAAAAAACCTCAGAGGGACACAATATTTACCTGTAACATTATACTTCTCGGTCATAATTAATCGTCGATGAACATGAACAGTGTTTATAAGGCCATTATCTATAAAGATGCCCCCTTACCATGGGGTTATGTTCCGACATACTTAGGACACTTACATTAGCCTACAGTTAGGTAAAATAATTAACACAAAGCCTATTTTATAATAAAGTATTGAATATTTCATGTATTTTATTGAATAACGTACTGTAAGTGAAACATGGAATGGAATTGGAATACCCATCGTAAAGTCGATATATCATAAAATGGACCATCGTAACCCAGGGAACGCCTTTTTAATCATTTAGAAAGTTTAGCTAAACAGTCCAGTCTTTATTCATCAGGTACTGCAGCTACCCTCTATATCAATGTTTCTCAAGCTGGTCTTCAGGGACTCACAGACAGTCCATGTTTGAGGCCTAGGAGGGAGCAAAAATGTGGACCGGCTGTGGGTACCCTAGGACCGGACTGTGAAACAATACTCTGCGTGTGAAGGTACTGAGTGATGGGGCGCACCTTAAAGCGAATAAACCTCTTCTTCCAGGAGTGGAGGCCAGAGAGGTAAATCTGCCGGAGGGCCTCGTGGCTGAGCTGGAGATCGATGCCATCGGGGCCGACTGTGAACTGGAAGGCTACAGCCTGGTGTGCTTCTGCCATGACGGTGACTCAAGATTGCTGTGGACACAACACAGAAGCTCATTCACCTGCCCTTTAAGTGGCCAGAAGGAATAAACTCCTACTCCTTTAAGATAGAAACCAAATGTTTTGGTTTGGCTTAGTTCCTTGTAAACCGTTATTTAATGTCACAACTTTCATTCCACTTCCCCCAAGGAAAACCTTTGCCAACAAGAAAACAATAATATTCATCAAATCATATGGAACAAAAAATGTAGAATTTATGCTGACTGATTTATGGTAAATCCCTCATCTGCAAGTGGGTATTGACCGAGTCACAAAGATCATATACCACACTGATGCAAGAAAGTCTGAATCAATACCAACAAAAAACACACTTTCAAACATGCCGACTGATAACGTTTATGAAAGAACTGAAGAATGACGCAACACACCATCCTTTAAAGGAGTATGTACGATTTTACAAAGGCTGCTGGAAACATGAATTCAAAGGATGTTACTGCAAATAATAAAACAACAGTAGTTTAAAAGGATAGCAATACACCTGCATACAAGCTTTTACACAGAAATGCAATTCACATTTTCATACAATAAATGTAGATATATATGGATGCAGAGATGAAAAATATGAACTTTTATGGGTCACACAGTGAAGCTCACTGGCAGGAAACAACCTATTTTCCCTGTGGCTTCACTCACTGCAGCACTCAGTGGCAGCTGAAGCAGAAGTTAGGGAGCTTATCAGAGTGAAACTTTTATTGCATATCTCAATTGAATTGCATGTTTCTTTGTTGGTAACTGCGACGTGATGTTTACATAATGTTTTTCAGAGTGTCCTCCTTAAATGCTGAGCTATAATTAGCCACATCATTGTACTAAGAGTGCTTCAGCCAACGAAGCTCATCATTAAATAAGCACACACTTGTCTACAAGTCTGGAAACTGAAATAAATCATAATGAGATGGATGAATTGTTTTTCATAATATAATTTGCAAATAGTAATTCGGAGATTAGAGTAACTGACAACAAACCGTGCCCGACCAATAATTAAACTTGATAATACGCTGCAATATTTATACATCTCCCGTTGTTTAACGAATGATTCGGGGTTTCCCGAAGGGAAAGGTTCCGGATGACCCAAATTAAAGATTCAGGACGACCTATTATTAGGTGACTCCCTTGGCGTAATCACGTAGCATAACATCACTTCACTAAGGAACTACGAACTTCATATGAATATCTTTATTTGTTCCCCCGAGGATTGGGAGCCAGGGGTGAGGGTAATTCGACATTTGTCAATTTAAGATAAGTTCCTGCAGACTGCCTGCTATTGCTATTGAAATCCCAGGTTGGAAATCCTGGATGCACAAGGAAATTCCCCAGACTGCGCGAACCCCGTGACCATGGAAACGCAAATATGCGAACGCACGCTGATTTGTACCAAAAACGCGCGGATAATCATATTCTATTCTCTTTGGCAGGAAAATGTTGCATATTACAAAATACTACATAAAAGTGTTCGATCGAACTAGTTAATCGATTAAGACACAGCTGCGAGCAGAAATTCAGAAGACTTCGCAAAACGCGCAGTTTTTGTATGCGCATTTATTTGGGACATAAAACTGAGTAAATGTCGTAAATGTCCTGAAGCATGACACCTGAAGGACACGGGGATTGCTATGCGCGCCAGCGTTTCCATTCAGTCACATTTCACGAGCGACGCCCATCCCCCCGCAGGAGTTCGGCGATCACATGACTCTCCGAGCCTCAGAAAACTAGGGGAAAGGTCACGGCGCGAGCCTGGCGCTGCAGCAAAAGGGAGCGGAGCAGCCGGCTTTTTTTTTTTAAACCACGTTACAAAACAAATAGATACACCCATTATATTGAGATAGAACTGTCTTATTTCAGCTAAGCTTTATAAAACAATAAATCACGTTTATCGGAAGTACGTTTGTGTATTTAAATCAACGTGTTTTGAGTCTTGAAACGCATACATTCCAATAACAAAAAACTGGATACAACCAAGGAAAATGTGTCGTCGTGTATCAAAATAATTACATTCAGTTTAATTATTGTTATGTAAAAAAATACCCGCGGTTTACAAACCACGTGCATGGAGATTGAGGTCTGAATAACGGATCTCGAATGAAAAAAACATCTTGAATCTTTGCAAGAGTATGTAAGATTTCACAAAAGGAGATAAAAGATAAAATTGTCTGGCTAGAGGGTTATTATCCGACCTCATAAATGCGACACCTGTCTGCTGACAACGTAAACAGTCGACAAATTCTTACACTACTGACCTTGACTAATTTAAACTCCCTATGAACTTGAACCTATTACTTAATACTGTCTGTTGTGAACGCATAGTCATTGTATATTAATTGGGAAAATACAGTAAATCGTTTGATTTAAATAAATCACATTTCACATATTGAATAACACAGGGCGTCGTGCCTGCGTATTAAGATAAACGACCTATTCTGGGCATGACGATATGAAATTATGATCCAAACAACCACTTTGCGACACCAACCTGCGGACCGCATTAAGAAAAGTCGTGTCCGCAGTGTCTGAATGCCGGCGAAATGCATCAGTGGTGCTTAAAACCCTGATGAAGGAAATCAGACATTTGGTTTTTTCCTCTTTACGTGGATTTCTACAATACGTAGAAAAATCACGATCTTTGCCTGAGAAGGATGCAAAATCTGTCAAAAAAATGCAGTACAGGGTACCCATGTGTTGCAGCCTCACTACCGATGTAAATTAAATGCAAAACTTTACAGAACTACTTCAGTTTCCAGCAACGGCATTCCTTCAAAAAGGCGTATATTAAGATAAACCATCACGTTTAGGCCCTTATTTCAGAAGACTATTATTAACTGGGAATTCCTTTTGTAAACAGCAGATAAAAGTCAAAGTCAAAACAGAGAATAGTTCAAGTGCGTATGCCGGTGTGTAAAATTCGTCCACCACCCGCTGCCCTGAACTGGATGGATACATGTAGCAGCCATATTTCCTTACTTGAAATGTCGAGCCGCTATTATTTAACAAAATCAGGAACAAAATGCAGTCATGTGTGACTTACCTTGATGCTTAAAATAAACGCTCTTTTGTCAAGGAGCGTGTATATGTTAGTGATGTTTATGCCCGGTTCGAGTAGACACTGCCCCTTCGCCCTACTGCGTCTTCCCGCTGTATGAATGAGAACACAGTATTCACGTTAATACCGCCCCCTGTCAAGCGTCAGACTCTGCATATATAATTTATGCAAAACAAACTTGTTCGCCACTCAGAAGCCTTTTAAGGCTATGACTATAATGCGTTCAACAGCATCATCGTTAAGGGCGTATTAATTTTATTACTATTAATATTATTATTTTATATGGCCGGCAGACAATACAGAGTGACACATTGTGCAACTAGCCGGCAAAATGTTTACTTTTATCTGCATCCACTACTAAGTGCAGCGAAAAACTAAATAAAATGAGCACAATGCAGTCAAGTACTTCTTATAGATTTACAAGGAAATGGTTATTGTACGTTTTCACCTTTGCTTTCGTTTAAAAATATGCGACGCCAGTTGTGGAAGATCACGCCTCTTCCGTGTCGGTCAATGTTGCATCAGAATCCGGAGGCAATGATGGCAGCATCAGGAGAGCTAGGTAAATCGGATTTTATTATGCATTGAAACGAATAAGTTGATGATCTTAAAGCTTTCACCACGCCATCGGAGTACGTTTGAATACGTCGATATGTAGTCGTTTTTGGTTATGTTTAAGAATCTTGCCGGTTCTAATTAGATTGATCTGGCGCATGCACATTCATGTCCTCATGTCTTGGGCAAAGCTGTTAGCTTACAGCACAGTTAGCTACCTTTATGTGGATCGTGTTAAATGCTGACCTGCTAATAAATATAAAACATAGTCATCGAATCAGTTGCATGTATTTTTCGGTAGACTTTACTCCAGAAGGTCCGTTTACATTTACTGTCATTTACAATACAGATGCAGTAAAATCAAAATGCTAATGAATCAGCTAGGGACTTCTGCTGTCTGCAGTCGTGCTGTACATTGAATTGTATTCTAATTTTTTTTCTAGCGATTATTTTCGCCCCGGCAATATGACTAGCGATTCCCATTCATTTCTATTAATGCAAGGCGGTAGATTTACCCAAGAAAACTGTCAGAGAAAATATTAAAAAGAAACGAAAGTGAAACTGGAGTGATGCCCCATTAATTAGTACATTCTGTAGTAACGCCACAATGTGGTAGATTAGACCATTTAAGCCTTGATGCATCTTGCCAATAGATTTTCCATTCGCGAATTCCGGGCTTAGAAAGGGATTCCATGAACAGAGGTATTGGATATTAGCATCCATATATGTGCCCTCTTGTCTTCGCAGCCTTTGATTATGGCTTCTTGCTGCGTGTAACGGAAGAGCCCCCCAATTTGGGGGCCCTGAACGAGTACCTGAGCAGCCGCAGTTACCTGGCCGGCTTTGGCCTGTCTCAGATTGACGCGGAGGCCTTGGCGCGTCTCCGCGGGCCCCCTTCCCCGCAGTACCCCCACGCCCTGCGCTGGTACAGACACGTACAGGCCCTGCAGCTGGACCCCCAAGCGTCCACTTCGGCCGCCGAACAGTGCTGCAGTGAGTAAAGCCATAGGAAAAAATAGGACGGTCCTAGCCAGTGGACTTTGCTGTATGGCTCCTAGTAGTTCAGGGGCCCGAAACCTGCTCCTGGGAATCAGTAATATGTTAGGGCGTGTTCACACTTGGCTCGATTCGTTCAATTTAAGTTCAGTTCATTTCGAGTCCACTTAACAGTAGGGCTAGGCAATATCATGATACTACATCGCGCATACGCAATAATCACTAGGGCTTCAGATGACAGGCGCAATATTTGGCCGGACGCCAGCTTTTCGGTGCTATACGGACGACAATTTAGTAATATGGCTAAAATATTAATAAGGCTTTGTATGACGCCCAAAAAGTCATTATTAGTATAAATACGCATCTTTATGGTTAATAAATGTGTCAGACTTTGAACTGCAAAAAGTACCGCCACATCGCCGACGTCTTTTTACCTTGTTTATCCACAAGATGTCCTCTTTTAAAACATGTCGTGGCTGCTTTTCTTCACCGCGACTTCAGTGCATATTGCATTGAGGTATACTAAACCATAGTATACCAAAACAGTATTTAATATATGTGGTGTGCTCCGTTAATCGAATTTAAGAAACATATAGTTAATACAGATTACTAACTTTGTTCACAAAACGCATCTAATTAATACCTAAACCATACTACTAATCTTCTTACCAAATTATTGGCGTAAATAGATGTCCGTAAAGCACCAAAAAGCTAGCGTTCCGTCAAAATGCTGTCATCTGAAGTCTTGGTGATTATTGCGCATGCGCGATATAATATCGATATGGTATCGCCCAGCCCTACCAGGTTCGCTTGCTGACGATCTTTGAGCAAATAGCGTGCCGATGGTCTCTTCTTTTTTCAATAGGCGTTTTTGGGTAGTATACACTGCGGATATCAAAACAACTATCACAATTATCACTAATTCTTAGATTAGATTACACTAATTTATTGAGGTGGGAAATTTGTCGCGTTAATACATGCAGTGTTTTGTTATGTACATAGATTTTATCAGAGACCTGTAATATTCCTTCCTTAGTTTGATTTAAAAAAAATACCTGCTGGAGGCATTCATAGGATAAAAATATTGTAATTTATAGAGGGATTATACCTTAAGATCTTTCATGTTATAAAGTGTAATTTTCAGTGGTTTAGATTAATCACGCGATTGAAATTAGTGTTTTGATCGGCCTGTTCCGTACCTGCGATTATGTACATGTGGTATATACCATTAATCCCGAAGGTGTGTGGTTTAAAAAAATTAACATTGAAATTCGGCCTATACTTGCTTTCAAGTACCATTTTTGTTGGAAATGAATAGTTTGTTTATGGCAAGTTTAAGTTAAACTATAAAACATATTAAATATGGGTCATTCTCATGAACTTGATGAGAAAGAAATGACTGTCATGACCAGTTAATTGTGAACCAGTCAAGTGTGAACGTGAAATGGACTGAGACCACATAAAAGCTCAAGTGCACCAGAAAATGAACTGAGTTGTCCTGGGAGGTGATGGACAATTTGAATCCAGAGAGAATAGAGTTCTCATTCTTTTGGCCCACTTTCTGGTCCACTTGGAGAGGACTGAGTTTGGTTCATTTAAAGAAGACTATATGTGAAAGTACTCCTAAGAAATTCATTTACCTTGACGGGTGTCCTTGTCATTAGGGACAATTTAAACATTTTTGCAGTCATAAGTGACGTTTAAGCACATCTCAGGAAATATGTTATATGTTTTCTGAAGAAAAGAATTCAGAACAAAATGATTACTTTGGGTTCCCAGACTGTGGTTGGAAATGACTGAAACTGGATGCCTTGCAGTTTTATCATTAACCGTAATTATAATGAATAAATGCATCTATTTGGTGTGGAGGACTCACCTCTGCCAAAAACAGCGATGATTCAGTCAGGTCTGTCAAACTGATTTTGGTTAATCTCAGGTCTTTTTATTTTAGCCTAACATAGCTGTGTCATTTGGGTCACTGCAAAGCACTGAGGACTTTCTACTAATTATTGGACAGGCCTTGATGCATACGATTAGCAGAGTTGTCTTTTGTGTTTCTACAGTCAAAGGTGATCCTTGCTTAAAGGCTTGTTGCATCATTTTTTGTCTTTGCCTTTGTCTGTGATTGATGTCTGGCTGTTTCCCCATTAACAAAGACTGTCTAGTGTCAGCAAAGCCACAAGACTCCAGATATGCCTGCAGTTCAACTGTCAACCATGTGACAAATAGTGTAAACGAACTGGTGTGTCCTCAAGCAAAAGTCTGCTTTCTCATTTATAGCAAAGGGGAAGAGAGTCCAGTCGCCATGGTCTCCACCAGAAAGGACAGATGTGCCTAAGCTGTATCTCTACAACAGCCTTACACGTACAAAGGTGAGAACATTTTTAATTCCTCAGTGCTCGCTGGCATTCCATGTGGTGGCAGAGATCTTAAAATCCTCTTTCTATGGAAGCACAGACAAGATCCCTGATTGTCACTGCTGCTTTTCAGGAGGAGTTTATCCCTCAAGATGGACGGAAGGTGAAGTGGTACTGCTGTGGACCTACTGTGTATGATGCCTCTCATATGGGTCACGCCAGGTAAGAGTGGAACTCTGGCCACAGCTCAGTATGAACTTAAGTGCTACACTATGATCTTAATCCCAGCCCTGTAAATATAAGTAGCTGGTATTTGTCTGTTGCATGGTATTCTGTGTTTTCTGTTTCAGGTCTTACATCTCTTTTGACATTCTTCGAAGAATTTTGATGAACTATTTCAAATATGACGTACTCTACTGCATGAACATAACAGATATTGATGACAAAGTAAGGATGTGAATAATACACCCGTTTCTGTTGTCAACCTTTTCCATATTTTCACCTGGTTTAATTTTCAGCTTATATTTGCATAATTGGTTTGAGTGTGAGTTTCTCTAACAGGCCCCACAGTGAAGATTAGTTTTCCCTTTCACTGTCATTGTGTCGCTCCATTTTACTGCTGATTACTCAATGACCACATTATTTGGTTTCATGTTTTTCCAGTTAGCAGTCAATGAGTCCCCTTTGATACTCTAGTTGTCTAGATATGTATTTGTATTTGACCACTATGCTAATCTACAGATCATCAAAAGAGCCCGACAGAACTATTTATTGGAGCAGTACAAAGAGAAGAAACCAGCACCGTCCCAGATATTACAGGATGTCTTGACAGCCAGGAAAGTGAGCCATTATTGATCTTTGACATGGATTGAGTAATTGATTGAGTAATTGTAGTCTATGAGTACTACAGATATTAACCACAGGAAGTAAAACCCAGTGGAAGTGTGGAGTGTGTTACCTGTTCAGTAATCTACCAGAGATAAATGTAGGCATGTGGGGGGAGGGGGGTCACCCACAATGACCCACCGATGAAGTGGGTACCTGAAGCACACCATGGTCATCTTGAAATATGTGTTGGCAATCATCTGTAAATTACTTGCTGTTCCTTCTGCCTCTTAGCCTTTCCTCATCAAGTTAGCCGAAACAACAGATCCTGACAAAAAGCAGATGCTGGAGCGACTGGATGCAGCTGTTAGTGCTGCTCTAGGTCCCCTGCAGGGGGCAGTGCAGAGTGGAGCTGAAGACTCGGTTTTACAGGCCCACGCACAGGTAGTTTTAGTAAACGCCATTCCCGGTATTGACTTATCTCTTTATCCTGGTCTATTTACGTGTAATTAATTCATTTTATGTGTAGAATACAAAAATACATGTTCTTTATTTATCAAAGTTGCTTCTGGAGCAATCAAGAGACCTGCTGTCCGATTGGTTGGATTCCCAGTTTGGCAGTGATGTGAGCGAGAACAGCATTTTTTCTATTTTGCCCAAGTTTTGGGAGGAAGAATACCACAAAGACATGGGAGCCCTGAATGTAAGGCGAGCCCTTTGCTCTACAACTACATGCTGTTCCCTTCTGCAGCACAAGCCACTGACATACCTATTTATTTGAAGGTTCTTCCCCCTGACGTCCTTACCCGGGTCAGCGAGTATGTGCCTGAGATTGTGGACTTTGTAAGGAAGATAGTGGAGAACGGTTATGGGTGAGTGAACTAGGTATGCCCTTTAAGTGAACCCTTTTGTCCTTCTTGCCAGGCCAGTGAAATGTAGTTGTTTGTGGTCACCTTCAGGTATGTGTCCAACGGTTCGGTGTATTTCGATGTGGCCAAGTTTGACGCTAGCAGCGAGCACTCCTATGCTAAACTTGTGCCAGAGGCAGTAGGAGATCAGAAAGCCCTACAGGAAGGAGAGGGTATGTCCAATTATTGCCTGTGGGCAGTGGGTGTGTTGACATATATCATATATCTGACCTGGAAGTCTCACAAATGCCCACTTGTTTTATTTCATACTGTAGGAGACCTGAGTATCTCTGCAGACAGGTTGAGTGAGAAGAGGTCTCAGATTGACTTCGCCTTATGGAAGGCTTCTAAGCCTGGGGAGCCATCTTGGGACTCCCCGTGGGGCAAGGTAATGTCATCAGGAGGCGTGTAGCGATATATCACCCAACCATAAATCGGGCTACAAATTTATGATGATTCGGGTTGAGGAAATAAAAAATGAACTATGATATCTCAAATAATAAAATTATTGTTAGGCTGTGTGATCTTAGTTTTTTCTAGATTGCTTAGACAGCAGAAGCCACAATAACTAGTTGTGCCCCCCTACTGGCAACAAATTAATGTAACCTGCAGAAGTAACACTATGAAACAGTGAAATTGTTATTATGAAAAAAGCCTATTAACTTTTTTCATTTTTAAATGAAGGAATATTTGAATTAATAGGGTACTGTATTTTACTCCGACCTCTACAATTTTATGTACTTATTGTTGGTTATTAACATAAAACAAGTATTCTAAATTTAACAGAAGGAATATTTGAGTTGATAAAGAGTGAGAAAATAATTTTATTACTAAAAATGCAATTATTCTTAATTTTTTTTAATTATTATTTTTGAGAAAATCAAATTGTGGACCCAATATTGTGAATTGAATCGATTTCGTGAATTGGGTGAATCATTACATGCCTAGTCATTGCATTTTTAACTGTAACAGCAATGTAATGCTGTTAATGCAAAGTGTCTTTCTTACATTTGTCATATATGTACAGCTAGAATGTTTGTCTGTTTTCAAAGGGGCGACCTGGTTGGCACATTGAATGTTCTGCTATGGCTGGCTCCATTTTGGGAGAGTCCATGGACATCCATGGGGGAGGATTTGACCTGCGGTTCCCCCATCATGACAATGAGTTGGCACAGTCTGAGGTGAGATGAATCTGATTGTGCCAAGGTGCAATGTTAGGCAAGGTGACTACATCAACTTTAGGATAGGATTCATGGACACTTTTCCTTGTGTTCCTTCTTGTGCACAGGCCTACTTTGAAAATGACCACTGGGTTCGCTACTTCCTGCACACGGGTCACCTAACCATCGCGGGCTGCAAGATGTCCAAATCCTTGAAGAATTTCATTACAATCAAAGATGCTCTAGCCAAACACACTGGTAGGCACACCAATTAACCAGTTCTGTTCATATGACCATTACAATCTATTTCTCAGTCTTTGCAAATCCATCATGAATACTTGGTCAGACATCAGTTGGTTTGTTAGCTTTTAGTATATGCCTCTGTTGTTTGCTTTTAGCCTCGCTGAGAAACACATCATGTACACATCTCGTATGTGCTCTGCACATTTGCTAGTGCCCTTGTGTCTGTACATATGGGTAGAATCATGGCATTGTTGTGGTCCCCAGCTAGACAGCTGCGCCTGGCCTTCCTCATGCACTCGTGGAAGGACACACTGGACTACTCTGAGAACACCATGGAGTCCGCCATCCAGTATGAGAAATTTATGAATGTGAGTAGTAGTTACTCCTGTTGTACTTGCTTACATTGCTTTTCATCTGTGCATTTGTGGTGTCACCACAAGTTGTCTTGTTTCTTGCAGGAGTTCTTCCTCAATGTCAAGGACATACTGAGAGCCCCAACTGACCTCACGGGCCAGTTTGAAAAGTGGGAGGTGGAGGAGATTGAGCTGAATCAGAGGTGAGGGAGGTTTCTGGTTGTGTGCTGAGAATAGGCAAGTTATTTTCATACTTCATTATACTCGTACTTAAGCCGCTGTCTGAGTTTAGAACAGATTAGCAGTAATGTGTTTGTAATTTCACCCTGGAGCTGATTTGGTTGACGTGCCTCTGTTGAATGTTCCCAGCTTCTACGAGCGAAAGGCCAAGGTGCACGAGGCTCTGTGCGACAACATTGATACCAGGACAACCCTGGAGGAAATGAGAGCCCTAGTCAACCAAAGCAATACCTATATGGCCAACAGGAAGAATGTCAAACTAGTACCTAACCGCTCTCTGCTTCAGAGCATCGCCCTCTATCTTACAGACCTGCTGAAGGTGAGAAGGACCAGAAGAAATGTTACTTTGCTCTGCCAGATCTAGATGGGAGACTTAGCCGTCTTGCAAAATTAAAATGCTACAGAGAGCCATTCCACCATTCCTCTCCTGTAGACTTTCGGAGCGATTGAGGGCACAGAAGCAGTTGGATTTCCGGTGGGAGGAAGCGCTGGCGTGGATGTAAGTGTGGAGCAACGTCGTTAGTATGCGTTGCTATACAGAGGCTACTACTTTGTAAGAGTGTGTGTTTATAAGGCTGCTTTTTTGCTAATAGAGCTGTCTTCATATTACCTTGCTTTTCCAGCTGGAAAGCACAGTGATGCCATACCTGAAAGTCCTGTCTGACTTCAGGGAGGGAGTTCGCAAAATCGCCAGGGAGCGGAAAGGTAAGCGCCATCTTCATGTTACCCGTAACTTGTCAGGTAACGCCCTGTGAGCTGACTTTGGGGCTTTTTTCAAGCTGAAAGTTCCATTTAGTGGCTGCTTTATTGGGTAGTGCCAGGTAGCACCCATTTTATGCTATTTTTACATTTATGGCTTTCCAGTTAGATTTAATGGATCTAGCCATTTTCCACTGACCTCTAATCTTAAGAAGGTGGTTTCAGCCAGTCACTAAATGTTTTTTTTTTTTTGCTTGTTACATCATTCTCTAGTTCCGAGATACTGGAACATATGGCACTAACAGTCATACTACATGCAAAATTGCTTAATTAGCTGTTCTAATGCTTAGTCAAACAGAAAGTAAACCTCTTGACCCTGTCTGCAAGCTGTATGTGTTTGGTTGTAGCCACAGGATTCTCTGTTTGGAGTAGCAGACTGTTTACTTTAGCAAACAGATGTACCTAATAGACTGGTCACATAAGTGTCATTTTCTAGTGTTCCTAGTTCCAAGTACTTGAGTATTTCTAGTGCACCTTATGTTTGGACCACAAGATGGCAGTGTTTTCATCATAGACTTGAATCATTAAGGGAAAAGTGACCTATGCCTGGACATTTCAGTAATATGGGAACTGTTTTACTGCTACTCTTGTGAGCATTTTTAAAGCTATTCCTGATATCATGTTTAAAGATGCACATTACATTGAAAGTTTATTTGATCTTATTAACCAAAGATGGAGGAAGCCTGATGTATTGAAGAAATATTATTGATCCCAGGGGAAAATTGTTATGCATACTGCAGAGAGCATATTTCTATTAAAATAGCTTATGGAGTAGGAGGTACAAGAAATGTATATTTTTAAAGTTGTTTGATAGACATTTTTTCCTTTTCTACAGTAACTGAAGTGCTGGCCCTCTGTGACGCAGTGCGTGACGAGACCCTCCCTGAACTGGGGGTGCGCCTTGAAGACCATGAAGGTACAGGACCCATCCTTAATCCTCATCTTAACAGGGCCGGGGCCGCCCCCCCCCCCCCCCCCCCCAATGCCTGGCGTTCATCTGGCTCTGGCCAGCACGTCCCCAACGCGTCCCCAGCACGTCCCCGACTGCCCATCTCTTTAATTGCTTGGCCATTTTTAGCCACTTTCAGAAGAAGCCGTTTCAGACTATTCACAGTGCCCTCCATAGTGTTTGGGACAAAGACACACTTTTCCTTGATTTACCCCTCTGCTCCACAATTAAAAATTTCAAACCAAACAATCCAGACATGATTGAGGCGCATAATCCAGACTTTAATCTAAAGTTATTTGCATATATTTTAGTTTCACCATGCAGGAATTGCAAGACTTTTTACGCAAAATCCCCCTCATTTCAGGGCACCATAATGTTTGGCACATAGCAATGGCAGGCATATTAAAGCTGTCTTGTTTAGTGCTTTGTTTCATATTCCATGCATGCAGCGACTGCCTGAAGTCTGCGATTCATAGGGGTGAATGAGTAAATCTGGTGCTGAGTATCTCCTCCGGTGATGCTCTGTCACGCCTCTAATGCAGCCCCTTTCGGCTCCTGCCTCTTTCAGGGACTTTTTAAGTTTCCTCTTCAGCGCATGGAAGGCATGCTCAATTGGAGTTAAATCGGGTGACTGGCTTGACCATTCCAGAACTTTCCATTCGCTGGCTTTAAAAAACTCCAATGTTGCCTTAGCAGTATGTTTGGGGTCAATATCTTGTTGCAGGATGAAGCTTCGTCCAATGAATTTGGAGGCATAAGATGTTTCTATACACCTCAGAATTCATTGTCTGACTGCTGTCAGCAGCTACATCATCAATGAAGATAACTGTGCCAGTACCTGTGGCAGACATACATGCCCCAGCTATAACCCCCCCACCAGCGTGTTTAACAGATGAGCTGGTATGCTTTGGATCTTGGGCAGTGTTCCTTATCGTCCCACACTTTCCTCTTGCCATCACTCTGATACAGGTTAATCTTGGGCTCATCTGTCCATAAGACCTTTTTCCAGAATTCTGCAGGCTCTATGAAGGACTTTTTTTCCAGACTGTAATCTAGCCACCCTGTTTTTGTGGTTAACTAGTGGTTTGCATCTTGCAGTGTAGCCTCTGTATTTCTGTTCATGAACTCTTCTGCGGATAGCAGTCTCTGACAAAGACATACCTGTCTTCTGAAGACTGTTTCTGATCTGCTGGATAGGTGTTTGGGGATTTTTTTTTACCATAGCAGGATTCTTCTGTCATCATCAGTGAAGGTCTTCCTCGGCCTACCGGTCCCTTTGCGATTACAGTGCGTTCTTTTTAATGATATTCCAGACATTTGAGTTTGTAATCCTAAAGTTTGACTGATGTCTATAATGATTTTCTTCTTGTTTATTCAGCCTCTTAATAGCTTCTCTGACTTTCATTGGCACAGTTCTTCCCCTTATGTTTAACAAATGGCAACTACATAAATGGTGGGAGCCAGCCTAGGTGTCTTATCCCTGCACTAATAAAACAATGAAACACACCTGAGTAAATCACAAACAGCTGTGAAGCCAAATGTCTCAAACATTATGTTGCCCTGATATGAGGAGGATTATGTAAGTGTTTAGTAATTTCTACATGGTGAAACTGAAATCTAAGCAAATAACTTTAGATTAAAGTCTGGAATATGCGCTTTAATCATGATTGAATTATTTGATTTGAAATTTCAAACTGTGGAGCAGAGGGGTAAATCAAGGAAAAATGTGTTCTTATCCCAAACATTATGGAGGGCACTGTGCATACTTCTCAGTAATTACCTCGGTTACACCCCCTCTCAGCCTGATGCTCATCCCACTCTTCTGTGGCAGCCGTGTCATGTGACTTGCATCCTAGTGGCGGCAGGTCCGTTCCCTTTAACTGCTACACGGGCCGAGCGCTGAGGACAATATGGGTGTCGTGGGGGTCGGTCGGGGGGGGGAGGACCTGGGAGCGAGTGCGTCCATATATACAACTCAGTGGGGGAAACAAGTGCTGCTGAATGCTGAAGTGGTCCTCTCCAGGTCGCTATTCTGTGCCGTTATCTTTGTCAATGTGAAGGCCTCTTGAAAGGTTATGTGTGCATAATGTGAGGGCACCCCCCCCCAGTCCCCCTCCCCCAAACCCACAGTGTTCTTCACCTCAGTGACATTTGGATGTGGAAACCAGTCATTAAGACTCCAAACCTCGCGGTGCTCTGCATTACCGCACCATAATTGGAAATGGCTGGAATCAGCCGACGCATTGAAATGCACTGAGGCATCGCTTCCCTGGCACGGCTCATTTCCAGGCTGTTAGAGCGCATTCCGGAAGCTCAGACCAGGATCGTATGCCTATAGACTGATTTCGGTTTACGGAAAGGGTTGCGCTGTACTGAGAGCTGCATGGTATTCTGCTTCAGACATCATTATTTGTCAGCATCTGTAAATTAAAAAAAATATTTGAGCATTGTTATGTGATTCTGCAATGTTAAATACCTGATAGCCCAGATGCCTTAATTACGAGCGATCATTTTAACTGCAATACTGCAGGGGTAGGCGGCTCTCTTCCTAGAGCCATGGGGAATATTTGGCTATTAATTGCTTTATTCAAGTAATTACTGGATAGTAACCTTACTTGTCGTTTTATGCTCCGATTAAGTACTAATTTAAAAAAATTAGTAGGGTTGATGAAAGACAGAGAGTTGCCCATCCCTGTGGCACAAAATTTATTATGTAAACATAAGAGAATGTATCTTATGATGAACAGTTCTGGTCACGTGATACATAGACCAAGGCTCACACGGCAGAAACTTGACTCTACCTGTCAGTACGGAGCTATGTATCATTCAGTTCATCCCTGGCAGAGATGTGTCTTTCAGTATGGCTGCCATGGTCACATAACTGCCAGTGAGTACGCTTCATACGCCTCTCACAGAAACACATGTGCCTCACTGCATGGAGAACCTACATGGTCTGGTGTACAGTGTTGTGGGGCTTGTTCCATATGGTGCTGAAAGGCTTTTTTGGGGGGAGCGGGTGCTCATTCTCGAAATTAGCATCAATCCTACCCCCCGCCGGTTGGGTAAAGACCTCATGCTGTTCCCTTATGATAACACAATGAAACGTACCCCGCCGCGAACTCCCCTCCCCCGACGAATGGGAAATTTTCTCTGACCTCACCCTTATCAAAGTATCGGCTAAAATTACACGTCGTCTGTTCCTTCTTGTCCTGATCTGGGCAATTAATTATGATTGTTTTTTTTATTATTGCTTCTGTTGTTTGGCAGATGAGTCTAAGAGATCTGAGCTCAAGCTCCGCAGGGTTTAAAACGCCGTGGGGTTAAGGCTGCTGTGCGTACGCGCAATATGTTCACCGGAGTCAAAAGAAACTAACGAATGCCGAGCTGGAGAATGGCTGATTGCTCATGTCACCTGCACATGGGGGACTCTGCCGCGCTACATCTTCCTGATATTTGTCATGTTGTAGTTGTGGCAGAAAAAAATGTGTTAGCTGTCAAGCAACATTTCATCACTGAAATCCTCGTGCTTGAGGAGGCCCACCTAGGTACATCAAAAGCTGCAGTTTGCTGGACTGGCTCCTTCTGAGAAGGTTCAAAGACTTCCTGGGTGCTGCGTGAGTGTGTCTCTCTGAAGGCCTTTTGTTCCATTCTAGCCCTTCTGGGTGATCTTCCGTGCAATCTGAGGATATCTCAGGGAATAGGAAGGAATCACATTCAGGGTGTCTGCGTATTACACCATGTGCACCTGCCTCAGGGGTCTTCGTTGAGGGCCTATTGAGTAACAGTACAGGTGGTTTACATGCATAATGACTGAATGAGACAGGTGTTCACTTATAAAAATATCCAATTAAGCAGTCTTATTACTGTAAACCACCACACTGACAATTAATGATTATCTGGAGGTCAACCTTTAATTAGTTAAGAGTATGTCAACCTGTTCAGTCACCTGGCAGTGGCAGGAGAAGCTGTGGAGATGATGATAAAGGCATCTCCTGATGAACGAGGTCAACGTTAAGGACTGTGGTCAGTGGGGATCATTAGGAGAACTGGAGGTGCAACTGAACATCCAGGTCTGTTTACCACGAAAGACAGCACCGTTAAGATAAGATTCAGTGTGACGTCCATGGGTAGCAGTTCTCAGTCCAGAAAGTGGGGCCGTTGCTTTGCGAGCTCAGGGGAAATGTGCGGGCAGGACTGACTAAACCGTATATAGCTGTTTAGAAGGAAAAAGGCTGAATCCCAGCTTATCATGTAATTAATCTGCAGTTGGCTGACATGCCTTTTCCTCCAGGCTCTAGAAAACCAACTAGGGGGAGCGGGGTGAAGAGGTAATTGAATGGTATGTCTAAAATTTGCAGAACTGCTGCTTTTGTGGAAGAGAGGTAAATATATGGACTGATGGCTCAATGTACATTGCTCAGCATGCACATTATACACTGATATCAGCAGTTCAAACTGTATCTATTTCTCTGCTCAGAGGTCCAATGACTAGAGCTCGGTCGTTCAACAAAAAGAGTAATTTGTCCTTGTTATTTGAAAGGCAAAAGCCTTGGCGGCTATAGATCAGCTTCTGAGGCTTGTCAAGTTGATAATGCAAATAAATTCGACAGAAAACACAGATGGGGAAGAAGTCGACCATGCCGAAGAGACCACTAATAAAGGGGCTGGTGACATCACACCGGGAGGCTGCCGTTGGGCTTTGATTGGCTGACTCCCAGGAGATCGCTGCTTGGCAACCTGGGGACCCGCAGTTTCCAGATCAGCTGTTTAAATGGCCTGCCATGTCACGAGCCAAACAGGCAGCACCACCTGGTCCCGGCAATTCCAAAGGGACAACTCAATTCTGCCGTAGGCAGTCCAGGATCTCGTCTTTGTCCTTTACCATGCAGATGAAGGAAACGTTACATTATTGCCTTATTCAGCTGCTTGCTCAACACGTTGGCGCAGAGCAGCATAACCCGTTATACACTTTGACCACTTACACCAGTGGAAGTTTTAGTTTGCTTACCCCGTGTTCAAAATAACAAACAAAAAAAACAACGGTAAGCAAAAAGGGCATAAGCAAACGAAAGCAAAAATCTGACAGTCTGCCAGCTATAGCCTGATACCGACATTCCAATTATGACAAATCCGTTTCCTTCACCACCCACCGTCTTCGGGTTTATGAACACCTAAGCGGCCTTCTGAGGTCTGAGGGGCGGCAGTCCTGCTGCCCGCTCCTGTCAGACATGCAGCTAACGAGTTAGCAGAGCCAGTGCAGTCAGGCAGGACGCCGTTCGAGCCGTTTAATTAGAGCAGGGGCGGGAGCAGTCCTTGGCCATGTTAATTAAGCGAAACTGCTGCTACTGATGTTACCCACTTGGAAGCACTCTGCCACCGTGGCCCGCATTTAATAACTGTAGCGCGGAATGCGGCTACTGTAGCGGACGTCTCAGCAGGTAGCTGCCGAGCACAGTGCTAATAGCCGGGGCGGGGTCTCGACTGGCTTCTGAGGGGGTCTGCGCAGGAGCGTTTCAGGTTCCTTAGCTGCGCAGATGTGAGGTTGGGGGAACCGGCTCGTCTCCCTGATTGCGGGTCGATCGCTGCCGGATTCATGCCACTGAAGAGACTCCTAGCCAGAGTGTTTGACACTAATGCAGGAAAGAGGAACAAGGCCATTGGTGGAAGCATGGGTGTTACCCGAGATAATGGAATCGAATAATATAAACCTGGAAATACAATGGCGCACTGCAAGGAAATTCGATTTCAAGCAAAATCACACAAAAGCAAAAGTTTTGTGATAAATCCCACCGGATACAAGTGCTTGCAAAGAAAAACCAAAATGAAATATTTCAGTTTATTTTCAGTCCATTCTTAAGCTTTCCTGCATTTTTGTTGCATCCGCCTGAATTTTCCTTTCACTTGCGATAGATCTTAAGATAACTGTTGCTTGACAACTGCAGCTCCTCATCTCACTGGATAAGACGCCGTTAGATGTAATTTGCTTCGGCTTTTTTTGATCTAGGTGACCCCTGGTGCCATTTATGTGGAAAAAGAATCAGTCCCGATAGTTCATAATTGCCCCTCATTCAGAGTGACTGCGACCTTGGATTATCCCCTTATTTATGTATTATTTATGGACAGCAGGAGAATATTAGATGAAATTTTCATCAATTTCATCCCCACTTCTACTGTGATATGTGTCATTTCCTGGTGTTTTTTTATTGGTCAAAATAAAACCAGGAGTATGAATATGTCTTTCTTACCCATAAATCTATAAAAGCAATACAAAAATCCCAACAACCAACCAGTGTTAATTTTGAATGCTATGCTCCCTGAAGATCCCCGCTTGCAGACCAGTGAGGGGGACAATGCAACGCTACAAAGCTTTTCAATTTGTTTGGTATCTTGGATCTCTCTCCTGTATATTAATACACATCAGTCAGGCTGTCTCTTCTCTGCGTCCGCATGCAGTTCCAGGGATGAATGTAACAATGCATATGAGTGTTTCATCCTTTCATTCTGCCCTGGAGCCTGCCGGGAGAAGAACAAACCATCTGCATTTACATTTGTCTGGTTAGCTTTGGGTCTGGCTCTCTGGCACCTACAGATCACACTTTGTGCAAATGCATTAATAAGGAAAGATATCCAAGTGAACAAACAGGAGAAGAGCAAAACAACACAGCTAATAAAATGGGCTGTTTTTTTTTATAATGTCTTGAGAGTCCAACAGCACAGCATGATTTCACTAAGACTGAAAAAATAAAAATGAAAATAAAAGAGTCATGGATGATCCCACTCATTCTTATGTCCCTGTGTTGCCTGCTAGAGGATAAACAGACCAGGCATTCATGTTTCTACACCCATGGGCACCTTCATGAAGCTTATTTAGAACTGCTACTAATTTGAAACCAAGTGTTAGTTCTTAGGATATAACTGGGTATCAAAGGTTTTTTAAGTCCTTGTGAAAGTCTGATTAGTTTCCTGCTTAATGAATCAGCTCTTGAACAATGCATCCTATTTGTAATAGTCTTTATTTTTAAGATTATTCGTAAAGGTTCAGCTGAAGTTTTATGTTTTCTTCCTCTAATTGTTAACCATAAAATCAGATAATGTAAATGCAGCTTCTCTCATTATGCCATGTAAGCACAACCAAAACTGTGTTCAATTTATTAATTTAATTTAATTTAATTTACTAAATTAAAATGATTCCTAATTTCTCTTCTTAAAATAAGGTTTATGGGTAGGAGAGGTCACAGCCTGGCACTGGATATGCGATTGGAAGATGGATGGATACGATGGGGGAGGCAGTCTTGTGATTAAAAGGATCCAGACATGGTCTAGGTCTGTCTGCTGTCAACTGAGACGTCACAGCTTTAATGAATATTCAGCTGTTTAAACAGAACAGAGTGACCCGCTAAGCTGATAAATATGAACGTAATGTGACGTAAAGAGAGCTGCTGACCCGGAGAGTCCGCAGACGCTTCCTCCTGATGTGAACCACCATGCGACCACCACCTGCGATTGTGTGTTTTAGGGAGATGGTTCATAAAGCCAACCGATGGCGAGGAAAAGCAAACAGCAGCTGGAGGCCAAGGCCATGGATTCTTAGTAAAGACCCAAACCTGGGTGAGGCACTCAGTCACACACATTATGTAACATACAGGCATCTTACGACTGATGTGAAAGTGACTTTAGTAAATCGGGAGCTATGAAAAAAATGCCCGAGATATCGAAGTGTTAAGGCAAATAGGTGGCGGTGTAAGTAAATGTACACCTTATATTTTGATTTATGTAATATGTGTTTAGTAAGTATTAGTAGTATATTTTGGCTTATGTTTATTTGCAATAAAGTATCTGGAATGGTATCTAAAGGTAAATCCCACTGATGATGAACAGATGAAAACTGCCTATATTGTTAGTTGATTTAGTCGAGTACGTTGACGCTGAAAATGCACTACATCAATATTTTTTAAATTGACACACCTGTTTTTTTATTATTATTTAAATAAAATTACCTTTATGGTTTCTAAAACGCTTCAATTAATTATAACAAATGTTTTCTTTTCTTTGAATGTGACTATATGATTATGGGAGTAGTTTAAATTTTCACAAAACCAAAAGGTGATTTTAACCACTGTATCTCCTCTTTTGAAATATATCGTGGCTGCTGATCTATCCCATCCTTCATCGCGACTTAAGTGCTTATCGAGTGTGTCGCATGTGGTGTGATCCCATAACCAAACTTATTGAGCATAAGGATATGCCAAATTTATATAGAATACCACCTTTTACAATACACATGACATTAATATTTTAGACATACTACTAATCTGATTATGGAATTGTGTTGCTTGTTGTGAAAATAAGATTAATTTACATTAAGAGTCAAGTTGATTTCCTGGAGGAAAATTAATTGTCTAAATTAATTGACCAATCCATGCAATAGTCGATAGATTAATCAATAGAAAAACAGTCGTTAGTGGTAGCCCTAATTTAAAAAAATATAGGCATGCTATGTGTGTGTATGTATATATATATATATATATATATATATATATATATATTAAATAAAAATTGAATATTATAGCTGTAATATATTTATCTGTGTCGGTATATTGGGCAGATCTCACAGGTCTCATCTAGCATTCTATGATAGACACAGATGTATACACAGTTTAGAGCAAATTTTGGGGTCATAGTGCTGGGTCAGCCAGCAGCCCTGAAACGGTGGGGGTTAAGTGCCTTACTCAGGGGTCCAGTACAGGCATAGATCCTTAACCCGCTGAGCTGCACACCAGCCCTAATAAGCCAGGACAAAGGTTCCACAGAGGTAATGCAGACATCTGTAGTTCTTACATAGCCTATAAGAGTAATGAGTGACCTGAACCTATCAGCAGTCCATCAATGGATGTTTGCTCTAGATTTATCTTTTTAAAAACATTTTGGTGATATTTTCTTAGTTTGAGTATTGCATTATCATTACCACTCCATCTTCAGTCTTTTTTCTGATGAGGATCATAGCTGTTATCATTATATGTTACTATTGTATTAATCCATACATGTATTTTTAACATTGCTTCATTGTTTCATTACAGCATATTTCATTATTAAATTCATTTGAAAGGCTCTAATCCAGCCCTGTCTCCATGACACAAGAATACATTCTCTAACACCACATTGACTCCATGACACAGAGAGATTTTCGCTAATGCACTACTGACTCAGATGTATTCTCAAAGTAGGGTATTCTGTAACTCAGCACTGACTCCGTGACAGACAGATGTATTCTGTAACCCAGCACTGACTCCGTGACAGAGAGATGTATTCTGTAACCCAGCACTGACTCCGTGACAGAGAGATGTATTCTGTAACCCAGCACTGACTCCGTGACAGAGAGATGTATTCTGTAACCCAGCATTGACTCCGTGACAGAGAGATGTATTCTGTAACCCAGCACTGAGTCTGTGACAGAGAGATGTATTCTGTAACCCAGCACTGAGTCTGTGACAGAGAGATGTATTCTGTAACCCAGCACTGACTCCGTGACAGAAAGATGTATTCTGTAACCCAGCACTGACTCCGTGACAGAGAGATGTATTCTGTAACCCAGCACTGACTCCATGACACAGACATGAGTTTTCCAGCACTGTGAAAGTCAGTAACCACCTCTTCATGAGTACCTGCTTCTGAGCTTGGTAACCCTTCTCCCACCAATCACTTGATTACTGCAGAGAGTCTGTGCTCTGGTTTATTGGGTGAGGCTGTGAATGTGTTTCTAGAGACTCCCACAATCCATTGACCTTTCCCAGAGGTTTTCTATCCAACATTAGCACTTTAGAAACTGGCCTTGTTTTTATCGAACTGTACCAAATGCATCAGAAAGCCCCCCCAAAAAATTAGGAAAATAACCTTGAGACACAAAAGCCCGCCACACAAATAATCCAACGTAAATGTCAGGAGGAATTGCGACAACTGGATGAATAACAACCTGACTGAGAAAAAGAAAAAAAAAAACTATCAGAATTTGACAGAAGTGTCAACAAAGCATGTATGGAAAGGATTTTGGTCTTCGGAGAATGACATATAAAGCTCAGCTATTATCACTCGACTCAAGTAAGATCAAAAGTGCATTTATGCCCATCTCTGATGAGGGCAATACCGCAGTGACATCAGCCCAAGCTGGGTATCTGCTCATCATGGCCATTGGTTTGACATCACAGAGAGTGAACGTTTAGTTTTTTTCTTCTTTTTTTGATGTATTAACATCATGTGAGGGTATCTTTCTTTTAGAAAAGTGTCTGAGGCAGGGTGAGTTCAAAAGGCGAATCTAAACTGGGTCACCAAGAAATGCACACAGACCCAGTAGAAACGAATGCATTTCTGCTGAATGCATTTTGCACATATTTTTCAGGAATGAAATGTTTTCTGTTTCTGTTGCGTGAATGTAGGCCGCGGATGGTCGATCAGTGATGATCAGGCCGCTGCTGTCACGGTTGGCCCTGTTCCTCAGTGTTTATCCCATAATGCTCAGTGCATTCATATTACTTCTGAAGACTATTGGGTGCGGAATGAAACCAAAACAAGTAGGTAACCAGCTTTAAAACACTTTCTTGGCGGTGGCTTGTAGGTTATTAAGGGGTACACCCGCTGACACACAGCAATCTGCCACCTATTAATTATTTTTCTTCACAGTGGAATCGTTCCCTTTGTGGCCAATTAGTGAAGGTTTGGAACGGACTACACTTTGGGGCATAATCAACAGACTTGTGACAAGTGAAATAAATACTTATGGCCTGCAAGGGAACCTTAAGATGGTGTGTTTGTTATGAAAAAAATCGCAATTGGTATGCAATTAAGAAGGGATTATTTCCTTACGAGGACAAGAGTGGGATAAAGAAGAAGAAACCTTTTAATGTCAGTCAAGGTTCTCCCCAGTGATCCTTAGACTTCTTTTCCCACAAATATGACAAAACAGTTTCTGTTTTCTAATTTGACTTTAAACTTTGAGCACTATCATTCTAATGAAGCAACAGTACCAGTAAAGGAAGGAGCTTGCCAGCCTTTTAAAATGTGCGTTTGGCGCTCAGAATCACATTCTGCGTGCGGACTGATTTTTTTATTTTTCCTGTCGGACCTGAAGAAAGGTTTTAATTTGCTTTTATATAAATTGCATTTTAATCTGCCATTGTGGATGATCGCAAAGGTGTTAGCTGGAGGCTCTGAATAAATGGAATGTTGCTCTTCGCGTCCGCGCCGGGCAGGAGGGGCTTTCTGGGGAAATCGACGGTGTTGGTGTTGTGGCCTCATTAAAGACGTGATGGTGCTCTGTGTAAGAGGCCAGCCGGTTTAGGGCGGTCCGAAGTTGCATCCCCAATCGCTACTACCTGCAGGATTTATGAATTATGAATAATGTGTTGCCCTAAAGATCAGCGACTTCAGCCAAGGAAACTAATCAAACTCCTGGCAAGACTCCAGGGGCTGATGTCATTCATCTTGTTGAGTGTTTCTGAATCCTGTTCCTCGGGGACCCCTGCCTGTGCTGGTTTTTATTCTAGCCGAGCTCTTAATTATGAGGCCCCTTCAAGGAGTTGATTGAATCATGATTGTTCTTTGATGTACTTTAGCATTCACTGAGTCATTTTTTATGTTAATTCTGTGGGTTAGTGTATGTTAAGAGTCCTTGGAGATGTTGCAGATTATCATGGGTACATTAGGTACCTGTTGCTGATTGATTTGATCTGGTTTTACCGTTATGTTTTTTTCTTCAGTTTGAGCAATGGTTCATATTATATCAAAATCTTTAATCTTTTTTGGGCTCTCAAACTCTCAGTCTCAGGTTTCATTGCACCATTATTAAGCAGAGGTGGCCACCGAAATCGAGATCCTAACATTTCATGGTTTCTGTATCAATTTTAAAAATTGATAGGTTCCATGGTATCTGCAGCCTGTATTGCTTGGGGGGGGGGGGGGCGCGGGGGGGGGGGGGGCGGGGGGGGGGGGGGGGGGGGGGGGTGCGGGGGGGGGGGGGGGGGGGGGGGGGGGG
>JABFEA020000021.1:5545604-5566346 GCA_019775915.2 Cyphomyrus plagiostoma | reverse complement strand
GCGCGCTTTTAATTCAAAGTCTCGAGTAAGAAAGTGAACGGTATAGCTCATGTATGGCTCGGTCGTGCGACCGGACCCCAGGTCAGTGGTGCTAGCGTAGAAGTCCATTTGGCTCAGCTCGGAGCTCACTTTCTTTACGCAAGTGTCGTACAATTGTGGAATTGCGACATGAGAAAAATAATTTCTCGATGGCAGCTGATATCTTCGGTCCAGTTTGTTAATTAGACCCACAAAACCGCATTTGCTCACCGTGTTAACAGGCATCATGTCTTTAGCTAAAAAGCGTGTGACAGCATCTGTTAATTCCTTGTGGCGTTTTGACGTTTTCGCGTAAGGCGTTGCATTTGTAAAACTTTGATTGATGGTTGTCTGTACGACTCCTTTATTGTTGCTCCGCTTTTCGTTAGCGGTTTTGGTAGATTTAGCCTTACACTTTTGGAGGTCTTCATATAGCTCTCTGTGGTTGTGTTCCAGGTGACTGTGGACATTAGTTGTATTTCCTCTCGACGTGCCCACAGTTTTTCGGCACGACTTACACAGTACCTGCATTTGTGAGACGTCTTCTCTCTTGAAGCCAAAATATTGCCATATTTCTGACGTACCGTTCTTTTTAGACACAAGTTCTTCGCTGCTGTCATTCTCCTCGCTTGTCTCTACTTCTGCCATTTTTTTTTTCATTCTCTGCTCTGAGCCGCTAGATTAACCTGTTGGCGCTGTTCTAGCCAATAGCATTATATCACCAACTTGGGAGGCGGGTGTAAAGACAGTGAGAGCCGATCTGATTGGTCAAATTTTGACACTCACGTGCTTGGTACATAAACTAAAATTCATTTATCGCAACTCTTTGCGATACAGATATCGCGTATACCATTATCGCAATAACGATATTTTTTCGATATATCGTGCAGCCCTAGTTCACAGGCATCACACTGGTGTTCCTCCTAACAGCATTGTGTGTGTTTATGAGGCTTGCTGCTAGGGAAGCAGTCTTACCCATGGAATAATGTGAGTCAGCAGGGGCTGTAGTCACTGGCTTTCTTCAGAGTACTTTGAAAACCATTCTCTGTGGAATATCTTTTCACTTGTTTAATACTGAGAGTTGTAATGACAGTGTCTGTCCCTCTGCGGTCATTTATGGTTCAGAAATATCTCTTGCTAATGCCAGTCATTTGAGAGATTTGTTATGCATGCAAATGTGATTTTAAAAACTAACAAGCTCTTCCTGGATGGAGCTGTTTGGCAAAAGTCTCACTTATGGCAGGGGGAGTAGAAAAAGAAACAGGGAAAATGTCATTCAAAGAGCATGCTTCAGCTTTGCTGCTACTGATTGGCAGCCGTGATTGGAGTGAGACAGGTGTGTGCTTGATTTTGACAGGTAAGGCAGGAGCTCCGATTGCACCGAATCCTCAGGCCCCGGCAGCAGCACAGCGGTGTCCTGGCGGGATGATGGCTGCCCCCCCCCTTGACATTGTGAGGTGAGTAGTAGGTTAGTGACCTGCTGCAGGTTAGGTTAGGTTACTGCAGGCTACTGTAGAGTAGTAGGTTAGTGACCTACTGGGGAACAACTGCTATGTAAATTGTTATACAGATGCCCCTATATTCACTTTTCTTTTTACAGTCTGTGTAAAGAGTCTATCCTAAAGGTCCTCTCTTAATTTACTGATTCTTTATTTTCCATTTGGACAAATTATGAGTCATGGATGTTGAAATGTTACTTTTCTCATATCCCATCTTTGCTCTCCTGTCATGTCATACACACATGTGTATTTAAAGCTATATACAGTTAAGAGCTAAGCTTTGGTTCTCAACGCAGGGTCAAGTAATTTCTCAACTTCCCTGAAGCATTTCAGAGAGTTAAGTGTCAAGAACCCAACAGAGATGTGACTGTTCTGCTGGGACTAGAACTGCTGACATTCTGATCACAGGCATAGGGGCCTAACTAAAGATGGGTATCATTAAGATTTTAACAGTACTGCTCTTATGATACGGCTTATTGAGCTGGCACTTTAACAGTACTCATCGGTACTTTTTATTTGGGGGGGGGAAAGAAACAAGGACAGAATTAATATTGATTTTTCTCATACGTACTGTATATAAATTAACATTCTTGAGTTGCAAACTGCGATAACATTATTTTGAACACGTCACTATTATAGATAATGTGCTTGTTGAAATGCAAAATACATTTTTTAAGCAAAAGAAACGGCAATGTTTTGCACACACCCATAGCAATCAGCTGTCTAATCATTAATCCATATTTGTATAATTTGCTTAACTCGGTGTGGGGACTCCAGGCCACTAGCAAACATATGTGGAGCACCAACAGATGAAGTACGAGCTAGACAGTCAAACTGTGCATTTCTCTGTATGAATGTGATGAAGTTCTGCTAGATGTTTCGACTGATTGCTTGCAGTTGTGGAAATGAGCGTTATCAGCATCGTCACTAGTGAAATGTAACCACACTTTTGAGTGATCTCACCGCCATCATCACTAAAAGTATGGTCTGTGTGTGTGCTGCACATTGCTGTGCGTGAGAGAGAGGGAGATGGAGCAAGTGAGCTGCTTCATGCCCCGCCCCTTACACACAGGCTCTGAGAGAGATCTCTCTCTCTCCTGCATTAAAAATTGTGAAAATGTAATCAGAAATGGAGCTGGTGAGATGAAATGTGTGAGAACTTTTATGTAGCAATAATAGATTCCCTATTTTCTATATCTACTACTGAAAACGGAACCGATTAACTTCAGAGCCTATTGATGCTACAGTCTTTAATAATTTAGCCCCGGGGCCTGTTTTAATACCAGGTTTCAGTACCCATTGCCAACCAGGATTTGGTACCCATTCCTCGGCCAAGCCCACTAAACCACACACCACCTCCATCTCCTGTTCATTCTCTGCCTGTTTGCTGCCCTCTTCAGCCTGCTGCCCAAGTCCGTGAAGAGACGAGTTAATGCACTAAAGCAGCTGCAGGTCCAGGGGGCCCACCTTGAAGCCAAATTCTACAAGGAGGTCCATGAGTTGGAGAGGAAGTATGCTGCTCTCTACCAGCCCCATTTTGACAAGGTACGTTGGCTGTGGGACATTCACTGCACTGCCCTGCGGTGTGAAAGCGGAGTCAGGACTGACTCAGGGACTCTCCTTTAGCCTGGAGGTTGTCTATAAATGTACTTCTGCTAATTGTGTATTGGGGGAGCCCTTCACACTACGGGAAGGGGTTTGAACACGGGCAGCGTTGCAGCCATATATGTGATTCATCAACTGCTATGTAACAGACTTTGCTTTTTCCATTGGGACAAACTGGTAAAAGATGGCCCTGGTTACAGTAACCGCTTATGGTATCTGTGCAGCCTGTGAATGAAGCAGTACTTGATCTTTGATCTGGTCATTGTTTTATTTGCCTAGAGACACAACATAGTGACTGGAGCTGTGGAACCTACAGATGAGGAGTGTGAGTGGCACAGCGACCATGAGGATGAAGAGGCTTTGGCTGTGAGTTGACCGCAGCACACAGTGCCAGTCTCACTGCACTAACAGTCTCCCCCGTTCATCTCACTGATTCCAGCTGCAGTGCTGCGTGTTTAAATAGTGCCACTCAATTCATAGCTGGAACAGGCAGGTATGATTGCCTGTCCCTTTCATAAATATCCAGTCCCTGTACAGTATACTCATGTAAATCAAGAAGTTACAATGTATCCATGTTCTGCATATTACATATTACTTGTGCTGTATCAGGGGGTGTGGTGGCAAATCCCCGAGGCAAGTTGTACCGGTTGGGGGGCCCACCTCGTGAATTTTCACAAGCACGAAAACTATACAGCAATGGCATAAATTAAGGGGTTATCCTCTGGTGTGTGTGCAGGTTTTTAGGAAAACCTTTAGATCAGCTGTTCAAACCCAGGTGTGAGGACTCTTCAGCTAATCAATCTTCTAATTAGGCAAAATTTGCGGCAAAAACCTGCATATGCGCAATCGTCATTTCTGGATAAGATCACCCACCTATGTCATAAACCATGAGTTATAACTGAAAAATAACGGCATGAATATTTTTAACCAGCACACACACCTTTTAATCTGATTTAATCCAAACCCGACGCGAATGGGGTGCCAGCTCCATGGTGGTGACATCATCATGTAAACATTTATACCTCTGAAACTAAAGCAGCACAATGAAAAAATCAAAGGCACAAATGATTCAGAGTAGTTTGGTTAAAATCTGCAACTTCCGGGGGCTGTTGTTAACCTCGTAGTTGCTTTAAAATGTGGACCTGAAAAGGTCTAAAGTAAAAACTATTTTAAAATTGACAAATATTTCATGTATTTCTTGCATGCCATTTGGTTGCATCATTTTCGGTTTGGAATGCACAGTGAAATGAATGAATACCTTTCTTGACATGGGCACAAGCTAAAATAAGTAGTTGTTCAACACGGAAAACATTATGCTAATTGTGGCAGTGAGCTGGTTTCAGATAGTCCAGGGGAGCTCAGGCCTTCTTCCCACGTAATCTGGGAACATTTTTGTTTCCCAATAAATTACACCATCACCAGAGAGTCGCTGGTAAAACAAAGACTGCTGGCTCTGCTGAACTCTGATATGTTGCTGGAAACGCGCCCAACATGCTGACTCGTTTGAGAAGAGCGCCGGTTGTGTGTGTGAGCAGAGCAGGTCAGAAACCACCTCTGCAAGTTAGTCTGCTTCACTTTCCAGGAAATTCAGGTTTGAAAAAATGATTAAGGGCTCGAAGGCTGTTTGTCACTATGGGAGTATGACCACTCTCAACAGTAGAGAACAGGATTTCGATGGGATTTAGCTTACAATTATGGTGAGGTGTTATTTTTTAATTTTTTGTTACTTTATTTAGGTATCAGCCACGTTGAGACACCGCCTTATGCTTAGTTAACAACTGTTCCTTGTATTGTGCTTTAATAATAACTTCTAATCTAATTCTGCTATACTGAAATTGCACCTAACTGTCATTCCAAGCAGATAGACGTACTCATGTCTAAGTTATCATTTATTTTGTAGATCCCAAAGGTACCCAACGGAAAACACTCTGTGCACATTTGCTCTTTCATGATAGCACTGCACCAGACTTGTGCATGTCAGTCCCTTAAGAAAATCTGGCCGTGTGCAACTGGGGGGAAAAATATCAGAAGAAAGATGTCTGCAAAATAATCACAGCAGTCTGTGCTTAAATTGATATTTAGAAGTGGCTCTTTTTCACTTTTGTGGTGAAATAAAAATTGCCGTCTCAATGAATTACTGTTTGTTACTGTTTTGTTTTCCCCCCCCCCCCCCCCATGTTTGACATTATCTCACAAAATGTAGCTAGTTATATTTATCTATTTATTTCTTTTCTTAAAGGATGACCTGAGTAAGAAGGCCACTGTGGAGGCTGCTCAGCAGCAGGAAGGGGGCCCCACAGAGGAGGGCCCCACAGAGGAGGGCCCCACAGAGGAGGGCCCCACAGAGGAGGGCCCCACAGAGGAGGGCCCCAAAGGCGTCCCAGAGTTCTGGCTCACCATCTTCAAGAACGTTGACATGCTTAGTGACATGCTACAGGTAAAGCTGTATATATGGAACATGGCCGCCGTGGGTTGAGTCATGTGCAACATTCATAAGTTACAGTTGAATGTAACCTCTTGTCAGATTTCACCTATAAATTTCCCATTTGTTGGATTTAAATTTGACCGTTATGTTTTGATTTGCTAGTACCTAAATGCTGCCATAAAACATTTTATGATTGTTTTGGACAGACTAAGCAATGCTGCCCCCTGGTGGTGCTTAGCTGCTATTTCTTCTCAGAATCCCCAACATCCCATTTATATACTCGCAGGTCATTTGCCACGATCACTGTCATCCTCTGAGGGGGTCATGATATCACCCGACTTCACACTGTTTGCACACACGTGGATTAAAAAAACACCTTAACATGTATAGTTTATTCATTCTTATCTGCAATATTAGCCCCCATTTTCCAAGCTTTTTCAATGGATAGTGAGGACTTGAACTACTTGATCCTGTTACAGTAAGTATTTTAGGGCTCATCTGTATTTTAATATTTGACACACAATTAATGGATGTTTTGTGAAAGGTGGTTTTGATGCTTCATTTCTTAATATTCAGATGTTTTCTCATGTAAGGTTTAATAATGTCCTTTCTGTCCGCATTTTATTTAACAGGTTGTAGTTGCTGGAAATATTATGTAATAGTTTTAACTGTCCTTATGGAGGGTTCATACCCTCCCCTGTGTTTGCTTTTGTTTCCATTAGGAACATGACGAGCCAATCCTGAGATACTTACAAGACATCAAAGTGAAATTTTCTGACCCTGACCAGCCTATGGTTAGTGTGACAACTAAACATCAAACATTTATATGCAAACTGATATGTAAGTGTCATGTACATACTGTATGTATTGCATATAACCTGTTTCCCATATGATCCCCTTGTATTTATTATATGTGCCTATTTTTCCCCTAACAGAGCTTCACGTTGGAGTTTCACTTTGAGCCAAACAGCTTCTTTAAAAATGAGGTCCTCACAAAGGTTTACAGGATGAAATCTGAACCAGATCCTGAAGATCCCTTCTCCTTTGAGGGTCCAGAGATTGTGGACTGTGATGGGTGAGATGAGCCGGCAGACCCAAGCCAGTGCTACATGCTACATTTATGTTTTTTGCAAGACACTTTTTTTATCGAAAGTGACGTGCAGTTGAGAGAGCAAGGGCAGCCAGTCCCTGGAGCAACTGGGATTACTCGAGGGCCCAATGGCGGATTTGAACCAACAGCCTTCCACACAGTCCGAACCCAGAGTCACACACTGTGCCCATTACATTACCTTCATTCCCTCACTAAAATAAGTGGTTTGGAAAATGGATGGATGGAAATACATAGTTGATCAATGAAATTTCATTAGCATTACATTTATTCAGCAGACACTTCTGTCCAAGGTGACATACAAGTGAGGCAAATGGCATTTAGCTTTCAAAGTTTTCATTGTTTTGTCTGCAGGTAATCCTTATTTGCATGTTTTTGCTCCCACCCAGCTCCCAGCCAATCAGGAACACCAAATACCTGGTACAGGTGCGCTGGGAGAGCTGAGAGGAAGCAAAAACATGGGCTGTCCGGGGTTCCCTGAGGACTGGGTTGGAAACACTGCTCTAGGCTTCATAAAGTGACCCACAGTGCTTGCCTCCATTTCCTCCCCCCTCCCCTCATTTTATAGTTTCCACTAAGCTACTATACTGAAAATTGCCCTATCTAGTGGTTTATGCTGTAGTATGTTGTTTTATTTCCTTATCAGCTTTCTTCTGTGTCCAGCTGTGAAATTGATTGGCATAAAGGCAAAGACGTGACTGTAAAAACCATAAAGAAGAAGCAGAAACACAAGGGGAGGGGTACAGTGAGGACCATCACCAAGCAAGTACCCAGCGACTCCTTCTTCAACTTCTTCAACCCCATCAAAGGTAGAGCATGCTAACTTTTATGAAGAGATCCTAAGGCTCTCTGCTTGCCGATGTAGGTGTTTGGCACTACGGGTTTGTAATAGCCAGCAGGTGGCAGCATGTCAACACGAAGTTTAGTCATTGCTGGTTGTATACAATATAATGCCATTGTCATTTTTACATAAGAAATGGTGAAATGCAGCTTCTGGATACAAATGTAAAAATGTACATTCATATTCTTGTGTAGACTTGTAACAGAACACTAATTTATACGGTATGACGTTACAGTTAAAGTAAAAATCAAGACCTAAGGTCTATTTGTTTACCATCCCCCACCTACTGTTGCTTTGCAATGATTTGAATTTCAAAGAAGTGACCTTTTCTGTTAGCCAGAGGGTGATTGGGAAAAATGGCAAGGTTCACATTTCCCTCAAGATTATTGTAGCCGGTCTGCATCCCTTTGGTTGTCCACACTGAAAACAGCTCTTGCCTGCTTGCTACATGTTTCCATAGGAAGCTGTAAAATGGCAGCTTGCAGAATGATCGTTTGTCTGTGATTATAACCATGTCTGTGATTATAACCAGACTGACTTGTTCTACATTGAAATGTTGTTACAAGTATCTTGATTCTTGCACATTATTGTAATGTCCACTCTGGAATCCATTTTCCAGAGTTATGTGTGCGCGTGAGATCGAGGGCACATGCTGTCAGCTGCTGTGCTGTAAACATGCATGAAGTATGTAAATTACAGGTACAATTTTATGTATGAATGCATGTCTGCATTTAGGGGACACATCATACACGTGAAATTGGCAAATAAAATAGAAGCATTTAAAGTCGGGACTTTTGAGAGAAACCAGAATGATGAATGGAAGGTGTAGCAGGTGACCGTCACCTTACAAAGGATAACATATCAGAGATGGACCAGTTCTGTTGGTTTAATGGATTATATTACTAAGTCTTAAGGCAGCTGTATCACAAATGTACAGGATTAGTTTCCTTTCTCATTTTCACTCCCATCTATTTCATTTAAAGCATTTCATTTGCAGACAAACTACTGAAGAGGTTTTTCCAGTCCAGTCTTTGTTGAAAGTCAGAAATATTCAGAAAATTCCTCCTCCTCCCTGGTGATTTCATCATTTGAATCCACTCTAACAGTGCTGACATTGGTCACATGGCCACGGCCCTTTGTTGGATAAAGGGCCTGCAAGTGGCTGCTTAAAAGAGCCTTTAAAAGAACTTTGTTTGAGAGTCACCTGAAAGAGGCTGCATCATGTGGCGCTTGATTCTCATTTGTGGGAAGGTGGTGACTCTCATGCCTGTGAAGGCTGCTCCTGCATACCAGATCTTTTTCACAGAAGATGAATTTTTGGTTCTGGATATTGTAAGCAAGGTTATAGTTTTCTAATGTTATGAATGATTTTTGTCGTTTCCTTGCAGCATTTTTCTTTTCTTCTGTTGTTGATAATGATACCACAAAAATCTTATTCATGGAAGTTAAACTGCTTTTATGGATGTCATCAGACTTTAAGCATGCATCTTAAGGAATGTGGTCCGGCTGGTTTCTTAGCTGTGACAAAGTCCACCTGGAGACACACCTCTCGTGTGGTATTTATTAATCATTTCTGCGGCCAGCGCCCCAGTGCTCATGCTGACTGAGCCTCGCTGCAGCTCACTTCATCAGGGTGCGACCTTGTGCCTGTGACCCAGAGGCCTGGATTTCAGCACTATAGCCAGAAAAGGCTCACAAACATGCCCAATCACAGTGCCAAATGCAGTTCATGACCTGCCACCCTCTAATAAAGTTGCAGAATAACTTCTTTGCTTTTTGTTTTGCAGTTTCATCAGATGGAGAGATGGTAAGTGTTCTGAACCCATCATCCATACACATAAATCCAGTATCTAGCTATCCATATTTTGAATATTGTATAGATGAAGCAAGTCAACGCAAATCACATTTGCAGTAACTCCCCTAATCTTACACATACATAAAATGGTTAGAAAAAGGGATTATACAAAATATTTTTCTGTTGTTCCTCTGCAAAAGTGCATGACCGGATTAATAATGAAGGGATGTGATATTGGCCATATTGACACATTCGTGCATTGGGAAATACCGTCTGTATGTTTCTTTTGCTGTAGATTTACAGTTAACACC
This sequence comes from Cyphomyrus plagiostoma, assembly GCA_019775915.2. Taxonomy (NCBI): domain Eukaryota; kingdom Metazoa; phylum Chordata; class Actinopteri; order Osteoglossiformes; family Mormyridae; genus Cyphomyrus; species Cyphomyrus plagiostoma. Next base: position 5,556,744 of record JABFEA020000021.1, on the reverse strand, counting down.
AGATTTTCTACTTGCGACAGTATTTTTAATTTGGTATTGATGTATAATATTCCAGTGAGGAAATTTACCACCCGCCACCCCAACCAAGTTATAAGCCATTAGAACTTAGATGGATGGGTGGATATTTGTGTGTGTGTGTGTGTGTGTGTTTGTTTTTCCCCCAGGATGAAGATTCCGAGTTAATTTTAGCAACAGACTTTGAGATTGGCCACTTCTTCCGTGAAAGGATAGTCCCTCACGCGGTGCTCTACTTCACTGGGGAGGCCCTGGAGGATGATGAGAGCGTAAGCCCCACCTCCTCAACCACTGCACCAATCAACTTGACTTAGCTGCCTGTCAACCCAGGGGTCATTCCTGTGTGTTCTGTCTGTCTTTCACTAGTATGAAGAGGAGGAACTTGAGGAAGGGGAGGAGGAGGTGAAAGCTGTGTTTGCAGACATTGGGCATGGGGGAACAGTAGTTTTTTGTTTTTTTTTTGGGAGGGGGGCTGGGGGAGGCAATGGACTGTTACAATGTTACTCATTTTTCTATGTAGCAGGATCATGAAGAGGATGAAGATGATGAGGGAGATGACCCCAAGGTTCGTTTTGTGTACCTTTTTAAGCTATCCGTGTAATAAGCTTGGCGAACAATAATTTGAATGGCAGGTCTGATTCGTCTGAGCTAAGATGCGTGTGTGTGCGTCTGTGTATGCGTGTGTGCATGCATGTCTGTGTGTGTCTGTGTCCTTATGTGTGTTTGAGGATTAGTCTTGGAATATGGTCATGAATTTGGTTGTAATAGCTTTTTTTATTTTTTAACCCTTATTACAGGCGTAATTGTCACTCCATGCATTCTATAGGTCAAGGTAGGAAACAGTGTTTCTCCGGTCTCTTCCTCACTCTGCTCCGCTTAACTGTCCCAGCTCATACTCGTTCTGTTCAAAGCTGGCGAGGATGACCTGCATGAAATTCACGCTTCAACATTCATCCTGTTTTGATGTTGCATAGGCTGCAGAGGGAATGTAAGGATGAAGCAGATGCCTTTGGGGGTCTGTACCAGTGTGCCTGTACACATGTTCATTTTTGTCTGGTACACTGTCCTGTTCCTGTCTGCTGTCCTTGCCCACAACATAACACCTTCTGGCTTTTGTAGCTACATCACTCTTCCGAACTGTTCTTGTCTGGTCAGTTCATTCCTTTGCTTTGTTGCTGTACAGAAAGAAGAGAAGCAGCCCGCAGGCTATAAGCAGCAGTAGCGTGGAGGTCTATCTGAGGTTCCTCGTCAGTCCAGCCCATCCTGCACTCCCCAAGTTAGCGGATTCATTTCCCACCTCCCCCTATCCCACTCCGGCTGCAAGCACAAGAGACCAAATGTTCAGATGCATGACTTTTCACTCTTTGCCATCCCTGATCCATCCAAAGGAGAGAGTTTGCCTGAAAATAGTGACACGACACTGTAAATAAAATGGCCTATGGGTTAGACGACTGTGCTCTGCTGCCTGTGCTGAGGATCGCTGCTTTCAGACCAAACTGGAAGCTCCTGGGCAGATGATCTCCAATGTGTGACGCCCTACACCTGAAGTAACATGAGCTCATCCAATATTTCAGTGGTATAGCAACTTACTCAGGGTATTTTATGCCAATAAATGTGTGAAAGTTTAGCCCCAGACTGATGAGGACTTAACGGTATGATTCCAGTGGCTTCATTTTCTTTCTCTGTTGAACGGAATCTCTCAAATGTTTTCATATTAAGAAGATATTTATTAGTGTGTTTCTGGAAATGCATTTGCTGATCATATGCAGCATGGAGATGGGTGACACTGCCTACTGCATAGCAGGTGTCCGTACGCCCTCAGTGTCCTCCACACCTATGCTGTTTGCTTACACAAGCGCCTGCGAATAAATTTTAGGTTTGACGCCAAATGTATTTTTTGTGGATTTAAAAAAAAAAAACCTTTGCCATACCTTTTTTTTTTTTTATTGTTCCTGACATGGTGATGCAGCCCTAACAAACCAAGGTGCGGCCTCATTTTTGTTGGAATTGAGCAATATGTAGTTCTGTCCTGTTACTCACGCTGCCTGCGCACTTTGTGTACCATCAGATCGCTGCCTTTATCCTAGTTAATGAGCTGAAAGGCTGCTTGCTGTGTGACTGAAGGGGTGGAGGAGAAAGGACAGGGTTTTAGAAATTTTAGAGATTTTGATGTTTAATACCTTGCAGATGTTGGCTATTTCCCATAATGAGTATGTCTATTGTTTTGCTTCTTGGTTTGAAATCGATCAACAACCACACAATGCATTAAACGCAATGATTTACAGTGAGACAAACCTTGTCATAGCAGCCACCCCTGTTAATGTCGGCTATAGCATTTGAACTTCTGTGGACAGTGCTCGCTCTGACCTCAGTTTATTCAGTTTGATCTTTTAAATTTATACAGAACAGAATATTCTATTAAAAGTTGTGATCTTAAATACTTGGCTTTTGTTTTGTTTAATCGAAATTGACTAAATTGTAACTACATTTGACAGAAGGAGGAAGGTACTTGGAAGGTAATTACATTGGAAGTTATACATTCTTCATAACGTAATGTTTTTTTTTTTGCCTTCGTGCAGTTTGTGCTGAAGTTTGTTAGTCATTGACCTCAGATGCTTCATTCAGACCAATTGCCACAGGTGCATAAAAATAAACTTGCTATGCAGTCAGGTTTACAAACATTTGTGAAATAATGTTGTTCTGATGAGTTTAGTGAACTTAATCGTCGTACTGCCATAGGATACCACCTTTGCAATGAGTAAATTCATGAAATTTCTTCCCTGCTAAATATTCCACAATTAACCATAAGTGCTATTATTGCAAAGTGGAAGCAGTTAGCAACAACAGACTAAACCTCAAAGGTGCAGACCACATAAAGTAACAGTGGGGTCACTGAGTGCTGAGGCGCATCGTGTGTAGAGGTCTGTATACCTGCAGACTTTCAAACTTCCTCTGGCATTAATCCCAGCACAAAAACTGCACAAGGAGCTTCATAGATTGGGCTTCCATGGCCGAGCAGCTGCATGCAAGCTTCACATCACCAAGCGCAATGCCAGTCGTCAGATGGAGTGGTGTACTGGACTCTGGAACAGTGGAAACATGTTCTGTGGAGTGACGAATCAAGCTTCTCTGTCTGGCAGTCTGATGGACAAATCTGGGTTTGGCAGATGCCAGGAGAACGTTACCTGACTGACTGCATTGTGCCAACCGTAAATTTGTTTCTCAGGGACTGGCTTCAGCCCCTTAGTTCCGGGGCGGGGAATTATTAATGTTTCAGCGTACCAAGACATTTTGGACAATTCTATGCTTCCAAGTTTGTGGGAACAGTTTGGGGAAGGCCCATCTCTGTTCCTGCATGACTGTGCCCCAGTGCACAAAGCAAGGTCCATAAACACATAGTTGGATGAGTTTCGTGTGATAGAAGTTAACTGGCCCACACAGAGCTCTGACCTCAACCCCATCGAACATCTGGGATGAAATACAATGGAGATTGCAAGCCAGGCCATCACATCCAAAATCAGTGCCTGACCTCCTCTTCTGGATGAATGGGCAAAAATTCCCACAGACGCACTCCAGAATCTTGTGGAAACCTTCCCAGAGGAGTGACAGCTGTTATACCTGCAAAGGGGGGACCGACTCCATATTGATTCCTATAGATTTAGCATGGAAAGTCATAAAAGTTCCTGTAGGTGTGGTGACCAAATACGTTTATCCATATAGTGTATCTGACTATATATCCTTGTGTCCTGTGCTGCCTGGGACAAATTACAGGCCCTTGCTGCCTGGGATAAGCAGTTGGGAGACGCATGGATGGACAGCAGTATGCAGCGCAATTAGTGCTTAACAGTTCTGCACCTATAGTCTTGTAGGCCAGAGGGAAAGTTCTGATCATTTTGAAGGGGAGGAGGAAGCTAAACACATTCCTGCCAGCCGCAAAAATCTAAACTCCTGCATTCTGTCTTAACGTTTTTAATCTGAAAGCTGCTGCAGGGCAGACTTTTAAAGTATGAACCCTGTTGACTGAAGGGAGATTAGGCTGCCAGTAATGGAATGTGTTTTGAAATATTCACAGTGTATATGAAGCATGACCGGATAACTGAAATTCTCAGCTGATGGTCTTTGAACTGTAAACTGCAGTCTGTGTGCTTCACCGGTATAATATTTATACCCCTTTCTGTTGTCAGTGCTAGTAAAGGTCTTGTTTTCTCTCTGGCTAAGGATGGAGTGGGTGGGATTGAGTGCTGTCTGTTGTTGTTAATCCAGGAGTTCAATGGAAGACGTGGTTTCACGGCAGAGTTCCGTTTGCCCTCACAGATCCCTTCCTGTCAGACTGGGCCGTTGTTGTATTGAAAGTAGATGTTTTGTTGATTTGAATGGGAGTCAGGAATTCCATTCCCACCAAACCTTCACTGGTATTTGTGGGGTTGGGGGAGAGACCAGGCTTGTTAGACTCGCGTACGTCTTGTGTCAAGGTTGGCCAACAAAGCTGTCTTTCACATACTCAGCGTTGCATAGCGGATCACCATTAAATAGGCCATTAACAAAAAAGATGATTGTAAAAAGCACATGTATCTGCTATATAGAACATAGTCTGCATACCTCTAACTGAGAACTTCCTGCTGGCCATATTCTTGGTTTAATTCCATCAGCAGAACTTCACACTGTCTTTTTCTCAAATACATCTTGGATCTCTTGGTATGTATAATACTATGCATCTCTTATAAACTGCAGAATTTATAATCTAACCAAAACGAAGCTAATCAGATTGAACCTATTCCTACGCAACAAATGTAAAGCAATCCCTGAAGTATGTTTTTCTACAGTTATAGAAACATGCTTTAACACCAGTTTCAACCTACCAGAATACTGTCTCTAGCGACTTTCTGTAGGAGGAGACGCAGCCACTGTTAGTTTGTTTTCAGCCTCTTGGAGCAAGTTGTAATAATGGTTTTTGCTGCACCAGCTTTGAGACACATTGTTCCATGGCAGGGGCTGGGTCTTCTAGGCAAAGCCTTGAACCCCCTGAATACGTCATCTGTACTCTGTCCAGCTGCATCACCTGACACCTGCGTCTCTCTGCACTTTTGTCTGTGCAAAGCTAGCCGCTTTCCCCAAGAAGCAGGACACACTCACACAATCAAAGTACCTCTGGGCAATCAGCCCCGTGACTCCCATTCTTGGCACTGAGGTGCGTTTGGTAACACCCTTGAACTAAGCCTCAGTTCCTCTGAGTGACATCCTTTGTGATGGTTAATCCTGTGAGTATCTGCCATCGGAAGTAATTACTGAGACTCAAGCACGAAAGTTGTCGGGGAGGGCAGAGAACAGAACAGACATTCTACTGTTTGAGTGAACAGCTCTTTGAGCACTGGATCAGGACATCGGGAAACGGGATCCCTCTCACTGTGCAAATATGATAAAGAGCAGCAGTGTCACATGTGGGTGGACATTATTCGTTGAGAAAGTCAATGCAAAGTGATATTAATTCAGTCAAGTAAGTTAGTCCTGCAAATCATCTCTCTCAAATTCCTTTTTTGCAAACCTAGATCATTGACTGTTAAGTATCCTTTTCCATTAGTGTGTTAGTATGTATTAGACATCTATGGGAGCTGAGAGAATGAGAACGCCGAGATTTTTCAGTCGTTGGTGACTGTTGTGGAACGAATCAGTGTCAAAAGGATGTACAGAGACTCCAGCGAGGGGGGGTGGGGGGGTCATCAGTCAAAGGCCCACTTGCGTTCTCATCATTCCACTCCATGAGCATTATGGGATGCCACAACAAGATTATTATTCTAGGGATCTCCTTCTACCTAACAGCTCTAAGGAAACAGTACTTTAAAATACTCAAAAATAGCCATTTTCACAAATTAATGGATTGGCCAGCCGGTGGCCTTTCTGACATGAACATAAACCCCCTGTGAAACCATCCCGTTTTTTCCCTATTGCGAAAGCACTGGCCTAATGTAACACTAGCTGCTTAATCAAACTTGAGAAACAGCAGCCATATTTTAAAATACAGATAATACATTAAAGTCACCACCATTGTATTTAGGCCTGATATCACAATGACCATAATTGACTCTCTCTGCCATCACATCAATGGGGTATTACATGGTATGTTAATACAAAACAAGAAAAAAAACTGAAGAAGAAACCATATTGTCTACAATGCATTGAAACGAGGATGCTTTGGACCCTTAGTCCACCACTTCAATTAGTCTTTCATATAGTCTCATGATTTTAAAACTTAAGAAACATGTTTAGATATAACTAGTAAAATATCTTTCCTCCTGTGACATGAAACAGGATAGTAAACTATGTATGATCAGATCAGCAGGCTGACAGAAGCCATCACAAGCTGAAGCGGCAGACATACTTGTCATTCCAAAGCTGTTTTAACTAAATTTAGGCCATGAGCTGTTTAGTTTGCCTTCTTATTGCCTTCAAAGCACTGATTGTGGATTTTTATGCTTTTCACGTGCTTATCTTGCGTATGACGGGAATACGGCAGTGACATTTCACACCGGTATATTCCGGTTCCCACCATGAAGCCACAGACATATAATTACATATAATTAACAGAAAGGGAATAAGAACATCTTAACAGCCAGGCCAGCGTAGGGCTTAGGACATCGCTTGCGTCATCAGACCCACGGAAAACCGACCCATTCTTAGACTGACACACCATTACACATCTACCTGTAATGACGAACTGGGGAAACCTACATTTTTATATTTAAGCGGCTGACAGTTGCACTCATCTTTAGGAATGTGGAGGTTGTACTGAAGCATTGCGGGTTCTTGTACACGACACTAAATCTGGAGTCCCTCAGAGCCTTGGAAAATTGGCAAATATGCCTTAAGTTTCCAGTGCCTGTATTCAGGGGGACTCTGAATTCCTCAAGCTGGATCTCCCAGGGTTCTGCAGATTATAAACCTTTAACACTTGAAATCTGCTCTTATTTTCATTGAGAAGACTTACAACCTAAATAATGGCACAGGAACTCAGCTGTAATATGAAACACAACCTATAAACCTTTAAGAGCTGAAAGTCCTGGTAGCCCAGTTTACAGTCACGAAAAGCTTTGGCCTTCTTTCTGCAGCAGCCTGCCGTGCCGGCCTCGTGTCCTCGGACACAATAGCATCCCACCCGTGTTCTGTGCCATTTGTTCTTTTTCCCACGGTAGAACTTACCAGCCTGGAATATCTGTGGCTTATCTGAACAATGCCTCGAATAACTGCAGCCGTTTGCCACAAAGGCCTGATGGGAGGTTCGGCCTGCACGCCCGGCTGCATATGTGTGCGGCTAGAAAGTGCAAGTTCGGCGTCAGGAGGAGACCACTCTGGGAGCCATCTAGAGGGACGCTTGGGAGTGAAAGACTGCTGGAATATAGCAGAGCCTGGACCAAGATATGACAGCTGCAGAGAGGGAACTTCTATCCATCACACCAAAGCAAAAATAATCACATCTCATGTCACAGAGAGGAAGAGAGCATTACTGCAAGCCAGTTTGTTCCCACATTCACTGGGTATGGAATGACTTCTCTCCTAAGACAAGTATTTCAGGAGACACACTCCAACACGGTTATAAATGGGACGGCTCATATGTGCTCCTTAAGTCCACATTTCTCTGACATGCTTGCCAAGTCTGCTGGCTTTCTTGCTGAGTGACAGCAGACTCACACCAACATTTGACATTTTTTTTTTTTGTGAATGCTTTGCCCCATTCCTGTACCATGTAAGGGTATCTCTGTGCGGAATAGAGACCCATGTCACATAGAGGTGGTGGGAGAGGGACCTTTAGGGCACAGGGGTGGGAATGGGTTTAACAAAATGGCCGCAAGGAACAAAAAAACCAAAACACAAACTATTTTGGCTTCAGCACAAGACACGGGGAAACAAAGCAGATGCTGGGTCTTGGGAAATGTTACAAGTGGGCGGCGATATAAGGCGGAACCAATTCTTACAACATGGGATTATTACCTGACCCCATGACACTGATGTGACACAACCGCCCACTCTTACAAATGGCAACTCATAAGTGACCTACAGCTAAAAAAATGATAATTTATATAGGAGCCAATTAAAATACTCAGTTGAAGTTTCCTCAGGCTGTCCTGGCAGTGGAGGGATCTCTGGTCTTGGTGGTTACTGATGTAAAGCAAACTAAGGTCATGTTTCAGGATGTGAATAACACACAATCATACGTCCACTTAAATTCCAGAAAACACAAATGCCAACAAGAAGACTATCCAGAATATACGCCAATATATATGGTAAAAGTTCAGTTTTGAGCTGTGGAAAATGGTGTCTAAAGATACTTTGTATTGTGCCAGTGTGGCTGTTTCTTTAAATGTTTCATTATATAAATATTTCATATAATAAGGTTTCATTGAATGTCAGCAGCTGCCAAATGTATCGCAGATATCTGAATTTGCTCTTGGGAATGTGACAGAGGCAGGCACTCACAATGCTGTGCGTTTACAGTTCTCGTTAATTAATATTTGCAGCTTGACCAAAATTACAGTAATTATCACTAGGATTATAAGAAATCTTCAAATCACACTTCCTCACACCTGTTTGTTTTTCTTTTTTACAGTTGGAAAGCCATCAAGTATCATCTAGTTCTGACTGAATCACGCTGAGTCACAAGAGGAGTGGATTTCAAGATTCTTGTTCCTTCGCAGCCACTGAGCAGACCTACCTGAGAAGTATCGCTGATGTTAGATCAGGATATAGAAAAACAAAGGTACGGAACGGTGGGGTACGGGGGGGTTAATGGCGTTAACAAGGTCATACATTACTGATGGTCTCATCCCTTTCATGGAGATAACAGCTTATAAAATGAGCTTGTGGTTGCTCTGTGCCCCTTCTGCTCTCCTGAAGCGATTGGCTGGGTAAGTTCTGATTGAACTGGATGTACTTCAGTTATTGTGTGGTTATTATGCTTATTGCAAAATCTGAATTTGACAACAGCGAAATAAAAATTGGCCTTAAAAGAACACTTTCTATATTTAACACACAGGCACATTTCAACATAATTATCTTACTAGTTGCTTCCAGTTTGGAATGGTAATGGTACGTAAGTCGAGTATTTGCATCTGCTCTGCTAGTCACCTCACACAATATGCTTATGCATTTACCATTTGAATTACTGGTAAATTCCCAGAATGACCCCTGCAGTACCATTTTAAGATAAACAAGACAACACTGCGAAATACTTGCATCTCTTTCGCTAGCTGTGCCCACTTTGTTTTGACTACACCGACTGATAATATTGAACAAAATCTGAGTAATTCATAGAAGGTTATCATAGTACGCCCATGACTAAATAATGATCCGCCTCTGTTAAGAATTGCAGCATTGGTACGTGGCTATTACTAACCACTACATGATAAAGGAGAATTCCATAAAAGAGGTGTAAGTAGCCGGACTCTGAGCAGGTCAATCCCACGCAAGGAAAGAAGAGAGTCCCCCCCCCCCCAACCCAGCCACTCCCTTCAAAGCCACAGTCCTTACTAATGACTCACGCGGCAGCAATGCAGCCATTGGCGCTACGTTGCCCCTGACGATGATGCCGCCCACGCAAACAATTTTCCTGCAGGTGTTTTACGGGAAACGGAACCTTGATCTTCTTCTGCACCTTAGTACGTAAAGGCTCAGACTTTGGCGAAAACTTCAGAGATTTTTCAATTTTACTGGATTCAAATATTAGACTTACATAAAAAAAATCTTTCAATCACGTTTAAATATGTTCAATTGTGTTTAAACCACTGAACGCCTTCGGCTCATGTTTTACACCCTGACATTTTCCACACCCTCCTAATACAGGGCTATTACCTGGCTCTTTTGGAGTGTTTCACAGTGCTGTAATCCTTGCCATTCTTAATTAAGGAAGGGCATTGTTTGAGCCTTGTCCTCTGCAAGAGTGTGTCTGTGCATCAAAGACGCTCTGACGCAAGGATGAGAAATGGAATGCTGGTTTTCATGAGTGTGTGTCCGGAACCCAGTTCCTCTGAGCGGACAATCAAAGCTCTTCACACAAAGACACTGAAGTGGGTGTTGCAAACACATCCTCTCCAAACTCCGACAACAGGGTGCCTAGATGTCTTTCAGGAAGAGGCCTGCCTCGAAGTGAATCTCCCAAAGTTGTGCATTTGACACCAGTCCGCAGTCTGTACAGTTTATAGAGTGGCTGTCACTGCAAACACGCTGCACCATGTGTGATGATATGCATGATAAATGGCATAAAGGCACATTCGGGGGCACAGGATGCACTGTAACTGTACCAGCCGTCTAGGTCCTGCAAGTTCAGTCTTCCTCCTTGGAATTACGGTAACACTGAGTAATTCAACACAGTCAGACAGCATAATGCTCAATTAAAAAGAAATGAAGAGATCAGAGCGTAAACAGCACATCAACACGGTAAAAAAAAATGTATAAAGTAAGGAAAATGTTGATGGAACTTCCGCTTAGAGATTAAGGATCCCTGGGCAGCTGGATTGTGGTTAAGTGTGGGGTGGTTCCCAGAAAATTTGTAGAGCCTGTTAATGTGTGGAATGCAGTGTGACTCATTAGCCTTGGTTGCCAGACTGTGTGGGGAAAGGAAGCTGGACGTCTGAACCACGTTCATCGATTTCTACACTCTTCCTGTCATCCAGTGTCCAATGTTGGTAAACATCTGACGAAGGTCTGCAGCCCACTCAAATTCTTCCTATGCTATGGGGGGGGGTTCTTGGCTCAAAAGCAGCACAAGTGCTTCTCAGTATCACCCTTGTTTGGTCTTGCTGGTGTATCATAGATGGGCACCATTCACCTCCCTGAACAGATCTGCTCCATCATTCAGTCCCCGTGCCCTGAAACCACTGACCGACACTTTTCTTCTCAGCACATTTGGAATCAGATCATTAACACTGCTGCTGCTGTTCGTGTGAAGTAAACCTACATGCACCTCTGGCAGCTACTATCAGAATTTTGTTGGGACTGTGGACCAGTTGGGGGGGGGGGGGGGGGCCTCGGGGTGGATGAGGGAGGAACGCCCAAAAGACATTAAGAATGTGGCAAAAAAACACACCAAAAGGAGCAACCACGCACGAACGTAGGGGAAATAATTTTATAAAAAAAA
>JABFEA020000021.1:5501699-5526334 GCA_019775915.2 Cyphomyrus plagiostoma | reverse complement strand
AACGCCGGCAGTGGAATTTACACAGGAAAATACACTTTAAAAAAAAAATCGATGCGGGCTAAATTCGCCACGCGGGCAGGGATGATAAACTAATGATTTATTTTTTACTGGGCCTAACAGTAAAATGATGAACCAGCCTAGCTACGGCAGCATTAGGGACGAACTTCTCCAAAGGTGTCAAAAGGAATGAAGAAAGCAGAAAGTGGTTCATGAGAAAGCTGGCAGAATAGGCCAATATAAAAACTCAACCAAGTTACTTATAACTACTAACTACCAATTAATTACATTTTCATGTATGTAAGACTATTATTACCTTATAAATAATCTGTACAGACTGCAAACTACCCCAAGGCTTTTGATGTAACTAATTTTAGATCAATAATGGAATAATATAGGTTTTCGGTAAGATTCCTTGCGTGAGCTTTAGTCTGAAAGCGGGAGTTTCACGGCAGCCCCGCATCAAACTCATTAGGCAATTACCTTATATAAACTGAGATAGGATTAATAAAAAAAAAAGCGATCAATTTTTTTCCTTCACCTACCGCGGAAACACATCAATCCCGACCAGGTGAAAGTTCCTGGAATTCTCTGGATTCTGCCGCCATTTACGTGTCTGTTTTTTATGCGGCCCGTTTACATACACGTACTCTTACCTTTTGTATACATATTTTTGATTTTTTAGTTGTACAGTTGTTTCCATAAATTCGTCTTAAGTTACCTTAAAGTCTGTAAGTGACATGCTAAGGCAACACGATAAGAATTACCGTTTAAAACTCTTAAAATCGCAGTTAACATATTTTTCTAGTCACTCATATACCAACATAAGGTGACAGAACCCTGAACCACAAGCCTACCGGTTAATAATTTAATCATAATACAGCACCGAAAATAAGACGTTGGGATTTTTGTGGACTCGCAGCGGCCCCTAGTGGTGGGGATAGCACAGCGGGCTGCGCACATATTCGTCCTCCTTTGCAATTGATGGCGCTTTATGTCGAAGTCTGACAGAATAGAACATTGTATTTCAACCTTTTATGAGCCACGGCACATTTTTTACATTGAAAAAATCCCATGGCACACCGCCAACCAAAAATGTTACAGAATGACACTCTGTAGCCTAGTAATGATAAAATAGTCTCTCAGGTTATTTATACTCCTGTTTGGATGAACACAACGTTGATATCCTGGCAGAAATTGAAGACAGACACACGAAGCTCTTCCTCAACAGCTTTCAGTCTCTCTCCGTTTTTAGGTTTTATATGAGTCAGGTTTGAAATGCTCAGCTCACACAGATGCGTCGTGGAAAATGGGAGTAATGTCGAAATAGCTTTGTTTGTTTAGAACACATCACTATTACGGCACTGACTCCTGACAATGGCATATTATTTGCAAATAATAATTAATTTTCAAAAAGGTTTTTTAGACCAATTAAGTGAAATTGGATCATTTCCCATGGTACACCTTACAATCTCTCACGGCACACTAGTGTGCTGCGGCACAGTGGTTGAAAATGACTGGACCAGAGGACGTCCTGGACAGTGCCAGTCCATCGTGGGATTCTGAACATTTTGCAGTGTATGTGCTGGACTGTGAGAGCAAACTCCATATACCAAGCAGTTAGATAAACATTTTATCATATGATTTGTCAAATAAAAGTGTAATAATTACTGTTGTAATAATTCTATACCTGATTTATTTACACTTGCATGTTTTTAGGCTGTGCATTTAAAATCTTGTTTTATCATCAATATTTTAATAACTCACATAGCACAATATGAATCATAAATTATTTAAGGAAGTATCACACATCAGCAGCTAAGGATATGTCAAAAAGCAAGAACACACAAATTGCATACAAATAGACTAATAAGGATACAGTGATAGCATCAGTTACAGTGCAGTGCATATTTTATGAGTAATGTCCATCTATATAGTGCAGCACTCTGAAAGGATTGAAAAAATCCAGAATAGAAAAGAAATACCCCCAAAAAATTAAAAATACATTTCTATTTATAAGCTGGAGCATGTGTGCATAAAGACAAAGAATGTTTAAAGGATCATACAAAATCTAATCATAATTTGAAAAATATCCAAGCTTTGCTGGGTATGAGACATAATGAAATCTAAGTACAGAGTATAATTATCCATCAGGAACATAATTTTCAGGGTTCCCTGAAGAAGTGATTAATAAAAAAGTTTGAGAATGGTTATTTGTGTCTTAAACATTCACCAGTGACCTGGGTTGTGTAATATTGTTTATTGAAAAGCCAATGCAGAGAAGGGAGTTTTAATCTTGAATAAGATTAAAATAATAATATAGTGGTACCTCATTTCTCGAACTCACTGGAACTCAAATTTCTTGAAAGTCGAACAAACCAGTTTAACCTAGAACTCGATCGATCTGAATATCAGAAGTCGAACCATGAATGCTGATCTAATATAAATTGTGCACGCCAGGAAATGAGTTATACTACAATGCAATTCTTACTTGAATGCCTTCTTCACAGACTGCACGATCAACCAAAGAAAGCAGCGGAACATTACAGTAACTAACAATAAATAAACCACTAACTTACGTGTACTATTAGAGCATTTATGTAATTTATTTAAACTTTATTTTACCAGGTAAATTAACTGAAAACCACTTCTCACTGCTTTACGTGATATTCGGGAGAAATAGCAGATTATGCATCGGAACTGCCTGGGATACAAACATCATGCGTGTAACTAAACTCTTCAGCCAATAAGGGCAAAGGTGTGTCGTCGCGAAGGTGGTTCCAGTTTGTGCAGCCGGGTGAGAGGTCACAATGCATCTAACCGTATTGCGTTGCATCAGGATCAGTATGCGCTGCTTTAAACCAGCACTGTAACACTAATAAATCTTATTAGTCTTTTGTACATGTAATTTAATTTGTAATTTACATAAATTACTAAATTATATATTGTGAACAATAATAGAGTTTCTCCTGAATTGTATTTCTTACTCAAATATGGCATACTAGCTACACCAAGTACAACTGTAACACTTTTTACATGAATTGCTGTATATTGTTCATAGTGTTTTTATAATAAGTGTTTAATGACAAAGTGTACTTTTGTTACATATTTCACCATACATGCGTTATGTATTATCTGTTTTCAACCTGAATACAGTTGCAACACCGTATAACAACTGTCCCCTGCTATCCACCATGCGCATTGGTCTGAATTTTTCAAAAAAGATATGTAGTAGGCTACTATCTCACAAAACAAGTCGTTTTAGAGTTGGCAGTTCAAGGATTATTGCAACACACGTTTAATACTGGCGGGTAAGCTCATACTCTAGTCACAAGAAAAGCAATGTCAAAAAATGAAATATCAGAAATATATAAAGCTGCGCATCATGTTCAAAATTCGTAGGCTAGAATAGATGATATCGCGATCCCAGCAATTTATCTTCTTTACCAGTGTTACAATTCTACGCAAGGCTACGCATGCGTGAAAAATACCCACTATTAGCAATACAATTAAGAAAGTATTTTAGCTTTAGAGTAGAGTATGCAGTAAGTTAGTATGATATTACAGACGCAAGGAATCATTTTTATAGTGCATTTACTGCAATGGTGTGAAACATAAACGTTACGAGATGTCAGTGATATACATTTGCTCGCCTGAGTAATGTCCCATCTGACCAAATATTTTAAATGTTAGAACATGTTGGAATAGTGCAAATAAATACATTTCCATTCACAAGACAAGCTTTATTTCGAGTACAAACCATAGGCTACTAGCTGTGTGACAGGGCTAGTGGAAAACATGCCTGGGTAGGCTGACAATGAAAATTACTATAAACAGTCAGTCAACACGTGAATTGTTAATTTCGTGCTATACAATAACTGAGCACAGAAATCATTACGTCTTATTTCCCGATATTGCAACCAGATTGCAAGTCCGTTTATGTGCTCGTGAGAAAAATAATAAATGACAGGAGAAGTGAATGGAAAACGAAAAGCATTATCAAACGACGTCATCGTCCCTAATAATCTTTCGCATCGTCCATTTTAACGGACAGCTGCTCTGCAATCTGAGAAAAAGACACCAGGTGGCGCAAGACACCAACAATCAGGTGGTTCAACGTCGACGATTGCCTGCAGTATTCCGCCATTGCTAGTATTGCATCTCAGAAACCCCACGCTAATGAATCTTTATTCCTCCTTTTCAGGCTCGATAATATTGCATTTAATTATGAAACCAACAAAAGTGCAAGTCTGATTGAAATATGAATTTTAAATGGAGTGACTTTTTCTATCAAAACATGTATCGTAAGATATTTTATTAGTAACTGAGGTTCATCTTAGCAATGAAAACTAGTTTCACAAATTTGGAGTAACTTATTACTTAAACTATATGAAGGATAGGATTGTGGTAACCCCATACCGTACCACAGTAAGCCACAGAATATCTAAATGAACCTGGAAAGTTTTAGCTGGATATTAACCTTCATATTGCTCATAACTGGGCCCTCTTGATACTGCTTACACCACATTATTTGAAGACTATGGAAGCTGTATAGCTCCCCGCAGCACTGAAAACGTGCTCACTCTGGCCTCCTGTGGCCTGTACTACAAAGCAGGGTTACTGGCTTATCGGAGTAACTTGTCGGATTTAAGGTACCACCGTTTAAATAGACTTCATATTCGTTCACTTACATTTTGCAGAGACTACCTTAAATCCGACAAATTACCCTATAAGCTAGTAACCAGCGTAGTATATACCACTGGTCTCCCACATCTCTAGTTTCTCATTGGCTGAAGATAAAGACACCTCATTTCCTTCTCCTCTGCCACTGATTGTACGTTACGGCTTCATGATATACTTAAGTAACAGCGTGTGATTTGTTCCCGGTTTCCGGGGAACCGCACATGTTGTATATACATACAGAACTTTGTAAACATGGACTCTTTTTTTAAGGATTATAAATACTGTTTTGGTCATCATTGCTAAATACACTACTTTTCTTAACATACATTTATACAAACACTAAGAATTGCACTGTTTTAAGTTCATGTTATTTTTTTTTGTTTGTTCTACTACTATTGACTTTTTTTGGCTTTAGCATTAAGGCCCAACGTTTAAACAGGAGGGAAAGAGGAATGAAAGTGCTTCGGGTTCGAGGCCTTGACAGACTAAAAACGGGAAGTATTGCAAGAGTATAAAAGTGCATGTCCACTACTGACATTAAAATTTTCTCGCCACACACTTAAAAAATAAAATATTTATTTGCTATTTTTTCATTTTCTCTCCTGTCATCCTTGCTCAAATTGTTCATCCTTCTCTCTCTCTCTCTCTCTCTCTCTCGCTGTCTTTCTCTCCAAAGTGCTTGGTGCCCATGGCACTGGGCTGTTGTACAGGCATTCGAGAGCAGTGTGAGTCTGCATCTGTTGTGGCTGCAGTGCACCCTTGGCCCCTGGTTCATGTAGACGCGTAGTTGATGACGAGCTGGAGGAGGAGCAAAGCGCACAGGATGAACCAGTGACGCCGGCCCAGTACGGCACTCTCCTCCGCACGCCTCCTCTGGAGCACCTGCTGTGTCAGCGCGTGCAGGTTGCTGTGGGGGGTGGAGAGACACAACTCATTGGCAACACCCAAGACGCTGAATGGGGTTGACGAGCTCCCTGACAGGGGTGTACCCACCTCTGTATGTCCTGCTGTGTCTGCTGGATGGACGCAATGGAGGCCTCGATATCTGCAATGTCCTTCACCTCCCTGTTACATCTGGTGCACTGGGTCATAAATGCTGTGCAAGATGAAAATGACAATTCGAACATAACATGTCATTGGGCAAAAAAGGCTGTAACTAATGAATTAAAGAAGTACATAATTTTACCATGACTGATGAGGGCATTATGCTAATACTACAATTAAGTACCATTCCATAATTCTCTTCATTACTATCACTACTATCCTTTGACCTTTGAGCCCAGACCCCACTCACCTTCATTGTCGGAGGACTCGTGCGTGGGTTCCGGTGTGGTGCTACTGCTCTCTGTGTTCTGGCTGCAGCTGGATGGCTGGCTGCTGGACTTCCTGTGTTTACCCTGCACCTTGGCCTGTGAATCACCCACGCAACAGAAACCTGCATATATTAGTGCGCTAAAGCCACTCTCTGCCTCTGAGGCCTGAAATGGGAACATTCTGGGTATATTTACCAGGCTAATATTAGAACTATTACTAAACAGAGCTGGAGATTCCTCGACACCAAAGAGGGGCACACATAGTGAAGAAGGCATCAAATACATGGGGGAATTAGAGGCAAATTAGATTTCTAGATAGTTCACCATAGTCCTTTCCTCATTAGACCTTTTTGTTCCCCTAGTATATAGAATTTGGCAATTTGGATTCAGTAGGGTTAGGGTTGTAACGATGCCTACCTTCTGCTCAACGGCCCAGTTCTGGCTGTAAGAGAGCCCACTGTGCCGGCGTAGGGACCTCTCCTTGGTCTGGATCATGCCATCCTTCTCAAACTGGACCAGGCAGATGCTGGGGTCCCAGGGCTTTGTGCTGAAGGAGAAAGAGTGTATAGTTGAAGGTGTAAGATGAATGCAAGGCAACATACCCGGGGTTAATGGTTATTCTCCAGAATGTACCTTATTACCATAATCTGATGAACCTTATTAGCATATCACCAACACTTTAATGAAGCCAGCTGTTGTTTTGGCTCCTTGTTCATCTATAGCATTAAGCACTATGCTCACCTGCACCTCGAAACCCAGCACAATGGCGACCACCCTCACTACTAGGGTACGTACTCTGCAAATTTGTACTGCCACTCATTGGACACGGGGTCCAGGTTGAAGAGGCGGGGGATCCAGAGCTTGTCGCCCCGATCCTTGGCCTCCTGCCTCTGGGCTTCCTCCAGGACGAACTTCTCTTGTGTGGCTTGCTCCTGATCCTGGCTCATGATGGCACTGGTCACGTGCTGCCACAGCCTGGATGCACAAGCAGAATGCTTGTAAGGTGAGTGAGACCAAAGGAATGGCCTCATCCTACAGCACCCATCTGGGGTAGGGCTGGGTGATATCACATCGATATTATATTGCACATGCACAATAATCACGAGGGCTTCAGATAATGGGTGAAACATTTGGCCCGATGCCAGGTTCTCAGTACTATATGGATGTTTTGTTAAGCAGATTAGCAGTATGTCTAAAATATTAATGAGATGTGCTTTGTGACACCCAAAGTAAAATGTAATGTAATCTTGCCGTATCTTCATGTTTATTAAATTCGGTTAGCAACGCACACCACATAATACTGTTCTGGTATACTATGGTTTGGTATACTTCAGTGCAGTACCCGCTATAACGGGGCACACCACATAATACTGTTCTGGTATACTATGGTTTGGTATACTTCAGTGCAGTAATCGCTATAGCGGGGCACACCACATAATACTGTTCTGATACACTACGGTATGGTGTGTGTCAGTGCAATATGTGATATGCACTGAAGTGGTGTAGAAGAAAGGAACAGCTCAGTAGCCATGACAACCTTTAAAAGAGGATATGTTGTACCGTAGATAAACAAGGTAAAAAGACGTCGGTGGTGTGGTGATACTTTTTGCAGTTTAAAGTCTCACACGTTTATTAGACACAAGGATATGCTGAATTTATACTCACTAACTTTCTGGACGTCATAAAATGCCTCATTAATATTTTAGCCATTCTACTTATCTGCTTACCAAATTGTCGACGTAAGTAAACATCCGTATAGTACTGAAAAGCTGGCGTTCGGCCAAATGTCCAGCCCGTCATTTGAAGCGCTGGTGATTATTGCATATGCACAATATAATATTGATGCGCTACCGGCCAGCGCTCATCTGGGGTAAAGGCTCTACCTTTCAGACTCAAACATTCCCTGCTGGTCCAGTCGCACCACCTGCCTCTTCAACCTGCGCTGCCGCACATCCAGAGTCGGGTTCCACAGCATCTCCTGATGTCCCGTCTTCTTCTCATGAATGAACACCTCACCATCCTGTGGGCGCGGCCACTACCCGTCATCACTGCGCAGCTTGGCATCAAATCTCTGTTAATGTCCCCTCAGTGACTCAATAAAAAAGCTAACAGGTGGCAGAGAGACTTCAGGCAAATCCAAGCAAGATACTTTTAATTAACTAACTTGATCTGTCCAGTCAGTTTAGTCCGGATTTTTTTACTTCAGGCATCAATATATGTCCAGCGCGGGAGCTAAATAGCCAAAGTGACATGAATTCCATTCCTGCCCTGCAGTTCCAGCTCTCAACAGCTGTTAATACAAATGCAGATGAAGATCACAGTAGTGGTAGCTATATATTTCATGGATAGTCTCTGTATTTCATAGTTCACTAACCACAGTGAGACACAGTGGACACAGTGAGAGATGATGCTGTCTCTCATTCTCTGCATGTGACTCTGAATAGGAAGGGCTAACTCACCCAGTGTCCATCGACGGTGGCAAGCACGTCATCTCCCAAGCGTATCTTTCCAAAAATCTGGTTCACGCTGCAGGAGCTACCAAGGAAAGGCTACGGGAGAAGCATCATGGTGAATGAGAGCCTGCCAAACCAGAGGCCTCTTTAGGCCCAATAAGGTTCATCGATGCTGGTGCCAAGGACATCACAGCACCTTCAGTTTAAACTCCAGCTCAGTTGCAAGCTTCGTTTTTTCACAAATGATGGTAATCTTCCCTCCAAGTTCCAGGGTCATAGTACCATACAGAATACCTGTGGATGACCAGTAATATTTCAATTATTACAGGTGAATGGGAAAAGCAGCATTAGATTAATTTTCCATTGTATCTAAAACTACAGGGGGAAATAGCGAGGTGAGTGTACCTTTACAGTGGGCATATGGCATTGTGATGACATACTCCTCATTCCGAGCCAGAAACAGCAGTCTGGCCTTCCCATCCAGAATAGCAGACAGTGAGTTTCCTGCAAAGAGCAAACAGAAACAATCAATTGTGAGTCCTGCTGGAAAAAGAATAAGCCTATAGGACAGAGGAGGTAGGTGAACTGGAATGTGTACCATAGAACTTGGATTTGGCAAGGATGCTGCCATTTATGCAAAAGCCATCTTTCTTGTTGGAAATGTAAAAGGCAGATATTGGTGGGTGATGTGATACCTGCAACAAAAAAAATAATATAAGGCTATGTGTAAAGAGTGATTTCATCAGTCAGCAAGATTAATACAAAGCTAATACAAAAATATTCTGGGATATGTGTACAGATCACAGCTGAGAGACTATGGATGCAAATTGTAAACAAGATACAGATTATGGTTAAGGGAGTAGAAATAATGGGTACAGATTACAGATTACAGTCAAGAGATTATCTATATAGAATTACAGACAAATGATATCTGACAGGTTATTGGTACAGATTACACAAAGTACAGCTTACATTTGAAAGATGAATTATTATGGGTACAGGTTGCAGATGAGGTACAAATTACTGTAGAGAGATTATGGGTACAGATTACAAAGGGGATACAGGAGGGATGTGACTCACCTGTTCTGCTATGTAAAAAGTACAACTATCAGTCTGGGGGTGAAGCCAGCAGCACCGAAAGGTTTCACCGAGGATGGGGTTATATGGTTTTTTCAGCCCCTGCAGCCACACAGGGTACATAACACTGAGGGTGGGGGGAGGGACGAATTCACATGCAGCATGATGGACGGACAGCAGCGAGTGACATTTTAACTCGTTCATGCCCAGCCATGAGGTTACATAACCTTTACAAACAGTTCCTGTCACCTGACACCTGACGGCACTTCCTGCCCATTTATGTGTGTCCTGCACAGTCATGTGTGAGAGCGGCACAGGCGGCCGTGGAAAAAGATCAGCTTTGTAAGCCACAGGTCAACTGCTTTTCCTGGCCTGTTCCGAAGCTCTAATTACCTGGAAAAATCCCAGTGCCGAAAGCATCATACTGGGCCAGCGGTATACAAAAAACCTGATGGCAATGCCCCAGAAAGATAGCATGGTGTACAAGATAATGTCAGATCTTCCTTGGTGCTGATATTCTGTTGGGTTACAGTGGCTCGGTGGACTTATAGGCAGAATATGGGGGGGGGCATCTCTTACCTTGGGTTTCTTGTAAAAGCCTGACAGGTACCATCGCAGAACCTGCTTCATCCGGCAGTAAGGACTCTCCTCAGTTATCGCTCTATGTGTAATGGGGAAATGAAGCTGTAAGGCTCAAAAACAAATAGCAGGTCACAGGGCATGTGGTGGAAGGGCCAAGAGGCTGCCAGCTTACTGGGACAGGAAGTCGGCATGGTAGTAATAGTCAGACAGCTTGTCCAAGAAGGAGCGTGGCTCTAGGATGAAGGTGGGCAGGACCACCTTGGACAAGTCCATCCCGGGACGCAGCTGCTTAAGCAGGGTCCAGATCAGACTTTTGTTCTCCTCTGAGACGGTCTCCACCTGGGAGGCCTCTCCAGCCTGCAAGGGACAGGGTTTAGTACGTGATGCAGCCCGAATTTCCACCAGCACCATGATGGGGCACCATAGAAGAGACCACAGAAGAGACTAACATGGATTAGTTTGTTATCATTTATGATGCAGCACATTTATATTGTTTTTACATTAAATGTTCTTTAAATAAGTGCTTGGATTGACCTCTGAGAGCACTCTCTAAGAGCTCGACTTACCTCCCCCATCTCTTCTTGGCCTTGTTCAACATAGGCAGTAGCCAGCAGGCAAGGAGAAAGGTCATCTGATTGGTCCATATCACTTTCTTCGGTGAGCCGCCCACCATTTTCATTAGCCCCGGTGTCTGACTCCTCATGGGCTTCCCGCTCTGATTTGTCAGAATAGCCGTCATTCTCCATGTGGTGGTTTTCTAACATGGACTCATTCAACCTTTTAAAAAAACATAAAAGACATGCAAATCAACCATATGGGTATAAGTTAAGGTCAAAAATATCACTCGATTGCTTTGTTATAAGAGTGCAAGTCATCTTACCATCCTATTATTATTTAGACAACAGAATCAAATTACAACACCGTCACAGGTCAATGACTTAAAAAATAACCTCAACAACAGTTTAACTAGTAAAGAAAACAAGAGCTTGACTTAATAAGCTTTTCCCTACCTGGTGTTTTTAGTAATTAATGTTCCAGAACGGTTGCAATTAGTCTCTCTACGGTAATGGCTATGGAGTATCAGCAGTAACCACAATCTGTTTGCATGATAAAAACCAAACAAGCGCTGTTTCCCTGGTAACAGCCACTATCCTCCCCTTGGTAGCTTCTGAATGTCACGGTCACTGTTACTGGGGCATGAAGCTTAGTGTTTGTCCCACACAAAACCTGCCAAACGACTCCTCAGAGATGTACTGTGATCAATTCTCTGATAAGTATTAATTCATTTTATAGAAAAAAAATTAAGTAATAGGGAGAATCCTGTAATCCTTCCGTAGATCAAGATGAAATTCTGCACTGTAGCAGTGACCCTCTCTGTCCTCCGTGCAGGCCTCTCCTAACAGCACGGGTCTCACTTCACCGCTCCACCTCTCTCGCCATGTTTCGGAGGTAATAAATGGGCACGTCTCGCATCCTCTGCGTCTGAGGCAACAGGCAAGCGATGCTCCTGCATGCTTACCTTGATAGCAGCTCCCCTGTACCTCTCTTTAAAACAAAGCTTTTCATAAAACCAGGATCAGGCTGGGACTCCCGTCTTTCTGAATCACTGCTAGATCCTGAGCTGCAGATAATACGTGCCGAAGACACAAGCAGGCGGATCTGATTTCCTGGCCCTGTCTCCCCCACCCTGGGCTGGTTCCTGTGTGCACCAAGCTTTGTTACTGATGACTCCGTCAGGGTTGTATAAGGTTCATATTCTCCATGGCTCTTCCTGCTCCTTTACATGTCACATGACCCACTGTGCCTGAGCTGACTGGCTGGAGATATCTGGAGGAACGGCACAGTGCTGACTGAGAGCCAGTAGATGCTGTTCACTTGGGAAGCAGCGTGCACATGCGCGCAAACGCATGCAGCGACACACCCACACAAGCACAATCATGTGCCATCTGGAAAAACAGGCGTGGACTGGAGCATTCAAATGCGCGTGCCTGTGCACACACCTACACGCACGCACACAATGCAGAATGACAGGGACTCAAGTTTACTCATCAAATGTAACACTGATCTCCAGCCTTTGAGGGCTCGCTCTGAATGTGGAGTGCTTTCTCTAATGCAGCTTCAGGTAGGTAAGGATCTCACACAACAAGAGGCCATTGCTGAAAATGAGGACATATTACAGGCAGCCACTGTGGGGCCATGAACGTCTGCTCTGACCCAGCTTGCCCACTATTTTCTGGCTGTCTGGATTTATAAAGACTGTGGGAAACTATATGTGTATCTGAATTCTTCTTATCTTAATCTTCTTATTCTTAATCATAACTGCCTATATTCATTGTAACATATGTAAACATTTTATTTCCCATGTTAATGTGAAATTATTATTATTGCCAAATATTTTTATTTGTCAAGCTCAACAGGAAAGAATGGATAATTATTTGGTGCTGATTCTGCAATTTCATTGATTACGATAATGTATTTTTACAAAAAACGTTGATACTTTTTCATAAACATTACACATGCAGTGGTTATTTTATTAGATACACCAGCCTGTTAACGCAAACAGCCTGCACTTACAGACAGCCAATCATCTAGCTGCAGCTGAATATATATATAGCATGCTATATATAGCATATAAATAGCATGCAGACAGGGTCAGGAAGTTCACTTACAGTGTGGCTAAGCATTAGGAAAGTTAAGCCATGTTGGCACTTCTACATCCTGCCAATTTAACATTTGGTGACTTTCTCTGTATTGCACTGACTGCATTTATGATCTACTGCCTTTGATTAGTCTGCTGATTTTGAGAGTGAGATTTGGATTTGGTTTTCACAATACTGTCTTTAGTTGTTCTATAACATACTATTGAAACATGATTTTGGACTAAAATTATGTGAATAAAACCTTTTGTCTTATGTAATCCAATGTTTTTCATCAATACATAACATGTGATTTAAGCACTTCTGAAAATAACGTGATTATTGGTGTCATCTGTGGAGATTCCAGCATTTCAGAAACAGCCACCTTACAGTGTTTGCAGAGGATGGCGTGATAAAAAATATCCATCCGGGAACAGTTCTGCGGCTGAAAACACCTTAATGAACGTGGTCAGAGGAGAATGACCAGACTCATTAAAGCTATAAAGGCCAAAAATACCAGCTCAGTACAACAATGATGTACAGAAAGGCTTCTGCAGAACCTGTCAACCATTTAAGTGGTTTTGGAAGGGATTCCTACCTAGTACTATGTAAAATTAAGATTAAGATTAAGATTTATCCCAGGGGGAATTTCTGGGTTAATAATAATGACAGTAATTGCATATTGCTAAAAACCTGTGGAACTAAAGTCAGAAAGAATAAACTGGAAAACTCAAGTAGAATTAAATCATTCTTGTTTGTCCCCTTTTGCTTATGCAAATGAATTCATTTATAATTAAATGGTGAGCAGTGGCTAGCATTGTTGCCTCACGCCATCATGTACTTAAATGCATTATTCAGGCATGTTTGCGACCTCCCTCGTCCTACTGGCCCACGACCATGTCAGCAAACAGGCGCGAGTACATCAAAACAGCCAGGAATGGAAGTACTGCTAGGGTTTGCCATTGTGGGCGTTAGGGGAAAATCAACAATAGGTGAAGAGGAGAACACTCACTGAAGGAGGTCTTGGTCAGTCAGGGGGGAAGACTGCAGGAGGTGGAGAATGTGGGATGACTCAGTGGATGTGTTCAGGTCACCATCTCGCCCAACCCTGGAGGTCAGCTTGTAGAGACTAGAGCAGCTGAGAGCCAGTTCCAAGGCGTCCATCCAACAGCGGCCTGGACACACAGACATGGGTCATTGGAGCACATAGCCATGTGTGCACACACCTGCACCCAGGCACATGTGAATCAGACACACACACACACACACACATTTACACAGATGATCTAGCCTAAACACACAGTTACACATACAAGCTAGCACGCAATGTACACACAACCCGAACATGCAAATACAAAAAGACTTATAAAGTTATACACACACTTCATAAACATGCAAACCCCAGAAACAATTCAGGTCTATGGTCTTGCAGGAGCATGACAAGCTCACCGTCTGACTCAGAAGCTGCCCTGAAGATTAGGTAGCTGCTTGGCAGGGGCTGTGTGATGGATCCCACATTCTCTCCTTTAGGACCCTGAAACACCAACAAGGGGGCAAATTAGAGCCAGCCTCCCATAATGTTGTGGAGACAAAATGATCTGTGTTATGCAGATGGGTGCAGGGCAAAGAAGGGACAAAGCAAGAGACCAGCAAGTGAACAACAGGCCTCACCTTCATGGCCCATATGGACTTGTCCAGTGGGTGGTAAAGTTTGAAGCAGAAGCCATCCTTCTTTGAAGGCCTCTCAATGAGCTTACAGGCATTGAGCAGGACAGTTCCCACCCAGTGCTCCACCTTGTGAGTTTTGTAAATGAGGAGAACCCCAGGCTTTAGGACACACCACAACTTGGTCCAGCTCTTCAGGGTGCCCCGGATCTGGCGAAGAAACTTCTCTGTTAGTGCATTTCCTCTGGCATGTCTGATGACATTTTCAGCCCATTTCAGCATGATTTTTTTCCACAGCAAGGCTAATGTTTTGGAAAACAGTAAAAATATGAATTTGACAGGAAATGAGAAACGCACTGGTATCTCATCCAAGGTGTTCCTTTGTGCTCTATGCTGCCTGGGATAGGCTCCAGGCCCCCCACTACTCTGTACTGGATAAGTTTTTTTGAGATGGATCGATGGTTGGAGCAATGTTTCTTTTCCATAGTAGCTTGCACACCTTTAGCCAGTTGGACATAATGACCACACTAGGGTCCTTGAGGGCGCTGAATAGTTCTCTGGTTGCCCTTTTCTTCTCCTGTCGATAATTCTTCTTTTGGACCTTTGAAAGAGACAGAAAAGGACATTTCTGAAATATTCTCCTATCCTCATTGCATACTCTTCGAAAACGGTCGGCCACTAGAGGGCAGTATCGTCAAGACATGTACAGACCCAAACGACGCGCTAAACGTGACCAGATGCCAGGGGCAATTCTAAGGTTTGACTCTTAGGGGGACTCAGCTCCCAAGAAATATGGGAAAATTGCTGAATGGATTTAGAATTATAATTTTTCAGGGTGAGGTAAGACAAAAAAGTGGTGGCTGAAGTCCTTCTAGACAAGAATTGCAAATGACAGACGCCATGTGTCATGATCTGTGGGATGAAGGACTAAGTGGCAGGCGTTTAAACAAAGGGGGGTTTTATTGGAACTAAACTGAACAGAACTGAACAGGGGCAGGAAAACAAACAGGACTGTAAGGGGTGACAACAATCAAACTGGTACAGGGGAGGACATAAACAGACGGGAGGAGTGATGATAATGATCGGACTAGGACTAGAGAGACAAACAGGGACTTATTTACAAGGATTAACGGGGGGCAACAAGCGTTATGCGTGGCTCATCAGGAAACAGCAGAGGGAGCAATAGGGTACACAGGCCAGGGCAAAATGGGGGCAAGATTCAGTAGCAGGACAGGGACCAAGGTGGGACTTGGAGGAACGGGGAGTGGGGAACCTGGGACATGAACCCTCCAGGACCTGCTCCCCGGGAAGACAGAACCTGTCCATAGGGCCTAAGGGCCTAGGAGGGCAGGGGGCTGGAGCAGAAGGGCGCTGAGGGGACTGCTGGGCCAGAAGGTGTCAAGGGTACTACAGGGCAGGAGCAAGAGGGTGCTGAGAAAACCACAGGGCTGGAGCATGAGGGTTCCTCTCCTCCTGGCCACAGCAGGAGAATTGTCTGGGCAGACATCGTTTGGCAGATGAGAATCTGGACAGCGCAGCAGTGGTCTCATCGGGCTGGGCTCTAAAGGCCCAGCGGCTATGGGCACAGCTAGCTTCCTTCACTTCTTCGTCCTGCAACTGGATATGAGAGGGAGGAGCCAGCGGGTGGAGCTGCGGCGAGCTGTGTGGAGCTGGCGGACCTGCAGCAAGTTGCGGGGAGATGTCGGGCAGAGCTGCTTCACGCTGTGGGGAATAGCCAAGCGGAGAGGCTTCACACAGTGGGGAAGAGGAGAGTAGAGTGGCTTCACCCAGCAGTGAGGTGACGGGCTGATTTGGGATTGGGGATCGACTTGCACCTGACCAGCCACTGCACTTCTCCCATACAGCATTGGACCATCTCTGCTTCTTGGGGATCCGAGTCTGGTATGAGCCTCGCCAGGATCTCCCCTGCATGTAGGAAGCGAGCACTGGCCTCGGGCACCCTCCACATATCGGGATTACCCCTCCACTCCAGGTGGGTATCCAGGAGGGTGGAGAAGTTTTCTGCCTGAAAACGGGGTGTCTCTGGAGGGCCTTGTGGTTCAAATGATCCCTCAGGTCTCCAATTCTGGGGTACCCAGGAGATCCGCTGTGCAGGGTGCAGGGAGGCCTGGAAGCTGGGGCCGAGGTTTGGGCTATAGGGTTTCTTTGAAAGTCTGGGCATTCTGTCATGATCCGCAGGACAGAGGACTAAGAGGTAGGCGTTTGGGTGAACAAAGGGGGGTCTTATTAGGACTAAACTGAACAGAACTGAAAGGGTTAAAAAACCACCAGGACCGTAAGGAGTCAAAACAGTAGGATTGTTACAGGGAAGGACATGGGCAGACAGGAGCAGCAACGTTGACCAGACTGGGGATAAGTTTTTTTTATATAATAGGGGGATGATGAGACAAACAGGGACTTATATACAAAGACTAACGAGGGGCAATAATCATTAAGCGTGGCTGATCAGGGTGTCATGTTGGGGGGAGATTAGCCCAGGAGGGTCAGGTGGATATAATGGGCAGGATGTAACACCATGGGTACTTCCTGTAATTATTTACATTTGAAAATTAGGTTGAACTGATATAATACATAGATAAAATATGTCAAGGACAGAAATGACAAATATCTTAGGTGCTGTCTATAGGAAAATGACCACCTACTTTGAGAGATTCCTTCCTGGCCAGCTTTTCTGTGGGTGAGGAGCATTCCTTCTCCTGGCCATTGAATACCCTCGCCTCCAGCTGAAGACAGAAGACAGCACAACAAAGCCTACTTCATTCACCCTGAGCAGAGACCAGTCCATGCCAGCAGATGCCCACTGCCCTCTAGGGGGAAAATTTTTCACTGGGGGATGGTTCCTTTATTGCACCATCAAAAAAACGGAGTGACTTGGAGTCATCCAATAAGCTGCAGTCTCATCACCTCCCTGGGAACATGGCCTGGGGGTGGGGGCTGATAAGGTCATCTTCAAGGAGCATTCAAAGAACAAAAGGAAATTAGGAGGCTATTTTAATTCAGGACAACAAATGTATTTCCTTATATGGAGGATGCTGTGAATTCAGAATGTATTTATGTATCTATTGATGTATCTTGAAAATGTTCGGGAACTATTCAAGTTCAAGAACCTTGCTGAGGGCTATTACATCAGGACCATAACCCCTTTATTTAAAAGGTCACATCCTTAACTCCTATGCCGTTAACTCACTAGTCATCCACCCTGCTCAGTTACTGTCCTGAGGAAACAATCCTTAGTGAGAAGTTCTGAATACACTCCAGCCTCTAAATGCCTTCCACCCCCCACAGTGATCATGAGGTGAAGGACTTAAGGAAGCAGAACATAAATCAGGACTGCCTGGACACTGTAAATAAACTGGTCTCACTAACAGAGCTGTAGCAAAGTTTAATGAGAGGAAAGGCCAGCTGGGGTAATGGATACTGGGTTGTGCTAGCGGCTGTCATATTGCCCTCCTGTCATGACTTTGAGGGCAATATGACTTTGCGTTCACACAGAAATATCTTCACTGCACATTGTTCTCATCAGAGCAGACAGTGCTTAGCAAGTACCCTTCCAGCTTTGAAATGCATGAATACCACAAGCAGACAGAGCTTGCAAAAAACAAACAAACAAAAAAAAACTGTAACCCAGCATAATTGAAGAACAGCAGCATTGTAATGGAGCTAAATCCAAACTAAGGTCACGGTCTGCTGTGGCCAGAGAGAAAAGCCAGCTGATATCGACTGGGAATGAGGAGGGCATGGCGCATTGCTGTGATAGGCCCGAGGACACGGCTACGGTTGGCCTTCACCCTCTATCAGCGAACTGTGCCTTAACTGTCAAAGCCATACTGGCAGGTCTGTCAAAGGGCAGGAGGCACTGCACTCTCTCTATGAGATCAGCAGCTGTGGAGAAACCATGAGTATCAGCACCAGCTGTCAGTTACGAGCCTCTGCGGCCCGGCGTACACCAGCCAGAGTGTCCCATGCCTGGTGGCTGCAGCGTATAGCGGCTTTCCGTGACGCACTGCAATGTTGCCGCAGCGGTGTTTGCATATAAATAGTCGCTGCTGAAACAAAAGTAAGGAAAAGGCTGCCTGGGCTCCATGTGTGGGATCGTTGGGCATGGAGTCCTATGTGGGAGGCCGGAGTTTAAAAACGCAGCACAACCGGGCGCAACCCATCACTACAAGTAGCTAAAAACTTCACAAGGCTATGATGACAACAAGAACAGCAACACAACAACAACAATAATAATAATAATGATATATTGATGACTGAAATCTCCAGTTTCACTAGTAAGGTAAATGCAATTTCTGGATGAACTGGGAACAGTGCAGAGCCTGCGGCTGCCTGAAACAGGCCTAGTTAAAGCCGACTTCTCACTTGGGAGCAAGCAAGTGGACTAAGGAGATGACATCAGATACTTGCCTTGCTGCCTGGCGACTGGACAGGGCTGACTTCGTCCCTCAGCATAGCCAGTCCATTCCTCTCCATATCGCTGCCTGTCACCACACAACCACAGGGGTTTAGAGACACACGAGCATGCGGGCACGTGCACACACATGAGAGCGTCATGATCAACTCAATATTGCGGCAGTATGTCGAAGCAATCCCAGTTAAAGATTTTGCATGTCTTAGGAACACCACGCATCTTGTCTAAACTGTGAAAAATGCTACTTTTCACGAAGTAAAAAAGAAATGAAACGGAAACCAGCAAATGGGTTCAAAATGCCAAAACAAACCCTCAGCCTATGTTCGGGTACAAAAATACACTGAGAAGTAAGGTCTGTATTTAGAGACTCTCTTTAATCAGAGTAACGCTCTAGCACTGACAGCCTAATGCATTGCGTGTGTGTCTGTGTGTGTGTTTGTGCGCATGCGTGTGCAGATATGGTGGGCGGGGCTTGGCCTTGGGGGTGTTACACCCCGTGTCAGCACGTCCTCCCTAGTGACGACTCCTTCGCAAACTGGGGTAGGCGGATGCAACACCCAGGAGGGGCTTCTGACTGGGCCATAACAAAATGCTTCATACTGACTTCAACTGGCCACCCCCCCCCCGGGCTTGTCCTGTGACATGCCCCTCACGCTTGGAATGAAACTAATGAAACTGCGGCTGTCAGAAGAGCCTTTGGGCCTCTGTGCATGGACCAGAGTATGAAGCACAACTAAAGTTGCAGTTTCATCTACAGGGTACCATACCTTCAGGTAATCACTGCGCCGGTCAGATAACCTAACCCTAACCTAAACATACCTAAACGTATTACTCCTTAACCTGTGCGAAACGTGCACAGTGTGACTGGACAGACTCTCTGCAGCTGGCTTACGTGGCTCTTATTTACCTGGGCTCAGGGGGTAGATGTCGTGGTCCCCGGCGTACGACAGGTTCCGCGTCAGTGTCCGGGGGTCGACCTTCTGTGGCGTGCTTGTCGTTGGGCACAGGGAATACCGTCGTCGGCACAGGCTCTCTTCTCTCATTCTGTGCTTGATTCCTGGTGAAGAGAGATACTTATTTATTAACACAAGATGCAACGGCCGGACACACTTTTGTGAGCGCGGTGGCTTCTGTGTTGGAGTGGACAGGCTGCGTTTGTAACTGTCACTGCTGAGACTCAGGCTGGGTTCAGACAACGTTGACATGAGACTGAGCTTGATGGTGATGAGGGTCCCCAACAGTCAATCGTTTCCCCTCTGCGGCCTCCCGGTGATGACCATGCAGTGACCACGCAGTGACGCTGAGCGAATACCCGGTAGTGCAGGGTTTAAAAATACTTTTTTACTGTGTCTTTTTCCGTTCCTAAATTAGGTTCACTCTTCCTCCTCCCCTAACCTATAACACCCTGTCCACCAGCATAAGAAAAATATCTAAAATTATCTTATCAAATTTTACGAAATATTTTATAACTTTCAAAATCCTTTTGGGAACATTCATTTTTAGATATGTGTTATACATTGAAACATTGTAAATTGTCAAACATTTTTCATAGTTCACAGTTTCACAGCCTCCTCTGAGTTAGTCCGACTGCCCACATCCTAAGGTGACCTGGCCACAAGCCTGGAATCCGGGCGTCTCTCTGATTGACCCAGAGAGCTGAAAAAAGAGGCAGTATGGGGCAGACGACACCGAGCGAGGAAACTCAATAAGGGGCTCCCTATCTGAGCAGGAGGCAACATGGAAAGCATGTAACCTCAGCCAGACCCCACTGCTGGCTGCTAAAAGAGGAGACTGGAAGCCTGAAGTCACATGGAAGCAAAGCTGCTGAGCCTTCACTTTGTTGCGTGAGTTCAGCACAAGGCCAACCCATGACTGCCTCCTCACAACTGTCTTAAAAGGCTCTGGTTGTGTGCTTATGTATAATGCAGATTGACATGCCTAAAGAATAAGGTTGACGTCTATGTTACTAACAAAGCAAAAAAAAAGGAAAAGCTAACGATTCACCCTTTCCCCCCCCAGCAGGGTCACTTATGTCAGATGATCAGATATCCTGTTCTCTGTGGTGCTGTGGAATCTTGTATGTACATTTATAATGTTTTTCATGCCCATATTACAGTACGAATATAATAACCAGTTATTATCATTAAATTATTCCTGAGCAGGGCTGGGTGGGGGGATTAGCAGAATGAGTCGTTTTTTTTTTAGCCCATGGAAAATAAAAAATCGTTCTGCGAGCCAGATGTAATGATGAATTAAAAATCATGTCGCGGGCCGTATAGAACCACCTCGCAGGCTGGATCTCACCCATGGGCTGGTACTTTGAGACCTCTTGTAAGTGGTAAATGGACTGACGTAATCCTTCGTCCTGCACTACAAAAAATGACTCATTGTTCAATGCAGTGATCTCCATTATTTTAATACTTGTGTCTTTAGTTCTGGTGTCGATAGCATTCAGTATTGACTAACGTCTAAATATCAGCCAAAAATATTGACCAGGAATGACACATTGGTCTGATGCCGATATCTTGGTATTTTTTTTAACAAATTTAGTGGTACCTCGGTTCTCAAACTCACTAGAACTCGAATTTCTTGAAAGTCGAACAAACCAGTTTTACCTAGATCTCGATCTGAATATTATAAGTTGAACCGTGAAAGCCGACCTAATATAAATTGTACACGCCAGGAAATGAGTCATACTACAATGCAATCTTAATTGAATGCCTTCTTCACAGACTGGATGATTAACTAAATAAAGCAGTGCAACATTACAATAACTAACAATAAATAAACCACTAACTTACATGTACTATTAGAGCATTTATGTAATTTATTTAAACTTTATTTTAACAAGTAAATTAACTGAAAACCAGTTCTCACTGCTTTACGTGATATTGGGGAGAAATAACATATTGTGCATTGGAACTGCGTGGAATACAAACGTCATGCGTGTAACTAAACTCTTCAGCCAATAAGGGCAAAGGTGTGTCGGAGGCGGTTCCAGTTTGTGCAGCCGGGTGAGAGGTCGCAAAGCACCTAACCGTATTGTGTTGCAACAGGATCAGAATGCGTTGCTTTAAGCTGAAACGCGGACTTAATGCAGAGGCCTAATGGCAACAACCAGAAACAACTGATCACATGGGGATCCCACACGAGGTTAACAAGGGGGCGTAGCACCAGGAAGGAGTGGATGATCAGGGCAGGACAGGGGTAATGTTGGGATAAGATCTTTATCGTTTTGGAAGCCATTAAGAAAAAAAATGCTCTTCTTGTTTTATCCTGTTTATTTTGTGTTTAAATGCTTAAAAAACATATTTGGCTGTATTTTGGGGGGGCTGGGAACCAATTAATTGGTTTTCCATTATTTCTTATGGGAAAAATTTTATTAGAACTCGAACTTTTTAGGATTCGATCCAGAGTCCGAGAACCGAGGTACCACTGTACCTGCTAAAATTAATACGTTTTCTAATTTTTCGCAGAAATTTCTAATTTTGATATATCTCTAATTTTGTATCTATGATAATTTGGGGATTCATTAATCAGTCTTGCTGTGTGAGTAACCATTTACTATTACAGTTTGGTCCTAAGTTAGAGAGTGCTTCTTGGGCCTAGATCACAAATGCATGTAGGGTCATTCCAATTATGTAAGCGAAAAGGGATCTTTATACTGGGAAGGGGATCTCTTACAGTGCAAGTTAACCTGATGTGTCTCTCTTATGCAGTTTCTGTTACTTTATCATGTTGTCTCTTGATCCTCTTCATAAACGATCCTTAGATTATTGACTGAGTAAATTCTTCGATAATGCTGTGAAAAAGTGGTTTGAAACTACTTTTCAGGTCTATTACAGAGGTTTTAATTGGGTCTTATTATACATCATTACATCCTGCTCCACAAAGGATCCCAGTGTGGTTTTTTTTAATGGCGACATGGTTTGTGTGTAGGTACATATATATATATGGGCGTGCATGTGTACATCAAGCTCGTTTTGGGAGAACTTAACTAATAGTGTGTGGGTGTTATGTTAAGCATGGGGGCTACCCGTGTTTTCCACATGTCCTTTAAGAGTCTCTTCAAAGCAACGCGAGGTGCAGCCACAGAGGTCCGTATGGTAATGCCGAGCCATGCGGCAGTTGCCATGGTAACCACGTGCTAGTTCAGAATAGCAACGGAGGTGTGAGGCAACATGAGACTCCTTTCAAGAGCCCTGACACAGCATTAAAAAATGACTGTAGTAAAACACCCTCATCTACGTCTCCCCTTACTGCCATTGATTCCTCCATCCACATTCTGTACAAATATATCCAGTTTTATTGGTTGGAAAATGGCTATGTAGTGATTTCTAGGGAAGAGCAACTCATCACAGCATTGTTCCTGCATCAGGATATCAAATGGCAATGAGGTATTTTCCATGCTGCCAAAAGCTGCCCCTGGCCTCTGACTTTGTGTCCTCACTGCCTCCCTGGCACCCGACATCTGCCTCAGCAGGTGTGCCATTTAACCAATCAATTCTCCTCACTCCAGAGCGAAAATCCTCCCCCCTATCAGCGATATTCTTGTGCGCTCACAAAGAAATTCCATCAATGTTGCAGCAATATCACACCACTTTTACTTGCACGCTGAGAGTGCGGTGGGGGGCGGAGGGTCATGGCGGGGTGGGAACCCCCAGGAGATGAGTAGAGGGGCTGTGAGTCAAGCTATTTTTTCCACCAAGGCAACCAATCAGCACCTGCTCTGGCCACATGCGGCAGTTTTCAGTTTGCTAAGGCACGTATGTGTTAGCCCGGAGGTGGGGATGCTGTCACAGCCTAGCTGAATCACAATCAAAGGCAGCAGCAGGATCAGACGGATGGCAAGCTGCCGAATGGAAGCCTCTTTATTCCCACCTGGCTAGAAAAACAGCCCAACTTCATTAATAATGTGGGACAGGCAGGATTTAGACATGCTAAAAGTGAAATTTCGCTTCAGAGAGAGGAGCTATAAATAGGCTCTGCTGCAGTGAAGTGCAGTGTCTGAAACAGTGCAGGCGGCTCTTACTGCCCCGGTTACGAGATCCAGTTAACGGTGCGCGCTGGTTTTTGGCAGGCTCCCGTGCCAGCCAGAGTGGTTTACGGACAAGGTTGATGGGCGGGAGTCTGAGTGGCAGCTGGAGCCTGTGCTGCTCAGTGGCCCTCCTTGAATCGCCACCCAGCCACACAGGATTACGTGGGATCAAGCCATTCCTCAGCTCAAGGGAAGACTCCATTACTCTGATTATCAACATGTAGAGCGGGGGGGTGGAGGGGTGGGGACATGTAAATCTGCTTTTGGCAGATTTGCCAAGAGAATGCCGGCAATGGTCACTGCACGTCGAGATAAGCTGCTGGAATCTGCGATTGGTCCACGCAGACGCTCCCATGCAGATGGCCCAGATTCTGCATGATGTTCACTCGGCACCAAGCGGGATGTGCTGATCCGCATGTGGCACCAAGGAGATTGGGTGGAGCAGAATTGGCTTTGGATTGGCTGCCATCCAGGCCAATGCTGGCTTTTGCCACCCAGTCTGCTGCCGAGACGAAGAAGATCCCCGAGACTGAGAGTCTGTTTCAGTCATGATATGCAGGAAGAACACTGGGGCCTCTGTAGCACTCATATAATATCTGATAAATGAGTAAGTGAACAGTAAGCAAAACCAAACTTTGATAGCCCTAGATCTAAAAGGCCCAGTTTGCATATCGAATGCACTGTAATGTACACTCACCTAAAGGATTATTAGGAACACCTGTTCAATTTCTCATTAATGCAATTATCTAATCAACCAAT
>JABFEA020000021.1:5485695-5501439 GCA_019775915.2 Cyphomyrus plagiostoma | reverse complement strand
CAGTTCTGAAGGCAAAAGGGGGTCAAACACCGTATTAGTATGGTGTTCCTAATAATCCTTTAGGTGAGTGTACATTCAACTTAGATAAAAATAGGCAATGTCAAATAATGTCCCATAGCATTCATCATAATGATGAGTAATGTTCTGTAACATTGAGCATTTATGTCCTATCATAACCTTCCATGACTAAAAGGTGTAAAAATCAGTAAAGCACCCTTAGAGTGTACTCACGTTAGGTGATCTGTTCCATGTCAGGGCATGTTTGACCCCCAAATTCAAGTTTTTGTGACTAGTGTGATTACTCTGTACCTTGCCTGGTCCACTAAACCCTGCCTGGGCCCACATGAAGAGTTTCTTAATGAATCTTCATCTCAAAGACAGCCATGTAATCTTTTTGCAAGTTGAGAAGTGCTTCACAGAACCATAAAATGCTGTTTCGGTGGCTTTTTAGTTCATGACCATACAAAAGCGGCATCTGGGAAATAAACAGCTTGATCGACAGCATATGACACTACAGTCTTTTAACCATAGATAGACTTGAAGACACAGGAAATAGAGAATGTGGGATTGAGGCTCTATAACTGCCCGTTTCCTACTGTAGAAGCCGTCGCTTTCCCCATCTGGAGCCCTGATCTGATGCTCACACAGACATACTAATTCCTTTCAGATGGTGAATGTGGTTTAAAGGCGTCTTTCTGAGGTTGGCTTTTGCCCCCCTAATCAGCCCCCCCAAGCCAACATAGAGACCTTAGGCCCCTCCCATTTTCACTAAGGTGTCATCATCATAAGATTAAAGTACAGCATGAGAAAAATCTCTCTGGCCCATTTTGGATTCTGAGCCCCTAAGCCAGGCAACTCATTCTTGCATGCAATATTTTGAAGACCCAGGAAAACTTCCTTCACTCACAAGGGTCCCACGTGTTGCCATTTTGGAAATCCCATGAGCTTACAGTCGCAACAGTGAGATGCTCCAGGTGGTGATCAGCCCTGGCTCCGATCCAGCATGGAAAATTAAAGACAGCTGTTTTCCCAGCTCTCAGCTTGAGCTGATCCACCATCCCTCCCACCACCCCCCTCCCCAAATAGAACCACGGAACGGAACCACTGGCCAGACACCCCAGCTGGGAAGTGAAATAAAACCCAACCGCGCTGCATTTAGGTTGACGGCACATCCTGGACAAGCATGAATTTAATAACCCTTGCCTGACCTTAGCAAAGTTTTTGCCAGATGAGCAACATACACAGCTGTCACGTACATTGCTGTTACGCAGCATATTTGACCATTCAAGATGTTTACTTTTGATCCAAGGGGGAGACTGACCAGTGAGACCCATGGTGTATTTTTAGAAGATCCCTGGAGGGAAACCTCAATGGAGGCCCGTGCTACACAGCCAAATGCAAACTCCCCCCCTTCCCCAAACACAAGGGCTCCTCTGTCCTCTGGGCCAAGGGTGCCATCCTTCACAAGGTCACAGCAAATTAGCCCATCACTGTCACATGGCTGAGAAGCTGCACACTGAGCACTTAGCCCTGATTGGGACTATTTAGGGCCACAAAGGTTTATTCTCAAGCTGGTTGTGCAGCCTGCCTGGCCCCCATTTACTTCTGGCTATAGAGCAGGCTACTCTCCAGTATTATGTAAACATGGCTGACTGTGGGGTATTAGTGATGGACAAGGCATTACTACATTTCACTACTCACTGTTTAGAACTAATGGGAATGCGGTTACCCCCTCCGCTGGATCGAATTACTGATGCAAAATGACCAGATAAGGCTGGGTGAGATTAGCCCACAGAAATGGTGGGATTGACCCACCAACTAAAGGCTGGATCTGGACATGTCCCAACTCAGAAGGACTTGGCTGAAACCTGTGGGGGGCTGCATCTGTCTACAGACACACACTCCACCCCCTCCCCCCACTCACACACACAAACAAAACAGAGGTTTTGCTATAAACGGCACAAGTAAACTAAAAAGTTGTGGGTGACCATCTCACAGTTGAAGGCCCCTGATTGAATGGGTGCACGACACAGTACGGGACTCAGTATTTCTGAGTGGAGAGAGACAGGATCTCTGGGGTGGATTTGATTACTTCCATGCTAATGAGCTCTGGGTAAATAACCCATAACATAGAAAAGACAGGGGTAATTCTGAATCAGCTCACAGAAACTGCTAACGGAATCAGCTCCTTTTCAGTCTAAATCTTTTTCAGTATATGATGCATTTAACACATATAAAGTACATAGTTCTATCTGATTTTTCATCATGCAGAGGTACCCCAGAGTAAAGCAAAAAAAATCTAACATCCTTAGGCAAGAGACATGAGGTTGAGTTTCTTTTAATATAAAACAAATGCAAGTGTCCACCATAAAAAGACCATTCATACTGGAATAAGAGGTTGTTTGTGACTGAACTATGGTGGTGTGTACTGTATGTGTGTCAAAATACAGTAGAAATATGGCTCTCTTCCCTCACACCACTTGCACCTTTCTGGGAAACTCTGTGAAGATGGGGTAGAAAGTTGGCCAGGAGATACTTTCCCTGATGTGACCTATGGTCCAGAAGGACCTTCAGGACTGGCCAGTGTTCTCCATCTACAGCCTGTACAGATGTTTGCTTTTAGACACTGCTCTTTCTGTTCTCGCCTCCTGTCCTGCAATGCTTGTATGACGTGTCTCAACATGACCAACCTCCTGCTGTCTCCTCACGGGCTCTCGAGTCTCTCAGTTGCAGGGAAGCTCCCTAAGGCAGTGCACCATTGCACCACTGAAGTGGCACTTAGAGCGGTTCTTGGTAGTGTTGTGGCATTCAGCATAGTGGCATGTTACCTGTGGGAGGGGGTTGTTTATCTCTTTGCTTTACATCCATTGTAGAGGACATAGGGCCGGACAATATGGCAAAATATTTTATCATTTTCAGTTTTTTCATATCAAACAATATTGATAATTATCACAATATAATTCAAGTAATTTCTTTGCTCTACAAGTTCATTTTTGCTTAAAATTCTGTTAAACGGAATCAGATCAATCGGATTATAAACTGAAGTTTAATTTAAATAAATATAATGACAGATTTTTTTCTGACTGCCTCACTGTTCATTCCAAGGAACGAGTTTGACTGGGGCTGGGTCATATGCCCTAAAAATGTTGATATTTATCATAATATTCTAAAATTCATATGTAGAAAACAGAAATACATAAGACTCATATCTTGATGGAATTTTTATTTGAGTAAAAAATCCATTATAACTTTATATCATAACATGATATTCAAATTGATGATGGTATAAGTGTTCATAATCACGATATGATATTTTATTGATATATTGCCCAGCCCCAGCAGGACCCTTCTATAGTGACATAAGGAAATAAAACCTCAGCCAATCTCAAAATCACACCTAGAAAAATGGATGCATGGCAGTCCACTAATGGGCCAAAAGAGAGAAAATCTTCTTGAGTTTGTCAGCTTTAATACATTTTGATTCTACTTGGCTTTGAGTCTTGGAATGTGGAGTTTATGATCCCACGAGCCCCCAGAAAAAGCATGTCCACTCCAATGGCAGGGTACATGACACTTGCAGAACTATGTCCTAAAATGTCCTGAGTGCTTTAGCAACACAGCGGTCCCTTTGGAAGGCAGAGACAGCAGAGAGACATTTGCTAAATGGAGCTTAATGTTATGCCTGTACTAAGAAGAGTGTACCACTGCTTGCTGAGGTTCACAGGATAACTGGCTCAGGCATCGCTTAGCTAAACACCCAGTCATGCTTTTTAATGACCTCAGAGAGCTGCCACTGATAGCTAAGATAGCTACTGTACCAAACTAGGTTGATGTGTGACAGAGGTCACACAAAACTTGAAAACAGCTGTGAGATGCATTTACCGTGGGTGGGGATATAATCTTAATGGACCATTTGAGCATGGTTACTGCACGATACACTTCCACAATGAGGCCAGATGAAGTCTCCCTTTGCCAGCTGAAATTCTTATAAAAAGCATGCGCTACCACTGCTTTACTCTAGGTATGTCAAACTCAGAGATGCACAACTCCAGTCCTACAGGGCCAAGAGTGCATTGAAATTAAGGTTGAGGTGACTTGATATCCAAATAATTATTTCACTGGCAGCAAAAAGAAAACAGCCTGACCCTCACGGACCTTTAAGCAGAGCAAACATCCTGGATCAGGTGTGAGTCACACCTCAAAACCGCTAAAAATTTCAATGAATTTACACAGCTGCTCGGCTGCATCTGATAGTGGATGTAGTGGATCAACAGAGAAGTCATCTGCCTAACTTTACCAAATCCATTCCAGAGAGCAGCCAAGTCAGGATAACCAAGTCATTCAGTGAATGTTGGAAAAAGGTGTTTCTACTTGTTCACAGCACCAAGATCTCCCAAGGTAAGATTTGTGGTTACTTGATCAGGGACATCTGTTAGTCTATTGAAAATAAGTACATTTTCAATAGACTAACCTGATTAAATAGTTAGGTAATAATCAATACTAACTCTTCCAATAAGCCATCCTTTAATTTTTGCCCCTAGGTTAAAAGATAAGTAAGCACAGTGACAGCTGAAAAGCAAATAATCTTTCCCTGTTCCTCAGCTCTATCGTGAAACCTACTTTTAATGAGCAAGCAAAGGAAACGTGTATGTGTTGAAGAAATATTTCCTTCCAATCAGATTACTCCCCTGACGGAGCTGTTTAAGGACATGTTTAAGAGCTATGTTTGCTCATTGCTCATGTCGTCTTAGTAATCATTAGCTGCACAGCTAAATTCAAAAACAACCATACCCCACTACTTCACGTGTAGGAGGGACAAGTCCTCACAATATTGCAATAATGAGATTCCGAAAGTTTACAGAATGAAGCAGGGCTCACTAATGTTGCCAAGGACGGTGTGGGTCAGTGCACACCTATCCCCACTCCTTCACCGTCTGTACCACGGTGGTCCAAGCTATGACTTTCCACCCTTAGCCAGAGAACACTGAGGCTAAAATTGTGAAAAATTGGTGTCAGCCGATTTCAGCCACCATGAGAGAAGCGTTCTGAATTATGCATAAGCATCCGTAAACGAGCGTCTCGCTGATCTCACGCTGGCATTTTGAGCCACTGTCTTTTCAGATCAGGCCTTTTCTGTAGAGGAATATAGAGAACAGAAATTCTTGCTCTGCCAGCGATGGGGGGGGGGAGCAATCCTTTAAATAAGCATGTGAGGGCTGAGCGGATGTGGCCTGCAGAGACCTGACCTTTCTTTGAAGAGCAAAATGGGCCTCTTCATGGCACAGCATCTGCCCTTTTACGTGTGCCCTATGGGATAAAGGTCGTGGGACAAAAGTTCACTCCGGCATCATACCAGTCATGGACCAGGTTTCAGTCCATGGGGAAGTGCACTCTCTTTGGCAGACGTGTGTAAACAGACTGCAGGACGAAGCGAGTTCATGTCCACAGAACAAGCTGACCCAAGAGCAGTACCGCCAGATTTATCTCTAGGGGGCAGTCCTCCTTACACTTTTAGGAATGCATGCTATGGCAAATCCCACTACACTATGCCGCCTTGTGACTCATTTTCCATTTCCATTTGCCCTTATTCATCAAGACTTAAATTCAGCACAGTTGTGGCATTCCTGACAAGATGAGAGCACCAGCTTGTCTCATGGGCCTACGAAGACAAGCCCTTCACTGCCAGGCATGAGACATCCAGAATCAGAATGCAGGGTGGTACTATAATGGTGACGAAACACAATCAGTGACTAATTTTAGCCCAAAGAGACAGAAGACGTTCTACATTTAAGTGATTCAGCAGACAGGTCAAAGCCCGACAACATCCTTGTTATTATGCCTAGAATCCATGAAACATCAGTAGTCCCCATACAACCCCCCCACCCCCCATAAAAAGATGCCTCCAGGATTCTCTTGCTTGACAGCATAGGGTAATGTCTGTTATTAAGGTCACCCATGCTTTCGTGGCCCAAATTAGGCCAGTCTAATTTCTTGGTAATGGCTTCCACATTTGACTCAACGAGGGGGTGGTAGATTCTGTAACAGTTACCCTTTCTGATTGGTCTTCTCCTAAACATGTCAAAAAAAGCCTGACCACAAACATTCAAACAAAGGAGAAAATGAAGGAAGAATCTGCAAGTTTTAGTGAGTGATTTCCCTGGGGCAGACTGGACTGTTTGTTACTTTGACTAGTACTCCTTATTACTCTGACTGATACTCCTCAGTACACTCACACACTTGTGGTGAAACAGAGGTGGAATGATTTAAAGCCGAGCTTTGGTACCCTCACAAAGGCAGCCACGCTCTCTACCAGTATCAGGTTTGGGCCAGTACAGAGTTGCATGTTTGACCCACAAATTTGTAGACCAGCAAATACTATTCAAGCACAGTTTACTTTCTTCAAAGCTCGGGAGGGAAAGTGAAAGCAGGTTTCTTATCTCACAGAGTTCTGCACAACAAATAAGCATGTATTGATTTTTCACAATCTCCTTTATTCCATTCACCTTGCCCTACAAAACAGAATACACAACAACAGATGTGTGACCTGCCCTGCAACATGGTGCACCCCCAGCACTGGAAAGGCAGAAGAGATTCTACTTTAAAAGATTAATGTTCAACTACACGATCTTTCTGCAGAAAATAAGAGCTATTGTAAAACATACTCCCAGTCATTCCTCTTTAAATGTATAGGCGGCCATATTTCATACTTATACTCTATCATAGCATGGCCATCCCAAAGGTTTTCTGTGTCATTGAACATGTTCTGGTGCAGACACACACCTCCCATTTGGTTTCTTAAAAATTCACTTGCTTACTGTAGGTCATTAGCAGTAAATGATCTTCAGATATGTCCTGAAAGCCTATAGAGTGGGGTATATGTATTCTGCTTCTGTAATTTTTATGATCTGAGTGTAAACATCTACTGGGTGTACTGTGGTTGCCCTCTGTCTCTGTTTTCAGTGTGTCAAACCAACTTGAAACAAGATGCATGCATTATTATTCCCAGAATCCTTCATTTGATAAAATGCGAAATGCTACCTAAAAATGGTCTTATTGACTGGCAGCTGTAAAGAACATAAACTAAATTTCCATATTATCGACAAAACAATACGCATCATTTAATGTCCTAGTTATTACAACTACTGTCAGCTTTTATGCAAAAGCCATTAAACTGTAAGTCAGTTATGCTCCTGTCCTTCACACAAACCCGCAAGCATGACCTTAACGTTATACCGCCGTGCTTTGTAGTGATTTCACACAATCATACACAATGGCAGCCTGTGCATCATTAAGCTAAGGTTTAGAAAGGGATTTCAGAAAGTGAGTTTCCATGCAGCTTGTTTTGGATGTATGAAGGCTGATACCGAGAAACTCTGTTATTACCTACTGCTAGAATAGCATTCATTGTCAATGTTATGAAGCTTCCAAACATGACAAACCTGAAACTTAACTAGAACATGCTTTGTAAGCCGAAGAGGTTTAAAATTTTTAGAAAATCCCCCTCAAACAAGTCTGCCTATAACCATTCTCATTGAGCTTTAATGGTTCAGTGAACCTCAGTAAGGCAAGCACAAGTTAAATGTGTCTCCCACTGTGGTACACAAAATTCACAACCTGTGAGTGCTGGACCGCTGTGAACTCCAATAAAAATTGAAATTTATACGCTACAGACTATAAATGCTCCTCCCTCATATAAGGCACATATATTTAGCTCACTCATAAATGTGTAGTATAAGCAAGCAACAGTCAGTTTAACCAAGAACTAAAGGCCAAGATCACATGCAGGTCCAAAGGGTAGAAAAATATTCGGGAATGAAGACGTTAAGGTTAATGCCTCACTTGCTGGTAGACCATTTATTTTAACCATAGAGTCTTGCCGTTAAAAGTAAAGCGCGTCAACAGGGATCTTAATCAACATGGGAAAACAAAATGCTAATCTAAAAAAAGCTTATATTAAGGGTGATTTTACCAGGCATGTCCCACCCAGGATTGCACACATACTGGGCTTGACTGAGGTTATAGTTAAGTCACAACCATTCAGTAAATGCTACATTCCAGCCAAAGAAAATATCACAACATCTCAATCCAAATCAAATGAGTGGCGACATCAAAACCTAATATTATCTTTCCTTTCCCACAAGTGTCCTCTAAGAC
This sequence comes from Cyphomyrus plagiostoma, assembly GCA_019775915.2. Lineage (NCBI taxonomy): Eukaryota > Metazoa > Chordata > Actinopteri > Osteoglossiformes > Mormyridae > Cyphomyrus > Cyphomyrus plagiostoma. Next base: position 5,493,285 of record JABFEA020000021.1, on the reverse strand, counting down.
CGACTCACGAGGTGTCTTCTATGATCTACTTCATTAGCTTCCACATTCATAAAGTAGTAGTGAGACAAAGCAGTGGTTGTTGTCTTGGCCGAACACGTTTCCATCGAGATGATCACTTTTTATCACCAATGTGGCACTTATGAAAATCAAGTGCCCTTGATAGACCCCAAAGTCCTGTCTTTTCCCAACCAGCATCCCCTGAAGTTTGCATTTTGTTCAATCCAAGTTTTAAGATAGTGGAGTACACAAAGCCCTTGTGAAAGTACACGTCCTTCCTTGCAATTACAAAGCAAACATCAGGTGGATTCACTCCACTAGAACAGGTCACTCCTCAAAATCAAACATTTGACATGCAAAGAGGAGTCAATGTGCAGCTTCATAAGAACGGGTTAGTGTTATTCAAGAAGTGTAAAAATATAGAATGAAAACGCCACTAATCTAACGTCACTTTTCCATAAAAAGTAGTATTTCTATGAGCTGCTGTACTCAAAATAACGCAGGTCCAAACCTAGAGGCTAACAAAACAGCCGGTCAGCCTTGCATGGCAGATCTCATTTTCACCTGACAGGTGTAACTCTGAGCGCTAAATTTGTAAAGCATCCAGGCCTATTTCACCATATAGAGACAGACCTTACCCTAAACAAGTGGGATGTGACTCCTCTTTCCACGACCTCTTCCTTACTGTATTGCTGCCTTTCTTGCAAGACAGTGTCAAAATATCTGAGCGAACACACGTATCTGTGCAGCTCCACAAGTAGCTGGGCTCCACCCAGCTCACAGCAGGAGCTTAGGTGGAGCACTGTGTAACATTGTTGGTGCACTTTTCATAGTGTATTTAACTAGTCACTGATTACTGCAGCACAATGTGTCAAAGTGCTACTAAATAACAGCTGCACTCATGGTTAATGGCATAGCACGGATTATGGTGCCTTTCTTTTGGAGTGGTTGCCTCTGTACTGAAATCTATTTTTACCATGTCAGCTCATTGCCTGTAGCTCCTTCCTTGAAGGGGTGGCTCACACCCTTAAGAACTGTTACAGAGACTGGGGAGAGCAGTAAGCGGGATTTTCCACGGGCTCTTCTTCAAAACAAAGTACAAGTTCAAAGCTCTAGCATCGGTACTATGGGAGGATGTACGATCCACACTCCCTTTTAATTCTGGCCAACGTGGCCGGTCCGTTGATCACATCTGACCATGGCTTGGGCTATGGAACAAAGTGGGAATACGTCTGGGCTCAACGAGAAAGCAGAAAGAGCCGACTAAGTGCAGGAGCCGACTGCTTGCAGAAACTGCCCCACTAGCAATGCTGTAAGCTCCTTGTGCCAAGTCCAACTGGCTTCCCGGCTGCCTGGCTCTCTCCATTGCTATTGTTCTCTACTCCCGCTAAAAAAAACACACACAAAAAGCACACCGCCTGTGCTGCCTGGACGAATGCACTCCAGCTGCCACAGTGGCACTTGTGATGCCATGCGGTCATCCTGGTGCCTCCCTGAAAACCAGTTTTGGATTATCAGCCATGCCATTTCATCTGTGAGTGTGGTGCATGATTCTTTGGTAGTGCAGAACAAATTGTGCCAACCTGATCTCATCAAGTCTGCTTCACATAGTACAGCAGTTATCATGCATGTTTCACTATAAAAAGCCTAATTCCTAAGGCGTGAGTTAAAAACGTATGGTGCTGCACTGCTCCATTTATCAATAATATGACAGGATGTCAGGACAAATAAGACTCCAGGTTAGATGGGCAATCTCTAATCCTTGTACTACAAGAAGATACTCCTGGAGATTGAGGGGAGTGTGATAAGAAGTGAAGATCTCCTGGTTGGCTTAACATTCCTCTCACACTGAACACCATTGACTCAGGGCCCTGTGGGTGCCATATTTGTACCCAGTGCTCCAAGCCTCGAGGGTCCACCAGGCTGTGTTTACCATGTAGGTGACAGAAGGTTCACACTACCCATGTCACCTCCACTCCCACTCAAAGAACACCGCCCTCTGGGTCCATCTTCCAGTTGATGTGTTTGGTTTCCATTTAGAGCACTGCTTCTAGAGATAAACAAGGGCAAGTGAGGACTAAGGAACACGAGGCTTCGTCTCAGGAGCTCAATCAGCATGCACCAAAGCTCACACCCCCACCTAGACCCCTTGGTCATCTTCCCAGCCTGACTGGGCAAACTAATGAGAACCCTGGGATGGAATAACTGGTCCCTAGGGAGGAGAGCATCTCTAATGACAGCCCTATAACAGCGACGAGCCTTCAGACAGCACAAGCTCTCTATAGGCTCCAGCTAACCTTTCTATGACAAGGACCTAATCATTACTTTAGAGTTCTTCTGATTTCTCTCTTTTATAATGAGGGATTTCCATTAACTTAACTAGAAATAAGAGACTGTCTTTCTGGCTTGATTGAATGGGCACTGCAGGAGGGGCTGGGATTTAATTAGGGAAACTGTGACACATTTTGATTATAAAGGGGCATGAAGTTCTGCAAATATTTGCATTGTAAATAACCAGGCTCTCGAACATGGAGGGCTCTAGACAGCTGTGTGGAGCAACATGAAATTAAACTATTCTGATATTGTGTAAATTTGTGAAGAGGTTTTGATTCCCTCAGATCTCTCCACATGTCACACTAGCGTATTCAAATCTAGCACAAACATACACTGTGTGACAGGGTCCTGACACTCTACTGAGTAAATAAGCAAGTATTGGGTTTGTTAATGGGCTGCATGGTCTCACAGTCCCCGAGGGCATCTTATTGCCACACATGAACCTAGAAACACAGCTCCATCCATCATAACACTCCTTCAGCCCAATCCTTCATCTCCTCTTTCCTTTCTCTAGTGTGATGTGTAGCTGTGCTTCCCATTGCCTGCTGCATTATTCATATATAACAAAATCTTTCATCCTGAATAGAGGATGGATGGATGCTTCACATTTTGAGAATTTGGTTTTAACCTGAATCTGCACTTACTGCAATATTTGGCAGTTTACTTAGCCTTAACCAGTTCAGTGCATAGCCTTCATAACATACGAGTGATAACAGAAGAAAAAGACCTTGGTATTAATTTGTAAAGTGCTTATGGAGACCAATAGACAAAACCCTTAAGGAGTCTGGAGACCCGTCTGTGTGATTTGTGTGGACTGTGTTGTTTTGACAAGATTATTATAAGCACATTTATTCACAATATGACCCATTACTTCCACAGGAAGAGTACAGCTTTGCTGTGGCCCCTCACACTCTGCAGGCAGAATTCCCATCAACAACGTCAACTCTGCAGAGTCAAAACCAAACACAAAGTTAACATGCGGCCCGAAATAAAAACAATTACGCAAGCGAGCTCATGCAGCACAAATGTTACATAAGCTTCGCAACGTGGCTCCAATTATGATCTCTTTGTGTCGGCACTGCAGTCATCTGGACGCGGCTTCTTCAGCACAGAAGCAGCGGCGGGAAAGTAGGTCAGGACAACTTTCCATGCAGGGAGTTGGGGGGGGGGGGTCGCGGCTTTAACATGCAATCTACACCAAGAAACGCTTGGCTCAGAAATGGTTGGGTGGGCCTGAAAGAAAAGAGTCAGAGGTATACAAAAAAATGGTCATTGTCCAATTATCCAGGCAACCGCCCAGTCATTATATGCTCTCAGACCATGTGAAAATCTCAATATATTTGAAGAGCATGCTAGGTGTCTATTTTTCTAGCATAAAAACATAAACGCTACCTCATTCTTTGTCAGTCTGTAAAAGGAATACAACTCTCAAAATAAGTCACTTGAAATATTCCACCCTCATTATAATCACTAGTCATCTTGATCCTTTTGCTTATTGATTTCACTAAATGGTGAGGATCAATCCACCAGCGTCAAAAATATAGGCACGTATAATGTTCTGTCCCTACTCCCCCCTATGGAATTATTTATTAAAATAACATATGACTCTAATATGTTTTACCCAAAACAATACATATTATCTTTATGTCATAAATAAATAAAAAAATAGATTATATACTGGGGAGAGAAGGTAAGGATCCAACAATAGGGAAACAGGTCAGGTACGGGAGATGAGGGAGATGGAAGACAAGAAAACGCTGGGTATGGCTTCTTTGCATTAGCTCAATACTTCGCGATTTGCAAAGTGTTGTGCCTTCCCTCTTAACGGAGGTCTAATCAGCGCTGGAGGAGTTTTACCTGTCCGGTCCCGCCCCCATGGGCATGACAATGGGCCATAAATATATAGTTTAATAACAGCTATACAGTGTTCCTGTAGCTCAACAATTACAGTGTTGTGCTGGCAATGCAGTGGTTGTGTATTCAAATACAGTGGTACCTCGGTTCTCGAACTCACTAGAACTCAAATTTCTTCGAACAAAGTCGAAAAAACCAGTTTGACCTAGAACTCGATTTGAATATCAGAAGTCGAACCATGTACGCTGACCTAATATAAATTGTACATACCAGGAAATTAGTCATACTACAATGCAATTCTTACTTGAATGCCTACTTCACAGACTCGACAATTAGCCAAATAAAGCAGTGCAACATTACAGTAACTAACAATAAATAAAGCACTAATTTACGTGTACTATTAGAGCATTTATGTCATTTATCCATCCATCCATTTTCTCCCGCTTATCCGGGGTCGGGTCGTGGGGGCAGCAGTCTCAGTAGGGAAACCCAGACTTCCCTCTCCCCGGCAACTTTATCCAACTTCTCTGGGGGAATCCTGAGGTGTTCCCAGGCCAGCCGAGAGACATAGTCTCTCCAGCGTGTCCTGGGTCTTCCCTGGGGCCTCCTCCCAGTGGGACATGCCCGGAACACCGCACCAGGGAGGTGCCCAGGAGGCATCCTTATCAGATGCCCGAGCCACCTCATCTGGCTCCTCTCAATGTGGAGGAGCAGCAGCTCTACTCTGAGTCCCTCCCGAATGACCGAGATCCTCACCCTATCTCTAAGGGAGAGCCTAGCCACCCTACGGAGGAAACTCATTTCGGCCGCTTGTACTCGCAATCTCGTTCTTTCGGTCACTACCCACAGCTCGTGACTATAGGCGATGGTAGGAACGTAGACTGACTGGTAAATCGAGAGCTTTGCCTTTTGGCTCAGCTCCTTCTTCACCATGACAGACCGATGCAGTGCCTGCATCACTGCGGATACCGCACCGATCCGCCTGTCGATCTCCCACTCCATCGTCCCCCCACTCATGAACAAGACCCCGAGGTAGCTAAACTCCTCCACCTGGCGGAGGACCCCATCCCCGACACGGAGAGAGCATTCTACCCTTTTCGGCTGAGGACCATGATCTCGGATTTGGAGGTGCTGATTCTCATCCCAGCCGCTTCACACTCGGCTGTGAACTGTCCCAGCGAGAGCTGAAGGTCACGGTCCGATGAAGCCAACAGAACCACATCATCTGCAAACAGCAGAGACCTAATCCTGAGGTCACCAAACCAGACACCCTCAACACCCTGGCTGCGCCTAGAAATTCTGTCCATAAAAACTATGAAAAGAATCGGTGACAAAGGGCAGCCCTGGCGGAGTCCAACCCCTCACCAGAAACAAATCCGACTTATTGCCGCCCATGCGAACCAGACTCTGGCACCGGTCATACAGGGACCGAACAGCCCTTAAAAAGAAGCCCAGCACCCCATATTCCTGGAGCTCCCCCCACAGGATTCCCCGGGGGACACGGTTGAATGCCTTCTCCAAGTCCACAAAACACATGTAGATTGGTTGGGCCAAGTTCCATGAACCATCCAAAACCCTGCAGAGAGTATTGAGTTGGTCCACTGTTCCACGGCCAGGATGAAAACCACACTGCTCCTCCTGTATCTGAGGTTCGACAATCCGGCAGACCATCCTCTCCAGAACCCCCGAATAGACCTTACCTGGGAGGCTGAGGAGTGTGATCCCCCTATAGTTGGAGCACACCCTCTGGTGCCCCTTCATAGCGACCTCTGCCCCAGAGATAGGCGAGTCCACCCCCAAGTCCCCAGACTCTGCTTCCTCACTGGAAGGCGTGTCGGTGGGAATTGAGGAGGTCTTCAAAGTATTCCCTCCACCGACCCAAAACGTCCCGAGTTGAGGTCAGCAGCACCCCATCCCCACCATAAACGGCGCTGATGTTGCACCGCTTTCCCACACGGAGCCGCCGGATGGTGGACCAGAATTGCCCCGAAGTCATCCGGAAGTCGGTTTCCATGGCCTCACCAAACTCCTCCCATACCCAGGTTTGTGATTCTGCGACCGCCGAAGCCGCACCCCGCTTGGCCTGCCGGTACCTGTCAGCTGCCTCTGGAGTCCCACAGGTTAAAAAGGCCTGATAGGACTCTTTCTTCAGCTTGACGGCATCCCTCACCACTGATGCCCACCAGCGGGTTTGGGGATTGCCGCCGCGACAGGCGCCGACCACAGCTCCGGTCAGCCGCCTCCACAATGTTGGCGCGGAACATGGCCCATTCGGACTCAATGTCCCCTACCTCCCGCGGGACATGGGAAAAGTTCTGCCAGAGGTAGGAGTTGAAACTGTTCCTGACAGGGGATTCCGCCAGACATTCTCAGCAGACCCTCACTATACGCTTGGGCCTGCCAGGCCTGGCCAGCTTCCTCCCCCACCAGCGGAGCCAACCCACCACCAGGTAGTGATCAGTTGACAGCTCCGCCCCTCTCTTCACCTGAGTGTCCAAGACATGCGGCCGCAAATCCGACGACACGACTACAAAGTCGATCATCGAACTGCGGCCTAGGGTGTCTAAAAAGGGTGGGTATTCTGAACTGCTGTTTGGTGCATAAGCACAAACAACAGTCAGGACCTGTCCCCCCACCCGAAGGCGAAGGGAGGCTACCCTCTCGTCCACTGCGGTAAACCCCAATATATAGGCGACCAGCCAGGGGGCAATAAGTATGCCTACCCCTGCTCGGCGCCTCTCCCCGTGAGCAACTCCAGAGTGGAAGAGGGTCCAACCTCCTTCGAGGAGACTGGTTCCAGGGCCCAAGGCATGCGTCGAGGTGAGCCCGACTATGTCTAGCCGGAACTTCACAACCTCGCGCACCAGCTCAGGCTCCTTCCCCATCATAGAGGTAACATTCAATGTCCCAAGAGCTAGCTTCTGCAGCCGAGAATCGGACCGCCAGGGTCCCCGCCTTCAGCCACTGCCCAGCTCACATAGCACCTGACCCCTAAGGCCCCTCCCATGGGTGGTGAGCCCATTGGCTGTGCCCAACCAGGCCCCATGGGTGTACGCCTGGCCACCAGGCGCTCGCCATCGAGCCCCACCCCCAGGCCTGGCTCCAGGGGGGGGGCCTGGTGACCCGTATCCGTGCAAGGGAAAACGTGACTCTATGTTATTTCTCATCATAAGGGTGTTTTGAGCTGCACTTCGTCTGGTTGCTCACCCTGGACCTGTTTGCCTTGGGTGACCCTACCGGGGGCATAAAGCCCTGGACAACTTAGCTCCTGGGATCATTGGAACATGCAAACCCCTCCACCACGATAAGGTGTCGGCTCCCAGAGAGGTTATGTCATTTATTTAAACTTTATTTTACCAGGTAAATTAACTGAAAACCAGTTCTCACTGCTTTACGTGATATTCG
>JABFEA020000021.1:5435572-5446967 GCA_019775915.2 Cyphomyrus plagiostoma | reverse complement strand
CATTAATGTGCATGACATGTGTCATGTCATTCTTATGATGGTTACATGTCACCCTTATGTAGACTGCTTCAAGTAAAATGTTACCCAAAAGGATTGATACTTGATTGATTCCTCTGGGGAAATTCTCTTTTAACATCCCCCAACTTTGGTCTTTGTAGGTGAGAGCAAACTGACCATAAAGGGCAACCACCCATAGCCATACCCAAGGAGCAGGCAGGCTGAGGCCAGGTGTGAACTGACAATCGTCTGATTATAGGCACAAAGGCTTAAGTCACTGAGCCACACGCTGCCCACCCCAACAGCAATGTTCTGATTGAGAATCAGTTGAAGGTGTAGAAACACTTGCGTTTTTTACCATCTACAAGGCAGACTAGTTAACATTTTATACTGTCACAACAACTATACCTCTGATAACTAAAACAGCCCTTGGGCCAATCAACATGTTTATGCACATCTTTCTATAATTGCTTGAGGAGCAATGCAGTGATGTTATGGGGCCATGATATCTAATGCAGGACATTTAAAGTCCAGCCGTATGATGGATGAATGATTATAGACATGCTGAATAACAGTAAGACAATATGTGTTCAGAAGAGGAAGCCTCTTGTTCCTGCTTCAGCTGAGGAACACTTTCTCACAGCAGCAGCTGACCACACTAGTGTCAGTACACGTGTCAGGCATGCGCGATGTCTGCATACTACTCTGCATTAATTAATACTGCATAATTAATATATACAGTCATAAACAAAGCCCAATAGAGCATTTCAATGCTTTAATTCACTAAGAAGCCCCCCAATAACAATATGTCAAAAAAGACAACCTATTATGAAACCATAAATGATATTTACATGCATTAAACTCAATCTCACATTTCGGCACAAAAAGGAACAGTGGCGTGGCAGACAATGACCCACACATGCTATTCGACAGGCTGCATGTAACTCACAATGTTCGGTATTCAATCATGATGCCTGTTATTCCCATAATAAAAAGCATTCATTATGGTAAGTGGTGTCTGAAGTGTAACCCAGAGTTCCCCGTCACAAGTAGGGAATGGGGAGCCAAGACTTCCTCAAGAAAGTTCACAGATTTCCATCTGAAGAAAGGACTACCTTTCCAGAAAAATGTGTTTGCTTCTTAATCACAAGATAAAAATGTATCATATACTGTTTCTGTAGCCTAAAAGGCTGGAATTCTACCTTTTATTTTATGTACACAGGAGTCCATTAAATGAGCTCTGACGTGAAGGGCTTACTTGGTCTGAATATCAGCATATCATCGTGGTCTGAATATCAGTTGTATCAGAATGTATGAATGTGGGCCTTAGGCTTGATTCTGATGCATTGGACTCCTGGAGGAAAAAGTCAGCTTTAGTTTTATTATCCTATAAATAGTCTGCAGGGTTTGCAAACTACGCCAACACTTTTGCTGTAGCTAATTTTAGGTTTATAATGGAATAATATAGATTTGCCGTAAGATTTCTCACATTGGTGAGAAAGTGTTAAAGCATGAGTGTCATGCCAGATGTGATGTGTGAGAATTGGCAGCCCTGCTGATAGTGTCCACGGCACGTTGATGATGCTGTGGCTGTATGTCATCTCTACTCTGATGAGAAGCACAATGTCTGATGATCTCAACCACTCCATCTACCCCTATCATAAGTATGAACATCAGTTCTACCTTGACAGAACAAATGAAATCGAACAAGGGCAGGCAAACAAAATACCTTCAGTATTTTAAAATAAAACGCCTGGAATGGGATGAGTGAACTATTAACATCAGTGTTACTGAGTGACTAAGTGATAAGGAAGTAAATGCACGAATGGAAAAGAAAAAGAGGAGGAAGAAATTATTGGCCAAGCCAGCAGCAACATCATGGGCCAAAAATATGCCTGGTCCCACGCCACCATGTAACAGCTTTTACAATAAATATAAATAAAACTTCCTCATTATACAGCAACACTTCTGTTTGTCACTCCATTTGCAAATGAAGAATGGCAAAAAAAAATTGTTTAGTTCATAATCAGATTAAAGATAACGTTTTAAAAATGCAGGTAAGTAACCAACTACAGTATGGTAACCAAATCATGTATAAATGTTGACTAGTTAAGCTGTTTTAGAAGATAAATTCCCACAGCATTTATTTCTATACTATTCATATTTATATACTGTAAAGATGTGCATCCCACTGAGATGTTCGCCTGTGTAACCTGTAGGGTCAGGACCAGTGTGGTGCAAGGTACTGAAAATTAGTAATTAGTTACAGCTACTTCATTCAAAAACAAATCAAATACTTTACCAATTACTGTAAATAAAAGTGACTAGTGTGACTGGGTAATCAGTTCTCTGGTTAATGCATACATACCCAGACAGCACACACAAGTCACCAGAATGGTATTATTGTTAAAAGATTACATTCCATTTGGATTTATTTAATATTTAAATTATTACATAAGCTAATGTGGGTTTCAGTGAGCACATATTTTTTTCAATGATTTTGCGTTAATCAGTTCAGCATAACTGTTATTGTTACTGTTTCTGTCATGTTGTTAATATTTAAAATAATAAATGTATAACAATCAGTTACATTGTTTGAGGGGTATATGGTTTTAAACAGTACGCCTACATGTGGGGTAAATGGAACAAATCTATCCTACAATATATAAATATATACAGTATAACTCTATTGTGGGTCATATAGCTTAATCAGGAAAAATACATCAACAGGCTAAACATTACATAGGAATCTCATTATACATCATGCAGACATCAGGGGAAATGCTGAATTATGGTCCCGGTGATCAAACGACTGAAAGATGATTTGCCGATGGATTGTAAAGCACCGTGGAGAGATGGTACCTAGCATTTGTACTGTTAGGGTAGCTATATTATTTTAATGTTGCTGCTTTCACAGTACGTGACAGTTAAATGTCTGATTTTATCTATCACTGTATCACTGTACCTAATATCACCCATTCATTGTGCCACTGTGAGGTTGGATGACGTTAGATCATAAACAGGAAATTAGAAAAATAGGCTGTAACGAGCCCATTTAAGTTGCAGTACTTTTAATAGCATAAATTTGAAAAGGTATTTAGTTGCAGTAAAAGTAGTAGAATTACAATAACGTGTCAGGCTGATCACCCATGTTAATTTTGAATACCCCCCCCAACCCGACCCATTGAGGATGCTAAGAAAATACTAAACTTTTTTATTTATAAATGTTGAACAGAAATGCCAAACAAACATGGACATACAACAAAATTCATTTTTTAGTTATAGAAATGACACCTATTAGCTTGACCCATTTGACTCTTCTCTTGCTCCAACCAGTTCCTTCGTTGACTGAAACAACTTTTGCATTTTCTACACTGCATGGAACCATTTACCCATGACGATTTGCCTATGCTGTTCTGTGGTTATGGCCTCGTTTCCCAGTTACAATGGTGCATTTTTGCCGTAGCCTCGTTATACAGTGTGTCATTGTTCCCCCTGGCACACACGTGAGCCTTCCGCCTTAACATACCTGTGGCACACATATGTGCCTACAAACATTACAGTAGAAAAACACAAACAAGGGTGAGTTACTGGACATTGCGTGTCTTTCACCATGAAATCATGAATTTGCAATTGGGTTTTGTTTGTAGAAAAATTTTAAATAGATCAGTTTTCCTTTTCCAAACAAGCATCTTACCCATTGTACCCACTGAAGACTAAAGGAGGATAATAACATCTTTATTACAAACTGAGCATGGTAATGCTCATTCCTCTGGTCATCCAGGGAAAATTGGGACTGCAAGCAGTTGCATCTTAAAATGGAACAGCCTGCAAGGAATGATTTATCATGAAAGCCGTTCCTAGATACCTATAATGGCTCTTGTAGGTTTCAAGGTGAATTGTAATATACTGAATATCAACACAAAGGTGGCTTTTAAAGAAAATAAAGAATGTAGGCTGGTAACTGTATGTCTTTTATGTAGTTATTATTAACTAGGCATTTTTCATATTATTTATTTAAACTATACATACTGTAGGTGCACATAGAATAAATACCAAGTTTAAAAGTACTGGAATAGATTTCAAAGTATGTATATATGTTTACAGAAAGCTCTGTAGCTGTGGTATATTTGCAGGGTGTCTGACTTCCTGGTTGATCCCCATTGGCTGTGTTGGCCGACTGTTCCCCCTCTCCCACTTCCTGTTGGGACTTCTGTCATCCATGGTTGGAAAGAATGTAATCCCAGCACTAACCTCCATACTGATAAGAGCTAGGTCTCCATAAGGGCCTTCCACTCACGCAATCCTCAGGTCTTTGACGTAGGAGAAAAAATTCAGAGGAAGTTACCTTGAAGTTTTCCCAATACTGATATGGGACGTTCTCCCCAACTGTCTGTGGTGTGTAAAACCAGATCCTCTGCTGGAACATCCCTGGACACCCCCCCCCCATATAATTTCAGCATTCAAAGAGGTTCTAAGCAGTAATCGATGACTTTAAAGATTTACTCATGGGTGACCTGCAGCATTGCATCCATGCCTGTACAGCAGTGATGTGAAGAATCCACACATTTTTTATTTGAACATCTGCCAAAGAGGTAGGCTATAGCCATATTTTGCATTCCAGTGAAACGTCCCTTATGACTTGAGGGGACAGAAAAGGTTGGCTGGCCTGTTGCCTAGAGAACCAAGCAAAAGCATTATCTTTGACAAGAAATTTGGAAAGTACCACACATAATTCCCCAAATGACACTATATGGAGCCAACTATATCTTCCACAAAGAAGCAATTCCCAGTAAAACTTCACTGAAAGCACCCATGTATAATGCATTATGAAGGTGAGTATAGTGCATAATGGGTGAGAGCTTCATAGAGCATTCATAATGCAAAAAAAACATGCCTATAATGTGTTATGCCTTTCTGCCGATCCTTCTAATACTTATAATACTTCTTGGATGCATTTCCCAACTCCCTAAAAATGCACCTTGGAACACAGAGAATATCTGTTGTTTAAAACATCACCAAAATATGTTAATCATCTTTGTACAAGAACAATGAAACTCTGTGTGCTTCCTCTACCAATGCCATATATTATATAAAATATAAAAAATAAAACATAAAAATAACAATAATCTATAGATACACTATATCGCCAAAAGTATATGGACATATCTACTTATCGAGGGATTGCCTAATTAAGTTACACCCATTGCTGACACCTGTGTATAATTAAGCACACAGTCACACCATGTGCAGGAATAAATATTAGTAGCGGAATGACTGGTTGTACAGAAGAGGTTAGGGACTTTCCACTTGGTACCATCATAGGACACCATCTTTCCACTAAGTCAGGCACATTTCTGCCCTGGAAAAGCCGCTCTGGTCAACTGCAAGTAAAGTGACCATCAAAACGTCCAGGAACAAGTTCAGCTGAGGAGTGGTTGCCACAAGAAGTCAGCTAACCTCAATGTCCAACCTCAAGGGCATTAAAGGAAAGCGTCATCAACATCAACAACAGCCAGCTAACTTCATATTAATGTTTTCAGATTTGAAATGAGATGCTAGACAAGCTACTGCCCACATACTTTTGACCAAATAGTGTGCAATAGTGAACTAAAGTGCAGCATCAAACTTAACAGTATAAAATAGAATAAAAAATAGCAGCAGCCATAAGGTTAAAAAGTAGCGGCATTGCAAACCTGTACTAATATATTGTACTAATATATACAGTGCAAGGTGCAATGATTCAGTGCAATGACAGTCCATTGAGTGTCTGTGTTGTGTTATAGCAGAATATGCTCTTGGTTGAGTTGTCCAAGGCAGCGATCTTATTATCTAACAACAAAGTTAATGGAAAACTGGTACCTTTATGGGTGAAGCATAAACCGGAAGTGGACCCTAGACACATAGTGACCATTGACCCTCTGAAGCTGGAGCCAAAAGGAATGGCTTTATTAGAATTAGAATGAATTTTATTGATCGAAGTTGGAAATTCTAGAACTTGTACCCTTATGTGAGATGACACAAATTCCTGGTTTACGTTTCATGGGGTATAACGGGAACCAAGCCCTGCTACTTCCCATCAGTGACATGTCCTGCATTTCTAACTTCTAGCCTTCAGAGACTCCCGATAAACAGATAAATTGCCAGCAGACAATAACCCCATTGGTCTGCAGGAAAAAAAATTCAGATTCTCATTTATGTTCAACACAAGACTGTGACTCTTTGTGTATGAAATGAACACGCAATATGACAATTTGTCAAGTTTACCCTCCACCCCCCAAAATTACACTTGGCGAGGCCAGGTTTGAGAAGATATTTTACATAAACTAAAAGTGAACTGTTTGCTACTGAGATATTTACCAGAAACAATGGTAATTTGGATTAACAGTTTACTAAATACTTACTGCTACACTTATATGAAAATAAAGGAAAGACCTGAGAAAACAAGTTAAAGCTTTGTCAGCGATATGAATAGCGTCCTTGTTCTCCCATTCAATATGCATCCTGTATACTGTATTACAACCCTCCTCCATTGAAAAGACTCAAACAGGAATCAAATAAACCCAAAGATCCCAACAGCACCATCTGATGCAGCTGAAAGCATAGAGGTATGGAGTCATATGAGGTGTTTCATCCATCTGATGGAACTTTCTTTCTCCCAGGTTTACGTGCCTTCCAGTCTGTATCAGACCAAGTACCCCAGAAGCTTGATCAGAAGGGACTTCTGGCATCTAACAATTACGAAGGAGGGGCCTGCATAATGTCACGCTGGCTAGGGGCAACACTAGTTCAACTCCAGCTAATAACACGGGAAAATAACCCCTCCCCCCTTAAATAGTTCAACCTACTTTAATTCCTCAATGTTTTGTAACCACTTGTCCCATTCAGGGTTATGGGTGGTCTATTACAGAGAATAAAGTATATGGATGCATTGGATAGATGCATAGGGGATCCAGAGCCTATGGGCACAAGGCAGGGAACAGCCCAGGATGGGGCAGCGACCCATTGCAGGGTGCACTCACACACCATTCACACTTAGGGGCAGTTTGATAACTCCAATCAGCCTCAGCATGTTTATAGACTGTGGGGAAACCGGAGCACCCCGTGAAAACCACACGATGACATGGGGAGAACATTCAAGCTCCACACACATAAAGCCATGCAGGAGACCGTAACCCTAGTCCCAGATGTATGTTATACCTAGCTAACCACTATAAGTGCTAACCACTGCACCACCATGCCACCCCTACAGTCTACTTATACATTTTTAAATATATCAGCTGAACCAAGAGCTAGCAGCTCAGTTTCTGCATAAATATATATGTATATCAATGTGTTCTACCACACCCATGTAAAGCGCCCTGGGACAACTCTGTTGTGAAGGGCGCTATATAAAAATAAACTGAATTGAATTGAATAAACAACTATGTTTTCGCACAATTGCTACTTGGTGGAGCGACACACTGCATTGTGTCCCCAAATGACCCATTTGAGCAGAATTATGCATAGTCAGACTGCTGAAATACACTTATAAGGAATAAGGAAGGAGCACCTTCTTTGTTCCGAGACAGTACAGTGATTTGCTGATAGCACACACCACCATTTTCCCTTCGTTAATACCCTTTATGTAAATGAGTAGGCTAGCTGCACAGATTTCCTACAGACATTCATGCAAACACTGTACTTTCCTGGGCCGCTAATTACAGGCCGATTAGGAAAACTTGCATGTACTTTGAGGGAGCGACGCCGCTCATTTATCAACGCTGGCAGAACCTGTAGAGAATGAGCAGCCGAAGCAAACATGCTTCAGGAGCCCAGGTCCATCCCCTTTCATTTTAATAACAAAGCAGGGGCGGCAGTCGCTTTGTTCAGCAAACATTATGCAGACGCTGGGCCGCCTGCGCAGGTCTGCAGCCCAGCATATGTGCTGAAGATGCAAGTTTTCCTCTCGCCGTGTCTGGGATTTGACACCTGGCTGCAAGGTTTTCACTCTTTCCTGTAAAGAATAATCCTTTTGCTCTGCTTACCTAATCCTTAGCTAATTCTGCTTTTAACTTGGTGTTATGCTAATCGCTATATTCGGGCTTTCCAGAGGTATATTAATTGTCGAGACAATTAAGACCGTCGGTCTTATTTCTGATCATTCCTTTATACTTTTACCTTCAAATTTTACAAGCATTGGAGTATTTTCCAATGCCCTGGGTCTTGTCATAATATGCTTGTTCAGGTTTGATTTGATCAAGAATCCACTTGTCTGTTTACCCGACGAACCGTGGTTTTGTTAAACGCCTTCGGCAGCACCACAGTTCGAAGGCACACAGGCTTCTTCATAGCCCAACTTTCACAGACTTAAAGAGTTACAGTAAATACCATATTCCAGACAATAGGGAATCTTGTTTTACTTTGATCATACTTCCAAAAAGACAGACACACTAACTGCATCTACCCTAACTCCTACTCAGTCAGATTGTGAGTTAGTAGTGTATCACCTCCGTTCTCTTACTCCATTTTAATTACATGCCCTTTAAGGCACATGTACCACTCTTGTCTAGCTAATCTATGCTGCATTGTGCGACGGCACTTGAAGTCATCGCCACGTTTCCTTCCGGTTCCTAAAAAATAAAAAGTGTTCCTCAGAGGATGTTATTTCTGGATTAGCAAGGCAAACTGCTCCGGCAGGGAACCATAGAACGAGGGACGCGGGCAGAGCTTTGGGACGAGGACGCGTCGTGAGGGAAATGGGGAATAACAGGAAAGCGATGATGTAAACTACTCTGAGGTGTGCCTCCATGAACTCAAGCCGTCTGAGCTGAAGAGCAAGGCTTTGTTTATGCTCAGAAGTGCATTATCAGCTGCTGTTGTCGCGAGCAGACCCTGCTAACCACACCTCTGCTGCACACACTGCATTTACGGCCACCCTGAACAGGCTTGTACTTTAATGTACTGCCACGCTTCTGGTGCACTTCATGGACATGGATGCCTAAAGTTCTTTGGTGTCTTTTGTCACCCTGTTGTGTTTTCTGCTGAGGCCTTTAGAAAAAGAAAGAAAAAAAAAACACGCAAGATCCTCCACACAACAAATAAGCTTTTCCGAGAAAATCTAAAATATGCTAGTCTGTGAGTTTTGTACTTGCTGAGAGTTACAAGCTCTATGCTTTTCAGACTGGGTCCTCCAAACACTCCCAAAACATACCCTCCAATACTCTCTTAATACTTGCCAGCAAAGTCTGGCTCTGCTACATCACTGAGCGTAAGAATATTATAGAAACTCACCAATACTTCCTTCTGACATGTAGCCATTTTGAGGTAATCACAAACTGAAGTAAAGTAAAATATAACAGTCGTTTTCATAAAAATATGTCATACGATTACTGTTCTCAACCTTCAATCTCACCACAGTCTTATATTCCGTTTAGCTACAAAATATATAGAAATGTTGCTCAGTTAACAGAAGCTCACCGCTTTATGTTTGGTTTCAAGTGGCTACCTTGGGCCGTAGCTATTGACACATATATTAATTTACTAGAATAATACCACTATCGAAAAGATCACCATGCAAATAAATACAAATACAAGAGCAAAACCTCGAGGTTAAAAATAGTAATGTTTGGAGATAAATGAAAATAGTGAACACGTATGTGGATCAACGTTTAGCACCGGGTTTAATATGCTGTACTTGTCACAATCTGAGTGCATTCGTAAGAAAGAAGAACATGCAGAAACTGCTGATGTTTAAAGAGAAGAAGGGAAACAACAAGTTTCTGGTCTGGTGTGCAGTGTGAGGAACACTTTCACTAACACTTTAACATTTAATACGCCTGTATTTGCTGCACACACACACACACACAATATACACAAAACATTATCGACCCAAGACACACCACGAGGTTACATAGTGCCTATTATCTTGTGAGCAAGGATGGAGATGGAGTGTTGTGACAGATGACCTGGACCCCACAATCCCCCCACCTAAACCCTATAGAGCTGGTTTGGGGCAAGTTGGAATGAAGAGTAAGACCAAGGTAGCTAACTTGCACCCAGAACTTGTGGAAACTCCTTCTGGACTGTTGGAGAAGCATCTCATTTAGAGAGTCTGCGATGCTGTCATCAGAGCTGAAGGGGGCTATTTGAAGGGTCTAAAATTTGAGATATTTTTTAAATGTTGAACACCTTCTCTTGGTCGTTGTGATATCTTATATGTATTACTTCACTGCCTTGAGGCTTTTTTACTATAAGGTAAATATCATAGCTAAAAGAGGTGATTTGATATAAAATATCACAATATTGTGGCGTCTCTGTAATACTATATAAAAGAAACCATATTACATAGTAGGTTATATACTGTTAATGCATTCGGCAAATAAAACAGGTTTAGTTTTTTTCAGCAATCTAGAATATCTACGTGTCCAAATGTCGGCTAACGTGGATCAACTACAATTTAGTGTAAACTTCTGAGAATGGCACAATAAATATCTGCAAGTACAAAATCAAATGTCACCAGTGACCTTAACTGTAAGGGATAAGGGATAAACTTGAATGAAACCCATAACCGAGCGAGCTGCCCTCAATCCCGTACTGAGTATCCGCAGCCTACAGAGATACCTGCCGCAACAGGTGCAGCGCCAAGAACAGCGTGCGACAGCGGAATCTGCCGCTCCGCGGAGAACTGAGAACGAGGCGCTTACCTCGGGGAAAGCAAAGAGGAGGACAGCCGTCAGGGCGACGCATGGCAGCGACGGCCGCCTCATCATGGGGGTCGCGGTGTAGAAACTGCTCATATGAAGACGCGACCGGTTGCTGGCATGTCTACCGCGCCCGGCAGGTGCGCTGCAGACTCTCCCTATTAGTGTAAAGCGGATTTGCACTTTATTCAACTTTATAATCGCTGCCTGGCAGTAGCAGCCTCTCACTTCTCGTTTTTGGAGTCCAGCGGGAAAGTCGATAAGCGCACATTAAATAAAGACAGTTCCTTGAGTTAACATTTTTGGGTGGGGCTGGCGAGCTCCGTACTCTCTGCACTTACAAGTTACTGGTATTTTAAAAGCAATAACCCGCCTCCAGCGCCACACACTCCCCTAAGTCACTCCTTCCCGATCTGCACTTCTGTCCGAAAAACTCTCGCTTCATTGCGGGGCCAGTCTTTGCTCTTGTTCTCTCTCCCAGTGGACTGTAGAGGAAGTTGGGTTATTTAGGATTTTTTTAAACCATCCCACATTCTTTTAGCGACTCAGCCAAGGGGCGCATGGGAATGTGTCCCAGGGTAATACATTTACAAGTTTACAATCTACAACGAGGTCCATTATGTTGATGAATAGCATTTATTTACCAACCTCGATACATAGCACATCACCGTTACTGGCATATAACCAGCTTGGTAATGTTATGTTTATACTTTAAA
>JABFEA020000021.1:5404139-5414706 GCA_019775915.2 Cyphomyrus plagiostoma | reverse complement strand
TCAACATCATTCTGCTTTTACAACACGGTACGCCGCACTAGTTTGGACCCACAAGTGGCATGATGACGTAGCAACTAACCATCCCAGACAATGCTGGCGTTTTATTTTTTTTTGAGGGGGGGGGGGTGGCCCTCGCGAACGTTTTGCCCAGGGGCCCACACAACCCATAATCCGTCCCTGTATATACACTGTAACACCATATCTATCGCAGGTCAGATACTCCTGTCCAAAGCAGCTTACATAGCATACAGCTTTACATTTTAATATCAAATATTTTCAGCAGCGCAAATTGAGTTGATTGTGTTCCTTAGGGTGCAATAGCTTTCTCTCATAGCCTTGTAACGTTGTGTTATTTTAATGAAGGTTTACATGTTTTTAGCAGGATGATCAGCTGAAATATTTGCCCTGTTCACTGTCTAATGCTAGGGCTGAACATTGTCTATTGTCTTTTGTCAGGAGGGGCTCCAACGTATCTCTGACCCTGGACATGTGCACTGCAGGCTGCACTGAGCCCAACGGGGCACTCCTGTCACCGGGGGAGCAGTCCGCGCGGGAATATCTCCAAAAGGCCTCTAATGTTCTCACTGGCAGCCAGCTGCACAGCCGTGCCCTGGACGACGCTGCCCTACAGGCCGAGTTCTTTGTGAGTTTTTTGCTCAGATTCGCAACTTTGTACAGCTGGTACTGACCATCCCCGTGCCAGACAAGGCTACACCAGGGCGATGGTGGGGGGCAGAAAACATAGGCAATGTAATTGCTGCAAACTCAGCTTGCCTGCCACTTGCAGGAGACTCCCATGAACTTTGTGGATCCCAAGGAATACAACTACCCAGGAATTGTGAGAAAGAACCGTTACAAAACCATCCTCCCAAGTGAGTGTTATTGTCCTGTTAGACCTGGATAGACATGAATGAAGGAGGTAAAATGCTTGCCTATATGATCCTGTGTGAGCAACATGTGCTATGTTTCAGATAAGCACAGCAGAGTCTGCCTTAAAGCCACAGAAGAAGATGACTTTCTCAGCACCTACATCAACGCTAATTATCTGAGAGTGGGTATTTTTCTAACTTTGAGTTCTCTCTGCTTCATTTATGTTTATCAGTGTAGTCCAGTATACTGACTGCATTTGCATTGGGGTAGTATGCGGCTGCACAAAGCCCTGGAGGGCCGGCTGGGATGTCTGGGAGGTCTCAGTGGGGGTCTGATGAATGAATTGCCGTGTGCAGGGTTATGGAGGGGAGGAGAGGACCTACATCGCCACCCAGGGCCCCACAGTGAACACCGTCAGTGACTTCTGGAAGATGGTTTGGCAGGAGCACTCGCCCATCATCGTCATGATCACCAACATTGAGGAGAAGAATGAGGTGGGTCCCTAGGCATTGTTAGTATTAATGAAAGGCAGAAGAACAGCATTGATTTGTGTTGCACAGGACCAGGGGTAGTCAAACCCTGTCATACTTACACCGTATTGTTTTAACCATCTTAGATGGACAATGTAATGTTTCTCAATACCAAGAATGTAAAGACCGTACTTGTGGTCTTGGCAAGAGTGGTCTTGCTAACCTGCTTCCCAAGAACGAACTTGGGATGCAATGAATCATGGGATTGTACACATTTGGAGAGGGAGCAACCGATGTATCCCTGATATTTGGGGTGGGGCAAGAAAAACATCTGGGGATTTTTGCTATCTTCCTGCTTGTGTTCTCAGAATTGGAACTGGTCTTTGGCAATGGAAGGTGACATAAAACGGGTAGCGCGAGAACAGGAGTACGGTCAAGTCCGCATATTGAGAAATAGCCTAAGAGTGTCCCCTCACTAGCGGCTTTAGCACCATCCATTTTTAAGGCTCATCCACCCACGTTCCATTCATCTTTCCTGGTGGGGGTCATGGGCCATAAACTTTCTATAAATCATAAATTCTATAAAGAATCCATACAATCAACCAACAGAGAAACTTGGTTACATGTTAACATGTTATTAATTTCAGCAAATGCCAACATTCATTAATGTATTATCATAGAATATCATGTCAATTTCATGGTTCGATCAATTTAGGTACATCGTCTAATGAATTTCATTTCCGTTTTTGTGTCTCAATGCCTTTTCATTTTGCTATCACCGGATTTGTCATCAACGTAACACGCCTGTTCAGAAATGTACAGAATACTGGCCAGAGGACAGTGTGACCTACGAAGGGATTGAAATCACCGTCACTCAGATGATACAGGCCAATGACTACAGACTGAGGATCTTCGCTCTTAAGGTGGGCACAATATCTATTAGCAAAGAGCAAGACGGGGCAGCTTGTGCTAGCAGAGAAAAGATACATGCAGACAATCCAGAACTCTCTCACTCTTTCACTGTGGTTGCCTTGGTGTCATGGTAACCGAAGCCCTAGCAACACAGCTACAGCTGTAAATGAAGAAACTGTTATCGATCCAAATAACCATACACATCACTAGTAGTTTTTCCACACTGGCACTGTCTCCCTGAGCTTAACCTCTACATCTGTATTTTATTTTGAACACCTGCCCAGATCTTGTGCTGTATATGTGCACTTTACTCGCACGTGCATGAATGCATGCTTGTGACTGTCTGTTGCGCAGTGCAATGGCGAGGCGCGCAGTCTCAGGCACTACTGGTATACGTCTTGGCCCGACCAAAAGACTCCAGACAAGGCCCCGCCACTGCTGGAGTTGGTGGAGAAAGTGGAGAAGGCGCGGCAACAGGCTCCCCCTGATAGCGGCCCCATCATCGTCCACTGCAGGTTCTTCTCAATTCCATTTTTGCAGTCCATGCAAGACATTTTACTTTTAAGCATCCACTTACCGTATGGAAAGCAACTCATGTACGAAAGTGTTACCAGGGAGCACTGAAAGACAATAACCTGTGCAAACAGGCAACGATAGGAGCATCTGAACTGAAATATGCCTCCAAGATAATGTCGTCATAGCTATATAAACACCTCCGCTAACATCAGACTGAAGCGATATTGAAAAAAAACTGCAGCACGAAGCCCTAAGCGACCTTCCGTTCCCATTGTCCGCAAGGCAGGCACAAGGTACAACGTGTGGGTGTGTTTGAATGGGAGTTTGTGGGCGGGGGTTTGTCCTGTGGTCCGTGCCCTGAGGGCAGACACACCTGTGGGGCTCTCCGAGTGCATCTTAGCTGGTGGGCCGAAGCGCCCTTTGACCTCCGTCTCCCCCACCACCAGAAGGCTGTGCTTTAATTGCACGAGTAGAATGTCTCAGTTGACTTTCCACCTACTTAAGTCCGCCAGCTGCCCTCATACTTTGTTTGCTGTGGATGTAAACCATCTTATATTCAGGCTACCTAATTCTTGCAAATCTTTCATGTACTCAAAATACTTAATCCCTAATTTATAATCCAACACTAACCAACAGGGTGGTGTGGTGGTGCAGTGGTTAGTAGTCTTGTCTCTTCCCACTGGGATTTGGGTTCAAGTCTCTTCCAGAGTTCCATGTGTGTGCAGTTTGCATGTTCTCCCTGTGTTGTTATGGTGTTTCCTCCAGTTTCCCCCCACATTCCAAAACACACTGATGTTAATTGGAGTTGGTAAATTGCCTGCAGGTGGGAATGGTGAGTGTCAGTGTGCCCTGCACCTCCAGAGTTCCTTTGTGCACAGAGCTTCCAGCATAGGCTCCCATGACCTTGAATAGGGCGCACAGTTACAGAAAGTAGATGGAAGACTAGTTGTTAACTTTAAATAGCCCAGTTTGGTACAATTCTCTTTGTCTAATTTTCAAAATCTCTAAATTCAAGGGAATCAGAATTTTATAAAATATAATCATGGATTGACATAACTGGTACACAAGCACCTTTAAAAACGATACGTGCAGCAATTGATTGATGTAACAGCACAAATACGTACGTATTTTATGTGCATTTTAACCTCTATACCACAAATGAAGTACGAATTAGCATATAAAGGATAAAATGCATGAGAATTTCTTACCAAATGCACATAAAATATGTACGCATTCACAATTGCAGCACGTATCGCTTTTGAAGGTGAATGCATACTTGCGTGCCAGTTATGTCAATCCTTGAATATAATGTCTAAGTACAAAAGCAACTCTAGTTGGTACAGAGACCACGCTGCATTAAATTACTTAAGGTACATAAGCTGTGAAATTTCAGATGATTCAAAATATTCGAGCAGATTCTAAATAACATGAAGAATAATTACGGTAATTATTGTGAAGAAGTTACTGGATTTGATAATAATCACTTATGGGTGAAAAATATGTAAGCATATTATTTGAATCAATGAAACTCACTTGATGGAATTTTTCATTAACAGTATGTCCTCTGCTCTTTCAATTTTCCCTTAATACTAATGAGAAGGTAAAAATGATTAAAGTGACTAGATAACACGAAGATTATGGTGAAGAATTATCCCAAACATTGTTCAGTAAATTTACTGTTTGGACTAAAGAGAGTCAGTAAAGACAGCAATTTGAAATAGGTAACATCACCTATTTTCCAAACCACTTATAATTTCTTGGCTTGCCGGGGGTCTGGAAGCTATGGGCACAAAGTGGGGAACAACCTAGGAAGTGGGGGACATGCCATCACAGGCCATGCTCACACATGCTCACCTATGGGCGATTTAAGAAGAAACCCCGCAACAACACAGGGAGAACATGCAAAGTCCACACACGCATAACCCAGGAGGAGGCTCGAACCCAGGTCCCAGAGGTATGACACAACAATGCTAACCACTGCACCACCATGCCACCCCAAGATAACATCACTGTGACTGAGCTTCTCCGATCGACTTTCATCCATATAGGAGAAAGAAGTCATATTATTCAGTAGTTTATTGTCTAGATCATCTTACAATTGTGTCCACAGCGCAGGAATCGGTCGCACTGGATGCTTCATCGCCACCACCATCCTCTGCAAGCAACTGATGAATGAAGGGATGGTGGACATTCTGAAGACCACTTGTCAGCTTCGTTTGGATAGGTGAGACATCCAGTGGGGTTGGTGAGACCTTCAGCATATTCCTACTTCCATGGCCCTGCTGTGCCTAAAATCACCATGTGTTTGGCTTTCAGGGGAGGCATGATCCAGACACCTGAGCAATATCAGTTCGTGCACCATGTTCTCAGTCTCTATGAGAGGCAATTGTTCTGTTCTGCTGAGGAATAGGCGGCTAATATCATCTTCCCCAAAGACAAACCCCAAACCTTAAAGGAGAAATATTTGCTTTATTAATAAAAGACAAGACTCATCTTACAAGGATTCCCCTCTTCCATCCTCTCAGGTCATATGGACTCAGTGATCCACGAGCCTGGATATCTTCCTGTCTGTCTGCGCTCTGTTTGTACAGCATCAGGGCATGTCCATTGTGAAGGTGCTCTAGAATTAGTGCAGAATTAGTCAGTGAGTCACCAGCTGTGAGTTTAAGGAATTGTGCCACTTCTCGTTTGAGCACATTGAGTCTGCAGGGTCAGTTCCTGGCATTGAATCCGAGTCACATTTTAACCCTGTGCTTCAGCTGTCAATGAAGGAATTCTTCACCAATCTGTGTGGCTGCAATCACATTTGTGGTCCACAATGTTCACCAATGTACTGGATCCTGATGCTTCATATGAGACTGTAAAGACAAAATGGGTGAGTATTTCTCCTCACCTGACTTTTTCCATAACTTAAAGTTCAACTGTTTGCTGAAAATGACCAGAAGTAAATTTTATTGATTTTAATAATTTCTACAGAGACTTGGAACTAGAATACTTTAAAGCTTTATCATAGTCTGGATTGAAGAATCGACAGGGGAGAGACGCCCTGACGTGCTGTTACAGCAGTGAACTCACAGCACCACAAACATGGTCATTAAGGCAAACAACGATTACAAACACATCTATCTTCATCTAGTTCTGAAGATCATCAGAATGCGCCACCAAGTTGATGGGAGGAAGTACTTCTCAGAACAATCATCTCTGAGACTCAGTGCCTAGGGTCTCAGCTGGAGATGAGATCCTCTATATGGAAAGTCCTCATGGCCCAAATTTCAGGTCACAATAGCTTCTGCAACCGGCAGCCCTGGAAAAAAACCTCTCAACTGAATGTGTGCATCATGTTTCATTATCTACTGTCAGAAATTCTTATTTGATGGAATATGAAGGGTTGACGTTCACATAACACAAGGCATGAATTTTGAGCTCTAGAATAATTAGCTTTAAGGGCGGCACGCTATCCTTACCCCTGAGGGTCTGGGTGTTCAAATATCGCCCTTAGCACTGTGTGCTTGGAGTTTGCTTCTTCTTTCTGTAATTGCGTAGGATTACTCTAATATCATTTGCTTATGCAAACTGGTTCCAAGAAATTGGCCATAGTATAAGTAAATATGCCTCTTGTTGGACTTGCAACCTGTCCAGGGTGCATGCTGCATAATATAAGCCTCAGGCTCCTGTAATCTAGCACCGCCGAAGAAGTATGGAAAATGGATGGACAGGATAAAACTTACATATGGGAAGCCCTACAGGGGGATGCAAATCCATTTGTATGTCATGGCGATCTTCAAAGCCACCTTTGTAGTTTTGCTCAGGAAGCACAGGGTAGTGATCCTCAGAGCCTCATTAAGTTGCTTTGGCCTCTTGGTGATGATGCGATTAGGCATCTGTACTGAAGATGAGCGCTTCGCTGTTACCATGACTGCCTCCCAGCAAAAAAAAACGCAATAGATAAGTAAGACATAGCTACAATCGGAAAAAAAAACAATGTGGAATATTTTTTCTTATGTTCTTGCCAATACACATTGTCAGTACTACCAGTAATGCAATTAACGAATATGTTATTACTATTGATTTCAGATTGAATTAAACAATGAGAATGATGCCAGTTCCGATGCAGACACTGAGTTGCTCTGGTTTATGTGAGATATTCCTTACCTTGTCCAGTATAGAGATCAGGCAGCTAGGTGGCCATGAAGGCAGTTCCTCAAGGACACATATTTTATACACGATGGCCTTAATCTGTGTGAATCTCTCCATTACACCTGACGGGGGTGGTGGATTTGGAAGATTGTACCCTTGGTCAAGGTCCATTCAAATGTCTCTTTCTGTTTTCCAGTCAATCTCAATGTAGAAGGAGCAAAAACTTGAGGTGGTCATTTTGGCCCAACATTCCCCAGGTCTACAAGGGGAACAATAAAGGATGGTGTTACTCATAATGTTTCTGTCGTCTGGTAGCGCCTACAAGCACTCAAGTGAGTAGACGCCATTGGATTCTTCAGACCAGACAAGGCAAGTTCTCTTTAAGGACTAAAACTGTACTTGTGTCTGCATATACCGATGCTGTTTCCCACTGTTTTTTTCCACTGGGTTTTTGAAAACCCAATATGCTGCATTTCAAGTTTTTCTTTTTTTTTTTTATTAGGAATCAAAATACCGGCACACTGTATATTACTCTGCTTTCATCTCACACTGTTAACTACTGCTGGTCTTATTTCTGGTTCTTCTGGTTTTTTTTACTTCACAGTCATTGATTACAAGATTGTTGTTCACACGGCTCTTTGGAATTTTGTACAGGAAGTATCAGTCACATACGTCACCAAAGAACTAACATATTTACTGCCCATCTATGGATCTAACTGACGTAGTGACCACTGATACAGAGACAGCACATTAAACTAAAACCTAGTGCTTAAAATCCTGATGTGGATGTGTATTGAGGCTAGGATGGATGGATCAATGGATGAATGACTGAGAAGCTTCATCTATAGATAGATAAGTATTTAATCAATTCCCTGCAGAAAAGATGCACAAGAACTGAACATCAGGGCCCAGAAATATTATGATTCAATTGAAGGAATGGAAATTGTGGCCAAAGTGAACTGATAAGCCTAGTAGGGACAATGAGACATCAGGAGATATGATATAACAGATGTTTCCATTAGTTGGTCAAGTCATTCCCAAAACTTCCCAAAGCTTCACTCCCTCTCCCACCTCCCCTCAATGTCCTCCTCACTACACTGTCTTGTTCATCCCCACCATCCAGTCAGCATCACTCAGTTATTCTTTATGTTCCATCCCATCTTCTTCCTGACTTAGTATATTCCTCACTGGTGCATAAAGTTTTAAAGACACCCATTAACCAGCATTTACTAGAGTGAAATCCACCCCCTCAACTCATATCCATGAAATCTATATCAATTTTTCTCTAAAGTTCAGCTGATTACTCAGCTGATTATTCAAAGTTTAAATATACATCTGTCTGATGATTTTAATGGAAAATGGAATAGGTAGAACTGTTATGTACACAAGATTATGTTTGTGTAAAGACAATTACTCTTTTTCTTTATTGTTATCTTATAAATATTTCAAAATAGTAAGCAGAGAATCACCTGTGATGTAAGATATTTGATTCCATATATCGTATTATATGGAAATTCACCAAAAACACTGTCAGATATTGAGTAAATGCATAACAAAGTGTTTTTTTTTTGTAGTGGCATTGGTATGTCAAAAATAAATCCGAAAATAAAATATTTATGTAGCTAGTTTCCTTATGTAGTGTTATTTGCAAATGTAGTACAAAATGAAGAGATGAAGAATTTGGTGAAATACAATACGATAGATAGAACTTCAGCGCAGACATTTGGTTGTTACTTAAGTTGTTTATTATTTCTATAATAACGTTTTGAATATCACTGTACAGAGTTGAATAAAATGCATGCATAGACTTTAGACTTGTCCACAATAAAAGGAAGATATAGATCATATGGCTTTTTGGTACCACTGTGCTTATTCTTGTAATAATTTATTTTATTGCAGATGTTTTACAATTTTTCTCAATCCATGTTTTCATTAAGTGATGATCGACACTGAATGTAACTCAGAACTGCTGTCTCCTGGCTTCTCGGTCTGCCCTCAGCTGAAACGTACATAATTACCATATGTATCCACTCCATAATGTAAGCATTATATGTATTATTTAGGTGGATATGTCTGAGTCATTGTCAGAGACGCTTTCTTTATAAATCCGTTTTATACGCTGCACATTCAATCTTACCTCAATCTGACAATCTTTAAGGACTTTTTTTACATCACCATGGTAACAGAGGGAAGAACGTTGCAGACGCATGGTACTGTTTTGATGGGCTTTGAAATGCCCTGTTTTGTTCACTACAGCTCTCTAATCACATCTCTGTGTCACATCTCAGTTTTAAATGATTAGCCTGCTTCAGATCCCAAGAATAGCAGAAAGAGTACAACGTGGTTGAGCTCGATTTTTATGTTCACCTAGCTGTCAGATGTAATTGGCCTTTTTGTGAATGAAGTATAAATATTTGATTTACTATTGAGTCCTTTGCCCCACACCCCCTGCTGTAGCTAGATTAAACCGAAAATGCTCAGTGAAACAGCTGCCATGCCGATGAACAATCAGCATTATCAATTCTTAATTGCGATTTATCGGAATTCTTTTCATTCTGCTGTGGCAACAAGCTACAAGTCGACAAATATTCTATTGCTGATGGTCAACATACCATATTAATTCACATAGGCATAAAACGAACTATGACAGTTTTATTTGCAACATGTTGTATCTATCCATTTTAAAGATTTAATGAGGTTGTTTTTAGTTTTCTTATGTGATAATTTTCTGACCAACAATATTAAAGCTCATAGATACGGAGTCAAATGCACAAATCGTCACTGCTGTGTAAATGACATAATTTGGTCCATTACTTTCATATCCACCGCCAACTGCATTTTAATAATAACTCACAGTTTGATTGTAATGTGCTGCTATTGTGTGCCTTCATTGAATATTTTTGTTAATTCTGAATTAAAAGTTGTTGATAAAAATGTTAAACATGACTATCATTAAACATGATAATGTTTTATTATAATTGCATTATAATAAAGTGCATTATGTTCCAATGTGCATTACAATAAAGTGTTATAATAAAATTCAACTTTTTATTCATCTTTGTTTTCTAATCATTTATAGACCTGGTTCAAGTAACCCCAGCTAAGTTTGTGAATTATGTGAAAGAAAACAACCAATATATTACATTATAACAAAACGTTTACTGTCATCACATAGTCTCAAATAATTCAATAAGTTATCTCAAATAAACCATGCTGTTCCTGTACAGACTGATTTACTGTGCATTGAAAAATCTGCAAAAAAGCATTTAAGCAAGGGTTCCACCTAGTGTTGAGTCCGAAAATAACCAAAATAGATTACAGATGTAAAAGAACTCAGCTCCAATCAGGGCGTCGGAGGGGCATGGATACCCTGACACAGTGGTTCTCAACCGGTGGGGCGCGGACACTCTCGCGGGGGGGGCGAGTAGGCTACAGGATGGGAGGAAAAAAAACTGAAAAAAAAATTGCTTTTATCACTAAACTACTGTCATAAAATGTTTTAGTTTTCTATATACATAACTCCTGAATAAAAATTAAAATTTGTTTGGACTGATTTAAAAAAAGCGTTTTGAACAAATTTGACTAGTTTGTCGATAGTGAGCGCAAATGCAGGTGATAAGCGGTTTTATTAAGCGAGTCATTGAGTCGTTCATTCAAACGAT
>JABFEA020000021.1:5382941-5397666 GCA_019775915.2 Cyphomyrus plagiostoma | reverse complement strand
GTTAAAAAATGCCGCGGGGGGGGCCCTTGTTTTCCAGACCAACCCCCCACCAACACCACCAAACGCCCCCCCCCCCCCGCCCCGTCCGCCCGGCCGCCCGCCATACGGAACTACGAGCCGTCAGATCTGCCTTTCACAGAGAGCCCATCTCTAATCAGAAAGAACAGCTTGTCAGAGCTCACTCAAAATAATCTAATTAATCGCAATCACAATAATAATGATATTACCCTCTGCTGATTGCAGCAGTATAAACACTTTCCGGGGAAAAGGCGCCCACATGCACAGCGACCCCTCATACGTCTCTGTAGCCTGAAAGCATTTGCGACGTGGGTTACAGTTTGAGGACAAATGAAACGCACCATCAATCTCTAGGCTGCTACATGCTGAGATTATTGTAATGACTCACAGGTTTAGTTTAAGTTTTTTAAAAACTGATGATCAATCAAAGGAAGTTGACTTTTTTGTGATTCATGCGGCTCTTGGTCTGGCATTTTTCCGCCGGGTGTTTGACTGATTTGTGACGCTCATTATAGCCGCCGGCAAACCTTAGCTCTTAATTGATCTGCTGCAGAGCGTTTCTTAGGGATCCCCAGCTCTGGACGTGCAGTTATTTATCTATTTATAATTTATGTTTTTCCCCAATTTAATATGATTTTAAACCCAGATTCCTTCAGCAAGGACTCATTAAGCTGCGGGAGAGAGAGAAAATGGACTCCCAATGCCTTCCTCTCTCAGGCACAGAGGCTGCCTCCTCTCCACGGCTTGTTTCGCGACTTTTAAAGAGCATTGCCAGAATGTGACTCCCTCTGCGTAAACGAAGCAGTCTGTTTAATCACCGGGGCTCCAGTTTTAATTGCGACCATCAGCTATTGGGAGGATTCATCAGCAAGTCAACCTACAAAGAGAGGGATCTGTTTTGCTGGGAGGAAGTCTCCGCTCAGCCGACGAAAAACACAGTTTGGGAGATATAACATCTGACACAATAGCCTAGCCTCTCCTTCAGAAAGGCATCGTTTCGCTACATCATACTCAGAGCTTAGGACACTGAGACGGACCCAAGTGATAGATATCCCCCAAGGCATCGTGTGAATGTGTCGTTTCACTCAAATCCATCCAGTAGAAAAAAAACACATGTTCGGCAGTGTTAATAATCTCTTGCAGCAGGGTAGGAAACGCAATACAGCAGAATATAACTAGCAGTAGGAGACATTTGCGTCCTTTGGAACTTTAAATCTGAGGTACTTCCATTTTGTAATTTGTTACGAATTTATTGACTCCACATGACAACACACATGAGAATGAAAGGTAGAGAGGGAGACCAACACTGCCTGTGCTGAGCTACATCGAGAAAGTAATGAGCGACATTTTACCCATGCAAAGGCACAGGTCTTATTTTTCTTGCAATTGTGGGAACAGAGGAGCCCAAATGTAGTCCTTGTAGTTAGTGCCATTGCACCCCATGACCAGTGGTGTATCATGACTTTCCTTTGTCTGCACCTCCCCAATCAAAACGTGCAAAACTGAGCCTGCTGCGAGCCCATTGGCTGGGCGTTCTTTCTCATCAGTTGGGTTGCGTTTGATGAGTGCAGTGCTGACCCCCTCGGTCTTCTGCTGGAAGCTGAATCCCATCCTTAGTGATGGGAGAGAGGTTCTTTGTGCCAGACAGCAAATACTGTATATAAAGACACAGATGAGCAATTAGCGTCAAATGCCAGGAGCTTTGGTCTGATGTGTTTTCCTGTTTTGCACAGCGACTTGTCTGAATTATACTAAATTTTCTTTTCCTTTCCTCTGTTTCATGATGGGTAAGGGAAAAAATGAGCTTAACCAATGACGTTCACTGCTCTCCTAGGAATTAGATGTCACAAGAATACTCTGATTGCTAAACTTAGTTGTGAAAGATGCAGAGATCACGTTGGGTGTCTTCATCTTGGGTTTTGACGATCGATGCCTCTGCTACAGTTTGAATCGCAGGTTATGGGACACGCACCAGCCCAGAGGGGTTCGGGCCGTCAAAACAGGAATCTGCAACGTTTGGTGATCGCTAACTATGCATCATTGTCTCTGTGATAGTTTCTGTGAGGTTATTTACTCTGATTTTCAATGGCCTTCCGGCAGCTAGATGAAATTCAGATTTTATGAGAGCACGAGGAAATTCAATTTTTATGAAAATATTGCAAAGAGCAATCGGGCATGTGAAAACCGTAGTGGCAGAATAAATGATCGTGGTCAACACTGAAAAAAGCTTTTGATAAAGAAAAGCATTTCTGTGCACGTGGACTACTGTGTCCATGACCCTGAGGACGGGGGGGTCATACTGAGGAGAGGAACCAAGGCTCGTTTAAACCATTTCCTCTCTAGTATAAGCCCTCCAGGCAAACCAATGTCTGCAACCATTTATCCATTGAAAGGAACCTATCCCAGCAGAGATCGGCCAGGGGACCCAGGGATGTCAGTTAATCACAGGCCAAACACAATAACATGACCACACACTATGGTCCAGGGGTGTGTATGGGGGCGGGGCCATAGGGGCACCACCTGAAAGCTGATTGGCCCCCAATCAGTCCCCTCCTCTATCACTCACTGATTCAAAACACGTCATTGGCTAATCATAAGGCTGGCACCTCTGTATGAAGTATGGCATCTCTTAAGCCCCCCTAGAACTGGCCCTGATAAGGACCAGCACTTCACTAAAAACCGGGATGATCATTGGGGAAGGTTAGGCAGGTTTGGGGGGGGTGAGAAGACAGTGTTAACCACTGGGTCGGGGCCTCTCCCATGTCCAAGCACAGCAGGTAGGCACAGGTTTGTGGCTGAAGATTGCCGTTTTCAATCCCAAGTCATATCCTTGAGTGAGGCGCACAGATTTCTTTGGTAAACTCTGCAAGCTTTATAAAAGGGTACATCTGTCAAAGAAAGTCATTTAATAGAGAGCAAGTGACAGTGTGATGAAAAAGCATCGCCATGTTAATGGGTACGAGACCTCCCCCGCTGCTAGCTGGTGGTACACTCCGTGCCTAAGCGGGCGTCACTTTGCCTGACTGCACTCCTGTCACTTTGTTTGCCGAAAGCCAAGCAATATGCAATCATCTTCAAAGCCGGCCATACCCACCAAAGTGGTAGCAGGTTTCCTGCTGTCACTGCCCTAACCCCCCCCCCACACACACACACACACATCGCCTGTCAGCTCGAACGGAGCTGTCCTTCCGCCCTTTTCTTACCCTCATCTATCCCTTCACATTGCTCAAACACCAGGAACGTGCATCGATGTGCAAGCTTAATGTGAGAATGGTATTTTATTGTATTCGGTGGTGTCCCGGGGTTTCCTTGAAGTCTCACCCTGGACGTTTGGCTTGATGTATCCAGTCCGTCGTCCGCTGTCTTGCTGCAGCCGAGCTCTTGACGCTTTGGAATCCTTCATCGATGTGGATTGATGAGAGATCGGTGGACTGAGATCTCACTGTGCAACTATGGGGGGGGCGGCGGGGGCGGCATTTATTGTATGCACAAAATAAACGGGATTGGAAAAAGAGTGAACGAATAGAGATGTACGGACACAAACAGCGGTGAGTCATGACTGTGTGTCGTGTTGCTTTAGGGTCGCGTGCCCCCCTGCCCATCTCTGTCTCAGTCTCCTGTGCAGGGATTGGCCGGTGCTCCGCTCGCTGTCTCCATGGCTTCCCTCTCTCTGCTTCTGGGTTCTGCATGCGGCTGCTGGAGTCGCTAGGCTGAGGGCTCCTTGTGGAGTTACATCACCCCCCCCATCCCACATACACACATGCCATGCCGCACTGAGCTATCGCTGCAGAGCGTATCCTGGCAGATTATGACTCCTGCGCTCTCTCACCCATCAGATCCTTCCCCCCCCCTTCGCCCTGCCTCCTGATCAGCTTTTATCTGCAGTGTACTGCTGACATCCCCTGCAGGGAGATTGCACGCTCGCTACTGGCTGCATTTCTCACTGCAGCACCGCAAACGGAGGGAAAAAAAACCAAATCGGTTAGACCACAGCAGCTGCGTGTGCGTTACAGCAGCACAGATCCCCATGACGTCGTTCTCCCCCTCTTCCTCTTCCCCATGCGGTCCTCCAGTCATTTGTGTTCTGTTAGCTGGACCGTTATGCCGTGCCCTGCCGCAGGTTTTGGCCCAGCGTGGGAGTAATGTAGTGCTCAGAGAAAAACAGAAGGGAAGAGAGCCTGCAATGCGGCAGCGTCATCACTAGGGCTGCCCTGTCAAGACAAATGTCATTTAAATCGGCAATGTTACTGCCTGCTAAGCGTAAAGTGTCACAGCACTTGGGAGAAACGTTTACGGTGTTTGCGTGTTTGTTCCTAGGCAGCTTGTTCTCACTGCTGTTTCAAGAACATGCGCTAGTGAATTTGCTATTATTGCTGCTGACGATGTTATCGGTAATGACGTTGGTCGTCCCGTGTCCTAGTGTTTTCACCAGGAGGTGCTAGCAGACGCTCTCCTGAATTACAGAGGTCACCCTTTTCTTGTTTGTTGTTCCTGCGCAGCGAGGTGGAGTGCACGAGCCAACTCCATGCAACATTTACGACCCGAACAAGGATGACAATAAATAAAAGAACGCGACCCTATTGTGGCAGTTAGGGGCATGGACTTTGGGATAACCTGAAGCTTGCCTGTTATACTGTAGTAACAATCTTTGCAGACCAATGTTGAACTATTAATAAAGGTGCATCTTCTGAATACATCCAGCAAAATATCTAGCTAGCTGGGGAGGTGAAAAAAGGAAAGAATTGGACTTTGGTGGGACATTGTGACAGCCTTTCATGCTATTCGCAAACAGTGTTTGCTGTCACATTGTTGAAATTGCATGTTTCATTTCCCATAATGCAGTGCTTCGTGGTGCTTCTCATTGGATGCCCTCCAGGACTAGCACAGTCACTGCAGAGGAAAAAATGAGGATGGAAGAAAGCATCCCCAGACACATGCTAACGCGGCGTCGTTCTGTTCATGTGCAGACACACACATGGGCTGTTAGGTCACATCCTGTTTTTTTTTTCAGGTTGTATGAATTGAGGTCAGGACTGCGTCTGGGGATGTTCAGGATTTTTTTACCACTTTACGCCAGCCTGCCGCAAGATCTTGTCTATGTGAGGCGCCATCCACTGTTTTCTGTGAAATGATATAGGGGGGCATTTCAGGGTGTGGTCTGGTGACTAGGGGTCCAACTGCTTACGCAGTCCGGTTCCATGTGGCCACACTGAATGAAATCTAATTGGGAGTGGGCAGAATGGTCTGCCATAGAATGGTGTGGGACCAGAACTTATCCAGGCCAAGTGACTTGCCCTGGCCCCGGGGAATGCTGGAGTGTGCGTTTAGCAATAACAGTGAGGCATCCAGCGATGGCGTCTGCCTTGCTCTCCGTCTGTGGAGCCTAGCTGGGCATTGGCTGAGAAATGGATAAACGCATCTAGCTTCACTTTATTACGCGCCCAGGGATGGAGGTTTTTGTTTTTTCTGAGGATACCAGACTTTTAATGACAAACATGAATTATTCAACCTGCTCTGGCAAATAAAAGCACCTGGGGGTGCCAATGGTTATTCAAATGGAAGATAAATAATGATGAAGCCCCTTTTCCCCCCATTCCAGCCTTCCTTGAGGGGGTGGGGGGTGGGTTCCCACAGGCTTTTTATTCCCCTTAATTACCCCCCTCTCCTAAGCCCTTTTAAATGACACCAGATCAGGACCTTTCACTGGCGGGCGTGTTGCATGTTGTGTCGTCCCTGTGGACCCCACATCCACTCCGGGGGCTGGAGAGGTTATAGCACTTTCTTCTGGAACCTTCTCTCCCCTCAAAGGCAGACTTTGACTCATGTCATATTTGCTAGGTGTAAAATGTCTATTTTATGCATTTGTGCTTGTTTTTAATTCAACAAGCTATTTTATTTTGTAGTTTTATTCCTTGCTTTGTTTCTGGCATATTGCCCCTAAGCTGAAAATAAACTAGCATTCTTGTCATGGTTGCACAGCTTTCTGTACACACTGGGGGGTAAAATGAACTGAATTCCCATAATTCTGTGTTGTGTAACAGGCGCATACTTAAAAGGTAGTTTAAATCTGATATAGAGGACCAGGAGCTGGAGGTGGAGTTAACATCTCGGAGAGTAGCATGGGTAACTCGTCAGGCGGCCCCTATGGAGACATGTTTTCGTAAATCACAGTGCTTAATATCGTCTTCTCTGGCAGTCGGCGGTCTCCTGTTTCACACCATGGCAGACAAAAGGCTTTTCAAAAGCTCCAACAACAAACATATATAATCCCCTCCACCCTGGCAGGCAGCAGTAATATTTTTATCTTCTATTTGTGCTTCTTTGAAAAGAAATACCCTCTGGAAGATTATTATACGATAATAATAATTGGTTAGTTATTTTAAAAATAGCTCTCCTTTCTTTGGTAATAGTACGTTTCCTGCTATATTGTGCTGTTACTATTCTGAGTGGGTGTTACATAGGGATCGTTGGAGTTTTATAGATGTGATGTTGTACCGGATTGGATGGATGGATAGATGGATCATGAGCATAGAATTAGGTTTGGACATGTCCCTACCAAAATTGTGGGAGTACTGTGTGTGTTTGAAGAGGATAGGGAGTTTGGCGCTGATTTGGTATATATGATATATTAATTAGCACGAGGCAGGAATCAGCCACTCCAGAGGGCAAACTCAGTGACACAGACGTTCAGTTAAAGCACTAGTTCATTTAAGATGCATGTTTTTTGGACAGTGGAAGGAAACCAGAGGATCGTCTGGAAAGCCACACACACACAGGGTGACCATGCAAACTCCACACACTCAAAGTGGCGGTGTGCGACAACACCGCGACCAACCGTGCCATTCTGCCACCTGACAGGTTTTGCGCAATTTTTGGATGTTAATATCAACATGGCATTTCATGTACGTGCAACTGTCACATTGCAAGTACCAAGGAAATCTATAAATCTATATAATGCTACGTTTAAAACTGGTAAACTGTACAGAATGTTTACAAGGTAATAAAACTGTTACATGCATGTAAATACGTTTGCAGGCTTGTCTCAAATTGAAAATCTCACTCCTGCCAGCTGACCAAAGTCGGCCACCCTGTATTATGTAAGATTATGTTGCTGTGTAACAGGACTGCGCTTCGGTTTAGCAGCCATTATTTTGGCATACAGGAAGCGTAAAAAGTAAAGTAAGCAAAATAATTTAAGTCAACATGATAGGCTAGGCTACTCTGCGAGGTTAAATGAAAATATCTATAGTTAACCTTACATTATTAATTTTCACGAATGTCTTCTTTTAAGATATGCTTGCCTTGCAGTCGTTCTGTGGTGATATTCAAGTTCTGCTTTGCAGTACTTACAGACGACTGCATTTTCATTGATTTTTAATGCGGATGAAATTGTTTGGACCCTCACAGGCTATGTTTGTCTTCCTTCCGTCACATTGCCGAGTAATTGAGAAGGAAAATTTGAATCGATGCTTTTGAGAAATCGAGTTTAATCGAGTAATCGTGACAGCTCTAAATGTAATGAGAAAATGCGGTATTCAAATAAAACTGAATGTTCATGGGGTCTGCACTCCCTTCCTCTTTGTCTCCCCAGACCAGCTATGGACGCCCTGAAACCCCCCTCCACATTGCTTCTCTGAGCTGCTTCTCTCCTTCTCCTCCACCTCCATTCATTCTTCCCCTGTTCCCCCTCCTTGGACACGCCCCCTGTGTTCAGTCATCCCAGTCCCCCCCCAAAGACAACAGGCATGGCCGGAGAGAAGGGCCGGCGTGGCGTCATGGACGGCCGACGACTGGCGGGTCTCCTGCAGCGGGGTGGGACCCGCACCCTGGTCATCGACAGTCGCACCTTCTCTGAGTACAACGCCTCGCACGTGCTCAACTCCGTCAACGTCTGCTGCTCCAAGCTGGTCAAAAGACGGCTCCAGCAGGATAAGGTGACCATCACCGAGCTCCTGCAGCCCAACGGCAAAGTGAAGGTACGGCCCGCTTGGTACCCGGCCCCGAAGGGGTTAAGGCGTAACCCGATGGCCTACTGGCGCCCCCTCTGGACCTGCTGTCATTAAAGGACTCATTATGTCCACGTCTGTCTAATTGTCTCATTATGAAGGCGATTTCCCTGTGGTCTGCGTACCATGCGTGTCATTTATACTTGTGGTTTGAAGACTTAAATTGGGGATTTCCCCTCTTTTCTTGGAGAAGATGTGTGGTATGTTGCTATTTCTGTTGTGCGCCGTGGATAAATAATTTTTTTCTTCTTCATGTGCATAGCTGGTAAGTAAATAATAATGATGATGATTAATGAGGGCACAAGCCTGGTTAATGGACCACTTATGTGAATGCAAGCCAAAGGATGCTGTTTCCTGTAGGAATGTCAGCACAAACGTTGCGGGCTGTGATTGGACGGGCCAGATCTAAGGTGCTTCTGCCCAGTCAGCTGAACTGGCTATTCCACTACTTTGTCGACTGTCTTTGTGTAGCGTTTATAATTATCCATGAACCTGGGGAAGACTTTGTGTCTTCCTTGGTAGTCCTCCTTAATAAGCATCTGCACTCGCCCCATGCTGGGTTATATTTGGAAGACCCCAGTAAGTTTATTGCTTACTAGGACCTGTGTAACCAGACCTCAACCCCCCCCCGTGACTCCATAGGATATGACATGTTTTTTTCCGCCAGCTGTCATTACAGCTCCTAAATTTGGAGGGCTGCGTGAAATTCAAGGAACTCGGAATTAACTCGGAAATTAAACCTGGGCAGTGCCTTATTTTTTTTTGCCGGGCAAGCGAGCGCTCCGTCCAGCGACTCTGCTCCCGCTAGGTTTCAGATTACCCATTTTTGTTAGCGCCCAGTTTTGTGAGCGAGGCGGTAACTCAGCCAGCAGGGGATAGGCCACGCTGGGTGGAGCGGGGTGGGGGGTAGCTTAACCCCTGCTGTGAAAATGACCTCCCCAGGATATTTTCAGGGGTATGGTGGGCAGTAAGATGCTCTTCCTAGTGATGAGTGCAGGAGATGTATTTTGGCGACCCAGGTGTATATGTGTGAGTCCCAGCTCCTTTAGCACTTGTGTACTTTTTATGCCCTTAAATAAACAAACATAACAAGCGTGTACCTTTGGGTGGAGCGAAATATTTATTTATTTATTTTTTATTTAAAAAAACAACCTCCACTGAAATTGGCTCAGAATGTGACTTTTTTTTATTTAGCTGTGGAGAGGGTATCTGTGTCCCTCTGCTACAGGTCCTGGCTGGACCTGAGGTCATCTCTCACTAACCTGAATGGATCACTCTCTGTCCGTCCCTGAATAAACAGTGCCGATCCACCCAGGGAGGACATATTTACCACCTCTGCATCTCTGAGCATCTTTATGGTGGGTTGTTGGGGGGGGGGGGTGAAAAGGGGAGGTAGGAGAGTGTCAGTTTGGCTCCTTTTGCGTGAATACACCATGCCCCCAACCCCAGCTTTTATTATCCCCCCTTTAAAGAAGATAAAGCCAGCGATTAATGGGAGGCTGGGTAATGCTGTACCTATCTAGAACAGCATGGGGGTGGGGGGCAGGGGTTGCGATGCTGTGACACTTCTTGTGGTTGGCTGAGCATGACATCACCCTCTTTGTGTGACCACTGGCAGCGCGCGGGCTTGGCACGTGTGAGCCAGCTGTATGGTTTGGGTTTAAGTTTTTGTCTGCATCCTATTCAGGGCACTTAACGCGCTGTCGGTGGTGGTGATGCCACTTACACTTTCTCTGCGGGGCAGCGTCCAGCCGCAAGTCCCTGCGACAGATGGCTCACTGTTCATCTCCCGTGGAAGGAGGACAACGGACGGCCCCAAGGTTTTGCGGGCCTGCGCAGCCCTGCTTCCTGATTGGCCGAGAGGGGAACCCAAGGCCAGCCAATTCACGAAAAGCTCAACAAGAGCTGCCGCACTAATGAAATGCCCATCAGTACAGATTAACCCGGCTTTGCATTATGTGATTGCTTTTTTTCTAATTTAATTCCTGTTTCTCAATAATATTTGGCAAAAAATCGAATGTACCAATTGAATCCATTGAATGCTGTTTAAACTATTGCTAGTATTGTAACTAATTAATTTGAGAATCTCAGAATCGCTGTTCATTTTCTGCAGAAATATTTAACATGTTTTGACTTCAGAAACCTATTGATTTTAGATTTTTAAAAGCAATCAATGTGGTACATTTATTGGTGAATCAGTTTCCAATCTTTTTGTGTATCTGTGCTTCCTTTAAAAGTGTTAATGTCTTTGGCTCATTTGGGTTCATCGTTTCCTGTTCCTGTTTGCCAAGCTAGACCTTTTTTCACCTTTTCCAGTCTGCTTCCATAGCAGCTGTTGCTGTGTTTTTTTCTTTCTCTTTTCAGGGTAGAAAATGAATAATCACATGCAATTTAGAAAAGCTCTCCGGTGGGCTTTGGCGAGTTTAATCCTTTTGCAAGCCCGGGCAAGCTAAAATGAAGCCATTCTCTGAATGGGTCTTTTCCCTGTCACTTGAAACTGCCGGCCTCATTTTTCTGTCTCCCTGTTTACAGTTTTCACCATGGATCCTCACACCACTTAAATGGGTTTTGTTACATAACACTGGTAGATGTCCAAACACGGTCCGATGATTAGCAGCGGCTCAGCGCTTAACTGCACGCCTATCCTTTGTCATCCGTGATGCGGTCATTAATATTTTGTTCAGGCATCTACCCACGGAGAGATGCATCCTTGGGTATTCCAACACGGCGCCGTGCAAGAGCAATGCTGGGTTCGATCTGTCTTCTCTACACGCCGCCGGTTGTGACTCAGGTCTGATTATCTTAACGGGATCAATTACAGCAGAGAGAATCAAAGAAAAAGGGCTTTTATCACAGTGTCCCCGCCCTCATGTTAACGAGCGTGTCGGACCGCAAAGATCAATAAACAAAACCCCTTCTAAATGAAATCGTCACTGAGCCCAATGTTCAGTGATCCAAAGAAAATTCCGCCTTGAGATTATGCTGAACTCGGTGACTCTTGGCTCTGTTTAATACCACGGGGAGGCCTGCTTTGTGTAGAGTGCTTGCACGAAGCTTTAGGTGTCTGGGCCACATCCACCCAGATGAGGGGACTTTACAGGAAGGGCAGTGTTGGGCGTTTCCTGTACATAAGGCTGCCTTGGCTGGCGTCGCCTGTTTGTGTTTTCTTGGTGAACTCTGCACTCCGCAGGTT
Source organism: Cyphomyrus plagiostoma (assembly GCA_019775915.2). NCBI lineage: Eukaryota > Metazoa > Chordata > Actinopteri > Osteoglossiformes > Mormyridae > Cyphomyrus > Cyphomyrus plagiostoma. The sequence continues at coordinate 5,386,449 of JABFEA020000021.1, read as the reverse complement.
AATGGGCTTTCAGCCGCAGCAGTCCGCCCACAATATCCCTCTCCAGCAACTGGATACATGCCTTTCCTTCCACCTCATGAAAATTTAAGTGCCTTTAAAGTGAAGCGAGAGCCTTTGTCAGACTTTAATTCATGGAGAGCTCATGGAAACTGTTTTTTTTCCACAATTAAATAGAATGTAAAGATTGGTTTCCCATCACGTTTGTGGATTTACCCCATGGATTAAATCCAGATGATCCGAGTCTTTTCTCACCGGAAATTCCCCTAGAATGATGTCATTGTGAGAGTACAAATAGTTGGGACTTTTAGGGCATGTTTCGCGTCCTGTCTCGATGGACTATTGGCCCAGTCTGCCTTTTGTGTTGCATGTGTCAGCTGGTCACCTCCAGTTCGCTCGCTGTCCTGCCTGCTTCCAGGCTGGCATCGTGGTGCAGCTCATGCAGTGACCTAGTGACCCCCAGTCCATGGAAAGAGAGGAAGAATGTTCTGGAGATTGTTACAGAAGAGACGCTGATGTGAAATATCCACAGGATGCTGTACATTGGTGGAATGCTTGAGAAATGGCTGCCTGGTCACGAGGCCTTTGACTGGGTTTGCTGGGGCCAGGTGGCAGGGCAGCAAATCACCTTGGAGGTGTTGGGAGGGATGTGGAACAGCTGCCAGGGCAGGGCAGCGGGAACCTGCTTTCCTGAAGCAGGCGCTTGTACGGCTTACCCCACTGCAATGCACTGCGTCAGCAGGCCTGCTGGTACTGTTGTGCTAATCATCCACACCGTATGCAGTGCCATACATAGTCACCATGCACATTTCCTTTTCCAGAACTGATTGGTTGCAGTTTTACTTGAAGCGTTTGACTGGTCATATGACTCGGTTGATGCTTCACATGATTTCCTACAGCCTCCCCCGTAAACTGTTATGAAGTCCCTCGGGTAATTCAGGTTACTGTTATGTAATGTGAGGCTGGGCAACATCTAACACCATTAGGGCCTAGATCACATATTGGCTTATGGCGATGTGCTGCAAGGCTAACCTCTTTCGGAAATCATTACTGATCTGTAATTATCGGCTCAGGCAGACACTCATCGGCTACAAACGACAAACCTGGCAGTTGTCCTCACGCGAAACTCTACCACCCCAAACTGTCACTGCTTGTCATGTCAATGTGATGTCACTTTCTGTATGATGTCCAGTGGGCTCAATGTTTCTCACTGCCTCATGTATAATGGGGGGAGTGACACTCTAACCTTCCTGTATTTTGTATTATTTATTTATGTTAATTTGTAATATTCCCATCATTCTGATGTCATTGGTAAATAGTTCCTCACTTGTCCCCCTTCCCCCAAGAATAAATTGTCTGCATGGGCCACAGATTTAACGCCACGCCCATCAATGATGCCACAGCCCACATTCTTGTATCCTGTACCTGCAGGACAAGGAAAATCTTTATATTTATGGCCAAAAAATGAAACGTTTATAGTCTGTTTATAGTCAGATTCCACTGCTTTGTCTCCATCAGAGGATCAGGCTGATTACGAGCCGTTGGCCATCCCATAACATGCCAGCACGTGTTATGGCACTATTTATGGTATTCATTCCTGCGTTTATGCTGCATGCTTGCTCTGGGTGGAATGACGAATGACCGAACCAATAAGCAGTGTTTAAAAAATCAATAAACAGATGGAAAAAGTAAACAGATATGAAGGAGGAAGTTGAAGCTGGTTGTTTTGCTCAGCGTTTAGCACCTTTGGGAGTGAGCACAGGAACATCCTGTACCTTGCGTGTTGGGTTTCCAGGGTGTACATGTACCTGTGACCACTGGGGCAGTTTATAGAGAGCATCATGGTACATAACGAGTAACCGGTGAGCTAGGAATGAGGTAATAGAACCCCAGGAGATACTCGGCTGCATTGGTTGGAATTAGAAAGAATCTGCTAAGGTTCCATGTGCTTTTTAAGGGGATACTGTTGAGTTATGTAGACAGAGGGTAGTAGGGTGACGGTTGATGAGGTAGGTGTCGATTCCGGCACCGTCCTCGCCAGCACATTTCTGTGTTCTCTGCTTGTTGTCATGACGTTAAGCCGCGCTTTGAGCGTATGTGCGTAGACGATCATTTAAACTGAAATGACATTTCATTCATTTGATCGACGCCTCTGCATCATGCTGGTTTTCCCCTCTGCCACATTCTGTATGCCGATGTCATCGTTTTGGGTTTCACTGATGGCCAGCTCCGCGTTGATGCTAATGCGGTCCCAGGTCTGAAATCGGAGACGACCTTAGAGATCACAGCGCAGAGGAGCCATGTTCGGTCACCGAGTGGGGGCTCCTTCAGCCCTGTGCAGTCATAGCATGTCCGGGCATCACATGTTCATGTGTCACTCGCGTGAGTAGTGGTAGGTCCCGAGTATTAATGGCTTTGTGGTTTGGGGTTATGCCCGTCAGGGCGAACAGCTGTCGAAGATCCTGAAGCCTTTTTACGTGAAGGCGTGTGACATATGATAAGTTGCCTGGGTGCTCATAGGGAAGGCCCAATCCCAGAATGCACCTCTTCCTGCCAGGAAGTGTCTTGAAAATTACACCTGTCTCCATGCCATTAGAGCCATTTTTATCCATTTTCACAGCTAGATATTTTATTGCAGCAGACTAAGTGCTTCACTCAAGGGTTCTGCAGCCACGATTTGACCTTACAGCCTTTAGTCTGTGCCTTTAACAGTGATGCTAACATGCTACAATATAGCTCTGTCTGCCCCCTGATGGAGAACTGCATTGCTGTTCCACTATTATAATCCCTAGCTAATATTTTAATTTATTGCCCAGCCGTAATGTTTCTTGATAGCTGCATGACTTACAGTGATCTCCGACCTGCAGCATGCTCCATCCGCATCTCTGAGTCAATGCCTCTTATTTCTCTTGATACTGGGAAAAATTGACATTAATAGAAAAGCGTAAAAGGATAGTACTGTTAGGCTCGGCCATTCTGTATTAATATTAGTCTCTCATCCAGGTTTGGGTGGATCCCTGCAGGGTTCTGGTGGACCTAAAACCTTTAGTTTGCTTTGGGAATTTTAGCATGTCATAAATGGTATTAAATGGTTTGCGCTTGGTCAAATGGGATGTATTCCATAGGTGTGGTTTATGATTTCAGAAACACGGTGTCATAGCTCTTTTTGGGTCACCCTGGTAACATGTCCCCGCGTTCTCTGCCTGGGTGCTGTGTCTCGTCTCCTATGCCTGCACCCTAATCCCCGTGTTGCTACATTGCCTCCCACCATGTATCTAATGTCTCTCGGTGATGTCATTCACCCAGTTTAGCTATAATCCAATTAAGGCAGAGCACCTTGTTCAGGGTGGAGGGCAGCTGAGAGTTCCAGAAGATAACAGAGGAGCCGATTGCACCTTGGGTAGTCGGAGTGACGGGGGGGGGGGGGGGGGGGTTGTATTTGTAACACCAAGGTTTTGAAGTAAAAACAAAAAACCATAGTATACAAAAAAAAAACCCTGGTTTGGATTTT
>JABFEA020000021.1:5369817-5382841 GCA_019775915.2 Cyphomyrus plagiostoma | reverse complement strand
CCCCCCCCCCCCCCCCCCCCCCCGCCCGCCCCCCCCCCCCCCCCCCCCCCCCCCCCCCCCCCCCCCCCCCCCCCCCCGTCGATGAGAACCAGCAGGGTGTCTAGTAATCAGCAAACTCCCTTCTAGACTCACTCAACAGCCTTGTTGAGATTGTATTGAAGTGCTTGTTCGCCTGACAGTTTAGACTGGAAATGCCATGTCTGTTCAGACAAGCAGAGTGGGGGGTGGGTGGCAGGGACCGGCCCTTTAAGACCGAAGGCCAAACTGAAGCCTGTCCACGTTAACAGCAGGGTGGAAGACATGAGCTGTCATCTAATACCAGTCTCTGGCCTTGGGTGCACTATGGCATCACCTATGTGACATCACCGCTTAGGCGACACACACACACTCAAAAATTCACAAGGTCATGTGCAAAGAGCGGCACATGTGAACGCTGAGCGAATGACCATAAACACACACCCACCAAATTCCAATTGCTTTACCATGCTGTCGTACCATTGCTTATCAGCCCTCTGCTAGCTGCGAGGAGGTTCCTGGGTGACCAGGTGTGATATGTATCAGGGCTGTCATCTCCAAGCAGCAGTTGCTGTTCAGTAGGTCTGACAAATTTGTGTTGGTGCGCGAGGTGCGGTGACTCCCTTGAGGCAGAAGCGTCACCAGAGTAAAAGCCGCTGCAGCTAATTGAAAAGCACGGCTGGGGGAGAGTATTACCTTTCCAGCTATTAAAGTAGCAGTAGTGTTTTTTTAGACTCATAATCAATGTATTTTTATATGCACTAATTACAGGTTATGATTTATATGGTATGAATGTGATAGTGTCTGTATGACAGCACAAGCACTAGGAACCAAAATTGTGTCGAATTTTTGGCATTACTCTGTAAAAATTACTGCATGAATATTGGCGGGAGTGTTTATAAACAAGCAAAGAATATTACAAATATCATAGGTAAATACAGTTAGTAACTGGAATAAAGTTCTGCAGTCTCTAAATACTGGAAGTGTTTCCACAGTTTTGGCCACTAGTGTACATTTTAGGTTAAGAAGTGGAAAAAATGACCAGATACAGCTCCCATAATCTTATTTTGTTAAGGCTACTGCATAGCAAAAACCTCCTGGTCCTTGTCAATAGGTGGCTCTCATTTTTTTTCAGTTGTTCTTGCTATTCTAATACTGCCTCCTGGTCCAGCTGATCGTCGTCATGTGACTAGAACAGGCCCTGCAGTAACACCTAGGGGCTTTGCACACACGGTACACTGCTGGGCATGAGTGTCTCTCTCTCTCACACACACACACACACACACACACACAGACCTGTACTCATATCTTTGTGGGGACTATCCATGCACTTTAATAGGAAAAACCCTAATCCCAACAATGACAACCTTAACCCCTACCCAGCCATAACCTTAAGCATATAAGTATCCAAACCAAATCTTTTGGTATTTTTAGTTTTTTGATTGCAGTCACAGATTATTATAAAATAGAATTTTCCCCTACAATGTAACACAATGAAATAACAGGTTTTATCCCGTTGAGGGGATATTTGGTCCCCACAGTGTAATGTATAACTCAGCTACACACACACGCGCGCGCCAAGAGCCAAAGTTTCCTGGCTACTCAGAGGTGGTAAGTTCACATGTAGGCTAACCATTACTCTTTATAGCACAGCTATTGAGGTTTAAATCGATTTGTACTATTATTTAAATGAAGCATGGCTTGAAAGTGAATGAGCACTTTTCCGTTACAGCCATACTCATGCTGTATATCTTTTTATGTCTGCTATTTTTGGGAAGTTATCTTGCACTTTAAACAAATTTGTCATACCGGCAGTATTTTTAAAAATATTCATGCTGTTAGTGAACAATGTCCCATCCGCGCCCACAGAAATCAGCATGTCCTGTGAACACAGCCATATAGTCACACTTTCCACTCAGGCGTCATGCCAGCCTTGCAAGGTTTACAAACCCTTTTTTTCCCCCCTGTTTGCAACAGTTTGAATAATTCAGGTTGGCTGCTGGATGCTACATCTTTACCCAATGAGAAGAGTGCCCCACCAACCCCCCCATGCCTGCCCTTATGGTCCAAAGCCAGCAGTAGCTTCAACAAAAAGCTGGCATGACGATGCCCGTCATTAGTACAGAGCCGACTAGGCTTGTGACTTATCTCCTTTATTCTCTTTAACCAGCATACGACATCCACACTTGTTATTAATTTTATTTAGTTATTTAGTTTAGAATATGTGGAACAAATTCCTTCCAGCTAATGATATATCATTAATAGCTAGAGAGTGTGACATTTTGCCCACACACCTGCAGGAAGGCTGTGGTCTGTAATCTCTCTGCCCGTTTGTTGCCTGCAGGTGGACTTGGGGAGGAAGCAGGAGGTGGTGGTCTACGACCAGAGCAGCCAGGACACCAGCCTGCTCCCCAAAGACAGCTTCCTCTACATCCTGCTAGGCAAACTGGAGAACCGCTTCCACCGGGTGTCCCTGCTTACAGGTAAGCTCCGGAAACCTAGACGCCACCCCACCGGCCCTGCGGCCACCTGACACAAACCCCACTAGTGAAATGTGGTCTTCACAATCAATAACTCATTCTTTCACTTCAGCGTTTCTTCCCACGGTGATTTTAGACTTTAAGATTTTAGACTTTGATTCTGGTTATCATCATCACTTAGTAACACAACTGCGGCACTTATGAATGGCTTTACTGGTACTTTATGATTACCACTTTTTATATCAGGTACTTTATTATCAGGATTTTGTTTTCACATATCTCATCTTGCTCTCCATGAGGCACAAAGGTTCTGAGGTCAAAGCCCGGGGTCAGCCAGTGTCCAGCCTCTGGAGCAGCTGGGGTTAAGTGTCTTGCTCAATTGCAGTTTGATAACTCTGGCAGCTGCGGGATTTGACCTCATGACCTTCTGGGCACGGGCCCAAATCCCTAAAACCGCTGAGCTGCACACCATCCTGATCAGGATCTAATCAGGATTTAATCAGGATTTACTCTTAATCTTTTCATGACCCTGAGGGTGGTCATGTTTATCTGCATTACATCCATAGAGGACGACTGCACTGTTCTGAGGCATGGGAGAAAAAAATTCTCTGCAGATTCCATGTCATGTCATGTTATATTTTACCAGTAGGGGTCGCCAGTTATATCAAATTTTTCTGTCTCCGTTATGTTGGACAAACTGCATCTGATAGGGTGGCTTCAGCTCTCCTGATGTTCTCTCACTTTAAGTTTTATTGAAAGCATAAGTTAAAAATAAAATTATCACTTAAACGCTGAAGAAAATTAAGACTCTCACTAGTAAAAAAAGACAGAGCAGGTTCTGCTTCTGCATTGCTGGCCGTCCAGCTCAGAATTAAGTCCCACAATTATCTGCCCCTGGAGTCAACACATGGTGTACTGCTGTAGTTCTGTCTCTGTGGCAGCCTAATAGGATAAATCCAGCACCTTCTAGATCTTCTCCATGCCAGCAAGATGTCCTACAGCCTTTAAAACTGCTAGCATCGCTAATTGTCTTCAAATGAGTGGGTTGTCTTCACTGGGTTCAAAAACCGTGTCTAATATAACTGGCCCCAGGTGGTTCCGAATAACCAAATCAGACTTCTTTGTTTGGTATCACTGCTTGCCCGATGGCGTGTGTCTATGTCCAGGCAGGTGGGTTGGCCACATAGAATTACCATGCAGCTCTCGTGCACTTTCCCGCAGGGCAGTAGCTATAGCAACTGAGTGGGAGTGGAGGTTCCACTGGGGGCAGATTTTCACATATATGGGACAATAAAAAAACACGGTGAGCATGCATTGATTACATCTTTGCCTGATTCTCAGTCTGCCCCCCAACCCCCCTCCAGGGGAATTCTGATACAGTGGTGCTGAAGCAAATGTCCCAGCTGTGGCCATCTCTGCACTCCCCCCCCAGTCCCACAGTGCATTATGTTCCAAATTATTGTGAAAATTAAAGTGGTGTAGAGTCTGATGGGTGTTATAACCTCTCCCTAAAGTCTCACAGAAAAGCACGCTTTTAAATTTTAGATTTCATTTATCTGCTGATTGCAACTGTGATTCACAGAACTGCATAGTTCTGTCAGCTTTGCGAAACTCTATCCATGATCGTAGCTAAGCCAGGTAAGCCTTTCTGATCGCATTACATAGATCAGGAAGTTCTAACATCCACATGTTATTTTAAGGTCTTTTATTTAGATGTTGATATTACCATGGAATCTGAATTCCCCCACACACATACACTCTGGACAGCTCTAGACCATCCTGTACTCAAAGTCCCCTCTAAAAATTTCTCATGTCATTGTCTGCCTGGGTTTACGTGGGGATTAACAGTCTCACAGGAAAGGAAATTATTTCAGCATATTCTCTGCAGTCAGCAGTATCATTTTGGGCTTGGTTGTCCCGGAGACAGACACTAATACGGCTCAGTTCTGCCTTGGCATTTAAAAGTGTTTTTAACTTCATCGCACAAGTCATTTTTGGTGGCAAGTGAGCAGTGTTAGCTCTTTATCGGGACCTTGCATATGTGCAGGATCGAAGCCCTTCTAATGAAAGACTGCAGGCACCCGCAGCATAATGTTTTACAAAGAGTTTTTTTGGGAGCATCTTGACCCAGATGTGTCACTGTGAAAAATGAACCCGGATGCTTTTTAGCCAGGTCTCTGGGGCAGCGCCAAGGCACCGGGCTTCTCCTGCAAATCTCTGATTATGATGATGCAAGGGGATTATACCTTTTTTTTTTTTTGATGAGTCACTTGAAGCGAGCGCCACTGTTTGCAGAGACTCGGTGTCTCAGTGCCGCTTTGTGACCAACCAGAATGCCTGCCAGTTAACGCCGCACAGCTTAGCACAGGCGGTGACGCCCTCAGCTTTTCTGAGATTCTTTCCGTTACTGAGACGCGTGAAGGCAAGCAGGGCCTTCCAACGTCTCTGTATCCTGCCGTTTCCCTGACAACAGTGGAAGTGGAAGGCTGGCGAGAGCCAGCCAATCAGCAGGCTGCTGCAGTAAAGGCGATTCCAGCGGGCCCTGCTTTACGTCCTCCTCTCTGCCGCTTCCAGGGGTTTTTCTCTGGCATCTGGATTTTTTTTTTCCCCCAGGACACCCGAATGAGTTGAGATCTCCCTCAGTGGGGCCAGTGTGGCCTTACAGATGATGAAACTTCCAGTAAGAGCTTGCTGAGGTGACCAAACAGCCCCTGGTATATAGCCAACCTGGAGCTAAAGAAAAAGATCATTGCGGCTGGTATTAGTGTTCTGTGCGTCATCGGCGCAGCGGGTCGGTGAGACGGCCGGGCAGACGGCGCCAAAGGCCTGACGGAGGCCATCCGCGGCCTAATTGGCAATGCTTCGTTATGGTGCCTGGGTTTGAGGGTCAGCTATCCAACATGTCACCCGGGTGATATTTCAAAAGCGACGTAGCCCTTTGAGAAGGATTGTAACAGCTAGCTGGTACGGCACCCCCCCAACAAACAGATTCCTGCTTCTCTTTTGACTCTGTCCTAGTTTTCTCCTTCACGGTGTCTTGACCGCTCTAGCCTTTCGTTTCTGGTTTCCTCTCTTGGCCGGGCAGGTCAGAGTGTACGTGTGAACAGGCCCCGGACGCACCAAGCCTGACTGGACCTTCCCCATCTTTCGCCCCGTTGGGCATATTGTCACGGTATGTGATGACCTGCGTGACCTGTTGGGGGGGGGGGCAGTGCTGACCTGGCTGTCGGGCTCTCAGCCTGCGGGCGTCACGCCCACACTTAGCATCACGGAGGTGCCTCCTTTGAGGGCAACTAGGCGAAAGTCCTACAAAACTCAAGGAGCCCACTGTCCTGGGGAAGAGTCCAGACCGTTCCTCTGCAGACCCACTGTCTCGCCCCAGACTGGCAGATCGATCGCGCGCCCAGCATCCGTTTTGCACCGCTGCTGATTTACGAGCTTGTTAGCAGCACTGGTGACCTCATATTTGTCTGTGAGGTTCACATCCTCAAACACCGGCTCTCTTTCCTCACTCTCACTATGTGCAGAGGCACCCTTCCCTCCCACACCCCAGGACAGATGGGTAAAGCTCCCAACGAAGGAGCTCCGGGCTCCTGAAGGAGATAGTGTGCACCTCCGACTTAGCAAGTGAGGTGCAGAGCAACTGCACAGCACTCAGTGCAAAAACAGCAGGTTAAAAAAGCAATACTACAGCTTTGAAGAGCACAGCCTCTACAAAATCAGCAAGTTACTGCTGAGCTCTTAGAAGCGAAGGCTCAGACTTGTCAGCTCTGAAGCCCCAGGGACAATAATGAGGGGGGTGACGACAATCTCCCAGTCCCCTTTCTCGTGCCTGCACGCCGTCATCCAGCACGATATGTCACATGTCCCCGCTGACGCACGTTCAACCTGATATATTCATGAGGAAATGCTAATGTTCTAGTCGCGTGAAGATCTAGGGGCTGATTTCTAAGAGGCCCTCAAGCGAGACGGGCAGTTTCTAGCACAAGCGCTGCCATTCCCATAGCTCTCTGTCGGATACACGATGCCTAAGTTGACTGTGACTTTCCTACTTGTGCCGCACGGTCACATTAAATCAAGTGTTTTTTTTGTTATTCTGCAATTTTCCCTTCAGCTTAACTGTTCAGGACGCGGGTCTGAATCCGCAGAGAGGAGCCGCATCCCAAATTCTAAAGAAGTCGTGCAGCTTTGATAGCTGTAAGCCAGTGCGCGTCTCCTGGTGGCCTCCTCCTCGTGGACTCCTGCTCCGTGCGAAGGCCACCGGATGACGCCACACGGCCAGCTGGGCTCCGCACTCCCCAGGCCAAACTTGTACTCCGGACGGCCCCTGCCTTATTTCCACGTTTGACCTTATTTTTTTTGACGACTGGATGCAATAGCTATTTGTCACCTGTTGGGGTGCCTGGGTGGGACAGACAATGCGAAACTGGACCCAGAGTGACACTAATACCAGGCCCCACAGGCCACAGATGTGCTATGAGTCTGTTTAATCTGCCAGCCTCTGGGCCATCTGTCCGTGTTTTTCCGAGTCTCAAGCGGGGGCATCTTTTGGCGGGGGTGAGATAAAACGCCGGATCATCGCTCACCTGACCCATGACCTTATACTGCACACTGTGACGCACACAATTCATTCCTTGGATGTAATAAATCAGTTACTGTACTAACAATTATAAAGCTTATCAGTAATAAATATGAGCTGATCTATAGTAAACCGGTAGAGCTACCTGTTATGAGAAGATGGTTAGATGGTTTGAGTGGGATCACAGTGGTGAACGGCATTCAGGGATGATTTTCAGAGGTCTGGCCTAATGAAGTTTTTGCTTTTTTACTGAATCGGTTGTTCTAGGTTAGCATGCATGTGCTGTGTCATCGTCCGGGGTGAATGGGATGAGATGGTGGGTCTGCACTGGGAATTCTGAGATGGTTGATGGGACTAGGATGGTGAAGGAGCACCGGCAGCAGTAGCGGGAATAAGGTCTTAAACGCAGCCACCTACCGCGCCCGCAAACCTGGATGGCCATTCCTAGATCATCACAAGGTTTGAAACCCGAAACGCTGATTCCTCAGCACGACAGGAGATGCGATGCGGTCACAGCCCGCTCCCCCCTGCTCTCCTCTGCCGCCACCTCCACTCCCCAGGGACCCGCATCGCGTCCTGCTGGCTTCCTCTCTTCCTCCAGCTCAGATCCATTACCGCGCTGCTCAGAACATGAGGCGTCTGTCAGGGCGGATGCGGGGGGGAGGTTAGTGACTTCATTGAGAAGTACGTGCGGGTGCCACAGCAAGGTGAGGTAACCTCCCTGGGGAGCCCCATGGCAGTACTGTGAATCAAACACCCCCAACACTTCTCGGACCAAAATGGACTTCTATTTATAGAGCGCCACAGCAGACATGGTATCTGCCAGCTGCTGCCCAGCCTGGTCGGCATGATGACCTTTGCTCCCTCTGTAGGTACCAGAGGTCTAAGGGACGACCTTTAAGTCAGAGAAAATGCACGCATAATCCCATACAATGAAGCTATATTACCCTGTTAAATGTATTTATTATTATTTATGCATATAAACGTAATAAAACCCTTAATCAATCCATGATGGATACAGCACAATGTGTCCTTCAGTTGTATTGTGAATTGATTAATGAATTTAGCCTGGATTTTAATTGCAAAACAAATGCAGGGGCACGAATATGATGGCCTGGGCATCCTGTAGGGGTAGCCAACAGGTCACTTGCATCTGCAAAGATTGTTTTTCTTTTCCGTTACTTCTTGCTGCAGCGCTGGCTGCTTTCAGCCAGCCTGGCTAACAGCCATGTCCATCTTCTCACTACAGCGACAGTTGTACCGTAGCTGAGGCGGCAGCATAATGGTGGGAGAGCCACACGGGACTGTAGGGATCCCAGGTTTCCAGGTCCACATCATGACGTACACGGCCATTGACAGTCTGGTTCTTGTTCCCCTGGAAGTAGCTTCCTGAGATGGACGGAGAGAGACTTTGCAGTTGCTAGAATTCAATCTCAAAACACTAAAAGGAAGTATATTAATTGGGGGTGGCGCTTTGAATGAAAAACCCATCCAGATTTATTTCTGCTATGTAATGTTTTCACCCCCGGTTTGAGGAGATCGAAGGCTGTACCCCCCTTTTGTCCATGTATGTCTATGTGACAAAGGTGACTCTATTTGTCTCTTCCTGCTGTCATAGAGAAAGTGATTTGCTTACACCACATGACATTCTTTCCTCAGGAGACTCTGTGCGGGTGCTGATCCTGCCAAGGCCCCCCCGTCCTCTCAGGATAATGTTGCCGGATGAGAAGAAGCAGCGGAGGATATGATTTGTAAATACGGGGGCGATGTTCCGCTGCGTTTTTGTTATCGCTGCGATTTGCGTCGGTGCTCTGGGGCACCACCTTGGCGATCTGGAGCTCAGGAAGCAGTGCCTGATGGGAAATGAAAACAAGGACACTGTCGCGTTACTCCCCAAAAATTTTTGGCTCAGAGATGCAGTCCATTTCTTTGGGGATTTCAGCACCTACCAAGTAATTAATGCAACCAAATGACCATGTAGGACTGAAACTGAGGTGTCCAAATAGTTATTAATTGTGTGTGACATGGTTTGAAATAGCACTTCATAATTTGTATGTGTTGCTGAATCATCAATAAGTCGTGGTCCATGAATTTTTCCGTTATGACATAAGTGAGTTTTCCTTGCAACTTCTCATTTAGATATTTCCATTTTCCCCCCTTTGTGACAAACTTTTCTCTGTGGTACAGTGTTTTTCTTTCCTTTTTGGTCACATATTTGGGAATCTTCCTTCCCACATCTGGTTATGGATTTCTGTGGACAGTGAGCCCATCCTGCTCTGCGCATAGAACCTTTTTTGATCTTGTTTCTCAAGGCAAAGCTGTGGTCCCAAATTTGAGGAACTCGTACTAGTGATGACTGCCAGGAAAGCAGAGAACATGCAATATGGCATAATGATTTTTCATGAGTTTTATATTCTTTTTACTTGCTATTCTGGTCAGATGTTGATAATTGTGATGGTCCTGCGACGCTCTTATGTTGTTGCTTTTTGTTTAGTTATGCCTGCCTACGCCGTAGTACCGCAAGACTGTTCTTGATAGACCTAGACCCCTTGCATCCTCTCTTGATTAGTGTATGCCGTTATCCCAATCTTATACGATTTACATAGCTTTGCCCACAGAGTGCTGACCCATGATTGGGTTCAGCTTAGATTTGGTTGTTGGTGGCATCAACAACGACGTGCTAAAGCAAGGAATTTCGGAAGACGGCAGGATGACATGTCGTGTTGGGCCTTTGAGGTCCCTGAAAATGAATAAAGAATGACATAATGGACAATGCTGGTGCCGGAGCCTCTGCCCAATGACATAGTGTCCCTGCTTCCCTTGCTTTCCAGCAGTTCATCAGATTTGCTCTTGTATAAATCAATAGCTCAGTCTCGCAGTCCTCTCATATCATGTGCTTTGTGTATTTTTTTCCCCCCTGTTGAACATAAGCTCCAGGGGCCCTCTTCACTGGATCTTTTCAGCATGACGTGATCCCACTGCATTTCTGCTATTCCCTCTGGGGAAGATTTAACTGTTCTTCAAGCACCCACCCACCGCCAACCCCCTTAGCCTTAAAGGGCCCAAGCGCCAGAGCAATATCTACAGTCTCCAGTAGCTGCTCCACCTCCACCTGTTTTCTGGGTCTCCCTCTTTTCCTTTATTTACTGTGTCTTGCATGAGGGAAGCCATCCTGGGTGCTCTGGGTGAGGGACGCCATCCTATTTCTAGGAGTTTCCTTTAGATACAAGGTCATCTCCTGTCATTTGGGTTGTCTAGGACAGTGTTTCCCAACCCAGTTCTCGGGGACCCCCAGACAGTCCACATTTTTGCTTCCTCCAGGCTCCCACCACACACACGCCAGGTATTCAAAGTTTTTGACTGGCTGGAAGCTGGGAGGGAGCAAAATTGTGGATTGTCTGGGGGTCCCAGAGGGCTGGGTTGGGAAACACTGGTCTAGAAACTGTCAAAATGTCTGTCATACCACCACACTTTTTTTGTGTGTAGCTATAGTTTGCCTCTTGGAGCCTCACCACAGGGGCAATCATGATGATAGCTCACAGGGATTATTATCTAAAATCTGCTCTCCTGACTGCATCTGATTTAGAGTAGGAGAGATGCAGTCTGTTAGTGAGCTAATCTTAGCTCGCACTGGGCCCCTTGGGAGAGATTGTTATGTAGGATAAAGAAGAGAGCTTCTGCAGCAAGAACCAGGACTGGAAAAGTAGCCTGGGTACAGAGAAGAGCAACCTTATTCAGTGGCCAAAGGTAGTGCGCCCCCTTTTGGGTGATTTGGAAACTGAGTCGATCCTCCCGCCAAGTATTTCTCCAGCTGCTGTTCCTGGGGTGACACAAACAGTCGTTGTCTCTTAAAAATGCTTTTGGATGCATCTCGCCCTGACAGCTGCATTCTGGGAGTCGACTGAGTGCAGGTCTTGCTCACAGTGCACAATGCGTCATGGTCTTGTTTTTCCCCCCAAAGGTGATAACAAGGCTAAATAAAGTGGTTGGCACACGTCATGTGCCAGTTTATTCATTACGCAGAAGGCGCAGGAACGGCCCTGTAGTGCCATTGTTTTCAACCCATGTATGTGAATTCCGTCGGTTATCTGATGGTATGCTGTGTATGTGGTAGATTCCTGGTATTCCTTCATTTACTTTCCCCATTTACCTTAACTGCAGCTTTTTTCCACTGTCGAGACTCACTGAGCTTTTTTTAGTTTGCTAATACACTCCCTTTGATCAAAATTGTGAAATCCACCCAAGGTCTAAACAGGAAAAAGCAGCGAGTGCACTGAATGGGCTCCTACAGTATTAGAAAAAATCTGGACATTAATGCAAAGAGCCGGGTTCAGCTTGGAGCTTCTGAGCCAGCTGCCTGAGTCAGACAGACAGTCAGTGCTATGCTGTACATGTAAATACCGTTCAGAATTGCAGAGCAGAATTACAGAATTAGTTTTTTAAAACATGGTGTGGGATGGCATATAGTTCTGTGTCATGGGGATTTCCCAGTTTGCTTGTCTTCCAAGCATATACCCGTTAAAAGTAATACCCGTTCCCCCCCCCTGCTCTTCCACTTTGTAACCCCCCTGCCCCACACATGCACCAGTGACGCAATGCCGCACTCATTTCCTGTCAAAGGCTGGAGATTTTCCATCCTAAACAGGCTAAATTTGGATCCTCAAGTTCAGGGCTCCAGTGTGAAGCATGCAGTTGTGGATGTCACTCCCCATAACTCTATAACTCCCATTCCCATAAATCACCCTCTACGCATTTCCAGTGTGTACACCCTCCCAGTACACCAGTTGAGAAGAACCCTATAGCTTCTGCATCCTCTACGCTAGTGATTCCCAGTATGGTCCACGTTTTTGCTCCCTCCCAGCTCTGGAAAAAGCAAAAACATGGACTGGCTGCATATCCCTAAGGACCGGGTTGGGAAACACTGTTCTACACCCTTCAGTCACTCTCTTCTATCCCCAGAAAAGCATCCCTTAGCATGTAAATAGCAATGTAAATTCAGGTGCCCCTAATTGTCCACCTGTACAGGTCCGTCTCCGCGTTCCACCACAACCCACCCAGATGGTTAGTGAGTCTTCATTTCCTGGCAGCCATCATGTCTCCTAAAGTGTAGATTATACACCCACCCTCAGGGATGTCGGCCATTGAGATGTCTTCTGTTTTTAAGAGTATTCTTCTGCACAAGCCGTGTTATGGGGGTGTTTTCGTCATTTTTTTTTTTTTGGGGGGGGGGGGGGTGGTGTAGTAGCAACCTGGTCCTTTAGGTGTCCATTTTGCCACCAGCATCTTTTTAAAAAATTCTTTGTCATATCAAGCATCAGTATTAGCAGCTGCTTTTACTACGTTTGCGTTATATTAAGGGTTTGCATCAATGTTGGCATCCTTTACACTCTGTTCTGATCTCTGTAGATTGCTGTCGTCAGTGTTAAGCATCATTTTTATCCCGTGCCTTTAGTCTTCAGTGTTAGCGATGACCTTAGCATTTGTTTTTTAGCGTGCCCATAAACATCCAGCGCTAGCATTAACGCCGGCTCTCCATTTGGACCCATTGATATTGAATATTAGCTTCGGAGTTTGTTCCTAGCACCAGTGGTTTATGCTGTATATGGGTGCAAAGACGCTTGTGATGTTAGCAACATTTGCCATTAGTGACAGGAACTGAACATGGATTGCTTGGGGCTCCAACGCAGGGACAAAGAAGAATCCAAGTGGATCAGTGCTGAACTAATATTTGCCCTACCTGAAAATCACTGTTTTTGTTTTTTTTTTTAAAGCCAGTTCACATATTCCTTTTGTAAGCAGTTTTTTTGGTGATTGTTCATCACCGCATCCCTAATAATGTTACCCAGGCATCAGCCCCCCCACCCCTGCGGTCAATGCTACATGCTCGTGGATGATAACACCATACAGATCAGTATCCTGCAGTTTGAGACTTGCTCCGGGGGGGGGGGCA
>JABFEA020000021.1:5332419-5362475 GCA_019775915.2 Cyphomyrus plagiostoma | reverse complement strand
TCCCCGCCCCCACCCCCCCCCCCCCCCCCCCCCCCCCCCCCCCCCCCCCCCCCCCCCCGGCCCCGCCGGCCCGGGCGGCGGGGGCGGGCGCGCAGATGTTCCAACTGCAATGCCTGGTGTGTCCTAAAGAAAGGGGTCTGGGGTGGTTATTCAATTTAATCAATGCCTTTGGGAAAGAGGGGGGTATGTATTTTAATCCCCCCCCCCTCCCCACCAAAAGGCACAGTATGCAGTGCAGTATGGGGGGGGCACTTTCACAAAGGAAGAGGAGTCATGACTGCTGTGAGCAGGGTTGTGTAACTAGAGGGGTTCAGCTTTATGCAGAATCCCTGATCGGAGGCTGGACTGGACTAAAGTGTTAGAGAAAAGGCAGGCATTGGTGTGGTATTGGGGTGTGTTTGGAAATAGATCTGGGTGTCGGAAAACCTGCTCTTTAATGAGCACTGGGGAGGTGGGTCAGGTTAAATATTGGCTGGTGGGGGGGCAGGGCTCCGAGCCACAGTTGGGGACCTACCACATTAATAACAGTCGGGGGTGATTGTGCCAAGTGAGAATGAAGGCTGTCAGCTGAGCAGACTTTCCTCTGCCAATATGTGAAAGCGTCACTGTTCAGTTCAGGTGCCGTCATCTCATATACTGGCCCCCTTTTGAAGGGAGTAATGGTCCAGCAGAGGGCGCCATCAACAAAGGGTGTGTCAGCAGTGCCTCGTGGAAGCTGTAAGACCTCTACACGTGTTTCAGTGCCTCCTGGGCATGCTATGGTGGCTGTTCCCCCCCACCCCACCCCCCATGATTAATGGAGAAAGAGAGTCCTCAGAAGGGATGGAAGATAAGGCAGTGATGCATGCTGAACTAAGGCATTGACTGGCTCATTTTCTCTATATATCACCTGAAATCCTAGCGTAGGAGTGGGGAACCTGATCCTTGGAGGCCGGTGCGGGTTTTTGGGATGGCCTCTCAATCAGCCAGTAATAAAGCAGTGCTTTCATAGAGGCTTATGATAATTATAAATGCTGCATTCCCCCATCTGTGCTGCAGGAGGCGCACAGATTGCCCTCGGCCAAATGAGAGGATATTTAGACCGAATGAGTGTGGGAAAGCAGAAGGCACTCGGCGGACTGCCCCAGTAGACCATTGGCCCGCCTTGTCCAAACGGTGCCCCGAGAATGTGGGCCAGGATAAACAGCAGGGAAAGCCCATCCTTTGCGGGACCCCATGCTCCCTGCTCGCTGCTCGCCCTCTGTGTGTCGAAGGAAGGCTCCACGGCGGGTTAGACTGATGTTTTCCCATCATGTTTAATGCCAGTGTGAGTGTATGACGGCGGAGAGAATTGTGTCACGCCGGGACTCAGTGACTCAAATGGGGCATGACCGGTGATGCCATCGTGCCGACAATGTGCCCCTGGCCCTTGTCCTGCCCCATCCCTGCCCAGACGTGAGCGCTGATTTCATGGAACCACTTGCCCAAAGCTGGGATTGCACTAGTGATGAACCAGCGGGTAGGGACCGAAAGGTTGTGTGAGTTTGGGGGTGTGCAGCGGGAGGGGGGGTTGGGGCACGTATAGTGGCTAAACTTTGACAGTGAATGGAGGGAGAAACTCAGCAGGCAGAAAAGGCCTTCTCCCCCTAGACTGGGGAGGAGATGATGTCATCCCGCTCGGCCGTTGCCATTAATAGCTGGAAACGGACAGCCCTTCACGCATGAACTTAAAGGGCCAGACACCCAAAATAACCAGAAGGCCTCAGTGTAATGAGCAAGAACTGGCTCTGTGTGTCCAGTACAGCTCAGTGATCCACTGTCAATCTGTCAGCAGCTCCTGGTCTTTACAATACACCTGACTGCAGATGCAAGGTCAACAAAACAGTATTAAGTCATCCTACTGAACGGTTAGCTGTAACACTGATGCCCTTTAAAACAACATTAAAAACTGGATGAACCAGTGGCAGAGGCAGGCGTGACTCTCACTTGCTGTGTAAACTGACTCATTACACAGTGCACCTTTGGCCCCTGTAGGCATCGGGGCTCCGATGACATACATTTTGCTGAATACGTCATAGAATTTGAACCCTGACATCACAGGGTTACATCTGCAGCAGGACCACGTTCTGAAACTGCACGGAGCTTCTTCGAAATCTGTCAGGATTTCTGAGTGAAGAAGCAAGGGATGCAGGGCTTTAAATGTTTAATTGAGTCTTTTAAGGTAAGAATGATCTTTAAAATTACTACATTCATCGGCTGAGTGCCCACAGTGGCTGTGACCTCTGTGAGTGTAGGCCGAGGCCTGGGCATCTGGTGAAGAGCGTGCCCCAATGGGGGGCAGATGGAGGCAGGCACAGCCTGGAGGAGGAAGGGGACCGGGATGGACTGTACAGCCACAGTTCACCCTCTGGCTTGGTTAGCAGATATAGGAGCAGACGGTGCAGCTGGAGGCAAACAGGGAGGCCGAGGGGCATAAAAGGAAGGAGAGAAAAACATAGGAATTGATTGATAGAAAAAGATCCACTTCTTTAGTTTCTCTCCGTTTTATTCTCTTTCTCTTTTCTGCTGTCCTTAGCTTCCCCTCCCCCTGTTAATCGGCAGCTCTTCCTTTTCTCTCTTTGTTCAAGAACTCCGGACTCTATTCAGTCCGTCTGTCGCCTAGCTAGCTGTTGACACGCCGTCTTTTTCACAAGGCGCACGTCGTCCAAGGTCGAGACGTAAGCCGGGGTGATGTAATCGCCTCTGTTGCCAGCCTTACTTGGAAGGAGAGCTAATGGTTCCCAGATCTAAAAGCCGCTTTGCAATTAGGCCTTAAAACCTTCCCCTCGCCTCCGCTAAAGTTTCGCTTGAAGGGATCCTGCCTCGCCAAGGTCACTCCCGGTACTCTTTCCCGAATTACACGACCGCTTTACAATCCCATGCACGGTTTAATCCACATGGGAACACATATGTGAATTAAGGTTGCGCCAGATTGCTCCAGCAGGTTTTCTGATTTTTTTTTTCTCACTCCTTTTCCTGTTGTCCATGGTCTTGCCAGGTTCCCTGATAAGCTGAGAGCAACAGAAATATAATCGCTGAGTAGGTTAAGGTGCTTCAGCTGACCCTGCTGAAGGGCGGAGGAGAGGAGATGTTTTGGGCAGAGAGGACTCGGAGGAGGTGTAACACCTGTGGCTGGCCTCATTCCCTTGCTCTGATGCAAATGTCAAGGAGAGGAGATGAGGTCATGCGGGAAAGGGAGCCGGCGAGGGGCAGACACCGAAACCGGATCCGGCTTGTTATTAAAGTGCTGGCAGCCTGCGCCTTGACGGCTGAGGAGTACAGGCCCATCCTCCCTGGGCAGGCTGGAAAGTGTGGAGACCAGGGGGAGCGGGTCAATCATAGGTGAAAGGCCATCTAAGTAGAAAAGATTGACTTCCGTGAGGGTCTGTAGTGCCTTAGGTTTTGCAAGCAGGATTTTAGTTTGCAAAGAAGGGGGCTGCTGGGGAGATGCGACAGCTGGATCTGGGTGTGATCCCCCCCATCCCACTCTTGGATATGTTTGAGCCTCCCCAGGGCTTGTCCTTCTGTCTGGAAGCAATGATGTGCTCCTTTGGTTTCCCAAGCGTTGTAGCAGACAGTTATGGAAGCTCTTTGATTGGCTAGCCGCCAGCCCCGAGCATCATCCTGTCATCATTTCTGCACACCTAATCTCTGCCCTGACTTACACGCCACTTGTTTGTGTGTCATTCCTTGGCAGGGGGGTTCGCAGCTTTCTCCTCCTGCTTCCCAGGGCTCTGCGAGGGAAAGCCAGCAGGCATCCTGCCCATGAGCCTCTCACAACCCTGCCTGCCGGTGGCCAACGTGGGTCCCACCCGCATCCTTCCGCACCTCTACCTGGGCTCCCAGAAGGACGTCCTCAACAAGGTGAGCCGGCACAAATTGGGGGGTCCTTAGCTCAGGTTCTGGCACAGCTACCTATCTGGCAAATTAAGGTAACAGGGCAGATTTGCGAAACGCCACACCCAACTGCACAGCACTTCTCTACGTGTGCGTTGCGGGTTAGCTCAGGGCATCTGGAAGCAGGACGCTCTCGGCTCCCAGTGAGTGCTATTCTCCGCATATCTTCTTGAAAAGGGTATAATCAGTTGCCCGGTGGGTGTGAGTGTGGAAAATATGACGGGGTTGTTTAGTAGGTGGGCATGCTATAAAAGCCTGAAGGAGGGCCACGGCACAGGCAGCGTGCAAGCCAGCAGGCTTTGGGTCTTAGCCAGTCACCCTGCTTCCCCTCAGGTTTTTATATACCCACCTCCCCTCCCCCTTTGAACTTTCATACGGCATGTTGCTAATTACATGTTGGATCTGCCTTGACTATCACTGCTAAATCAGACTGACGCACTCCACCCCCCCCCCCAAGCCAGATTTAACGAAGACACGGGGTTACAGGGCAATGTGGGTGTCTGCCTGTTCCCCAGACAGCTCTTCCTCTGTCTGTTTTGCATCAGACTGTCGGATGAAATTGGATTTCTTTTGTCAGGAATTCGCCGTGGCGAATGCTGTGACCACAGCAACATTTAAAGCTGTTTATCCAGACTGTAAATAATGCCATGTTTATGCCAGCCAGTGAAATGTATCTCTGCAGCTGGAGCGTCAACGATCCCTTTTTATTTGTAAAATTCCATGACATCATTCTGGAATGCAAATGAACCGTGCAGACATCTGCTTTTAAGCATGGTTGGCTTGGTAGGGCATGTCATGTCAAGGTGATACCGATTGCTTTCTGAACCATATCTGATTGCTTCCCCTACCCCTAGTTCCTGTCAATGAACCTGCTGGAGGAACCAACCATCATTATACTGGAGTTACTCATAAGAGAGAAGGTCGCCTCAGGGCTATGATTTCAGGATTTGAGGCGGAGGTTCTCCAAAACAGTTTATTGCCACCCATGACCCATGAACACAGCCACTAATAGATGACTTGATTTCATCTGTTTGACCTCAGGACCTGATGGCCCAGAATGGGATCACGTATGTGCTGAATGCCAGCAACACCTGCCCCAAGCCAGACTTCATCTGCGAGAACCATTTCATGCGTATCCCCGTCAATGACAACTATTGTGAGAAGCTGCTGCCCTGGTTGGACAAGACCAACGACTTTATTGGTGAGAGAGGCGTGTGCTCTTGCCTACGAGGGTGCCAACAAAGTTCTCGTTGAATCTCGCTTCACATTGAATCCTTTTTTTGGCTCCTTCACCTTTATAGACAAAGCCAAGGTCTCCAACTGCCGAGTCATCGTCCACTGTCTTGCGGGAATCTCCAGGTCAGCCACCATCGCCATTGCGTACATCATGAAGACGATGGGCCTGTCGTCAGATGATGCCTACAGGTAAGCCCTTTCCTGGTCTTTTAATGTTTTTTTGAAAGATAAGCCCACATGAATGAGCTCCCTGCTATTCCATCTTGATGCACAAGTCTGATTATGCCTGTGTCGGTATGCCCTCCTAGGTTTGTGAAAGACCGCAGACCATCCATTTCACCCAACTTCAACTTCCTGGGTCAGCTGCTTGAGTTTGAAAAGGGCTTGAAGTTGCTGAAGGCTCTTTCTTCAGGTCCTGGCAAGGCATTAGCTGAGAGCCCAGAGGAGGAGCGTGAGTCTAAGAATGGGGAGGCTTACTGCGCATTCCCAGGTCCTGAGTCTGGACATTTGGAGAAGAAGCTGGAGACCCCCGAGGTGGAGTCCAAGGTGGCCTCACCCACATCCCTGCAGCAGGGGTTCAATGGGCTCCACCTGTCGGCTGAGCGCATCCTGGACACGAATCGCCTTAAGCGCTCCTTCTCTCTGGACATCAAGTCCGTGTATGCTCCCAGCTCCGGTCCCCAGCGCCCCCCATCACTTGCTGTCACCCCTGTGGACTCCGAGGACGTCCCTAAGCTATGCAAGCTGGACAGCCCTGGGACCACCAATGGTGTTTGCCAGTTCTCCCCAGTTGGGGATAGCCCAGGTTCGGCTGAATCACCCGTGGGCAGCGAGTCGCGGCCCAGGCAGCGGCGGAGGGGGAAGCCCACCAGTGGCGGCTCGCCGGCCCGCACGCTCAGCCTAGGCTTCAGCCGCAGCACAGCCACACACAAGAGCCCCAGCTTGGACGAGAATCTGAAGGCCTCTCTACTCCTGAGCCTTCCGGCTGCGGGCTCCAATGCAGCGTGGACCAAGCACAGAGAGCCAGCACAGGCCACCACGCCTGACACACCCACGGGTGACGGACCTTGGTTCTTTGGTGCGGACACCTCAGCTGGAGGCTCTGCTACCATGCGCTTCGGAGGAGCCCCATATGTGGCGTTCGGCTGCGGCGGACTAGCAGCCAGTCGCGAGGCAGTGCGCCTGCGAGAGAAGCCCCCCGAGGCTCGGGATGGGCGGGGCAGCTGGCACGAGGAGGCCCCGCCCACCGGCCCCTCCTCTGCTGACAAACAATTCAAGCGGCGAAGCTGTCAGATGGAGTTTGAGGAGGGCATGGCTGAGACACGTTCTCGCGAGGAGCTCGGCAAGATCGGCAAGCAGTCCAGCTTCTCTGGCAGCATGGAGATCATCGAGGTGTCCTGACCCTCAGGTCTACGCACTGGGCTGCCCCTCCACCGCAAAGCTGTGGACCTTTTGGGGAACTTTTGGGGACTGGGTGGTTAATTTATAATATGGCTCTATTTTTTGTCGGTTTGCGTTTGTGACTGATTCTGCGAGGCAGACATCCTGCAGAGCCCTCTGTCTGTATGTGCTCCTGGACCTTTGGTGGTGGGGTGAGGATTGCAGATGACATGCCTGCTGAAATCCCTAGCACAAACACACCACAAGGGGGCATACCGCTGCACGGGGCAGTTAAAGCCTCCAGGCTAATCTCATCGTGACGACGTCCGTGTCGGTGCTCTTTGAGGTAGAAATGAAGGATCGGGGGGGACAGTGCCTCCTAGTGGCACATTTTTGCCGATCGGCGTGTGAAGGAGTGGCCAGCTGAACTGTGCCAAGCGCCACGGCGCCATGTGCCTCCGTTGGAAGGGTGGTTAAGACACTCGACAGCCCCTCACCCTTCTCTGCTCCCTACAGTGTTAACAGTCAGTGACACGGCTGGAGAGGTTTCGCCCCCTGTGACTCAGCCGGGCAGCACACCGATGTTCCGTGATCCTCTTAGCTGCAACTACCCAGGTGTATACTGAGCAAGCTCAGAGTGGCCGGTGACTGACGGAGGAAAGATATGTACACACAGTACTAAGCATAAAGAGTTTTATTGCAGTTTTAATGGGCAATATTTTCCTCATGTTTTATTTATTGTATCTGTTCATTCTGGCAATGAGAAATTATAGTGTTTGTGGAATTTTCTTTACATTTTACTGTGTCGTATTTATGAAAATCTCACTTGCTCGCATACACATAACCACACACACATACAGAAATTTCAAGCAATACAAGGTTCTCTCTTTTCCCTCCTTGACCGTGAGGGAGACTGAGATCTTAGCGATTTGTTGGAAGATGAACACATTTTGTTCCTGTCCTGACAAGCGAAGATGGGGTGGGGGGTGTGCAGGAATCACAGCATCCTGAAGTTCCAAAGATGGCATGACCCCCCCCCCCCTCACGCGGTACTACTGGCAGCAGACTCTCTGCAGTCACATGTTTTTTTTGATTTGTTTTTTTCTTCAGATTTTGACCCCAAAATCCAGGGTCTTCTAGAAGGTTCTACAGATCAACTTGAAAACCTGGTAATCAGGGCAAAGATGGCGACATGCAGTTAATCCATTTGAGCGTTGTGTTTACAGAAAATCACCAATAGATGACGGAGAAAATATAAAATTACTTTGTACTCCTTTGTTGTGCATTGTATTTATGGATAGTATTTATTTTAAATATGGCAGGAGAGAGTGACATTTTTGAGGAAGAGAGAATGGGGCTCGACCTGGACGCTCAACCTGTTTTTAGATGGCCCAAAATGTGGCAAATATGTCTGCAGGGATAATCCCACCTGCACTGAATTCTCTCCCACAATCCAAAGTGATTTAATTTAGCTGAAGGTGGGTAGATGAGCCATAGTGTATTTCCTGGTCTGGACATTCTAGTGTGACGCCCAAACAAAGAAGCTACTGGCACCTGTGATTCTATGAGATTTTCTCACAACCAAGCCTGCCCCTGGGTATTCTGGGTATTTTAGCATGATGTTTCTCAACCTCTCTCTCTTTTGATCTCTGGTTTTTTCCCTTTGTCTTTATTTCCTCTTTTCACTCAGTCCAAAGGTAAAGACATGAGGGAAAGTTTTATAGTGCAAAAGCAGAAGATTTTTCTCTCCTTCCAGTGAGTTCTTTCTTTATTCTTTTGGTTTGATGGGGTTTCAGATGACAGATTCTGAATACTGACATTAGACCTTCTCCTTGTGCTGCTGTAAGTTCAGACCTGGATAGACTGTTTTGTTTTTTCCATGTGTGAGACATTTTTTCTTTCTTCTTTATTTTTAAAATTATTATTATTATTATTATTATTATTATTATTATTATTATTATTATTATTTAAAACGTACATTATGACAAGATGCAGGCAGTCCTGGTTATTACATTTGTTATCATTGATGTTTATTATTATGATCTTGTTGTAAATAGCAACATATCTACAAATGAATGAATTTAGGAAACTTTCTAAGAGAATATTCACATACCTTAGGCTGCTTGACGCAAAAATACCTCAGGTTCTATTGAAAGGCTTTTTTTTCCTCTCGTTGTACCTGTTTTGTGAAAATGAAACAAAAATACAAACAGAAAAGACTAACGTTTGTTGTGTTTTTAATCTTTAAATGCTGAAGAAACACTTTTCATCTCCACACTGCATGTGTTTTTGAACGGGCGTAGCACAGTCCTGCATTTGCTCGTTACAAAACTCTGGAATCTTAAGTCTCTTTCAGAATTTACTTTCTGTATTTTCACAAGTGTGAAACTGCATCCAAAAATAGTCGTGTCATTTAGAGAATGGGAAATCTCACTTTTTCACTACACTAATAAATTTAGATAGCAGCAACTCACACCAGCATGACAGAGCATTGGCTCCTGAATAAATAAAAAAGCATAAAAATAATAAAGACCTATTTCCTTAAATACCGTACATTCTAGGCCAATGTGTATTCACCTCAGACTATAAACCTTTATGGTATGATCACATTACTGTGAAAAATATATCCAGTGTCTTCAAAGTTGAACGAAAATGGGAGTGGGAATATATGATATAACGGGGTATTTTCCGTAAGCTCATGAATTGTGGTGCTTTTCAAAATACCGTATGGCAAAATACGTGAGAAGCATGCTAGCTAGTGGGTATCATAAACACCAATTGACATTACCGGTACACATTTACACAGTAATGGTATTAAGAGTTACATGTGGCGCTAATTTCTTAGCAGCCCATATGCGTTCTTCCAGTTTATTAAAAACTTTCTTGTCATAACAATCTTCCTCTATTGCACATCTGAGAGATTGGGGGGTCAGTCCATGGTGCGGCAGATTTGCAGGTCAAAGTTCATAATCTCTGAGCAGAAACACCCTGTGAGTTTGTTCCATTCCCTGAAGCAAATGTTCTGCTTGCTGTGTCACTGAATGTTTTTTGCACTAAAGTGTCCATGCCTTCAGCACTCTTTTGTGGGAAAGGCAGCACTTACCTCACCTGTGTCTTTGTTGCTCATGGGCCCACTAGCATGTAATTATTCGGCTGAAGCCAGACATGAAGCAGCAACCTTCTGATCACAGGAAGGGAGGCTTAGCCCAGTGAGCCACAGTCTTTTGAAATCCTCAAAAGAGTAATATGACATCACACTAAATCTGTGACACAAAAACACCAGTTCCCCCTCACCCTGGACTCACTCCCAGTCTGCCATGGCTGTAATCCATCTCGATGTGAGTGGATTGACCAGGAAACAGCTAGAGACTGGAGGGTATTGGTGCACAGCCTTCTGTCTTTTCTGGGACTTCATTGCTTTCCCAGGGAGGTGATAAACAATGAGAGGCAATGAGTTTCTGGAGGCAGTAGAGAATTCGCTCCCGTTCTTGGTGCAAAATTTTATTTTAAGGAAGTAATAGCAGTCAATACTCACAGCTTCCCCTGAATTTTAATGTCTAAAAACAGCGGGCTACTTGGCATCATTCATTTCCTATGGTACAAAATAAATTATGATGGGTACAAGAAATTTGGAACTTCAGAACCATTGAGGACAATCATCTTCTCTTGGCTTTGTCTCCTACTGCCATTGTCTGGTCTTCTAAAAGAGAGGCGAATCGAGGGGATGGCAAAGGGGTGCTATAAATGTCACACCGCGCAAGAGGAGGTCATACCTTTGGAGATGTGTCAGGGTAGCCAAAACTCTAGCTATGCCATTTTTGAGAGTAATTACATTTCTTATTTTTCCTCAGTTTTTCTTCCTCTACCCCATAAACTTGCTGGCAGATAGAGTCCACTGAGGCCCTCTTGCTATGATGGGAGAAGTCATTCCAGAAGCACTTCAGACAGAGCCAACAGCAACGCCCCCCTTATGTAACACTTCCTTAATCCCCTGTGGTCAAGGGGCTGTTTCTCATGAGCATTTGCTTCTCATGAGCAAATTTACCGCCAAACTTCATTTCTGTGGCATGATGTCATGTACTGGAAAACACTGTGTTCTCCCATTCTTATAAATGTAGTAAAACGGGTTTATTTCAGCCTATGAAACTGATCAGTTTCATTTCTTCACAATTGAAGAAGGATCTCTGGTATGTATATATATTATAATATATTTTAAGTGCTTTACATTCACTTTATTTAGTGGATGCTTGTCCAAAGTACAGCCGAGCAAAAGTGAAATTAGACTGAGCTTCCTATGAATGCACAATTACGGGTGCAAAACATCTGCCAAACAAAGTAAGAACTATTCACATCAGCAGACAGTGAACACAATTGACTGCTGACACACTGTATTAATAGATGTGGTTTATGGTTGAGTTCTTGTATCAGCTAAACATAGAAAGTGGTGTTGCGGTAGGTTGGCTATAGGAACATTCAATTTCTTTGAATGGGTCTTGGATGTCCTGCTCTTCGTGAACAGGAACTTAATTGTAAGAATGGGATGACGTGCTTCATAAGAGCAGGAGACCGGCATTGTACCAGAGGACTGGAGGAGAAGCAATGTTCGTCACGACCTTGAAAGACGAGTTGTGTAAGTGTGTGCTGTAAATGTGCGTCTGCAGGGAGCACAGCAGTTAGAGTGTGGGCTCGTAGCTTGAATGCTGTTGGCTTAAATCCCAAGACAGGCACAACACTGGGCGTTTACTTGTAAAGATATCCATCTGGCCAAATATGAAAGTCAGCTAAACTATGCAGGTCAAAATGTTAAAAGTGTATAAGTGTGTGATACATGAGTATAAGGTACCAAATGTTAAGTGTGCACTATACTGGACTCAGAGAAGGTGTGGAAATCCATACTCTAAATATAGGATGGAGAGGATTATAATTGATTAGTATGTCTCCAGCTGCCCACACTGGCTCAGGTTAACCCTAATTCAGATCATAATCTACTTCTCTTATTGTTAATTTGTGTTAAATTCTGATGAATATTCTGAATGGAAAGAGGCCATCTTCATCCATGTGGGGCTATTACCATAATTATGTTGTATATGTACCATCCAGGCGGGCAATAAGTTATGACCCCTGGAAAATACTGTCGTTTCATATGCAAGACATCAAGTTACAATTCTGCCATATAGAGACAAAACTAAAATGTACCAAAACTGGTAACTTCTGTTCCATATATATGGGTCGTGCGTTACTATTTGCCTTAGCTAAATAATTTTTTGGTGCCTAGCAAAAAACAAAGCAAAAATTTACCCACTGCGATGTTTCCGAGCATCACAATGGGTCAATGCTTACAATGTAGCCTCGAGTCTCCATAGCTGGGGGTTTCAGCACCATCCCCAATGAGAGTATGGAGTTTGCAAGTTCTGAATGGGTTTTTATGTGTTTCTTCCACGGGCTCTGGTTTCTAAAATCATGTTATTAGGTAAATCACTTTTGAGACCATAGTATGACAGAACGTGTGTGCGAGTCTATGGGATGGACCAACATCCTACCCAGGGTGCCCCTGCCCTCTAGACTCCATCCTACCCAGGGTGCCCCTGCCCTCTAGACTCTGTCCCCATGCTGAATAAGAGGAAAAGGGAAAATGAAAGAATCTTTTTTTTTTTGTCCATTGAAATTCTTTTCTGTTAATGCAAAACTGCAAAACAGTAACGCATGCCTGGAAATGTGTTTGACTGGTGTGTGTATGTAGAGCATGTCGTTGGCTGAAAATACATTATAAAAGACAATGGGTTAAATGGGAAAGTTTGATAGCACCTTCAGTGTAAACTATTAATTTAATATATAACTGGACCGGGTGATTCTTAATACTTGTTTGCATAATGTAGCCTTAATATCGCCCCAGGGGATGTTGTATAACTATGAAGTTCTCCATAGTTCCATGCACATCACAATATTGGTGATTCTGAAATGACACGCGGGTTTAATCCAGCATTTCGTTTGAAACCCAAGACCATTCTGTGCACTAGAAAGTAAGGATGTCACAGGTATGGTTACGGAGCGGCTGTATCCCATGTCTGTGTGCTGGAGCATGTGGACGATGGCAGTGGCTCATTAACAGGACTGATGGTGTCCAGAGAGAGACCTTATGTATAGAAGTTATGGTGCAGTATCAGCGCTATGTTCCTCACTAGGGAAGTGGAAACGATTAGTTGTCATTGTTGACACACCATCGCACAAAACATGCCCTTGGTATTTAACCCCTATGTCACAGCAGGGGGGCAGCTAATTCAGCAGCTGGGGAGTAGAGTTTGGTACCTTACTCAGAGTACCACAGTGGTACTTTGTTGGTCAGGGATTCAGACCAGCAGTCTATCAATTACAAGTGCACATCCTAACCAAGCCACCACAAGCTAGCAAGAGTAACAAATACTCCTTCCAGGCTAAACTCAGGTAAACGGGCATGTTCAATTTCTTCCACACACTGGTACATTTGAAAACTTCCTGGGCAGGTGACAAGGGTTCATGTCAGCTTTCGTGCAAGACAGATGCTTTCATTTCAGCCACACAACTGCTGACTGCATTGTAATCGCTGGAGTTGCAGCTGCAGCTAACCATGAATACAAAACTGCACCGTCATGGTCTGTGTGTGGCCCCTGTCAGAACTCATGAAGGAAGAATGTCTTAAAGGTAAACAAGAAGGCTAAAATTTAGGCATAAAGTGCATCCAAATTTATTTCAAGGTATAAAAGTCCCGGCCAAGACAGTCATCATCAACTGTCCTGCGAGCATGAATTTGTCCTGTTCACCAGACAAATATCTCCTCCTCTTCCTTCAAAGTCCCGTCACACATAACCACACTCATCAAACTTGTTCATTGCTAATTACTAATCGTTAAACGTGAACCATGAGACCACTAAGATCATGCAACTAATTTTGTTCGCCACACTTAACACCTTGGAGTAATAAGACTTCAAGGTGAGAATTCAACCAGATGAGCCTCAACCAATGGGAAATCAGCCAATGGGGGATTTGAGCTAATGCCCAGAAGGTGACTCTTCTGAAGCAGAGAAGCAGTGGCAACAGTCCGTTCCTATGACCGCACATTAACCTCGTTATATTTGGGAAGCAGATTATAAGCTTGTTTTGGTAAGCATGGCTTGGATTTGTGCAGCTTTTATGTGTTTATTTGTGGATAATGAATGACATTATTATGAACTGCGTTAACAACTGATTATGAAAATCAATGTCTCCATCTGAATGAAATCTCAGATGCATGACTGGACTATAGGGTATTGACATGAGAAATTTAATACTGCCATCTATTGTTAGCTTTACAAAAGTGTACGCATTTAATTTAGCCTCACACGGTACTGCTTTATTTTATTTAGTCTCTCTCTATTAAGTCTTGAAATCTGATCACTGAAAGTTTTAGATTTTAACTTAAATTTTGGGCATTTTCCCGAAACGCTTGTGAAGTAGCGGGTCGCTCTCGTATACCCTCCCTGCATAGTATGAAACCCACGTGCGCAGAGCTAAGGTCAGCACTCGGTCCATCAGTGCGCCCTGGGGGACGTCTGGATGGATGAGGATGGAGTGCCGACGCCAGCGGCTGGCTTGCTGATGTCCGGTTCTCTGATGCTCTGACTCGGGCCCAGGCTGGGAGGCTGCATTACCTCAACAGGACGGCTATTAATGCAGATTCAATAACCCCAAGGTCTGCAGCATTTACTGCACGTGAGCGGCTCTGGCATCCTGGGTCGGATGGGGGGCGGCTACTGTGACTGCTAATGTGCTAACATTTCTTCTCTGTCTAAGAAAACGGTTCTGCAGAATCGCAACAGAGCAAAGAAATCTTACGGTCTAGCTGGGCCCCCCATCTAACTTTAATAGCATATAAATGTATATCTGGAGAGTATTTTTTGAGTGCAAGTTCCCTCTGCAAACCACAGCCCAATGACCTTGTAAGGCTGCAGATGCTGCTGTAGAATTTCCTCTATCATTGGTAGATGTGCCAGAGTTGACATAACTTCTACGGTTCCAGTGTGCATCATACACATACAGGACCGAACGTGGCTTTTTCCATTAGTGATTTGCAAACTTACCCGAGGTTGTTACAAATTATGGCAATTCATAAAGTTTTCTCATTTTCAGATATCATAGAGGTGAAATATTTCACAAAGCCTTAAATTTACACTGTCTGTGGAAAACCTCACTTTACCAGGAAAAAAATAAGCAATATCAGTCATTCTTCAATGACAATCATCAAAAGAAAGATAAGAAAGAATTCATTGTTTCTATTATAGAGACATCTGCAAATATTTCTTTGAGTTTTGTTGTCCATCCTACTGTGCCCCCAGTGACACACAGGTACAAATGGACACCCATTTATGAATCTGGTGTTTCAGTAGTTTCATGCTGGAAAACGTCGGCCCACCATTGAAGCCGTTGCCCAGGTGGGGAAAGGGAACATGTCAAAAAAAGGCACTTCACTCCTCTTCTCCCAAAGCAGGCTTTGCCTCCTTCTTCATGACGAGTCATCATGTATCCCCATTGACCTGGGGTCCCTCAGCTCCCCGGGGCCACCGTGACTCAGAGTCATACTAAGATTAGATTAATTTTTCTGTGTCTGCTGTTTTTTTTTTTTTTTACCTTTTTTTAAAAAAACGAAAGCAAAAATGGAAGTCTACCATAACCTTGCATTCATTATTCATGTGATTAATGGGCGATGTCTCCGTTTTAATGTTCTTTAATGGTTTTTTGTGAAAAGCAGCCAGTGTCTATGAATAAATGATGTGAGTTGTGCTAAGGCAGATTCCTCACACTGACAGCTTCCTATGCCGTAATCAGTAAGTCGATTTACAGAATATTGCACAAGCATATGGACTTGGATCCAAATGCTTTAATCCAGCGCATGTAATAAAATACCTGTAAAATATGAACTGAAAGAGTATGACTTATTTCAGAGCCACTGTCACCAGATGAATTATGTTATTTTTCTACATAAAATATATCTACATGTTTTTCATGAACAAAGAGGCCAAAAAGTATGTGAGCAAATGTTCTTAGTTGCACCAAATGCTGTAATATAGTTTAGCTTGGTAGCATGGCTGCTATTCCTGTTCCAGGACTCCCAGTGTGCGCTACCTGTGTCTTTGTGGGTTTCACTGGGTACACTGGTTTCCTCACATGACCAAAAATCATGTGGTTTTAGTGAATATGTATCTCTAACACCTTGCTTGCAGTGTGGACGTGAATGTAGCATTCTGTCCAAGGGCGGAACTAGAAATTCTGGGTCCCCTGACAAAATGTCACCTTGGCCCCCCTTCAGGGAGGAAGGTGGTCTTTTATAACTTAAGACATGTGACTTTATTTCTGGAGCCACTGCATTTCCTACCTTGACTTTTTTTTGGAATGACTCCTACATTGGTGTAGTGATTTAGGAATATGAATGAATGGATTTTAATGACAAATCACCTCCAAGATTATGCACAGGCAGCTGGGGAGAAGCATTATTAAATAATAAAAGGTTATTCCAGTATTTCCTGACCTCATCTAGGTAGGTATGAATCCTGGAAAATAATATAGTTTTATATGCATTATAACTACTTCATAAAATATATATGCAAGTCTGACAGAACAAGGGTTACAGTATGGGTTAGAATACTAATGGGAATGCAGCATGAAAAAAACCCCATTGCTGCTATGTGCTACACAGCAAAACTGGAAATTTAGGGGGGTGTGAGGAACATCAGTCAAATGAAAATGAAGGACTGAACCTCAAACATCCAGAACAAGAAGGGTAGTGGCTTGCTAGTAACAGATAACTCACAAGACCAATCCCATCTGTGCTGCTATTTACCTGGTGAGGCCAAGCTATACCTGATAGAGCTCTTAACGCCTTAAGACGCAGTTTAAAATCTTCCCAAGAGCTGCATGTGGAGCTGGTGCATCTTTAATAGAAAGGTCAAATTAACTAGCAATCAAAGCATGTTCTTTCAGGAGTAGGACATTGAAATCAAAAAGCTAATACAACATTACATCCTTGGGGATTCGGTAAAATTCAGAGAAACCTAATAGGGCATGCAGATATTCCTTAGTGATCTTATTTTTCTGACTGTAATGAATAACGAATGATGGAGACTCATAGATCAGAATGACATCAACCTTCCTGACAGATGACACTGGTGTTCTCTTTTTAAGGCCAACTTTTACAATTTATTATCTGTTGAACCCCGCCAAACATGTTTTTATGACTCGAAGCATCTCGAAGTAATATTTTTCATCTCTGTTTCATGATATACATGCACATGTTTTTTAACAGGCAAACAACAGCTACGGAGACTCATTTTTCCCAGGGTCCGAAACAAGCATTATTCTGGCAGCTCAATTCAGAGGAGGAAGATGGCGGATTTTAAAAAGGACGCTAATGCAGAGGACGGCCGGATGTGTGGATCGCGGCGGGACACTGCCGGATGGAACTGAGTCGCCCCTGGAATAAGGTCACCACTCGGAATTAGCTGATCTGCGCTCTCCGTCCTGCTGCTAGGGCAGATACAGTCATATCAGTTAGAAGCTACAGATCAATAGCAGGATACGTTTCAGGAAACGACCTTGCTGGCCCCAGTTAAAATCCCCCCCCCACCTCTCCCCCCAGGAGATTATAGCGGGCCAGTGTATCCCTGCCTATAAATGTGTGGGAAGTTCAGTTTACATTGGTTATATTATTTATTGTACATCGTCACAGATGGTTGACATGCTCTTTCCTAACTGACTGATGTACATTTCACTGTAAATGATGAAGAAGGATGTTTAAAAAGGATGTTTGTACTTTGAATGGGTGGAATTTAACGCTGGAATATGCTGGCAAGAGGGTATCATGGTGAGCAGGAACACACGTCATGGCAGAAAACTTTACCATGGCACTTATAGTGCACTTGAGTCACCTGATCTTATGGTCATGTTGGTCCTTAAGGGTTTAATCACTGAGGTCACCTCAGCTTGCATCAGTGTCCAGCAGGGACTCGACAGAGTCTTTACACAGATTAATCTAAGGGCCAAGA
This sequence comes from Cyphomyrus plagiostoma, assembly GCA_019775915.2. Lineage (NCBI taxonomy): Eukaryota > Metazoa > Chordata > Actinopteri > Osteoglossiformes > Mormyridae > Cyphomyrus > Cyphomyrus plagiostoma. Next base: position 5,344,893 of record JABFEA020000021.1, on the reverse strand, counting down.
AATTATTTGGTTTATCTTAATATCCTCTGATTTAAATAACAAACCTTCCCCTACATTCACACCAATGTTTAGTCGTTTCACTGACTGTTGTCACTTTATTTGAAATCCATTTTTGGAAATATATTAGTTTAACACCTGGTTCAGGTCTTGAACAGACAACCTTCTCAATTTTTAGGTGAAAAAAACACACTTCCAACATTATGTTAGGGTGCATGACTTATGAGACAGGTTATTAAAGTGAAGTAATTGTCACTGGGCAGCAGTGTGGTTCATTAGGCACTCCTGGTTCACACTTGGTAATAGGACTTTGAATCCCATCTCTGCCTTGTATGACCTGCATATTGACCTTGGCAAAATTGGGCCGTGCGTTTAGTGTGTATGGACTTTGCATGTTTTGCCTGTGTTGTGTGGGTTTCATCCTGTTTGTTCAAAAAAGGTGTTAAATGGTGATTCTAAATTTCCAATAGCATGTGACCCTAACCTGGGTCCCAATAATAATTTTTCAGCAGAAAATTATAGAATCGTGGATTTGGGCTACTTAATGGTAGACAGTGCCCCCTTGTGTACTACAAAAGCATGACACTCTCTGAGCAGAAATTAATATTATGCTTGGGTAGCTCATAGCCCGGTCTCGCTAAAACTGATTGGACCACAGAGATGAACGGCAATGACACATTCAAGCGTCACAGTCAGTATGAGTAAGACTTCTATTCTTATCGTGCTCTGCATATAACTGTCAGTGTTATTTGTAGAATCGTGGGGACTGAAACACACCTACACAAATCTTGCAATGGCCATTTAAAATTTCACCCCTAGCCATAGAGGAAAATATTTTTGTATGAAACAGCAATTATTTCCTACCGAAAAGGAAAAACAGGACAGTGACACCTGCCTAGGGGCTAAATAATGACGGTCATTCTCGACACGCTAATAAGATGTCAGAGTGATCGATTGGGATAACTGGCTCCGTAGGCCTGTTATCTACTTAACCATTATAAACCCGTATCTTCATTTTTGCTTCACTTTACATTTTCCTGTTTAATTCACTTTAATCAATTTTAATCTATTTCCAATTTATGGAAAAATACTATATTACTATAATTAGTAAAAAAAAATATTGCCAATTTTTAAGTGAAGTATACTTCACTTAAAAATTGGCAATATTTTTTTACTAATTATATTATCATGTAGTGTTTCGAGTTTCCATAAAGCAATATAGCACAACATAACGAACAAATGGTATAATAATTAAATACAACTACTACGTCCCAGCATATATCGCCTAATTACGATAATTTAATATGCCAGAAATAAACTTTCATATCTCGCCATTGATTAGATGTCTAAATCAATGCTTTATGGGAGTGCGTGTGCGTTAGTCCAAGTTACTTATGCAAGGAAGTACTGACGTGTCAAACACTATGGCTGGAATATTTATCTTAGACTAATTAGGAAAGCGACTACAAGCCTGAGTGTGAACTACAAATCCCTGCGTGCTTCTCTGCTCAGGTCGCCCTGCGTGGGACGGTGCACATCCCGGAGAGGGAGGGTCGGCTCTGTGTTTACTTCCTATATGTGGCAGAGCTGGAGCGCAGGAGCGGTAAGGCGAGCGGCACTGGAGCCGATGCGAGGGTTCATGACCGAGGGTGAACGGGTGGTGACTTGGGACTCACTCTTTCCGGCCTTACGATCCGTGCATTGGAGGAGTGAGCTATTCCTCATCGGCCGGCCCGCAGATTAAGGCCGCCGGACCAGCACCGAGACGGTCGCTTTTCCCTGCGTCGTCTTAACCTCAAAGTCAATGCAGCGCTTCCTCCGCCCGCCCCAAGAGCAGCGCCGCCGGTCCGGCTCCCACTGGCTGCGGTGCTGTTAGGCTGGCGGCGTAGTGCTGAAATCGGAAGATCGGCACCTTAGACCCCGGACGAGGAGGACCGCTGGAGAGGGGGTGCATCTCCAGCTTTAGGTGCATTTATCCTCCCAGCAGCCATGGACTGGTTAATGGGGTGAGTAAACGGCTTTCCCAGCAGAAGCTACTTGAATGTCACTCTGCCGTAATAAATGTCCGCGGTATCGGCTCCGGTGCGGCGTCCTGACAGCCGAGGTAGGAGCGGCGTCTAGACTTTGTCTTCTTATTTATTGTCACTGTCCTACTCCCGATCATCATGCCATCCACTACATTGAAAACCCACATTGCTTACTGCACGAAGACAGTGACCTGATTGCGATTGCCAAAGAGTGCGCGTGAATACACGAACGCGTATCACGCACGCATTTGTGAGTGTAGTATGTATGTCTGTATATATATACTGTGTGTATAAATCTGTACAGTCTGCGTCTGTGGTTTATTTATAGTACATACTAAGCAGGGTGCTTGTCGTGCCGTGTACTTTCTTGTGTGCCAGCCTTTGCACGGTGCGTCCCACTGCGAGATGCTTATTACTATCCGGCCAAAAAGCACGTTTGTAACTTTTCTGGTGTTAAAAAAAGTTTCTTGATCAAACCGATAAACGTATTTGTTCGTCTACCGGTGCATATATGGATACTGGTGCTGAGGAAGTAGATACTGTTATTTCCAGCGCCGTTCAGCGTTTATTTTTGGCTGCGGCGACGTGCGGTGGACGCGGCAACCTGTCAAGTTATTTTTGATTTTTGCTCGAGTCATGAACGACTTAATGCATCGAAACTATTACAAGCCGCTTATGAGTATATCTGCACCTCCCATGTTTATACTAATTATGTGAAATAATAATTTAATAATACTGCTGTTCTGAGGTGCAGTTTGTTCTAACTGCTGAGCTTTTTGCCCATTCATTAGTTAACAATTAATAAGCCCGCCTGGCGTCAGTTATAATTGGCGTTATTTGCTATTCTTCTTCTGCATACTTAACATATCTAAGTAAAGCCATGTCTTAGTGGTTTCATGACTCTTCTTGATTAATTTAGCTCTGATGTACCTTCCTGTTGTACCTTAGTGATCTCAGCTTCTCCATGAGATTTGAAGATGTTTATTGAAGTTCATTTTGATGGTTGGAAACCATTGTGTTACGTTATGGAGGTGAATACCACCAGTACTATGTCGAATCGGTGTCCCTGTCCAGTCTTCTAGTGGCAGAAAGACACAATCTGCTTCTGGTAACTGCCCGTAAGTTATGTCAAAGGGGTGCCTAGGATGGGTCTTTGTTCAGGTAGAAGATGTAAAGCCATGGAACAATAGAGAGATCAGCATTGTGGCATGTTTGCACAGCTGCTCTGTCTCCTTAAGTGCTTTGCTTTCACTCGTTTTACAATGATCTCACTTCAGTGGCATGGAAGTAGTGGTCTGGGTGTCAGTGGCTCAGTTGAATTTTATTTAGGCGGGAGGGTTCTTTGGTGTACTGCTTTATGGCATTTGTGAGAACGGAGTGCAGCCAGTATCAACCCTACCAGTATTAGCCAAGAGAACACCTTCACAGATTAGTTTTAGGATTTATAATTTTGGACAGGAAATGAACTGGCTGCTCTTTTAGCATAGCATAGCATGTTAGTCTTGAGGGATTGGCAGTTAGTACTGCAGCATACATACAGCATATGTGACATATGCTTAGTGTGTAGACTCTATGTTCTCACTGTGCTTGTGTGTGTTTGTGCGACACCCCCATTCCACCCATAATCCCTCGGATATCCAGCTTCAGGTGTGCTCTTCACTCCCATCTGCCCCCCAGTGTCTGTGATTGAGTGTTTTGCGATTGGCTGTAAACCTTTCCTTGTTGCGTGGGACACATGTTTTATTTAACTGCATCCGACTCATTATGCCCCAGGAACAGGCCTTGTCTGCTTGGATGTGCTCTGAATGAAACCAACCATGAATGGACAAGATGTTGTTAAAAATGAGCTGATGGGATCTTCGTTTGATATGTGTACTGGAATGACCTGGTCTTTCTGTGTTTATCTGCAGTACCTGGTTATGGCTGAACAGATATACAGATTGTGTGCTGGACAAATTGTGCAGTAAATGATGCAAATCTGTAGAGTGGCTCTCACCGCCAAATGCAACCTGACAGTAACGGGAGATCTGGCTTTCATTTATAAAGTAATATCTGTGGTCAGTTGAAGCTGTAGTGATGCTGGATTTTAAATATTTAGTTCTGTAAATGTGATTCTCCCTTCCATTACTCCGTCTGGCCCGAGACACATTTTTAAAAACGCGTTATCAAGTCACGAGCAGAGTGCTGGATCTCTGAAAGTTACAGCTCATTGCTGTATGAAATTTCTGCTTGATTTTAGCATCATTTCACTTCCATATTGAGATGCATGAAGTGAGTGGATTTCATTTTAGACTTCTTTCTAATTTTTTCAATTTCTATTTTGAATCTTTTAAAGGGGCTTTGCTCACTATCCTTTTGCTGCCCACCTGTCCATTATGCACCGACGTGGTGGAGATGGCAGCTTCGGAAACCAGCTGCGGTCAGCTATCCGGCTGACACTTAGGACCAACTGCTTTGTACCCTGAAGTACAGTCACTGCTCCTTATATTATAATGCATGTGCAACTGATGTCTCCGGTGCGAAAAATGAGCAGATGTACCCAGGAACTTCCTGAAAACCTGTTCTTAGGTTCCTTCTGCGTGGTATATTTAGGTCCCGTATTTGGGTATCAATAAATGAAAATGATACATAGTATCATACAATGTAGCTGCTATCGCGATATAAACCTCAAGATAACTGAGCGGTGAAACAAAACCATAATGTTTTATCTTTCTTTTAGGGACAGAATATTATTTTATATGGGTATTTTGTCCTTCATTTGTGCTCTTTTCAGCAAAGAAAAAGTATTGCTATTTTTAGCAGGGTCGTATGACATGGACTGGGCTCCACAAAAGAACGGGAATCATTTTTAATAGGGAGGAGAGCAGCCTCACTCTGTCATTCAGGCAGGGCTCACATCCACATCTTAGCTAGCTAGTCAGTGCCATGCTGAGGAGGAATCATTCAGAGAGTCCCATTCATAGCCTACATAGCTACGTGATTTTGGTGTGGAGCAACAGACCCTGGGAGTCTGGTTACCCCTTTCATGTGTGACTCTCTGGTGACTCTCCGAATGATTCCTCCTTTTGGTAGCAGACAACTTGTCTGAGAAATCAGCACTGAAGATACAAGTACCAGCCTGCCAGCAGGAAAAGCTCCCCAGCAAATCCATGTTCCAAATTTGCTTCCCTCTAAATTGAGGAACATTCATTTTCTCAAAATAAAATGGAAACTAGAATTTAGTTTAAAAATTATTTGCATCTTATTTCCATGGAGAGAGAGGTTTCCATAATTATTTTTTTGAAATAAAACAAAGATTTGAATTCGACGTGCCCTGACATCAGCATCTGCATTGTGTCTTGGTTTTTGAATCAGTCTTTTCATACGCTTTCTTTTTTTTTTTTAGGTGCATGCGTTGGTAAGCATGCAGTGAATTTACATTTAAATGTGTTGGGCCCCCTATAGATGCCTCTCTCCCCCCCCCCCCCCTTATTTAATTGTCTGGCCGCTTTGCACTTCCTGGCCCATTTCCCATCAGCCTCTGGGGCTCGTGCGTCGGCCCTTTCGGGCACATAGCTGGGTTGAGGCCTTCCGCACCCGAGCGAGGCCAGGGCGCCGGGCCACGTCAGACGGAGCAGAACCCGAATCGCCGAACATGCCTTGTGATCGCCCTGAAAGCCGATTAGAATGTTGTACGGAGAAGCAAGTGATTCGCAGAAAGTGAATAGAGACGTGTCCTTATTATTGGCTCCACAGAAATGACGTTTCTTGTTATTGTGGTTTATTTCTGTTGTGCCATTGAGCAAATACACCTAAGCTTTAAAAGGAAATAAAGTATGAAGTAACTAAACAAACACCAATGACATCGGCTATTGCAAATAACCATCAATATGGATCAGAGCCGGAGGTTGGGAGGGGGGAAATGTCAGCTGATATGGTGGGGGGTGGGTTCGGAACAGCCACTGGAGGCCCCTTGGCCGTCATTACACCAGAGGAATCTCCTTTATGTGGACACAGGCTTGGATGCAGATGTTTAATCCCTGCTTTTCACTGAGGGAATTGAATTTGGTTGTTTCTTTTTCACACGGCGATATATAAAGTACACCCCCTTTCAGTTCTAAGGTTTTACATATCGGGACATAATAAAAGAAAATCATCTGGTCCTCTGGTCCTAAATTTAGGTGATGAACAAGAACACATGACCCATTACATCCTGTCATTATTTACTTAACCAAGACTAAGCCAAAGTACAGAAGCAATGACTGACAAATTATATACCCAGTTACTGCTTTCATAGGAATGAAGAGGGTAAGTAGCAGCCAGGTGCTTATAATCAAATGCACCTGATTAATTGATCATCAGCGAGTGTGGCCACCACTAACAAAGCAGAAGTTTTGCCAGCTTGCTGGTCTGGAGCATTCAGGTGTGTGTTAACATAATGCCAAGAAGGAAAGATATCAGCTATGATCTTAGAGGATCAGTTGTTGCAGCCCATTAATCCGGGAAGGGTTATAAGGCCATTTCCAAACAATTTGAAACGCATCATTCTACAGTGAGTGATTATTCACAAGTGGCGAACATCCAAGACAGTTGCCGATCTTCCCAGGAATGGACATGCCAGCAAATTCTCCCCAAGGTCCACATGATTCTCTGAAAAATCACGAAAAATAAAAAACGCCTAAGAGCTCCATCTCAGACTCTACATGCCTCAGACAGCAAGTTAAATGTTAAAGTCCATGGCAGTACAATTAGACAAAGATTCAATAAGTAGGGCTCGTTCAGACGGCCTGCCGGCAGAAATCCTCTTCTCTCTAAGAACACTGCAGCCCGGCTTAGGTTTGCAAAGTTGCATCTGAACAAACCGCAAGCCTCCTGGAACAATGTCCTTTGGACAGATGAGGTCAGAGTGGAGATGTTTGGCCGTAACGCACAGCGCCACATTTGGCTAAAACCAAACAACATATCAGCACAAGCGCTTCATACCAGCTGTCACGCACGGTGCTGGAGGGGTGATGATTTGGGCTTGTTCTGCAGCCACGGGACCTGGGCACTTTGCAATGATTCGAGTCGACCATGAACTTCTCTGTACAGCAAACGAATGCCCGCAAACCTCAGCGAACTGAAGCAAAGCGGGCCAGAATGCCTCCACAACTACGTGGGAGAGTGATAGCCGTGCAGAAAACAATTTCTTCAAGTTATTTCCGCTAAAGGTGATTCTACAAGGTACTGAATCATGGGGTGTGCTTAGTTTGTTACACATGGCATCTCCATTTTAGCTTTGTTTTTGTTAAATAAATAATGGCACAGTGGGATCTGTTTTGTGTGTGTGTGCGTGCGTGCATGTGTGTGTGTTTTACACGTGACATTAGATTTTAAAATTTTTAGAACCTGATGTTATTTTTAATGTTTTTTTTTTATGTCCTGATATGTAAAACCATATAACTGTAAGAGGGTGTCCTTTCTTTTTCACATGACATGTATATATAAAAAATGACTAATTTCCCTGCTCTTTGGAATGCCTGACGGACGCTTTCTGTGGCCCTCAGGGTGTGTTGGGACAGTTTCTAGTGCCCTTTAATTGGTCTCTGCACTGCAGACATTGTTACCGTGATGCATTACACCTGTCGCGCTGCCCAGCATTGTGGCAAGCCCAAAGTGTTTCCATGTGTGTGTTTGCTCAAACTGCTTCGTCCGCCTTGGTATAACTGAAGCGAGGAAGGGAGAGCAGAATCGTTGGCGGAATGCGAACTGACAACATTGTTACCCGCCATCAGTTGTGATTTGAGGGCTGTCTCCTTTGCGATGAAAGTATGAAGACACAGAGCTCTGAGGAATGTTGCCTGGTGGTGTGGAACCTGTGCCTGGATTTTCAGGCCTCAGTCATGGTTTGAGGACCTCGGGTTCTGGGAAGGAGCTGCCCGTAACTCTACTTCTCAGAACTTTGGTTCTCTGAACCTCTGGGTTTTTTTGTCTCGTCCATTGCTGAGAATGATGGTGGTTTACCTCTGGTAGTTCTGTCAAAATATGAGTGTGAAGTTGACAGAGACTAAAGACTGTAGCACAGACCAGAAACGGGATGGGCCCTGAACCCACCCGGCACTGTAGAGGGGAACTGGCAGGTGTTGGTTTTTTTTTGGCATCAGCGTTGATAGGCCGCTTAGGTGCCATGGCCGGCTGGCGCTCCGCTTCGCCTGCTTTTGTCATGCTCGTTCTGCGGCTCCTGCACGGTGGCCCGCCGGTTCCATCTGCGTTCCCTGGGCTCTCCCTGAGCCGAACTGAGATTCTCACGTGGGTCGTGTTCCCATTTGTTTGGCTGCGCCATTCAGTTCAGCCCCTGAAGCTGTTTGTCATGTTTAACGTGGCACACGATTTCCCAGAATGCCCCGCTTTCCGGACAGTCTCCCGGCCAGAGTTTTCAAACTGTCTGAGGTCCAGCATGGAACCCATGTTTCTATTATTGCCTAATGGTACATCACCCAAGCATGAGAAATGTATCAAATGTTCCCAAAATATTGCATAATTGCATTCAATTTTCAGAGGGTTTTGTCTGTTTTCACCCCTCTGTTGGGGATTCGAGCTACATTTCGTCCTGCACCACCGCAGACATAGTCATTTCTGTATGTCTTGCCCAAATGCTAATGAGTCGAGGCTTGAGGAGCGCTGGTGGGACTGGTGACACAGCAGGTTTGTGGCCACACTGTCCATGGAGCCACTCCCTGATAGTGGGCTGCTTGTCCCAGTCTAGGAGTGGTACTTCTGACATGCTAACTGCACTGGTCCAGGTTAGGATCTTATAAGAGATTTTGATGGGAACCTGAGCAATTTGGAAAAGGCTGTTCCTATTGCAAAGAGATGCAGGGTTAGGGTCTGGTAATCCTAACCAAATACTTTTATCAAGAGCTCAGGTCTTGCTGGTTTACTGGAAATGGTGGTGTGCAGGGCTGAGTAATATGTGGTGTTAATATCGACATCGCATGTTCGGCACATGCGGTTTGTTACATCGCAAAAAGTGAGATTATCAGTTGGCTTGAGATTAGCCTTGGGTAAGAGCTAATATTTCATACCATCCAAACATTATACCATGTTATTCATTAATTTCAGAAGCAACGTTATTTTCCAACACAGTTCCAGTATTTTGAAGTCTTGACGATAAGATCTGCCGGACGGAGACCAATACATTTCGCTAAAACCTTTGTACTCTTGGGAAACGGAGCGTGGCAAGCGCTGCAGTTGTAGTGATTATTTCTTTTCAAGATTTTGTGGCGTATGTTAAAAAAAAAAAATAATCTGCCAAGTTTACCACCACTGGCTGTACATGAGCTCTGCCTGAGCTAATCATAGTCAGTTTCATCTTTACCGTAGGACTCAATCATAGACGTTGTGGTGTGTTTTTGAGAAATATAACGAGAAGAGTGAACAAAAACTGATCACCGATAGACGTTCGCCTTCCACTATATGTAAATACTTTGAATTCTTCTGTGATGGTGTTGAGCTAATGCAAGTGACTTGTCAGCAAAACCGGCAGCAATGCCACCAACTTATTTGATGCACTCTCTTGATATCAATTATCAAGTTGTACTTAGCTGTGGTTTATTTCTAAATGTTCAACTCCTTTTTTGCTTTATAAAAATCGTAATTTTTATGGCAAAAAAAATCACAATGTGATATTCAAAATTTTTCACTAGTGTCTTACAGCTCTAGTGGGAGTGAGAGTGGTGGCTCTGAGGCTAGGGATCTGTGCCGGCAATCAGAAGGTTGCTGGTTCAAATCCCGTGAATGCCTGGAGTGATCCTACTCCATTGGGCCCTTGAGCGAGGCCCTTAAACCTGCAATTGCTTCATCCTGGGTATGATGTTAATCTACATCCAACCCTATAAGGAAGTCCTCCACTCGGGTTCTCATCCCTGAGGTGCTTTGTTGTGTGGTGGGTGCAGCGATGCACTGTACTCTGTGGGGGGGTTCTGCGAGGGGAGAAGTGGCTGGTTCCCAGCTTTCAGAGTCCTATAGGCTGCATGTAAATGTAAAGGGACCCGTAGGTGGTTCACTGCACCCTGAGTGTGGAGTGAAGGCAGAGCGTTTGAGCCAGAGGGCAGGCGTCCTTCCGGGCTCTGCTGTGTGTCCTTGGCCCTGGAGCTCCTGCTTCCGCAGTTCGGGTCTCACGGCCTGGGAAAGCAGGGGAGAGGCAAGCGGAAGCAGCCAGACCTGACCTTAACTTCCTCTGGCCCTTCAGTAGAAACACAGGAGGTAAACGCCGCTGAAGTTTGGTGCAGGTTTTAAAGGAGTTTCTTACTTTCTCTTTTTCTTTCTCTCTCTCTCTTTCAATGTCCCACATCTAACCGATTGTTCTCACCATTTTTTTTTTTTACGGACATCATAATGAAGCAGAAAGCAGGATAGGAAGCCAGTGGATTGCAGACGTCGTGTTGCATCACCCCTTGCGTGTCAGCTTTTGGCCCAAAACAGGGAGGATCTCAATAGAAGCGTTCCCTCCTAATATAATCTAACTGTTACATAATTATACACATTTATATAAAACTTTTGAAAACTGTTTTTCAAAGAAGTGAACATGTCATTCGGCTCTTGCAGCTGCTATACTCCCTCCGTCTGCAATCTCACCGAAGTGCTCGTACTTACAGGCCTTCTTGCACTCATTTTCTCCCACTGTGCTGATTGGCTTGCTCATCCCTGTCATCCCAATCAAGCATTATGCAACTGTACTAGTAGGTGTAAAGACTGTAAACTCTAGACACTAAAGTGTGTGAAAATTCCAGGAAATTGACTGTTTCTGAGATGAGAGAATCGGCATATATAGAACCAGCAATTGCACCACATTCAGAATCGCTCGTGTCATGCCTTGTCCGTTCGAGTGCTTAGTCAAACAGTAATGTAGCAATTCCATGTTAGGAGAAGCAGGCCATTTGTGTTAATGAGGAATCAATGTACATCCATCCATCTTATGGCTGCCTGTCTTGATCGTGGGTGTGATCCGGGATCCTGTTCTAGCTGACGCAGGGCACAAGCCAGGGATACACCTTGGATGGGATGCCAGTTCATGGCCAGCAAACTCGCGCACCGTGGGCAGTTCAGCCTAACCGTCTGTCATTAGAGTGTGGAGAGGAAGCGGAAAGCCGGCAGGAAAGGAGTGGTGGGATTTGAGCTGCGAAGCCTGAGGTGTGAGGCACTCTGCTTCTCACCCTGCCGCCGTGCCACCAAGACGTCAATATTTTACATACCCTCACAGACTGAAATTAATATTAGTAATTGGCAAATTTAATGCGCGTCGAATAATTGCTCATCCAATTTTAGAAACTGTTTCTAAGCCATATCCAAGTGGCACAATTTTGCCTATTTTGATTGGATGAAGGCTTGAAAGGATGGTCAGAACATTTCCATGTTGTATATGTTGTCGTAGCCTGTTAGTCTGTCCTTGTCAGCCCCTTCGTTCCAGCTCCCGTTCCCCATTCATGATTTGGTTCCACTGCTAGTCAATTTTATGTAGAAGTATGTTGCAAAAAAAGTAAGCCTGGAAGGAAATCTTTCCTACAATTGCTATACTTGTTGATTACATCTTTTTTGTTCACCATTTTAATGTATAATCACTCGAAATGTTCTGTGGCAAAATAATACCCCAAAACAACCTCAGTAACAAAAAAATAATACAGAAGAACTACATTAGTTCTAATAACTTTAATAATGCAAATGAGTGTGGAATCTGCTTGTGTATAAATATGCAACGAGCCTACTTAGATGATGTGGTAATTTATTCGGATTCGTGGGGGCAGCAGGTCAAAGTCATCAGCGGTACTGAATCCAATTAAAGGTCTTTTCCATATGTATTCTTTATATATTCCAGGTGAAAAAGGACGACATGATAGAAAACAGGACGGCGAGGAGGGAGAGTAGACAAGTGCAGTAGCACATTTGTATGAATGTGTAGCTTGCATGTGAGGAGAGGATCCTTATTGCTGAGACATACTGAATGACTGAGGTGATGCTCGCTCACTCCTGCGCTGCACCTGCTGTAAGCTCCTGTGTGGATCTGCTGCTTTGGAGGAAGGCAGTTCTTTGATACCATCTTATCCAGTTGATTTTTAGAAAGGAGTATGATGGAACCAGTGTTTTACGACGTCGCGGGAGATATCGCTGCTCTCTCCAATGGCCTGAGGCAGCGATTCTAAGGGGGGGAGATTTGAAGAGAGGTGAGCAAGAGCCTTGTCTGCTTATTGGAAGGGAGAGATGAAATTAAGCGAAAATCCAAATCATTTTAAGACCAGCTGTAGAAAAGTGTACTCACTTATCAGTCACCCTCAGCATTGAGAGAGCTCGGCACAGTCATGTGGTCAGGTGTGGGGTGATATCAGTACTATATAAGGTGTGGGGTGATATCAGTACTGTATAAGGTGTGGGGTGATATCAGTACTGTATAAGGTGTGGGGTGATATCAGTACTGTATAAGGTGTGGGGTGATATC
>JABFEA020000021.1:5278880-5303102 GCA_019775915.2 Cyphomyrus plagiostoma | reverse complement strand
CCCCCCCCCCCCCCCCCCCCCCCCCCCCCCCCCCCCCCCCCCCCCCCCGATAGCAGATCGGTAAAACAGTTATCTTATTACGAATTTCGTACATGGTCATAAATGCTACTAATAGATAACATTTAATCAATATTATAGAGTTAGTGAAGCTGTGGTTTTATGTGATTTAATATTTGGTAACATCATTCTAAACCCTTGATATTAAGTATCTAGTAATATCTAGTGGAATGTACTTCAGTTTCTGAAATAGCAGTTTTAGTGTGAAGAAAAACACACCTGTCTTCTTAAAAAAAAAAAAAAAAAAAAGACAAAAAAGTAACCAAACCTGTTGTTTGAGCTATTCAGATGCATAAGCTCTGGTCTTTGTGGTGATGTTTGGAATGTATCATAAGAGTGCTGTACTTAAGATGTGTATGATTTTGATCTGTTGTGGTTCTGACTGAGATGTATAGTAGCTAGAACATGCATAATGAATCAGAACTGTTGCCTCCTCTCTATAATGGCTCAGCCTATTCAAGAAATTCACTAAATGTGTTTTTGTGCAGTTTTCCAGCGCACACACCAACCACATGCATATACTGTTGTGTTCAGTTATTAAAAAAAAAAAAAGTAGCTGGAAATATAACATGCTTCTCTCTCCTTACTGCCTCTGACTGTGGAGCTCAAACAATGTAAAGCTATTAGTTTTTGTTTGTGTGTGCATATGAAGAGAACATTTTGGAATCAACACATGCAGCCTGCACACTCCCCCAGTGTTAAATTTCACTGTGTGTCACTATGTGTGAGAGGCTCACTCTGCCCATAAACTTGATCAACCTGAGCTGAGGCTTTTCAGGAGTTTCCAGCCCCCAGGGAAGTGGATTAAGTCAAGATGTCCACGGCTGAAGGTGTTTATTGTGAAGATGCAGCATGACGTTCGTGTCTGACACACAGGTGTAAATGTTCGTGGGGGTGTTATTTAAAAATGACCTGTGAAGGACTTTGAGGAAAATACGGCATGCTGGATCTGGCATGTTATCCTCGGGTTACAGTGATGGTTTCAGAATTCCTCCTCTTATTGGACAAGGCAGCTCAGCGACACCCTCCTGGGTTCAAGTGGCTAATGTCCGTTCTGGCCTTCCTGTGTCTTTGTTTCATGTGATAAAAAGCACCACCAGCCCAACCATGAAGAATGAATTTGTATCCATGACCTTGTTGTGTACTGTACTAGGCTCTGTCAGGTGATCTTGTTTTTTTTTTTTTTTGGACACCTGCCTAAATCCTGACAGAGAATGCTGATAAACTGTGATAAAACCATGGTATTTCAGGCAAAGCAAGTGAATTCTTTCAAAACTGTAGCCAGATTCCATTGTAATTTCATTACCATAGAGTTGGTCGTATTTTGTGTTCTGCCTCCCTCCATGACTAGTACAGATGGAACAAAATGTTTTAAGTGCTTGTTGTTTAAGCTTTTGAGTGAAATGACACAATACAGATTAAGCATTTTAAAGTAACCAAACAAGACTGTGGATTGTGTAACAGACCTTGAACTGGTTTTATGTGGTGTCCAGCCCCGGGTAGCGTTTGGCACATTGGCTTCGAGATGGCTCCTCGCTCAGCCGGAATTTTGTTCTTTCCATGACTATGATGGATCAAATTCGTAGCCATCTGGAAACATGGACTTTTAAGCTGTTGGTCAGAAATATTCAAACAACATAAGAGAACAATGTGAGCGATTGCATAATATGGCAATAAAATTTGGAATGCAGGTTTGCAGACAAAAGGGCTGTGGAAAGTGTGTTTGTAAGAATACGATGTTCGTGCTGTAATAGGTTACGACGTCTCCCTGCATGGTCCCTGGGGAGCCACAGACGGCCCATGTTTTTGCTGCCTCTCAGCTCCTGAAAAACATGGACTGTCTGTGGGTCCCTAGAGACTGGTTAGGCAAATACTGCGTTGGGGATTGGCTAATGCTTGGCTCATGGTGCAGTTGTTTGCTGCTTAAGGTTGCTGTATTGAGCAGACAGCTTTTCATTGGGTCACTTTTTACATTGATTCCCAGTGAGTTTTCTGAGATGAGGTCAAGCTGATGACCCAGGATTTTCAATGTGGTAACGCAATTGAAAACAAACCTCAAATTGCTCAGAAGTCCAGTTTTTATAGGATTTGGTTTTAAGGACTGCAAATAGAACCAGATTAATTTTAAGAAGGCTAAGTTAATGTTCAGTCAATTCTGATTTTGTTTTTTGGCACAATTGCTTTGCGTCCATGTGGTTTACTTCTAAGTACTGAGAAGGGCTTTTGCAGCATACACTAGAATTAGCAGATGTTATGGCTGTGTGTGCTTTGAGAAAATTTGGGTCAAAAACCCAGTTTTCCATAATAGAAATCTGCACTGGCACCCGCTTAAACAACCAGAACTCGCTATATTGTGGCGCTGTGCACGGAGGTCCTCTTTGGCCACGTTACAAATGTTGGCAGTGTAGGACAGATCTCCAGGTCTTTCAGAGCTTTATAATGCCATTGGCTGACCTGTCTGAGCTTCCTCTATTAACAAGGTCTTTGTTTGTACGTCAGCTTGAGCCCCACTCTTCTCTTCCCCTCCTAAATGACTTTACTCAATACAACACACAACAGTGATTCCAAGTTCGTTTTCCTTCTGTGAAGTCCGTGCATTTTGTCGGGTGCCTTTACCAGTCCATGATTTGATTGACATTTTCTCTGCAAGAAACACTTATTACATCTGTCTTTTGCACTTCCAATTAAGATCACAAGATCCCACAGAAGGCCGGCGAAGGAAATAGTTGTTACGTCGTTTTCTGCGTTTTTTGGCCGAATTATTTAGTTTTGCAAAGTGATTTCCCACTCCTGTGTGTAATTTCTCATTCCCAGAAAGCTCCACCTTTCCGAAATTGTGTGGTACATGGCAAATTCTTGAGCCATTGGTTTATTTTGGGAAAAGAGCCACTCCTACTCTGTCAGAAGCAGTGGTGCTCCATATCCTGACAACCTGGTGATGTTTTCTGAGATGCTTTGGCCTTAAAAGGCATTGTCTGCCTCCACTCCCAACGCCAGTGATTTCAGCACAGGCCGGACCCCAGTGCTTCTCTGTGTAATTCTTGGAAAGGGCTTCCTGGGCATAAGATGCCTGGACTCATCCAGCAGACTCTCCTCCTACTTCATTTAAATCACTCTGTACCTCAGTGGGAATTAGTTTACTGCTTCTCTATGTTCATGGGGGTTTTGGCAAAAGCAGGACTGGGCCGTCATGGGCTTATGACAGACTCGCAGCTTTTGTCTTCAGTGTGGAGAATGACTCTCTCCTCCACTCTGCTCGCTGTAGTTCTGCCACAGACGTGTTGCTGGGCGTACTTGAGTAACCGGGAAGCACAATGCGCTCTGCCGCTCCACCACTGAGCCAGCAGGCCGGGACACGCTCTGAAATCCTGCCCTAATCCTGCTGGAATGTGGGCAGTGTGCGTGTTTGCAGGCGCGTGTGTTTTGCGCCCGTCTCTTCGCTGTTTACACTTCAAGGTCTGCAAAGACCAGACCCGGGGTCAGATTCTCAGTCCCCTCCCAGTGAGCCAAACTGGTGGTACAGGCTGATTACTTGGGAACTGTTTATTTTGGAATATTTTGGCCTTTTTCTAGATAATCTACAGCGTGTCGAATGGATCTAATTGGTCCGGACCCAGATAACGCGAAATCACAGAAACGCTCACCCCGGCTCATTTCGTTTGATCCGTGTTCAAAAGTTATTTTCCTCTTGTCTGGAGCTTCCTTGTTAATGTGCTTTTTTTCCCCCTTGGCGGGGTTGTGCTGGCTTCTCGGAGCTGCTTCATGGATGATGGGGCTCTGCTCTCTGTTCCCGCGACCGTGAGGCGGCAGCTGCTGGTCCCCCTTTCACTCGCCCACCAGGTGGTGTCCGCAGCTGCCCTGTGTGCCCCTTCATTGTCTCCACTCTCAGCATAAGAGCTTCTCGAACCAAATCGCGTTTTTTGTTTACGACCACAGCAGCACAAGAATTGGTGACATTTTAAGGAGGACGTTAAATTACAGTTCACCAAGTTTTTAATCTAGCAGTAGAGCTTATTTTCTATTAATTAAACTGTCTTGCCTCAAATGGTCGTTCCTAGTCCCTTTGACTCTCCTGCAGCTGTCTGTATTCTGGGGGGGGCGCATTGATACAGTTCCTTGGCTCAGTGCTGGGTCTATGCGTGCCTCCAAAGTCGGCTGTCTTCCTTGTTTCAGCGCTGTCAGTTTCCAGGAATTGGGAACCATTGGAGCGAACAGGAAGTTGCAAGAGACTGCCAAGAACATATGGGGGAGTGTGGTGGTGGTGGGGGGGGGTTATTGTGTTTACACAGAGGGAAGGTGGAGTCTGGATAGCAGGGTCAGTCAGTGAACTATAAATTTAATCTCGGGAGTGTCCTGGAATTCTTTAATACGTATTATTTTGTCCTCAAACTTGCACACGGTAGCAGGGTCAGGGAAAAAACCTGGGGGAGTCATTTCAAGTAAGAAGACAGTTGAGCTGTTCAGGCATAAACAGTAAGGGTGTGTTATGATCTGGCCTTGCGGACTGTAGTGGGTCATTGTGATGCATCTTGCACGCTCTGTCGAGTCTGTGATGGCAATTTTATTTGCAGAACAAAATCAATACATCTCACAAATTGCTTTTCTGAGAAGCAAATGCAAGTGATGAAAATTTAATAATCCACTTTATTTAAAAAGAACACTTTGGGCGCGCAGTGGGTCTGGAACAACAGTCTTGGTGAGGAACGATTCGGAGCCCCAAAACGGCCCCGTTTGGGCAAATGAATGGCAGCTGATTGGAGAATATCTGAAGGCCCCTTGTTGGTTGTCCTGGCATATGCAAGTTTTTTTTTTTGGGGGGGAGGGGGTGTTAAGGGGGCTTGGCCCTAGCAGTGTACATGGCGGGAGCCTGTGGGGGCGTGGAAACACAAGCTGGGCATCTGTGTGAAAGGACAGGCCAGAGTTGTTGGCCAAGGCGCTTGGGGGTGTTGGCTGCAGGGTACAGCGGTAATGCAGCTCTGTCCCACTGTGCTGGCAGCGGCCCCCCAGCCCTTGTTGTTGTTGGATGAGATGTCGCTGGGAAAGCTAGGCACTCGCTCATATGGCGGCCAAAGGGGGGACAGGCCCCGCTTCCTGCTGAGTGAAAGAACCTTTCATTAGCACGTACACCTCTGACATGTGCTTCGTGCCATGCAGACAGGAATCTGCAGAGCAGCTGTGAAGCGCTGACTTGCAGGGCAGGACAGAGGCCTGTTATTAGGGCCCTCAGGGGTTCAGGGGGCCATGACCTGAGAATTTACTGCATCACAGTCGTACTTCAAACAAGGGTTAATAGGCTAATGCTCTTCATTTTCTTTTACCATCATTTCATATTTAATATTGATGGTAAATTCCACGAAATACATTCTTTATTTTTTCTCTTGTTGACTGACCATGTTGTGCCACAGAGAACATTCAGCATTAGAATCCGGTTAGCTTTCAGAGAACGGAAATACCGCAAACTGCCGTAGGGGGGGTTTACAGGGGTTGGTGGCTGGTAAAGCTTCAGGGGCCAACGGAGGACGATCGGGGGGGGGGCTACTGTTAATGACAGGCTGTGGCATGTCCCTCCTGCATGCTTCTGAGACTGAAGCGCGTTAGCAGTGCCGTGTCGCCGATAGCTATCGGCTCTGCGTCCGCCACTCGTCTCCACCCGGCTTTAACGCCCTGCCGCCCTTCCCTGTGCTTCCCGCAGGAAGTCAAAGACGAAGCCCAATGGAAAGAAGCCGCCCACCGAGGAGAAGAAGCACTACCTGGAATCAGAGTACACCAAAGTGCGGGTCGTGGACTTTGACCTGAAGGAGCTGGTGGAGCTGCCGCGTGAGATAGACCTCAACGAATGGCTGGCCAGCAGCAGTGAGTCGCCCTCCGCCGCCTCAATTCAGGCAACTGGGCATTTTAGACTCGCAGAATCTTTATGGGCGTGATTTCGAAAATCTTTAAGCATGGGTGTGTTTTTGAAACAAGTTTCTTTAAACTATATTTATTACAAATTCTATGAAAAACTCAGACAGTCCTTGTACAAACACGTTGCTTAATTTAATTAAAACTTTCAAACCCTTCCAAACAGGAAACGCAGAGTCTCAGTGACCTGCTTTTTAATTAAAACTTCCCTGAGTGTGTAATGGCAGACACTCGTCAGACACAGACTGCCTGTGCATAGCTCCTGTTTGGGAGGAGCCTGCCTGATCCATACCCAGCCCCCATTGTGTACCGAGGCTTACACAAGGCTGATTTTTTTTTTTTTTTTTTTTTTTACTTTCGGTTCAGTGTGCAGTTTTTTTTTTTTTTTTTGTTTTTCTTTTTACGTGTCATGCTCTGTTACTCGCCAAAGCCACCATTCCTGTCTCTGACACACACCCCAAAACCTTCCTGAATCGGAGCCACAGAAATGCAGACCGGTGGCAGCCTGTAATTAGGCGTCCTGTGCATCGTCTCACTCGCTCCTTCTCACTGCCCTGCAGCGACAACCTTCTTCAATCTCATCAACCTGCAGTACAGCACAATCTCGGAGTTCTGCACCGGGGAGACCTGCCAAGCCATGACGGCCTGCAACACGTAAGTGCCGTCGGAACACACCAGGCAGTGCTGCACGGTGACTGGGCCCCCTATGTGTGCCCGCAGCCTTCTGGCTAGTTTCTTGCCAAGGAACAACGTTGTTGTTCAACTCATGTGCAGTTTCGGAACGGAGTTGCCCACTAGTTGACAGTGAAGAGGCACTTGCTGAGGCACCAGAGGCTGCACACAGAGATCAAACAGACTCTGTAGTCTGTTTTTAAAAGAGGCTCTTTTAGGGCTTTTATCCCCCCTTGCCCCCCCTCTGTTTTGTCGTCAGGTAAGCTTGGAGCCTAAGGCTATTTCCGCTGGCACAAGCATCAAGGCGATGGCACTGAACAGGGCATGGGCGGGGTGTGAGGAGACCCCACACCACTCACTGCCAGCATGCTGGCCCAGTGACCAGCTGGGTTAGACTTAGATGATGTGATGGGAGCGGACGGGATACACGCCCTTACTTTGAATGGAATTTTACCTAGAAATGGGTGTATACATGTCTAGTCCTTTCAGAGCCGACAGACTTTACACGATGTGATAGTTCATTCAAGGTTTACAAGTCCTGGAAAAACCGGCCTCTTGGCAAATTTCAAAACCGTTCAGTTTGTAAATCAGCTGACTAAGGGGAGAGGGAAAAAAGCAAACAGGCTGGTAATGGGGCCTGTCATTCCTGTGTCACAGGGGTCAATGATACGCTTATTCACAAGTGATGTTCTGCAGAGGATCTGTTGTGCTTGTCTAGCCCTCGAATAACCACAGCCCCGTTCTGACCTAGTGGGCGGCCCTTTATGAGCTGTAACCCAATCACAGGGCAGAAGTCTCTGGCTCTTTCTCCCTCCCTCACTGGGTCTCCAGTGTGTATAAACGGCAGCCAATTCTCTCTCTCTTTTACTTAATTGGGTTCGACCGGTGAGAACATCAGCGCTTCCCCTCTCTAGTTATGGGAAAGAAAGATGGATGATGGGAGAACCAACCTCCAGGAGTTTTAAGGGGCTCATTTGATTTTCCATGTTTTGACGAGTCGGGAGAGGGGGGGCACACGGTGGTTAACATTGTCAGTAGGCATTTGAAATCCACCCATGCACTGACGATAGGTGATGCGAGCTCATGCATATAGGTGTCCAGCAATGCAATCTCGTTTTGTCCAAAGTGTCCCGTTGTATTTTACCCTGTGGATGCAGCCCTCCTATTCCCTTTATGGATTTAGAACAGAATAAAGGAGTGTGTGAAGTCACACACCCAGTAACTTTTGTCTAATGATTAACTTGTGGAAACAGCACAGACCCACCTTAGGCTGTGTGTGTTGTCATTCACAGGTGACGATGGAAAATAATCATTAACATTTTCCCCTGGTTTGTCTCTCCTGAAGGATATACTACTGGTATGATGAAAAGGGGAAGAAAACGAAATGCACAGCTCCCCAGTATGTAGACTTTGTCATGAGTTTGGTGCAGAAACTGGTTACAGATGAAGACATTTTTCCAACAAAATATGGTAAGTTTGGGTAATTGCTGCCCCCTGCTGTTTCATGTTGTATTTCAGTTGTGTTGTGTTGTAGATCTCTGGCTGAACCTGGAAGCCCGTTGTCTGGCTTTTGTCTGTCATAAGTTATCTGATTAGTTGACTAAAATTGAATGTACTTCTCGCATCATTAATTGTAATATTCATAATACTTATCAGGATATACAAATGACAAATTACTCCTTTTAGATGCTTATTTAACCTGCTTATCTAAGAATCAGAATTAATGACATCATAAATTTATAAGCTGGCATGAATCGTTGTGTACAGATTGAGGCTCCAGGGCAAATTGTCTAATTGGGACAGCTTGGATTTTATAATGAGCTTTTATGCCTCCTAGTGGCTATGTTTAAAAAAATCTATTCGGGTGTGAAAAGTACTTGTAAAGATCAATTGATTATTTTTTTTCTTTCTGTGCCCCTCATTGTACCACCCTGTTTGTCTTTGCGCTGAATGATGCAGGCAAAGAATTCCCAAACTCGTTCGAGTCACTTGTGAAGAAGATCTGCAGGTACCTCTTCCACGTGCTGGCTCACATCTACTGGGCGCACTTTAAGGAGACTGTGGCGCTGGACCTGCAAGGCCATTTGAACACTCTCTACGCACATTTCATCGTATTCATAAGGGAATTCAACCTGGTGGACCCCAAGGAGACCTCCATCATGGACGACCTCTCTGAAATCCTCTGCACACCCTCACCTACCGCACAGAACCATGTGACGGAGAGATGAGACTGCACTGAGGGGACGAGGGGGAGGGGACAACCCCAGGAAGGGGAGGACAGAGCCAGCTAGTGTGTCGGCAGGACTTACAGACATTCTGTACCTGGCTACCATTAGGACCCCACCAGCAAGGGTCTGCTTAGCTGGCAGGCAGTGCTGTGGGCAGCCCCCAAGGGGCGGAGCTGGCCTGCTCAACCTGCCCTTTTCATCACTAGGAATAAAATGTCTTGGTTTATTTCATTTTCTGTTATTGTTTTCGTGGGTCTCTGTTCACTTTCTCTTCCTTTTTCTACCACCCGGTGGCGCTCCTAACGTACCGTTGTATGACATTGTAAGAAACTCTGCAGTGGCACCCTGATCGCAGTCACTTTTGCCGCCCTCTCAGCTATGGGGGGGGGGTGAAATGGTGACTTGTCCTGTCCTTTTTGCGAGTCTCCTGCCCGGAGTGATGTTTGCGTTTTTGCTCGTTGAACTTTGTTTTAAATGGGTTTCTATCTGGAATAGTTGGAGCCCTTCCCTTGCTGGATCTTGGGAGGGTAGGTTTGCAGCTCGGAATCAGAGCCAGGCTTTCTGTGCTGGTGCCGCGTCATATCAGCATCATCCTGATGACATGTTTTACCCTCATCTTACCAGAAACTGTTCTCTGGGTTTGTAGGCGGCACTTACAGAGCTGGTGAAGGTGGGTTGGGGTGAGGTTTGAAAGGAAACAGGGTTACGATCTCTTCTCTTCCTGGGGGAGAGAGGGGGGACTGCAGCAGAATGGGTTAATGGGCCAGAGCAGGGTATTCCAACAGGGTCCTCAGGGACCCCAGACAGTTGAAGTTTTTGCTTCCTCCCATCTCCCTGCCAGACAGTCCACATTCTTGCTCCCTCCCAGCTCCTGGAGCAAAATCGTGGACTGTTTGGGGGTCCTCAAGGACCAGCCTAGGAAATGCTGATCTAGAGGAGGAGCATCAGAGGTCCATGTGCCCCAGATGAGACACTTTGAAGGAACAGGCAAGGAGAATGTCTGCAAGTACCAGGATAGGTAGTTCAAGTGATCCAAAGGCACCTACCCCAACACCCCCATGTCCAAACACATGCCAGTCTGCTTGGAGAAAAGCATAACCGTGTGGCTTACGGAGGAGATGAACGGAACATGACCACAAACCTCTGCTATTAAGGCATAAAAATGTGCCGATTGTTTTATTTTCTGCAAAGATGTCACTGTAATGGGTCATAGAGAACAAAACTTTAATGGAAGCAATGGAGACGCATGTAGTAAATGCACACAACTGGCTAACATTTTGAGATGGCTAACCCCATCAGGTGAATGAATGAGTGTGAAGTAAACAGAGTCACTGAAAGTACAAATGGATAATGGTTTCTGTTGGGCTGCCCTCTGCCGGTGAGGTTTAGTCATTTTATTTATTTTTTTCTTGGATGTTTTCAGGGTTCTTCAGTTCTTGCTTTCATTTTATGTATTTTAATTATATAAATTAAAAGCAATTTAATATTTTATGCTTTGTGAATTATAACCTAATAAAAGATGGAAATGCCATACGTCTGTTTTATTCATTAACTTCTAAAATAGAGATATTAAATATGGAATATAAAATATGGAAGTCGTGCCCTAGTCAAGGTTTATGGCTGTTTTAACAGTGCGAAAATCAAAATGTTAGACACAGAAGTCGATTCATCTACAACTTAACTGTGTGGGAGCAGTGGAAGGTGCTATAGCCTGTTCTGATTCTGCCAAAACGAATAAATTAAGCAAACCGGTGAGTTAAAAGAAACAAGCAGCGGGCGATGCACATCGTAGCGGGCGATGAAGTCTTTCTCCCTACAAGGCTGTACCTTCACTGAACAAAGACAGTGACACTACATTTCCACTAGATGGCAGCTCTATAATAGATACTGTTCATTCAAATGCCGCTGAACACCGTGAACCGCCTTAAAAAACAATATTTTAGGGACAACTTAATGAATAGCACTTTTAAAAATAAAAAATTGCTGGAAATGTTTGTATCAAATATCTGCTGTACAATGGTGTTTTTTTAATACCTTATTGATGCCCAATAATAGATATTCATGTATATTTTATTCTCGCTAAAGATAAAATCATTTTTGTTTAATATTGATACTCAACACCATTTAAAATTTGGACGATAATAGTTTTTTTTGTCCCTTATGAGAATTTCACGGAGATGACTACCTGCAAAGAGAACCAGCCAGAGTTTTAGAAAGGTGGTGACTATTAGGTAGACGATTTGTTGCTGCTTTATAGCAGAAACCATTCAGGAAAGATTAGTCGAGGACGCATGTTAGGCTCTGAGCAGCTAGGTCATGTTATTGGCTGCAGACGTAAGCCATCACAGGTACTGGTAGATGGGCGTAAATACATTATTTGCGATCAAACTCGGTGTCCTTTGTCGTCTTTCTCTGTGGTAGACTCCTTTGCCTACGTGACCCTAATGTATCTTCCGACTTGCCACAGAGTGTAGGTCAACTAATGAACATAAAAGGTTAAATAAACTAAAGGAACCTTCGTAAAAACTGCTACACCTATAATGTTTATGAATGGAGTTGAGTATCACCAAGAATGCATGCAGAGCACCAGGACGAAACACCTACCTAACGACGATTGCAGTCCTTTATCAAACTCATTTTATCATACGAATCACTAACTTTTTAAACTATGTTGCGAAACTGTCTTAGTTTTACTTTAAACTATGAGATGAAGTCCCTCTTACCTGTCATTCTTTCACGATGTGACTATTGCATGGCTGCCCTCTGAGATGTCGTGAAATAGCGCCCCCCAAAAAAAAGTCCAGCTCCTTCCATAGCCACTGCTGGGGGCCCCTAAAAATTAGTAACATGACTGCAATGGTCAGGGATGGGGGGGTCAGGAGGCCCCTGCCGCCAAGGGAATATATTTACGCATGACGATATTAATATATTATGTTTTAATATTAAAATTCACAACCTGAAACAATTTGCCTTGATCATTTATATTAAGCCTTGTGTCGAATGATGGACAGGCAGACAAATTTGTTGAGAGAACAAACTCAATATTCTGCACTTTCAGTTTAAAAACTTTTGTACTAACATTCTTGTGTTTCTCCTGGTGCTTGATTTCTCAAGGATTGTCCCACTTTGAAGAACATGGGGCACAAGGTTGCATTAGGAGGACCAAAGGACATAATACACTTATTGCGCCTTATTAAAGAAATACAGACATAGTCTTGAATAAACATACCTGAATATATCCATGACATGACATCATGATCCAAAATAATGCTTCAAAGTGAATATTTATAGGACTGAATACCACAACTATGCAGTAGTATTTTTAAGGGCAGTCTTAGTTTATATATATATATATTGTGGAACAGCAGTTAAAAAGGCATTTTAAGAAAGATTTGTAGCTTGCTTTTGTGAGTTTAGGTCCCCAGGAAACTATTTCAAAGGTATGGTACACATCTCATTGCTGTAAAGGTTTGCTGACCACAGAGACACCAGTGTACGTAATGTCCTCACTTTGTAACTGCTACATACAGCTGCAGCGGTGAGCTCTAAGTCAAAATCACACCTTCCCTGACATTCTGGACCCACTGTCATTGAGAACCTATGGTCTCTCCTGGGCTGCCCACAATCCCACCAATGTCTCAGTGATGGACAGACTCAATATACATATTTCAAATGAAATTGCAACAAGTGACTTCTACCTGAGCAGCTACTTGGTTTCCCATTCATTCACAGGTACACACAAAATAGTTGCAAAAATTGCTTTCCAGTTTATTGCTGGTATCAGACAAGTAACATTCGACAATAGCAAGCAAACCAGCCCCTCTGACACTGACTGAAAAGCCTCTTCCCAGACAACAATTCTCGACTTCTGGGGAAATTCATGCAAATTGTGCAAATGAACGTTACCTGGCAGATCTATTATTTCTTTCCTCCAAGGACCAGTTGATGCTTTTTGGTGCATTTTCATGTGCAACAAGATCATATACCATAAAAAATCATTCATTGAGATAAAACGGGTACGGTTCATTCAGTGCTATTGAGTATTCCTCTTAAAGGTTACATTCATCATCATCCACGATTGCTTCTGCACAATAGGCTCACGGTGTCACAAATCATTATGATTTTTGCTGTTGGTAACAAAGTACAAGAGTTATACAAAAGTGCATAAATATAAAAATGGTTTAAAACTTAAGAACAAAAAAATAGAATTGGCACCCATACATTTTAAAAATGCACTTGCATATAGACGGAAGCGATTCCGTAGACAAAACAATCCTAAAGTATGTGCATATTATTATTATTTTATCTTCATTTGTAAGATCACTACTGTCTATAACTAACTAGTCGGTGCCCCCGAGCTCCGCGGCCGGCACAGCTTGCTGCCGTCTTCTCACCGCATCTGACTCGCTGGGTCTGTACCGTGACAAGCCGCCTTCCTCCTCCAGCTGCTTAGCGCTGCATGTAGGGGTCGGTACTTTGACCGTGTTCCCGAACTTCGAATAGTCCACAGCATACATTCCATCATCTTCGGAGACGGTGGGGACGAAGCGCTGTCCCCAGAGAATCTCCTCCGACAAATAGGACGTCCGAGCCTGCGTCGTAATCCCTGTGGTCTCAACGACGCCTTCCAGCACTACGATGACTTCAATGTCCTCATGCTGCAGCTCGGCTGCTGACAGCTCGTACAGAGGACTGTTTTTGTCAATTATGTGACTTATGATCAGGGGGGACACCAGGAAGATACCGTTAGTCCCAATAGGGTTGTCCATCTGTATGTCTATTTGATCAAGGGGGATGACCTCCCCTTCTTCCGTCGTGGTCCGCCGCACCACCTGCATTCGCACCGCGGCACTGATGATCATGCTTTTCCGCAGATCGCCGATCCTTATCATAAAACAAAGCTTGTCGTTTCGGGGGGCAATCACGGCGTGTTTGCTGAATATCAGCGTTTCGGCTCGACGGTGAGCCTGCGCCGTCTTCATAAAGATGCAGCCTAGCATGATGGCGTTGATCACCAAGCCGACGATGTTCTGGAGGATGAGTGTGACGACCGCCGACACGCACTCCTCCGTGATCATTCTGCCCCCGAAACCGATCGTGACCTGCACTTCTATGGAGAACAAAAATGCCGACGAAAACGAGTGAATGGAGGTGACGCAGGGAATGAAATCGTCCCCTTTCGCGTGTAGGTCCCCGTGCGCGAAAGCTATGAGCCACCAGACCATCCCAAAAAGCAGCCAGCTACATAAAAAAGACATAGTAAATATGATAAGCGTGTGGAGCCATTTCAGATCCACGAGTGTGGTGAAAACGTCTTGTAGGAAGCGCCCCTGCTCTCGGATGTTCGTGTGGGCTACGTTGCAGGTTCCGTTCTTAGCCACGAACCGAGCCTTCCTTTGTCTTGTCTTAAATTTAGGTTGCAATACATCCTCCGCCAGCCGCGTTAGCACATAATCTTCAGGAATAAGTCCCTTTCTGGACAACATAGTGCTCCCATAATCAGTAGACCCCGTTCCGTCGAAGACCGATTTGTTTTTATTTGACTAGGACCCCCTTCGTAAAAAAGGAGACACCTTACAATTGGCTTCCTGGATAGCTTGTCGAATGACTGTTAGTCCAAGATGACCTAGGAGTTTTGTCATCTATTTTCTATAAGCATGTGGCTAAAATTTCCGGATGAGGAGCTCTGCAGTCGCTGGATTCCCGAGAGGGGACTCCGCTTTCATGACACCAGCTGCTAGTGGCAGTCACAATGCAATTCGATCGTTTGACGTGATCTGGATCCGGCCCTGTTAAAGCGGGGCCAAGTCGCGAAAGGGCGTCCAAGGTATGCGGTGCGCGCAGAGATCGCAGCGCCCAGCAGCGGGACACCGGCAAACGCGAGAAAGGGGGGAGAAGCCGGTAAAACGGAAGCAGAAAACAAATCCAGTGACACACTGGCAAATTCTGCATCCAACAGCAAAAACCGTGATCTACAAGTCGCTTGGTTTTATATCTGCTATTGAATAAGATATTATTTTCTTTGTAAGAAATTTATATTAAAATACGCATTAATAATACTTTATTAATTTTTACATTTAAATCTTTCAAGTTCGGAGAACAACTAGCATGAATAGGTTTTAATTTCTATGCATATTAATTGTTATGTAAGGATGTCCTGAAAAAAGTAGTGTGGTTTTGCCTGTTCAATCATATTTTTCCCTTATAATTAAGATACCAGACTGCATCAGGTCACTCGAATATTCGATCAGCTATTGCGCGATTTTAATTTCTTTAAAGTATAATCTAGATGTTCGTTTTCATACAGATGGTTCGTTCATTGCCTGTGCATGTTTCTTAAGTTTATTTTAAGCCCTGCTATCAAGCCTTAGAAATGTGTTCGGCTTTACTGTAGCTTATCTTGGGTCATTACCACAGGGAGGCCCCCCATAACTTAACTGTTCGTTACTAGGTTACGGTTTTCAGGGTTGGCACATTAATTCCAGTAATGAATTAAACATAGTATTTATCATGGATATGGCCGTCTTTCATAGGACACCGTAAAAGCACCTATTGCAGAATGAAAATATATTTTGGTCATTAAAACATGTGTTCTATAATGTTTTACTACCGCTGTTGTTTTTTGAGTTTAAACTATTCTTTGAGTACATTTATTGTGGTGTTGTGTAGTAACTTTTAGCACCAGATTGGTAGAACCAAGGTAATAAATATATTGAAGAAATATCGCCGGACTGGTTCATTATAAAGAATTTATTTTAATTTCAAGGAAAATGGAAAATGAATGTACACAGGATGAAAAATCCGGTGAAGTTCTCGTGATTTTTACGCACCTTTCTTATAATGCACAAGTTGAAATTTCTTTATATTTAAACCCATATGCCCTGTACAAGAGTATAGGAGTGACTTTTCAGTATGCTAAATATTATAGTAATCATTTTAAACGTACCTTTCACAACCAGTATATGGTACTTGTTTTAAATAACATATTCGACTAGGCTTATCTATCTAATCATCTTTCAGAATATGATTCCTTTGATTTGTTATTGGAAAATATGGTTAAACTGATGAACGATGATATTTGATAACAGAACAATTTTGTATTTTTGACTTCAGCTGCATCCTGCAGGTGCCTGTAACTAGCATAAGCGATATATACAACGGGGCCTCGTTTTGCACACCGCAGAAAAGAGCGCACAACATATAATTCAATATATACTGCGTTTATTTGTCAGTGCAAAAAAATATATCTTAAAACATTGCTGTGTGATCGTTCGAACTTTGCCGCCACGACTGCGGAAAAATCTAGGGGGGGGGGGGGGTAGAAAATGAAATTGCGATTTCTTAAAGTAAAACACAGTACATTAACAGAGAATGTGCTTTTATTAAAGAATTAAAATATTTACAAATATCATACATGATTAAAAAATAATGATCCGTTGTACAATTGCACTTATAAGATCCTTCTGAGTCCCTCATTTGTCTGCACGGACGAAGGATGCGAAGACGCTGTCCTCTCGGTCCAACAGCACGCCCGGCTTGTCGTACTCCAGGATGATGCCGCGCTTCATGACGATGACCAGATCGGCGTTCAGGATCGTGTGGACGCGGTGCTGTAAACCGAAAAGGGCCATCGACCAGGATGCACATACTTCTTCCACAAGCATATGCACAATTAAGCTCATATTTCTTACACACTCCCCAAAGAAAGCCACATCTAGCGGCACTTTTTAATTTAGAGAATGGCTCAGCTCGGTATGACGCAGTGTGATTCGAAAACCCATTTTGAATTCCGGGGCAGTTTTTTCATTTGCTGAAAATGGCACCTCAGGGGGAAAGTACGCTTGATTTGGAAAGCCATAATGACTATGGATTTTTTCTATCTCTGTTCAAGGTCGAATGGCTCTTCATTTGATACCTGAGTGTTTTTTTTTTTAGGACTACAGTATAGTAGGACATTAAAGAGTTAGAAAAAGATAAAGAGTTTTATTTTTGCTTCCATTTCCTTTGGGTCCTGGGAACATTTAACAACTAAACAAAAAAAAGACCTCAGCCATTCTGCTTTCTTGCATAAACCAGGCATGTCTGGTGCATTTGTGGCTGCTCACAGACTAGGAGATGAGAGACGATTAAACAGAAGACTCACGTAACACTTACAGCTATAATGACCACGGTGCGATCTGCAAACGCCGTCATTACGACTTTTTGTAGGATGCTCTCCTGATTAAAAAAAACAGTAACAATACAGCATTAAAATAAATCTGAAATATATACAAATGGTGGCACAGCAACTATTGTAGCGTTAATAGTGTTGCCTCAAACCGCCAGAGTGGAGTCTCATCCCTGTTTTATGCGTGTTAAGGTTGCTTGTGGGAATTTTTACTGAGGACAGAAGGAAAAATGATTGGATCAGAGAGATAATCAATCACATTGTAGAGGAGGTGGATCCTAGCAATTAGAGGAGGCAGGACCAACCAATGAGATGTTTTAGTCCCACCTCCTCTAGTTGCTTGGGCCCACCTCCTCTACAATCTGACTGGTTATCTTTTCGAATTAACCATCTTTCCTTCTACCCTCAGAATATTTTTGCCTAAGTAAAACTCCAATAAACATGGAGTTTGCATGTTGTACATTTGTGAAGTAGGTTTCCTCCAGGTACGCCGAGCAGTTAGGCAATCTGGTTTCTTTAAATTGCCTGTAGTGTGTGAGGGCCCGGAACTGACCGTGTGTGTGTGTGTGTGTGTGTGTGTGTGTGTAGACCAACCCTAGGTGTTTGAATGCGAATGAAACAAATTCTGTAGCATAAAAACCACTGTTCCTGGATTCCATGACAGTTTACACGTCAAACATTTTTGCGTTCGTTCATTCATGTTGTGTGAAGACAGTGTTGGGGAGGAAGGTCACTGGTATCCCTGCTGATTATGATGGGGGTGTCCCTGATGTGCAATTAGTCATGACAGCGGGTACCTCTGCACCCCCCCAGCCGCTATCCCCAGTGGCCCCAGTGGTCCTGATGCTGCTCACCGTTGCCATGTCGATGGAGGCCGTGGCCTCATCCATGATCAGGATACTGCTCTTCCTGACGAAGGCCCGAGCTAAGCAGAAGAGTTGACGCTGGCCCTGGCTGAAGTTCTCCCCTCCCTCTGTCACTATGGCATCTGTGAGCACAGCACACAGGTTGGTGGCTGAAGCATCCCTCACCTCACCGGGACTCACCATGCGGCCACCTCACTCCCAGTGGCCTTTTTTCTAACCCTCAGGCAGGATGTCACAGGGCATTCTGGGAATATTCAGGAATGTTTATTGTTTTAGGGATGTTGCCATAATGTGTCTTCCAGCTCGTTAGCCAACGTTCACTGGTCGTAATTTTGTTAGCTGCAAAGGTAGCTGAACAGGAAGAAATCTCCAATTCCTGCAAGTTCTGTTCAGCGGGGAATTTGAATGGTGACGCTTCGATTTATGCAACTGCAAAAGCATTAATCTGTAAATGTGTCTGGGAGAAACAAACAAATGAGCCTCGCTTGACCTTCTCTGCAAGGGCAAGGGCCAATTGAAATAACATCCTGCAGGAGATATTCCCACTCGTCCATCAGTGGATTCGATAACCAGCTTCTGAAAATGCAGCCACTCCTCGTCTGGCAGGAACGAGAGTATGCACTGTTCATGGAAATACCAGCAGCTCTTTCACTGTTATTTTAGAGTCCGGCGGAGGTCATCTCAAGTTCAGACACATGCGGGAGGGCTGGAGACACCAAGGCTGATGAGGCTTACCGAGGCCCCCAGGCAGTGATTTCACCACGGGCTTGAGCTGGGCGATCTCCAATGCCTCCCACAGCATGCTGTCCGTGGCTTTCTTCTCTGGGTCCAGGTTGAACCTGCACACCAGCAAAAATGAAGCAAAACTCAGAAAACTCACACAGCTTCCGGAAAAATGATACCAGGAGCTCTGTTTGCAGTTCACATAGAGCATATCCAAATTATGTTTTATCATGGAGGAAGAATTACAAGCAAATATGCTTTGAAAAATTACAGGAAGACACTGCAAACTGCTTACATAATGACAAGATGTTTGCCATATTAAAAATGTACGTGCCTATACATACTTATACTGTGAATGGCAAAACAGATTACTGCTCATTTAAATGATGATTTGCATTGATTGATTTTATAACTGAGAAATACATCTACATAGTTACTGTTTTTGTTCTGACTATTCTGTGAAATAAGCCCTTATCTGGCAGACAAACAGGAAAACTTTATGAGACATGTTCATTGTTCCATATCTTTAGATGGGTCCACAAGCGTGGAGCAGGGCCAGTCCATTTTATATGGGGGGGGGCTCCTTACCTGATGGTTCCACTAAATAGGATGGGATCCTGGAGAATTATGGAGAACCGCGATCGCAGGGTTTGAAGCGGAAGCTTGGCAATATCGATCCCATCAATGATTATTTGCCCTGTCAGTAAACACAACGATAAAATGCTATACATAGAAACAGAAGAATAATATCCAAAATTTATCTGTATGTAAACATTTTTATCTGTAAAATAAATAGTGTTCCATCATTATGTAAATAATCATATTAAATAAGCAAGTATATGATATATAACTACATGGAAGATACCTATATAGCTGCCTCTAAGCAGGTGGTCAGCCTTCTTGTCCTATACACTAATGAAGACATTCACATTTACCCTGAAACGCATCCACCATGCGGAAGAATGCCAAGGAAAAGGAGGACTTCCCACTTCCCGTCCTGCCACATATTCCGACCTGCAGACGGGGGGCAGAGACGGCGTGTCGGCACTGAGCATTTCCCCCCGCCTGGCGACACGCGAGTCACATTCTAACAAGCCTCTGCTCCTCACTGGCTCAGCATTCAAAATGTCTTTCATCGCATGATGAGAAGACTGACGGAATTACTTGAAATGAGACCCTCTCCTTGAATACAGATGCAGGTATTCAGCACAAATACATGCCATAGATACGCCATAAATACATGTCATAGATATCTCAAATCTATGCCTTAGATACATCGGAAATCTGTGCCGTAGATACAGTATATTATAAATCCATGCCATACATGCATTTATGACATACTTCTGCCATGGATGTATGGCGTATCTAAGGTGCCATATCTATGACATGTATTGAACATGCCATAACATAAATCCATGCCATAGATACCCCATAAATACATGCCATAGATCTGCCATTAAAATATTGGGCAGTATACGTGGAGTCACCCTGCAGTACCTTCTGCCCCGGGCTGATGTGGGCATTGACGTTCTTCAGCACGGGCTTCAGCGTGCTGTCGTAGCGAACACTCAGGTTCTGGATCTGGATCTCTCCCTGCTCCGGCCAGCCTGCCGGAACCTGGACGGAGGCTGTTTCCCCGCAGAGAGAGGGGTCACTGTCTGCGATGCGCTCTTCCAGCCCCCGCCTGCACCCCCACCCCTGCACACTGTCCCGGAGGGGACACACTCACACATGAGGCCCTCATAGTTCTCCGGCTCGGTCTTCAGCAGCCCGCTGATCCTCGTCACGGAGCCCAGCTGCACTTCCATGTCTGCCAAGTTCCTCACCATCCAATTCAAGTAGTTCGACACCTGGTAAGACGCAGTGGTTGAATGTTCCTTGTTTGTTGCTTTTTAATAGTTGCATTATTACGCTTAAAGTCCATATTGAATAGTAACATTGTGCCTTGACTTGATTATGCTCAACTTCTCCTCCATTCATCTTTTATAAGTTTTGTTTCCGACAGCAGGGGGCGTAGTGATTACTGAAAATGAGCTGAGCAGATAGGGTTTGAAAAAGTATGGCATCTACAGGTATCAACATGTGTTTTTATGACCGTTCAGCTCACTCGTAGGATAGGAAACCACAATTATCATACTTTAGTAGCATTTATCCTACTTTTCAAAAGCCTGTTGTTTTATCCTACGGCCCCAAATTAGGGTTAGGGTTAGTACACTGAGGCTAGGGTTATGGTTGTGCCTTGATTTTTCTAGGTATTTATTTCAGTATATATCCAGCAGGGGAAAAAATTGTGAAATGAGCATTTCTGAACTAACAAGTTAGTTACAGCAGTGTTACTCAAACCAGTCCTCAGGTGCTCTGCACTTTTGTTCCCACCCCGGCTCCCAGAGAGTTGGGTGAGAGCAAAAACCTGGACCATCTGGGGGTGCCCAAAGACCGGACTGAGAAACACTGAGTCACAGAAGTGCTAACTAACGTAATATGACACAGCATTAGATGTGACGTTCCGTCTGGCTGGTCTGCTCTCACCATCAGCGCGTAGGTCAGGCCCAGTCCCACCAGCCCGGTGGTCAGCTGGCTGTACAGAGAGTTGGTTATGGATGCCACTGCCGCAATCAAAACGACACAGGCGCCAATATACTCCTGTTAAAACACCACGTGCAAACACTGGGGATGACACATCCTCACCATCATAGCTCTGGTAATCCTCTGTCTAAACAAAATATAATCATAACATGACATTTTCTATTTAATAGATTTGTAGAAGACTTAGGGTGACCAAATAATCCATGACACTTTGAACTGGGGCAGGATTTGTAAACTACCACTTCAATTAAAGCGCCTGGAAGAACTGTATTATTTAGCCAATCACAAGGGCCTTTCAGTTTTACCGTGGTTTGTAAAACCTGAAGTAGCTCAAAGTGTTCTCCCTGACATGGATTTTCTGGTCAGTCTATTAGAAGCCGAACTCTGCTCAGGATCGTTTTCATCCCCCTGGTATACAGGCATTACAGATAAATACAGATAAGCAATCAGTGGCCACTTTATTAGCTATGTCTCTCATTCACACAAACATCCTGCTCCTCAACTACAGCTAATCCTGTGGCTGCAACTCAATATCAGTGTGACAACGAGGGGCATCAAGAGGTTCACTTACTGTTTGGCTAAGCATTAGAATGGCCAACATGCCTGATCTAAGAGATTTTAAACGTGGTGTAAAGTGTCCCCAGCACCTTAGAAACAGACACCCTCCTGGGACAGAGAATAGCGCAATAAATTAAACAAGTGGCTGGCAGGGAAACACCCTGTTAATGAGTAAGGCTGGAGGAGAATGGCCAGACTTGTTAAACAGGAAGCCCTCAAGCTCAGCAGAACATGGCAACCCTGGATGTGGTTCTACAGGCAAAAGTGTGTCCTGTGTTATACTGTATCTGATTATCTAATCAAGTGGCCACTGATTGTGTACACACACACACACACACACTATTGCTTTAAGGATAAAGATTATAACAAATAATTGATATAACATCATATTTACACACATGCACACCTAAACATACATTCATTTTTGCTGGCGTCAAATAGAAATGCAACATTTAAATATTAATGTTAATGTAATTGTATAGTAGTGTGTAACGCTCATGTTTACATTTATTCTTACTACACCAACAGTTAGTCACTTGACAACCTTTATTTGTATTTTTTGATCTTTGTTCTGACATCAAAGTACTACTATTCTCTGCACATTTAAAATTGGTTCAAATTTCAAAAATATTACAAATATTTCATTTGTAACAAATGTGAATGTAGCCACTTATAAGCTAAGCATCAACTGAACTAAGAAAGAGTGAGCCAAGAGATAGAGCTGCTGGACTCTGGTTATGACTAATTTTGTCACACTTACTAGTTTTATTTAGTTTCCACACTGAATGAATTCATTATAATTATGTTCATTAGGATTTGTGGGTAATTACCATTCGGACCTCCAGCCAGCGGTTGGCAGCAGTGAGGAAGAGTGATGCGATGTTATTGGCGTCTACATACTCTAGCAGTCTCTGTCTGAACCTGGCTTCATACCTGCAGCGAAAAGACAATGGTGCATAACAAAAATTATTTGGTTGATAAATCAGAGATTTAAATGAGTTAAACAATTAAAGAATAATGACACCATTACTTTTCCTTCAAATTTCAGTAATTTTTATCTAACAGATATCAGTGTATAAATGCTACTTGCTAGAAGGAAAATGGCTGAGTTCTGAGAAGAAAACGCTCCTTGGAAAAGGTGTTATTTTCGTTCCGCATCTCCATGGATCCCTTTCCTCCAAGGGGCAGCAAGCGCCAGGCAATAGTGCGACCTACCCAAAGGCACGGATGGTAGTCAAGCCCTCGACGGTCTCGGAGAAGTGAGAGAGCAGCGGCAGTTGTGTGGTGTCATCAAGCTGCTGCAGGTCCCTGCCAATGAGGGAGGAGGTGGGGTGGGCATGGGGGTGAGTGGGCATAGTCAGCAAGATCAGGCCTGTGCATAAGGCTGCTTATGCTAGCAGGGGATTCAGATACAGAGCTTAATGGGTTCCCAACAGTACACAGAAGAGCCCTTAACATAAAACAGCATTATAAATACTATAGATTAACCATCTAACAGCTTGTAAAAAAACAATGTTGTGAAGCGGGGCAGGCTTCCTGTAGTCTAGCTAATCATTGATTAAAAAGCTATAGGTGCTGCCGTTAGCACTGGCGCTATCTTTATGCTGTTTTCGGCTCGAGGGTCACCTGGAGGCCACCCGGAAATACTTCTGGATGAAGTAGCAGGCGATGGCTAGGGGGACGAAGGCGATGAGGAAGACGGGCGTGACGTAGGAGATGACGCCCAGGGCGGAGACACACAGAAGGGTGGAGCGGCTCAGGCACTCCAGGGTGGCAGGGATGTGCTGAAACCAAGCCGTGGGTATGTGTTGGGTTAGGTTTAGGGTTAGGGTTAGGGTTAGGCTTATCTGGCCGCATTAATTACACCAGGCGTCCAACTATAACTGTTATTTCTGGAGGAGTCTCTGCACATGCATGCAATCGCCATCAGAGGCAGGCACTTCTGGTCAAGAAAGTACAAATCCAGATCAATATTTTGTTTCAACCAACCAGTTGAGTACTCTGTGACTGTGACTCTTTATACTCAACTGGCTGGTTGAAACAACATCTTGGTATGGATTTTTATTTTCTGGAACAGAAATATCTACCTCCAATCTTGATTAAAAAGCTTTGAATGTCCAGCATTTCCATCCTCTGAACGTCTTAATTCCAAAAAACAGATGCTTAATTACTGAGATATATTGCACAGAGGCTCTCCATATTACGATGGTCCGAGTTACGATATTTTGGCTTTACAACTGGTAAATGTTTTTCACTTTCAGCAAATTATTCAATAAATGACATGATGTATTCAACACTGTACTATAAAATAGGCTTTGTGTTAATAAATTTGCCCAATTACAGGCTAATGTAACTCTAACCTCATCGATCAAAATAGAAATAATCCTCGCTACCTTTTTAAGACTATAGCTCGTCTAACGAATAAGGCTGAACCTGTGCTACCGATTACTATTGGTAGTGAACT
>JABFEA020000021.1:5262669-5278780 GCA_019775915.2 Cyphomyrus plagiostoma | reverse complement strand
CATGTGATTGGTTGATTAGATAATTGCATTAATGAGAAATTTAACAGGTGTTCCTAATAATCCTTTAGGTGAGTGTAAGTGTTCTATGCATGTTTAAGGTAGGTTAGGCTATTATGTTGGTTAGGTTAGGTGTATTGTATTAAAATGCATTTCTCCTTATGGAAGGGAATGGACCCATATCGAAGCGTGGGTAAAACCTATAGTCAAAACTGGACTTTTCCATCTTCTTGGCATTCATGGAGCTGTTTACCTGCATGGTCGTCACCTTGCCTTACTTTACCCGTGCAAATGACTTGATTTACTAAATGATGAATGAGGCTATACCTGTACCATTAGCCTACCTGGTCGATCGTGTTGGTATCGGCCGAGAATCTGTTCAGAATGCTTCCCAAAGGAGTTGTCTCGAAGAGCCTGAGAGCAACACAACAGGGTAACAGTGGGTGCCACCCCGTGAGTACAATTTACAGGCAGAAAACAACCTGTCATCGTGATTGCTCCGTCTACCTGCTGTCACTGGGGCATAACTGACTAGTTAAAGGCACTGCCTGCCCCATTACCCTGATGAACAGATGCTGCACATGTGACCCCCCCCCCCAAAACACATGCACTCACAAATCCAGGAAGATGCCTACTGGATGTGTAAAGTAGAGTGTCAGGAAGTACGTAAGGAGGGAATTCCCTGTGAACGTCACAGCTTCTCATGTCCAGGGCGTGACTAGATAGTTGACAAATGATATTTTAAAATTAATACTGTAGTTATGGTCTAGGGAGGAAAGTAGGAGGAGCTTAAAAACAGGGACTATCCAACAGTTACAGTTACAGGGGACATGAAGAGCATCCACTGGCAGAGCAGCTCAGACAACTCAGTGCTTGAACGTCAAATATTCGGCCTTTTGGTCATAATATTATTGCTGTTTTAGATGTTGTGTTTCAGATTAACTTTATGGATCTCATAGAGAAATTCTTGCTCTTCAGTTATTTACATCTAGTACAGTTATTCATTTGACTGTGCTGGGAGCTAAAGTCCAGAGGAATCAGCTAATAAGATGAACTAACATTAACTGTCCTAGAGGATTTAATATCATAATGAAATATGCAGGCTTTTGTTATGATAAAATGTACTTGTTGGTTTTAGAAGATGCACACTCAAAAAACAAGCACAGAAAATACAATAATGCTTTACTTTAACTGCATCTTCATAATTCTTTCATTATGCATTCATAGAGCATTCAGTGCACCTTCATAATGCATTCAAAGAACATTCATAAGCAACATGCAATTACATCTTAACATCCTAAAATCCCTTAACAGCTTTAATATACATTAATAACAAACGTTACATGATTATACAATTATAGTGTTTGTTATTATTATATAAGGTTATTAATGTATATTACAGCTGTTAAGGGATGTTAGGATGTTGAGGTATACATACATGATGTTTATGAATGTTCTATGAATACTTTATAAATACATTATGAAGTTGTACTGAATGTTCCATGAATGCAATATAAAAGCATTATGAAGGTGCAGTTAATGTAAAGCGTTACTGAAAATCCTGTTAAAAGGGTTACAGTGAGAAACTTGTTCAAGCCCAGGGGCCATTTAAAAGTATGGGGGATATATAAAGATAAATGGACCGGGAAGGAGGCATGTGCTCATGGTGGGATGCCTGCTGCGATAAGAGAGCGGGCTGTCGGGGGTGGGTGTGCAGATCCAGCAGCACTGACCTCATGGGCGCCAGGATGATTCGGCTCAGCAGTTTGTGGTGCAGCTCCTTAGCGACACGCAGGCCTGTCCACTCCACGGCCATGGAGGTGACCAGGCACAGGCCTATGCCCAGGCAGCACAGCACGCTGAAGACCAGCAGGTAGGAGGAGTGGCTGAAGGGACAGCCCTGCGGGGAGCGGGGACAGGGCTCAGGGGGGAGCCTGGGCAGCCACAAACAATCATACCCCACGTGTCTCCATGTCTCATTCTTCCGTTTTATTTAGGCATGAAATGGACAGCAGATATAGCTTGTTATGGTTAAATTCTTAACTCCCTCTAGGTCGTTAAGTTGCCCAGGTAACGAGACAGCACTGGGGGCCTATGAACAGACAGCTGGTGGCTTCCCAGGAGAGGCTGTGCAAAGAAACAGGGCCCAAAAACACACATGAAAGCACTAAAAAGCCCCCCCCTGCACCTTCATGCTGCCATTAAGGCGGCTTTTGGCAGCGCCACTCTGCTGCATAAGTGGCCAGCTGTCAGACTCGGCTCAGATCTACGGCAATAAATCATTCCACTATTTTTCACCAGGTCTCCTATTTAGACATTATTCTAAGTCGTTTTATAGAGTGGAATACTAATGTAATTTTATAAACAACATTTGCATTCCTGAAACTTGCTGAAATCAATATTGTGATTTTTTAAGTCCAGGAGTCTACAGAACATCACTGTCACCGGCCCCCTCCGGCCGAGACAAATGATCTTTGCCAGATAAGGAACTGGGAC
Organism: Cyphomyrus plagiostoma; assembly: GCA_019775915.2. Lineage (NCBI taxonomy): Eukaryota > Metazoa > Chordata > Actinopteri > Osteoglossiformes > Mormyridae > Cyphomyrus > Cyphomyrus plagiostoma. The sequence continues at coordinate 5,276,287 of JABFEA020000021.1, read as the reverse complement.
CTGACATGCTCATAAAATGTGTGGCTAAAATCATTATTGCAATCTTTAAATGGCAGCGCAAAGTTACTCATGGGAAAAGGACATATTTTATCTCCCGAAGGTCTGCACTTTTGTTCTCAAGGGGCTCAAAATAAACACAGCAAGTTAAAGTAGACATGAGCCCCAGCCAAGCAAAAGCATTGTGGACAGTTCAGCTTTTGTTTGGACTTGAGTTTGTTGATAGCAGTGGCTGTATTTGTGGACAGAAACACAGAAGGATTGAGGAGCACACATTTCTTTTACATATTAGCGACTGCATGATGACAGACAGGTGACTGTCCTTTTGTGCTCCATGTTTTGCCCTTTTAGCCCCAACTAATGACTGTATGACTGTGGCTTTGAAGGCCCTATCTGCAGACTTGTGTGGCTGGTATCAATTAGTTATCTCCCGAAGAGGGACAGTAAGTGTGACAAATGTGGCCGGTGACTGTCCCCCCCCCCCCCGCGTTCCCAGAGTCCCTGTCGCATCTGGAGCTCAATGAGTCAGCTGACAGATGACTTGCTGAAATGGGACCTGGTATTTTGCTGGAGCCAGGCAGCTGCGAGAACTTCTATTAATAAGATCCAGGCAACCACATACCACCTGTTCTCCTCCTGACACAGTCCAGTTTGTGGTGATACTGTATAACATTCATGACATTTAAGAGATAATAGCGTGGAATTTAGATGCATCTCATCTTGCTCTCCATGAGACAGACAGATATACAGAAGTGTGCAAAAGTCAGTTAAAGAAAATTTCTAAATGATCTTCATGCTGGACTAAATCTGTTTTATGTCTGTTGAAGTGTGTCAGCTAACCCATTTCCAAACCTCTGTCACCCCAGTATTTGTTTAACTGTCACCCCAGTATTTGCGCCAACTGTCCAACATGTGTATTTTTGTATTGTATTTTTTAATTGACTACTAGTACATCTTAATTGTCTGGCTAATCCGACCTCACTGAGAAATGTAGCTAATTTGCTTAATTAATGAAAAGAGCTGGTGGTGAAATGTAATAAAAGAAGCAGTGTTGTTCTAGCCATCCAACAAAAATCCAAAAAATCTACAACTTTTCTGTGGAACACAAGAAATTCTTGTTTATTTTTTATTCTTAATTTGCATGCTAAATTGTGTCTGTTTTCTAATCAGAAATTAATTTACTACCCAGATAAATAGCTTTAAAGTTTTTCTTTGACTGCCAAAGTCATTTGCACAGGACTGTAAATATAAGTGAGAGCATGTTTCTGGGGTCAGAATTCAGGGTCAGTCGACATCAGGTGTTCCTGTAGCAACTGGGGCCTTGATCTAAAACCCGATGATTGCCAGCGAAGGAATTTGAACCGATGACCTGTCAGTCACGGGCATTAACCCGCAAAACCGTCTGGCATAGATTTAACTTCAGCGTAACGCCTGGTGACCTCTGCCCCATCCACCCCGCCTCACCCGGCCCAGAGTGCAGTTGTGCCCGACAGCCTCGATCTTGGCAGTGATGACGTGGGAAGTCCAGTGGGCTAGCCAGTAGTCGATGGCCACCATCAGCGAGTGCTTGGCCAGCTGGGAGAGAAGTAGCAGCAGGAGCAGCAGTAGGCCGGCTGAGGTCAGGTAGGTGCCGCACGCCCTCCAGGGAATGGCCGCCCTGTGGCGCAGCACCTGGGACAGGATGTCCTCCTCGTCGCTCTCGCTGACCTCCTCCTCTGGGGGGCACCAGAGTGAACAAAAAAACCATAAGAGAAAGTTTTCTACTCTAATTATAAAAATGTAAACAAAATGCATCATACAGCAACCCTACAGATTACCTGAAAGGCAAATCATTTATTAAGATATCTCAGCTTAACTCACGGTGTCTGTTTTGTTCGGTTTTTGTTTTTATTCTAAATTGCAGCCAGAAAATCACTAATAAAAAGCACTTCAAACTACCGTAGGTCGCCTCAAATTACACAAGGAAGTGGAAATATAATTAAATGATGAGGCCTGGCCTGTCTCTATTAAAATACGATGATTGCAGACTGAATAAAGAGAATACTTAGAAGATACAGCACTCCTGGAGGGAGATGATTAAATGCCAACCATTTAGTCTGTTACTGAGTCATGGGGGATGTGTTTTGCACCTGCAACACCTGTAAGCTTTAAATGGTGTCAGAGCTCCCAGGTGCTAGATTCCGGAAGCACAGATATTTAGGTGCAGGTCAGGCTTTCACACTGATGTTCTAAGAATCTCGATCACTGTTATCTTTACTTCGCTTTCTTTGTCACAGACAGCCTTTATAGTTCTAGTACTGCTAATCTGAGGTTTAAACTAAAGCCCCCAAAACTGCCAATTGTCTCTATTTAAGGAAAGCTGTTCAATGCAAGTGTGCTAAGTGCTAAGTGTAAGTCTGCTTCAAATGCATCATGTGAGATATTGCATTATGAATAGATGGTGTTGATGATTTCCCTTAGGACACCAATGAATTGACGTGGGAGTTGTAAACTCAAGACAGAGAGTCAAGCCAGGTTCTTCCTACATTTTTAATCCCTCACATGTACAGCTTATAAGAATGCGTGTTTCCAAACCAAACAAGGGAGAAGGCACTGCAACACAGATCATAGCCACAAGTCACCATGCCTGAGAAACGCCATGACATCATGCAGTGGAAGTGTGAGGGAACCAGGGAGAAGCGAGCGGCATGGCGGTGAAGTCAACAGCAGAAGGGATGGAGCTCAAGCAAAGCAGAGAGCTTCACACCCAAAGGCATTCAGAGCACCACATATCTCTGTCGCACCTGTGACAGCACTAAGAGCAACACCGGTTGCTGGAGAGACCCCCCAAGTGTCCACACAGACGTGCCACCAAGACAGAAAAGACAGCACATGTTAAATAACACGTCCTGGAGCTAAAGACACCAACGACTCCTAGACAACATTCAAAGACAACAACAGACCAACAAGTACATGAGACCAGACACAGCTAGGACTAAACCTACATAAAAGTAATAGGTAAAAAGTTCTATGAAACATTTGGCAGATTTTAATTATGACAAAGTATATTGTTGCTGTAAAACTAGAACTTGTTTTGAGTGGAGATTTGGAGTTGAAAGCAATATGAACAATAGATTTTAAGTAATCCATTCTGAGCTAAATGTAAAGCATATGTCTCTATATGTCTATCAAATACATGTCAGCTATTTTTTTACCTTCATCTCCATCTTCTGTTCTCAGTGCCTCCCTGGAGTACATGGCTCTCCGTAAGTTCTTTCTCTCCAGTGCCGTCAAACTCTCAGTCACTGTCTCCTGAGAGCACAGCACAATGCTTTGAGAAGAGATGAAAGGGGAATTCGCACACACAAAATGGAGTCTTATAAAAATATGTAGATTAGGTGACGTCACGCAAACCATTCTATATGAAGGTTTGGTGCACATGATTAATTCCGGAGTCTGATTGAGTAATTATTTCAAAGCTTGAAGAACGATGAAGTCCTTTATCTGTTTCCTTAGGCTGCATTTGCAGTAGGTGAATTTGTGGTTGAACTGGCATTGGAGTGGACTTCCTCTCTACTCAGAGGAAGCTGTTTCACCTTCTCAAACTCCTGGTCCTGCCGATGCATTAGGGTTTTCCACTGCTCAAACAGCTCGGGCTCAGAGTTCTGGATGTCTTTCAGGGTCCCCTCTGTCTGAATGGTACCATCCTTCATGGCGATTATCTGAAGCAGAAACGGGTGAAAGGCTCACTATAGAGAGGATTCCCTCACCCGTCAATCAAAACCCTTTTCACCAAATGTGGGCGTGGTGGCCCCAGCTGACACAGATATCCTGACACTGCTGGTGCTGAGCGGATGCTGAGAGGCGGAGCAAACGTGCGTCGCTCACCCAGTCAGCGTGGGGGAGGTACTGCAGCTTGTGAGTGACTAACACCACTGTCCGCTTCTCCTCCCTCAAAAGTTTGAGGATTCCCTCCTGCATCAGGTGGTCGCTCAGGTGGATATCCAGGGCTGAGAAAGGGTCATCCTAAGAAAGATGGGAGGGAGGGGGGGTGAGATCATGTAGTAGGGAACCCCTTCATGTCCAGGCTACATCTGTATGATCAGTAAAGCTGAGCAAGGTTTAAGCAGACAAATGCAATCCAATACTGAGTATGTATATACTGCTGTATGTTGTGGCTATGTGGGCCAGTTAAACAACACAGTTTATCTCTCTGTTTTGAGGACCAAGTGCCCAGCACCATCTAATCAATAATGCCACCTTCTGTTGTGACATTAGCATCTGCTGGAAATGGGAGAGCATAGCCAGGGGAACAGAGTGAGTCACAGCTTTGTGGGGACACTACTGACTACAACATGTGTCAGTCACTAAGCAGAAAGCCAGAGAGGCTGAAGAAAAATAACACAGTCTGCGTCGACGGCATTATGCATTTCCCGATGACCTCTGTTTGGGCAACACGGGGAACGTGAACCTGGAGGATGACGACGGAGAAGCGATAAGAGGCCTCCACTCACCAGGAAAACCACATTAGTCTGCTGATAGAGCGCTCGGGCTACGCTGATGCGCTGGCGCTGTCCTCCAGAGAGAATGATCCCCTGATGGAAGGAGGGAGAGACTGAGCAACAAAGCAGCTCAAACAGCACAGGTTACAGTGTGAATGTGAGGAAAAGCTAAGTGCTGGTGCTTTAAATGGGATGACATGAATGAGGGCGGGTCTTCACAGTCATCGTGTCAGATAATCATGGTGTCCGTTGCACACCATGAATCCGTGCAACGCCCACTGTTTGATATCAGGTTTTGATTAATGCAAAAACTCTCTAACATGATTAGAAATGTGTCTATACATGGACACGAGGATGACACCATTGGGTAATGGTTTGTTAATCGTCCACCTTTACGTCATGACAAAGGGCTGCCCCGTGTCCTGCTCTAACCCCCATGTCTCATACTGGGTTGGCGCTGAATTTATTCTTTTTTAATGATGTTACCTAATTGTTAGATGGTTCCCCATATTATGGACAGACGCTGAAAGCAAATACAATGCAGGCAGCAGCTACAGAGAATAGTCTGACAGACAAATAAATAATCTGCATAATGGGGTGTATTATGAAGGCATCTTTATATATTTGTAAATGTTTAAGCAATTTACTTCATAGACTATCCATTTATCTTGTAACGTTCACAGTGTTTGCAGTGAGATTATGAGCGTGTACACATGAGTGAGGGTATGCATATGGAATTAGATGGCTTGTCGCTGAATGAAAACTGACCCGTTCTCCAATCTCTGTCTGGTCCCCCTGTGGTAGTATGTCTATATCAGGCTGCAGAGAACAGGCATCGATGACAGTTTTGTACCTGGGGAACACGCGTGTGATAATGATGACGGAGAATTTCCAAAGAGTGCAGGAAAATAAGGCTCAGGAGTTACGGGGTGAAGATTACACTCACATTTCAAGGAATTTTAACTGGAAGCCTTGATAGTATTGAGTCAAACACCAACCAGCCTATTTTGCAATTATTTATATGACATTCTCCAAATGATTAAAGTTTACAAAAAGATTGCTTTGTAATAAGTAGTACAATTATTGCTCAAAATACTATCGTAAGTAGTATCGTAACTACTTTTTAGGAGTTAAATACTAGTTTATATAGAAATAATCATGCTCCTTTGCTATAAACATTTGTCTCAAAAGCTCTGTCTTCAGAGAGTCCTTGTGTTTTTAAATACCATACATTTCAGGGGATATAAAGGAGAGATGAAGTACACTGGCACAATTCAGCTGGAATTTTGAATAAATTTCCTGCAAAGCCTGCACCGTGTAAAATTTAACAGAAAACTGACTGACATTAACACTTGTGACTATATGTGTACCTCATTCTCTCCCTTACACACTCTGTTAAACACTCACAGGGTCACTATATTACAGAAAATGAGTGGGGGAAGGGGGGGGCACAAGGCAATTACGGGCAACTTGCTTTAGAAACGCCGTGGACATCAGAAGCTGCCCACAGGCAGTAATTGCTAATTTTGGGGGGGGCGCCTGCAGAGCAGCAGGTATCACCACAGCAACACGGCAGAGTTTACGTTCGACCTCTTTTCCAATCCATTAAGCAAAAAGGTAGTATGATAATTAACGTGGATAGCACAGATTTTTTTTCCTCAGACGCCCTTTGGAAAACACGCAGTAAATGCAGTTTTCTTCAGCATTGACCACCCTGGACCTGACAGGCAAATGTAAATTATGGGCTTCATAAACCTTAATTGATTCAAATGTAACTGTTGGCTGAATGAATCACACAATTATAGTCACATTGAGCAGAACATGTGAAGGAATCGTAATTAACCATTTTGTTTCAGCCTCTAGACATTAAACCACTATAAAACAGTGGCTGAGTAATCTATACTAATTTACTTAGTTTTGTTTCATTAGTCATGCACATTGAACAGAGGGAATTATATGGTGTACATATATTGCCTTCAGGTGTATTTTAAGTATAATCATTGTTATTAAGTAATTCATCCTTTAGAAGCAAACTTGGAAAATGGCGGGCTGTATATTCGCATGTGGTGGCTTACTGGTTAGGGAAGTGCACTTGTGATGGAAAGATTGCTGGTTTGAACCCCCGACCAGCAAGGCACTGCTGAGGTGCCCTGAGCAAAGTACTGCTCCCCGGGTGCTGAATTAGCTGCCCCCTGTTATGTCATGATGTCATATATGGGTTAAATGCAGCGGACATATTTTGTTGTGGTGTGTCAGCAATGGCTGCTGGTTTCTAAATTTTCACATTGAGACTTCAAAACCTGGGCTAATTCCAAGTGGCAATTCTTCAATTGTGTCATTAATTCAAAATGAATGGCTTAAATGAGACTAAAGCCAGAATGCACAGCAGAAGATGCAGTGGGACTCCCTGAACTACATGCACTTGTGACTCTAGCAGGGAGCAAAATGTCAAATTACTGTTGTCTGGTCCAACGTCGTTGGACAGAATGAGGTGCTGTTACCTCTGCTTGTTTAAGGGCATTTCGAAGGTGATGTTCTCCACAAGGGTGGTGTTCAGGAGCCAGGGCTTCTGGGAGGCGTACGCCACAGACCCTCTCTTCCTGTCAGCAAGAAACACAACACCAGGAAGCTCTAAATGATGAGCTGGCAAGCCCAGAACCTTTCAGAAAGATCCCTCCTCTGCTGTATCGACACTGGTAGATTTCGGGCAAGCTGAGCCGTGTAAGATGAAGGATTTGAGTAACGCTGAATTGGCGCAAATGATTTGAACTAAGCACTGACACTGAATAATTTAAAGTCTTCCTGGATTATGCTTGTATCTTTTGGGAAAGAGCACTTGGTATTCTACTGCAGCATAGCACAGAAAAAAAGTTCAGTCTGAAAATTAGTTTTACCTGGAATCTCCTTCTACAGCTGCATCTTTATCTGACGGGCTGTGGAACACACATAAAATAAATTCAGAAACATTTAATAATAAATGCTCTATATGTTTAATGCTTCTCTACAGCCATTTCTTAAAGAGCTGCTGATGAAGACTAATACGAATCAAACGTCTATTAAGTTCAATGCTCCAAAGGTAGTAATTTCATATATCATAAGACATGGTATCTTGAAGTATACAAGGCACGTGTACGTTTTTATAGAACCTTCTTTCTGCCCATAAGTGACATGTCTCATATCTCCTTGCCTTTCATTCCGCTCCAACGAGAGAGGAGCCTTCTCTGTGATCTTGTCAAGGGGACTGTCACTAATGTGACAGTGACACCATTCCCCTTGCATGTCTCTCATTATCTTTGGTTTGGTCAGATCACAGGGACATGTGTGCAGTGGTATTTCAGTAGTGCTGTCAGACACTTTCTGGTGAGTTGTGCACGAGAATTGCTGACGGAGACGGATGCTTGTGAACTGCTTAATAAAGTGGCTTTCAAACCATCAGCCAAGCAGAAATGATCAAACAAGTGTTACTTCAATGGAGATACTCTCACTGTCACTTGAGCTTATCTACTGTTGCCCCGAGAGCTTCAAATTAATACAAAGGTGAACAAGAATGGTTCTCTGTCACAATGGAAGACGTACCTTTCATCTTCTGAATCTGGGTCAGACAGACTGTAAATGGGACAGAGCAGTGCTGATTAGGTAGAAGTTCACAGAAACTGCAAGGACCAGATGAATTTGAGACTATTCAAATCAAATCAAACGAGCTTGTATTGTTTTACAATCCGCCCCTGTGTTTTGGGTATTCATTGTGCTCCCCCAGTTAAGTGTAGATTCTACGTGTGTTCTAGGTGTGTCAGTCTGTCTCGGATGATAAGGCAGGTGCATGAGGAGCCTGCCATATGTTTGATGAGCTGCTCTCGCCGTGTCGTGCTTCTGACATGACTGGCAGTGGTCCTGCCCTGCTGTGTCCTCCCTGCCCCTTTGATTTGTCCTTGTTATATAATTTAATTTCCATATTTTTTATTGGGCTGGAGGCAATTTTTTGTTTATTAGATTTGTTTTGTTTTAGGTGGCAGTGGATTTGGGTCTGACCTCATATTGCGGGGAGGCTTCGCTGTTTCTTTCTGTTTGTTGAATTCGTTTTGCCTCAGAACCAGTTCATTCCAGCACCAGTTACATGCTTATGAAGAAAGTAGGCAGTAGATAAAGAGAACTTCAGCTTGCAGCCATTTCTTTGTTTTGGCCTTTTTCCATGTACAGGCAAGGAAGGACTTATTTTTCATTTTGTTTTAGAAACAGTGACCCCTAACCACTAAATGTACGAACTGCCCAAGAAAATGGCAGGCTTGAAAATATAAGAATTAATATGATATATGATAATATTACAGTAGCTTCACCAAAAAAAAAATTTTTGTTAAAAGTTCACTGCTGAGAAGCCTGTCTTTGCACATGCTTATTAGCTTGTTAGCTATTTTTATCTTGGGGCCCTGATCGCAGATACCTCACCTCCTCTGTAGACCCCTTAACTGGAAATGCAGGTGGTTTAAAAATGGGGCCCGTGTGCCTAAAGGTGATGGACAAGCTGACGTTTGAGATCCCTGAGGATCCATGTCTGCATATCAGGCCAAATGTGGGTCGATTGAAGAAATGGGAAGTCAACTCGGTAGAGAAAACCAGCATGGTTTAGAGCAGATTATGGTCCATTTGGTGGAGTTCTAAAGAGGCTCCCAGCCCTGGGAATATTTATCTCTAATGACCCATTCATTACATCCCTTTCGGTTTAAAGTGGCACCAATAGGTCTGTGTGCCAGAACAGGATAATTAAATAATTACAGACTATGTCAGCTTCTGTTTGTTTTTGTTGTGTTGACTTTGCAACTAAAAAGGTCAATCCTAAAATTGTATGTAATTCTGAAGTGTTTAGGTTTTTTTTGGTTAAAAATAGCTTGAACAATTGTGGCAATAGTTCCTTTCTGCACCCTAATATCAACAGAACCACACAGAAAATACAGCACCTCATTCCTTTGCTGTGCTACTGAACTATTCCTGAAGCTTATACAGAACATATATACCATATAAGATCTAAACCCTTGGTTTAATTCATGCAGTTGCTATATTGGAACATGACGCTCAAACAATATGTCACGCAACTGTTTGATGAGGACGACAAGTGAAAAGGATTATTGTGTTCCTTTATTTCACAACAGAGACATTTCTGCTTTTGTAGTATTGCTATTTCTGGAATTTATTTATTTTTGGTTATTTGTTTTGTTATTTTGCTTTCCTAATCCGTGCAGAAACATGCAGAACTGCCATGTTCCGGAAGCCTCCGCGGTCTCATTTACCACCAGCCATTTGTGTCACTTAAAAGCAATAGAAGGAGGAAGCTGCATAATTGGCACCTTCATTATCTGTCATTTTGATAAACTTGATAAGGTGTGTGTTAGACAGACAGTAAAAGGGTGGAGTCTTGTCAGACTGCTGATCTTGGCCAGAGAACAGAGGATGTACAGGCCTGGTTATAGGCCAATACCACTCATCAATACCTGACAAAATGTTATCAGCAGAGAATGGGGGAAATCCACACCCACATCGCAATTACAAATAGCACAGCAACCCAGATTTGACTTCCCCATCTATATCATAACGCAGATGGTCTACTAAAGGAGACCGATGTTGGGCTTAAGTGTCATTCAGAGGGGCTGAAAAAGCTTTTATTTTATTACCGCTGGTTCATTCCGATAAGGCTAGCCAGTCTCTCATAGAGCACAATCCACCTGACACTGATTTTAGCTTGGTTTTTATAGACAAAAGATGTTTGATTTCCATAACAGTCGTATAAAAAGTCACTTTTCCCAAGTGAATTCTCTGTCAGCCAGATATTAAGATTTACAGAGATTGAAGTACCATCGGTTCCCCTGCACATGCTTGGAAAATAACATACTACTTTATTGCCTAATTGAATTCCATTCATAAATTGGAAAAATGATGAATGTTTACTTAAAATGGCAACACTGTTGGTAATGAATCGGCCTTTAAAGCTACAATATCTTATTTCCCATTGAAAACTAAGGCAAGTGCTTTGGTAAGCTCCCTTCATCAGCAGCGCACAGCTATAACCTGACAGAAATGTCCAGACAGTGACAGTGACAATGTACACTTGGGCTTTTGTCTTTAATATCAGCTTTTAGATGTAGATTTCAAAGCCCAACTTATACTAAGTTACGATGCCATGGGTTCTTTTGGGGACTTAAAAAAAACTGGTCACATTCTGAAGGAAGTACCCTTGAATATTCCAGAAAGGAACAAGCCGGTGTTACTGCCTACAATCTGCTGGGAGCGTAACATCAGGGACAATTTACCATTTAACCTGACATAAGACACTTTATGGTATTTATTAGTTTGAGCGATCTTAATTAGTTTGAATGTGAAGAATGGTCCCGCAGTGTGATAGTGCTTATATTCCTATAGCCAAATAAAAACATAAAATACTCATTGCATGGGAATTTAATATTAACACACCACATGCTGCTGCTAATCCATCAATTTGATTTTATGGATTGACTTTCTGCTGTTTCCCCTGCTGGTTTGACTTAACTTATAGCTTCTTGTGCTTGATACCAGTTTCAAGTGAGTTATATATGGAAATAACAGGACTGGAGTGGCTGGGCCAGTGTCCTCAGATCTCCACATTCGGGGGGTTGAATCCCACCTCAGCATATCCAGCATGGGAATCTTCTGGGTATTCCGGTGTGCTCCCATAGTTATGTTAGTCAGCTTCTCTAAATTGCCCATAGCAATTGATCACATATGTGTACATGTGTGTGTATAGGTCCCTGATATCTAGAAAGGAGCAAATCAAAGATCTATATTTTAAATGCAGACCAGAATTAAACTGGCACTTAGAAAGCAAAACATTTTGGACTAGATTCCACCTCTTACCTGTTCCAGGTGATGGTCCCAGAGATTTTCTGCATCTCCCCCAGTGCTGCCAGCAGCAGTGAAGATTTTCCACAGCCCACCTGCCCCACGATCATGGTCAGCTGACCTGCGATACATACACACACCGACATTAATATGTTTGAATATTTGCAAATGAAATATAAAATCAAACAACTTAATGGCTCAAATGTAGCACCTTACCGAAGGGAATTTTTATGTCTATGTTTGACAAAGTTGGGGCTCCATCTGTCCAGGTGAAGTATCCACTTACTATCTGTGGAGATCACACAGACAAACACAATGTGACAGGTCCCCTCTGATGATGGACCCCCTTTCTGACCTTTCATAATGACCATCTGTCTCAGTGGAAATTGGTTAACGAGTTAGCCGGACAGAGCAGGTTTAGAACCAAATGATACGGACTGAGCTTTAATTATGACTTTATAAGGTTAAATAACAATTTTAGTGAGATGTTGTGAAGGATTTTGTAGGCATCTTTATGTTAAGTAAAACCATAGTATACTTACTAACAGTCAAAATCTGAATTAGGACATAGAGGTAAACTATTTCAAGCATTCTTTTAATGTGACAATTCCTTAATTTTTATTGAAAATGGACACAAAACCCTATAAATATGTCCTGTGATCTTACTGACTGCATTCCACGCGTATCTAATTCCTGACACTTGCCTCAACAACGTCTCTAATGAGGTGAAGCTGCCAGATATACATTATCAAACACATGTCCAAACACAGTCCAACACTTGGGGCTGTGCAATGCGCAAATATAAGCCATACTGAAAATCCGCTCTCAAGGGTTATCTGCACTATCTGGCAGAATTGATACTAACTTTGGCATGTACAGTAGTGCCCACCTAAATTGAAACACCGACAGGACTTCTCAAGTGCCTTATTGAAATCATTATCCAACAAGGGATGTCTGTTAATATCAAGAACACAAAGACTGTACTTGAGGTCTTGGCAAGAGTGATCTTGCCTTCCAAGAATGAACTTGGGGCGCAATGAATCATGGGATTAGTCTTGTTTGTCAAGGATGCAACCAATATATATGTTTGGGGCAAGAACGACATCTCAAGATTTTTACCGTCCTCTGTACTTTTGTTCTTGAGTATTGGAACTGGTCTTCGGAAATGAAAGATGAAATAAAACACGAGAACACAAGTATGGTCAAGTATGCATATTAAAAAACACCCATGGTCTTTGCAGCATTTTGGTTCTGTTAGCTTACATAGCTAACCACTTAACCCAATATACCTCCTAGTTGTACCATCCCCTTGCTTAGCTCACCTTGATGCACATATTACCCTCCTGGCTTAGGGGAACTTCACAGTCATGTTCCCTCTGAGGTCTGTAGTTATTCCAGTCTTCCCTGGTTGGATGCTTCCGGTTCACCACCTTCAAGGGCTACCACAGCCCAACATAAAAACCCAGAAGTATCTCAGCTATGTTTACATACAAATACAGTATTTGTAATTCAATTAGGCTATTGAGAACAGTACACAAAGAGATGGGGATCTGAGCACAGGGCAGGCTAGAGGAAATCAAGAAGGCCAAGGATAATTCTATACTCACAACTGCCTGGTATGCATTATTATGACCAGAGCTTGTGGGAATGATGCCTTTTGGATCCTGCTCCTCGCCTATCTCCTCACTGGAGAAGAATTCGCTCAGCTTCTGCACACTGAAGAAGCGGAAAGCAGCTTGACTTAGAATGAGTTTTCTTTTTGAACAAAGTACCTGGCTGTAACTTTTGTTTTTCGTTTTCCTCCCCAAACTCCGATGTTGACTTGGTCTAACTCTTCAGAGCGGGGCTGGGCAATCATATCCAGAAAGAGCTGTTGTGTATGCAGGTTTTCACCACAACTGACTGATTACTAAGTACAGAATTTATTAGCTGAAGTGTCCTCACACCTGGGTTTGAATAGCTGACCTAAAGGTGATCCCAAAAACCTGCACATACACCAGCCCGTTGTGGATAATTTTGCCCACCCTGTCTTAGAGATCTGATTTTGAATGTGCTGACTCTTGCATTGTCTTTGAAGATGTTGGTTTTATTCCACCATCTCAAACTTGTTTATTGTTGACTTCCGTCGCTGAAACTCTATAGGTGTTTAAGCTGACACAGCTGTGAAGAGGACAGGGAGGTGTGTCCTTTTGATGATGATCTTTACTGTGCCACAACATTACAAAAATAGACAGAACTTCATGTGGCTCTCAGCCTACTGCAGGGAGCCCGGGCAC
>JABFEA020000021.1:5246164-5262569 GCA_019775915.2 Cyphomyrus plagiostoma | reverse complement strand
CGTCGCTGAAACTCTATAGGTGTTTAAGCTGACACAGCTGTGAAGAGGACAGGGAGGTGTGTCCTTTTGATGATGATATCCCCTGCGTCTTTACTGTGCCACAACATTACAAAAATAGACAGAACTTCATGTGGCTCTCAGCCTACTGCAGGGAGCCCGGGCACTTCTTAAAACAATTTACAGTGTGGAAGGGGAAGAGGAACAGGACACCCTCTGGAGATGCCACCAACAGCGGCAGCTGTGCTCAGGACTGCAGTGCCTGTGCTATTTTGTCGGCTGCGTATATCCAGGGAGCAGCTAATCCCATGTGACTGAAAAACGATGGAGCACAGTGATGAATCTCGTGCTTGCCAGACAGAGACATGATATGGGTAAAACGCAGAAACATTCATTTTGGAGCAAATTGATCCACACTAATGGAAAATAAGGTCAGTTGACACAGGTGCTTCACAGAGATGGTATGCATGACTAAAGCTTATATCTGTCATATGCATTTAGTCCACGTGTCCCAGTAGGGCCATAAAATTGCAACACAAACATTAATTGCGGGGTCCAAACATAGATGCTAAGACACAGCTTCTGCAGAGCTTTCTGTCTGACAAGAAAGGTTTCAGGGATGATTACTCAGCTGCGATGCTGATATAAGGACCTATATCACAATAAATCTTTCATGGCTACAGTATTTGATTTTCTGTAGGCCACAATAAAACAAGGTAATCTTGAATTATTGCACTGGATTATACCCACTGAATGGGATTACAGCAACTCAAAAGGTCAAGTTAAATTAATGTGACCAATTTCAATTTCTCCTCCTCCTTCATGCATCAAACTGCTATTATTAATTTGTTTTTTTTTTTTTTTACTTGGCAGTGCTATTTACTGCACAAAACATTGTAGCTGCAGGTCTAACAAAGGGCAAATTTGTATTGAAGTACTCTATTAGCTTCAGTCAAGCATGGTGTGGAGCACTTTCAGCCTTTCATATTTAAAAATACACACTCCTCTATCAAATATTAGACTGACACCCTAACAATAGGCTGACTCTCCCTCAAACCATGTTATAATAATAATGACACTTTATTGATCGCCGTGGGGAAATTCTCTTTGCACCCACCCCATGCTCTCCATGAGTGAGAGCAAGCTGGGCAGCAAGCCTCAGCGGTGCCCATGGAGCTGGGGGTTAGGGGCCTTGGTTAAGGGCCCACAGACATGTGACTATTCTGCCAAAGTCTGACATGAAGCGGGGACCTTCCAATCGCAGGTACAGAGGCTTTAACCCGCTGGGCCACACGCTGCCTCTTACGTCACTGATACAAGAACACGTAGGAGAAAAATGGAAGATTTGCTTTAGCACAATCATTTATTTTGGATCCTGCGACTTGCCGTACAGAACCTACAGTTCTGTCAGCTCAGAAAAGCAATGCGGTTTCTCTCAGGAAGAGACCTCCTTGTAGTTCCACCCACATTGTTGGTTTTTTTTCCACCAAGGAGTTTCCTCGTTTGTGAGAAAAAAATGGGAACAACAACAAAATGGGAAGCCTGTGAGAACAGCCTGGTGCAAGACGTGCGAGATCACATGGAGTGACCCTTTGTGAACGTCACTTTACGTCACAGTGTTACTGTGCTGAACTTTGGTAATCACTGAGGATATGAGACTTCTTAGGTGGTACAGTGCTTCACGAGCTTAGGCATAAACATACCCATAATGCATCAGTATGGTTTTTTTTTCAGTATGTTTTGACATTTAACCCTTTAGAAACACTTAATGATAATGATGATGGAAATGATGTACAATTACCTGCTTTTATTATGGAGCGACAGGCATGATATGTCAACACTGGATGGACACATGCCAAATATTTTCTAGGCAACTATTTTGATGATATGCTTGGAAAGATTTGGTGTTTTGAAAAATTTACAACACAGACCTGAGGTTGATGGTCCCAAGACCTTGTCCAGCTTCAAAAACACACTATATGTCTGTCGTACATTACAAAAAAGGTTAGCGCATGCTCACTTACCTGACCAGGGCTTTCACAGTGGAGCGCACAACGCTGGAGAGCATGAAGAGGGGCGAGACCAGGATATGGAAGAGGGACAGGGAGGCAAAGGCAACGGCAGGGGAGAGGTCCGAATCCTCCGACAGGTGCACATGGACCACAAACGTCTGCAGAGAGCACAGCAAATGAAAGAAAACACAAGATTCAAAATGCTGTGTGACTCTAACCCCACACTCTTCCCAGTGTATGTAGGCTAAGTTTCTATCATAACCTCAAACATCTATAAATAAGACAGGGTTTATGCTTGTTTGTGATGACAATTAAACAGCGTCCTTAAAATGTCTTTGGAAATTATTTAAACAGGTCTGGCAGTCTGCCAGCAATTCAGCAGATCTTAACGGGAAACAGCAGCAAACGGACATCCGTCACTGAAGAAACTAAAGGGGATTTTCACAAGAAGCACTGCCTTAGCTAACCTTACAAACTCAACCTAAAGGCGAGAGAGCTAGGGGCCGCCAGACACACATTTGACCTCATACTCACAGTAAGAACCGCCGCTATTGGGATTGCTGCATTCATGAAGACTGAAAAAACAAACAAACAAACAAAACGTTTGTGTTGCAAAATCAAAGACAGGTCTGGCACAGACAGGAGATCACAATAATGGTAAAGGTTTGCCTGAATATTAATGTTCATTGAAGGTTACTATCTTTAGCTCGCGGCCTCGGATTGAACCTCTGAAATCCTTCTCGCTAATGTTTTTTGTCAGGAAACGGTCCAGAAGGCTCACTGGAGACAGACGTGTAGAGGGCGAAGGCCTTCAGGCTGGTCAGCTCTTTCTGCCGCGTCTCGTCCACGCTATCACGGAAGATGTGCTCCCAGGCATAGAGCTTCAGCAGCTTAATGCCGCGCAGTAACTCGTTGGTTTTCTTCAGCCGCTCGCTGGAGTATTCCTGTGGGGGAGGGGAACGCAGGACCTCGAACATGCTGGAGATGCACGTATAGCATGTATGCCCCAAACATGCATGTACACTCACAAACACACTAGAATGTGGTGCCATTGGTGAAAAATTCAATCTGCTTGATCTATTTTTTGGTGATCCTCTCTTTCCTCTCTATTAGTGATACTATAGAGCAGGAGTGGGCAACCTTATCCAGAAAGGGCCGGTGTATATGCGGGTTTTCGCTGCAAGCTAGATTACTAATTAGGGGATTGGTTGGCTGAAGAGTCCTCACACC
Organism: Cyphomyrus plagiostoma; assembly: GCA_019775915.2. Classification (NCBI taxonomy): domain Eukaryota; kingdom Metazoa; phylum Chordata; class Actinopteri; order Osteoglossiformes; family Mormyridae; genus Cyphomyrus; species Cyphomyrus plagiostoma. The sequence goes on along the minus strand of JABFEA020000021.1, from coordinate 5,259,330 downwards.
TGGGTTTGAACAGCTAACCTACAGGTTATCCCCAAAACCTGCTTACACAACGGCCCTTTGTGGATAAGATTGCCCACCCCTGCTATACAGGATAATCATTCAGTTGAGCATAAAGGATGAGTCAATATTTGCCCGCCGAAATGGGTCTTGAATGTGTGGTTTCCTTGGTATGGCAAGCAGCCAGCAGGCCTCATGGATCTGTTTGCATTGGAAAGCCAGGTGGGGGGGGGGGGGGAGATGATGAGCGGACGCACTCACCAGTGTGCTCTTCTGCGCTTGGGATAGCTTGGTGGCCACGAAGTACTGCACTGGGGCCAGGACGGCGATGACCGTGGCCCCGATCAAGGCACTTACTCCCAGGAGGTAATAGAGGAGGATGACTCCGACGATGATCTGGAACAGCGCGCACAAGGACATGAGGCCACCCGTAGTCTCCCTCCGCCAGCTTCAATCACAGCTGCAGCCTTGAGTTCCCTCTGACCTTCAGGGTCTCATTGAGAATAAAGTAAAACTCGCCCTTTGGTGACTCGAAACACAATGTACGCAGCTGTTGAATGTTGAAATGTTATACAGCTGTACTACGGCATTGGCTTGTATTTAAAAAACATATAGTTACATTTTACGGTATAGAAAAAGTAGATATGCCTTAAATTGTATCATCTAAATGGCAACATATAGTAATCCTCAACCTTTTCTTACCATCTGGTACACATTTAAGATGAAAATGATTCAAAATTGAATCAAAATTGGCTATATTCAGGCAGTATTATATGTATCATGTATCACATCAGTGTGCACTACAATAGACTGGCAGCCCATTTAGGTTATCCCCCCTACCTTATTGTAGGTTCAGCGTGATTAAGTACTGCATAAGCCATTAGAGAGGATGGATGGATGAAAGGCAGGGCTCTCCAACTCCGGTCCTGGAGAGCTGCTGTCCAGGAGGTTCTCTATTCTACGTGTGTTCTGATGAGTGGGTAAATACCAGGAACAGGTGTGGCTCATTAGAAGCCAGATAGAATAGAGAACCTACTGGACAGTAGCTCTCTGGGACTGGAGTTGGAGACCCCTGATGTAAGGTGTAATAGTAAGGCATAAATAAGAGATGAGTACTATACTGGAAAATACCTTGTGGTTTGGAATCAGATGATATTTGGCTATCACAGTAAGACTCTGGGTTATTCGAGGACATAGACGGAATTACATCTTCTGTATGCCCTCCAGCCATTATTCACTGTACTTCCTCAGTTAATGTGAGGAGTTCCCAATCTTGACATGGTCCAGATCTGGGTGGATAGTTAAGGTCCAGAAAGTCAAAATCCAGAACAATATTTTGCTTAATCCAACCGGTTGAGCATAAACAGTTATAGTCACAGAGGACTCAGCTGGTTGGTTGAAACAAAAAAGGACTGGATTTTTACTTTCTGAACCTGAACTATCCAATTCTGACATGGTCAAAACTGAGACCAGGAAATGCAGTTGGATTAAACTGCACCCACCATAGACTCTAACATTAGCAAGCGCATGTGGCATGTTACTGAATTCACTGCTTACTTCCACTGCCTGTTACATTACAGTTCATGATGGGTTCCCTCCGCTGCATGAGTCTGTCGCATGGTAAAATTTATATGAATGCTAAATGAGTTCATATTCATGCATGTTTTATTTTACCTCACTGAAGTAATATCTGCTAATATTAAAGCCACCCCCTGTCCTTCTCGGTCATTGATCTAAGGCAAGATTCTGAAAGTAGAGATTCATATTTATTCACTAAAGTACAAAAGACCCAGTAGTTATATCTGGAATCTGTCAGTATTCAGCAAAACATGACTTGTGAAGGCTGGAGAGAATGTACAGCAAATTTAATTTCAGTTTTAAATCGCATTGAAAATTAAAACAGCATAACAGAAAATCTGTGTGAATTAAATTACAGCGGAATACAAAATTAAGTATATTGGCTAATTCAATTTAGGGAAGGAACTACATTTTTCTTAATTACATCTTAAAATGTGAAATGATGTTTTCCAGCAGCGAACTGTGCTGTAGTTCAGCAGTTTAACAATTTATGGCACTAAGTACACGATTTTATAGATGAGTAATAAATGACTAATAAAACAGTAGAGATGGAGGGATGGATGGATGGAAACAGTGATGATATCTGCAGCTGTGACATACTTGAACTGGCATGGCCCATAGGTTTGGACAAAGGAAGAAGAACCACATCAGCTGGTTGGTATCTATGGCCACCAGGTTGCAAATCTGGCCCACAGTCATCTCCCCCATGGACATGTTAGAGGTGCACAGGCGCATGATCTTGTTGTAGATCTTCAACTATAAATATGGAAATACCACAGGTAACCATTTGTAGACCATCTGGCGTTGCGGAGCAGCCACACTGTATGAACGTGAGTCATGCGTACCTCCAAGGCCCCCCTCAGGTTGATGCCCGTCTCGATAGCCACGTAGTACGAGGCTTGGAGAAATGTCCTCTGGAGGAGCAGAGCAAAGAAGAGCAGGACAGCCAGCACATAGGCATTTGCCAGGAACTCTTGCGAGGAGATGAAATAGATCCCCAGCAGCTTCACCTGCAGCAGAGCAAACCAGGTCCAGAGATTTGTCAATGTGGCTTCGAGCGCTGGCCTGAAACTACTGGATGACGATGGGCTTATGAGGGTGAAATGGCCCTTAGAGAACATGCTCTATGGCTCACAGACTAACTCACGACTCGAAAATATGCCTATAATAATTATGTTAAGTGATGAAGGAGTACTTGGTCTACCATGTACAATGTGAGAGGGCTTTCCAAGAATCATTATTTGTTAACTTGATATGGTTTAAATGATTGTATCGGTGCTTGGTGAGTCATTTGTTTTTTTTTTTCAGGCAAAACCGTTACATTTAAATGTAGGAACTCAGCTAAAAAACTCGCAGAACGAAAACAAGAATAGGAATAACAAAAAAAACAACAGTAGGCAGAGAAAGCAGAGAAAACTGTGTTTCTGTGTAATTCTGAGAGTCATGCACTCATGCATCTCACAGTCCTGTTTCACCCTCAGTCCATCATGATCAACTGGTTTCACACTCAATATTATTCACCCAACATCAGCATGGCAACACCTTGGTAATACATTTCTGAGGGAACACTGCTTTCTTTATTTAGTGTATAGGCCAATATCTAAGCGGTCAGGTAGTAATGTTGGGTCCAAATAGTAAAAATCCAGACCAAGATTTTCTTTCAACCAACCAGTTGCGTATAAAGAATCACAGTCACAGAGTACTCAACTGGTTGGTTGAAACAAAATCTTGGTCTGGATTTTTACTTGGTGGACCTTAAATTTCCACCTGTGTCAGAGGTTACTGAATTCATCCACCCATCCTTTCAGAGGGTGAGGACCTCATCATGAAGCCTAGGTAGGTTGGTCGGGCTGTTCGTGTTGGCTCAGTGTGATGGCTAGACTTGACAGGCAGGTCCTACCGGGGGTTGGGGCGCCCTGTTCTCCTTGCTGATGTGGTGGACAATCCCAGAGATACAGAGCGGCCCGGCAAAGCCCAACAAGTCGGCCAGGAAGCGGAAGGTGATGCTGAGAATGATGGGTCGCCCGAAAGCTTGCCGGAGGGCCCTCCAGATCCACCTGGGCCCCTGTGGCTGACTCCCATGCAGGTTCTGAAGATGAGGAACAAGAGCATTCAGTGACTTGCATGGCTCCTGCTCTGACAGCAACATGATGGGCTGCATCAGGAATAATGAAGCTATGCTGCCTGATTATTTGGGGTCTCCTTAATCCAGATATCCTGAATCACAACCCTGATCTTTAAACCCTTTTTTGGTTCTTTTTTTTTCTTTTTTTTTGCTACATAGAACGCTCATGTAGGTTCCTGCTGACTCCAGAAAGGTGCAAAGATGCATAATTTAACAAACTTTTACCAAAAATCGAGTGTTCAGAGGAAGTGGAAGCGTGGCAGTTTTTGCCTCTCCGTTTTTTTAGTAAAAAGGCATCATATTCTTTGCTTTTCGCTCGTCAGCTCAGTTCTTTGCTTGACTGAACAGCGCTGCGGGTTGAACGCGCTCATAATCTGAGGCCACATCTGGCACCCGCCGTTCTGTGCTGTGCGGCCGCTCAGTGAAATTGCGAGGTTGCCCTAGCAAGCATTAATGATGGCTTTGAAGACAGCGCGAGGTCAGTCTGAGGTTCAGGGCCGATCTGGGGACCAGAGCTGGGGCTGCGTCCCACACAACACAGTCACAACTCCATTCCCATGGAGGAAGAGTGTTTTTTTTCGCTCAGCCGGATGTGAGGGGGTCAAAATGTCACTGTGATACATGGAGATGCTTTGTGGCCAAGCTAAGCGAGCAGTCTGACCTCACTGCGTAATGGAAAACCCACCACTCTCCAACCCCCCTCCACAGCTGACATCTAAATGGCAATCAAGTGATTTTTTTTGTCCCCCATCAAAGAGCTTCAGGGCCATTGAGGGCCACTGTACACCATGTCGCAAAGCTGGGATATTCCACCTTATCAGCTGTGACTACGGAATTGCCGTGTGTGACTCTCCAGTTGGGTTTTCTCACATGCTACCTATCCGATTGTTGTAGTGTTAGGTTCACTCAGATCTCCATTACACATGTGCAGTGCCATGTTGAAGTTGATCTTCAGCATATGTTTATTTTAATGCCATCTATGAAAACAGAGCCTAGGCTAAATAAATAATCTCTCCTCCTGGCAATCATTTCTCTCTCCTTATTTCTCCTTTTGCTATTTCATCTTTCATTGTGTAATAATAAACGTGCCTCGTCCTTCGCTGCCTGCTGTTTGTAATTAGAGCATCGGTTTCCATAGGGATGGAGATCCCATGTTATCCGAAGGAAGCAGCACCCTCCAATTATCATCGGCACGAATCTGCAAGTGAGGCATACGCGGAAAGCCTTTTTGGAAAGGCTTTCAGTCTGGAAAATCACAAGTAAATACTATTTTAGGTATGTGGTCATTTGAAGCCACTAACTGCTGCATCCACAGAAAGGACATTAGGAGCTGTGCTACTACACCAGGTGGTGTATGGTTCTTTGAGTTAGAGTCTGTGTGTGGAAGGTCAGCGGTTCAAATCCCATGGCTGACACAGCAATCATATCACTGTTGCATCCTCAAACAAGACCCTTGACCCCAAAATCTGCTCTAGGGGAGCTGTATAAATGGTCGACCCTGCGCTCTGACCCCAAGCTTCACTCTCACAGGAAAGGAAGATTGGATGAAACCCAAAGAATAATGTACCAGGAACACTATACTTGAAGCTGTTATCTATAAATCACTATAGAAACCTTCATAATACATTACAATGACTGGTATATTTATTAAAGCAGTACAGCATCTTCTATTGACAGTCATAAGGAATTATAGTGTGGATTATTATACTTCATAAACTCACATCTATAATACACTATACCTTCACAATGCAATATAATGTTTTGTACTGCATTATAAAGATATCTACAGTACATTATAGTTGAGGGCTTCATGGAGCATTCATAATGCATAATATCATTTTTTATACCCCATGTTAATGATGCTTTATGAATGCATTATATACAATACAATAATGTGGTATGAATGTGTCCATAGATCCTCATAGACATTGCATTCATAGGAAGAGTTACGAATGTAGTTATACTTGTGTTAGCCTAAATGGAAAATAAAGTCATCATCATCATCATCACCATCTAGTAGTAAGCTATGTAGTGCTCTTTAATGGAAAGCCTAGCAAATGTTGGGGTCAGCACCCTCCCTGAGATGCTCACCACCATCCCCTTCTCCACAGATGTCGTACCTTCTGGGCCTCGAAGGCTGCGCGCAGCTGCAGGTAGTTGGTGAGGGCGCGCATTGCGATAGGCAGCCTGCCGATGACCTTGAGGTCGATGGGGCGCCTGTGGGCTGCGGTGATGAAGGTGTTCATCCACCAGTAGGTGGCCTTGGACAGAAGGTTGACGAAGGGCTGCAGGAAGCGTACGCCTAGGTCCTGCAGATCTTCAGGAGGCTTCACCTCTGTGGGGTGTTTGAAACACATATAGCGCTGCAAAAAAAGGCCACCAATCACACGGCAGGAACTGACACAGGGTGCAGGCACAGACGGACACGGTGACAGACGGACACTCGCAAAGTCTCGCACTCACTATCACAATGCAAATATCAACATGCACACAGTGCGTCAATATTTTTACACACTATGTCAAAATCACAAATTCACAGATATACAAACATACACTTGCAAACGTGTGCATACAAGCAAACATAAATATTGATACACAGAATGCACACAAGTACACATAAACACACATTTAGATGTAAGGTAGTCTGAGCTACATTTAAGTGGATGAAGATATAGTCCATTTAGCCCAGACTACCTTAAATCCACCAAGTTATCCGGCTAAGCAAGACATCTTGCTTCGTAAAATACCCCCATGATTTTCATATTCATTTCTTTTTGGAGACCATCCATTGATTTTTATAGAAAAAACCCTAATCCATACAACGACAACCTTAAACCCTACCCAGCCTTAACCTTAACCATAAGTAACCAAACAAACATTTTATATTTAGTTTTTTGATTTCAATTACAGATTTTTTTTTTAATAAAATTGTGTTTACTCTTGTGGGAACTGAAAAAAATAGTCCCCACAATGTAAAAAATAATAGGTTTCTATCACGTTGTGGGAATATTTGGTCCCCACAACATCATATATACATAACGCACACACACATTTCACATGCAGAAATCCTCTCATACAGAGCACACACATCAACACAATACAATGCAGCTCCCTCTATATCATAAAATTTATAAGCAACTACAGAAACTGTGCCTATGTGACCCTGCATTCTTTAGAAATATATAAAATTCTAAACACAGTGTATGTTATGTACAGCATTTTGCAACCCTTGACCAGTTACAAATCCTAAAACAAAAAGCCCTGAGACTGTAAATGTCACCATTTTAGTGTACTGTTATTCAATGTCATTGTTTCTTAGCCAAACCAAGAACGTAAATCTGTTTTCAAATGCTCCCCGCCTTCAATCCCATTAGACATTAATGATGTTCAGACAGTGATGCTGCTCACTTGCTTTGGCATACAGAATGTCAGTTTAGTGCCAGCAATGTGGTTATAAATGCCCACAATTATGCGGCCTACCAACACCACCCAGGCAGCCGATGGTTTCAGCCCATCGGAATATGACCCTTCCTGGCAGCCTGATTTTTTGGAACCGTTCAGCCCACTCATACTGCACTTGTTAGACAGATAACAAGCCACACGAAGTTGGTTTCCTACTAGCAAAGCTATGTTATTTTTAAGTGAGAGAAGGAGATCTTTTGTTCTTCAAGGCGACCACATGTTGACGGTTCTGCTGAGGATACAGTGTAGTGTCCTACATGTTTGTCACTCACAAACACCCGCTTTGTGTTCTGTGTTACCCGCGTATGTGTGGAACGGTGGTTCAGTGGATGGCATGGTTAAAGGGTTGAGATCCTGCCTCTGCTCAGCGGCTGTGGAGGTTGTATGTTCCCCCCCTGTGTTGGGCGGCGTTCCTCCAGCAGCCCAAGGACAGGCAGTTAAACAAATCGCTTGCAGAGTGCCTTATGCTGCCTGGGGTAGGACTCCGGGCTCCCTGCGACCCCGACCACGATGAGCCGTTGGAAGACGGATGCATGTGCCTGTGGTGAACCCTCAGTATTTTAGGCTGACGTCGTTAAAACCGTGACTGCTGAATAAGCAATATCTCCTTTAACCTTCAACATTCTTACGGTCTCGCTCCACCGAGACCTCTCTCTCCTTGGGGTGCGGGTGAGGAGAATTATGAGAGATGACCTCAGTCCAGTTCGTTTATTTTTTCTATTTAAAAGAGCAGATCAGGTATTGCAGTAGACAAATAAGATTGTAAACAATGCATCTGTGTGAGCATGTGAGCAGGAGTGTGTGTGTAAATTAGGCTACTGACTGTGTGGGACTTCAGCAAGTGCGGCTCACCTCAAAACCTAGGAGAGCTATTTTTATACCTATGTTACTGACAGTAACCTTGCTGTCTGAGTCACTCCCATTGGCTGAATAGTTATATAGCTTTCAACAAGAAAGTCACATGGTCACATGTTAGCTGATGCTCCTCTCCAATCCAGCCAACACTGGCACCATGCACTCAGCCACGATCTTAGCCCCTGTGCCATATGCTGCCCTACATTTTGAACACGTGTTGAAAACATCAACTCTCTACAACCTCATTTCAAGCTAATCCCTCAGCTACAGACCCACAAGCATGCCAGCCTTTCCAGCCAGTGCTGAATTTGAGGCTTTGAATCATAATAAACGTCTTTGCCTTTAAATAGCACGTGTTGCTTCTCACTTTAACTGAGCAATAACTCAGTTCACGTTCACTTTGATTCACAGCTCCCTGCCACTAAACGTTTCACGGTATATCCCATGTCATCAATACACGCGTAACTGTTCCTGAATGGATGAATGTGCGAGACTTTCTGACCGCTGGGGCAATCTGTCGACTCTTTAACAGACACCACTGTTGGGTCTACACATCCGTCCTGCTGGGCATATATAAAGCATCTACCAAAGACAAGCGTTTGATGACTTTATAACACAGCAGCTCTGAGGCCTAATACATAAACACATAGTAGAACTGCAGCCGGCAGCCAGCACTGCACCATTAGAGTCGCAATGTTGCCGCGTTATTGTGTCTCGCCTCCTAAGTCACCGCAGTGCATAATGCAGGCCCCTCTCGGGCCACGCAGCCCATGCAGTATAATATTTCAACATTGGCCTTGTTGGACAGAGCAAGGACAAGCCGGGCGCCACGTGGGGAACGTGCTGCTGGAAGTGAGCCTGGCGACCATTAGGAGTTCACAGGTTTGCGCAGGATTCATGTCAGCTCAGTGGATCCTTAATATAGTGACTACGTGTTCTTTAGTGTATCAGTTTTTCATCTATCCTTCTGTCCATCCGTCCAACTGTCCATCCAACCATCCCTCTATCTATCTATCTATCCAACCACCATCTAACCACTTATCCCAGTAAAGGTTGCATTTCTATGTAGTACAATTCAGTGGGTAAAGAGTACAATCTCCTTCCTTTCAGATTCTGCATCCCATGTTTGGTTTTTTTCTCCTGGTGTGTGGAGAACGTCACAGCCAGGGTGCCAGTGCGCAACAGGACCTTCACACACGGAGGGTTACACACCACGAGGTCCCGAGCGACATGCTGTGGGGACCAGTGCAGCCTCCGCGCTGTAATACCAGACCCAGTCCTCCACCAATACAAATGATCTTTGAGATAAATGACATTTAAATAAACACAAGTTCTGGAAGAGTTGAATACTGGCATCATGTGATCACAATGTATTTGTATAAATAGGAAAGCTTATGTGTGGATGGAATCCAAAAAATAGTGAATGTAATGGTGACTGACAGCCTAGCACTACAGCAAAAGGTCACATAATCATGATAAGAAGATTCAGTATTGGCTCTGAATCTCCTGGGAGCTGCAAAGCCTGGATTTATGTGCATATAAAAACAGACACATTTACCACATAGGCTAAGCACAGTCACATTCACCTATATATAAGCCTGAGTCCAATATGAGAATAAAATCTACTTAAAAGTATGCTAACAGACATTAGGAAATGGCTGGTGTTTGGCATTATGGACAGATTGCCGTAGTGCATACTCTAGCACAGTGATCCCCTCCACCCAGTGCTCACCCTGCCCAGGATGACATTGATCTCCACGGCCAGCAGCAGGCCATAGAGCAGGACCAGAAGCCCTGTGATGCAGAAGCGAAGCTGTCCCAGGCCCACGTTGTGCTCATTGTACTTGGCAAACTTCATGGTCTTGGTGACGAAAGCCAAGACCCAGTAGATCAAAAGAGCTGAGAGGAACAAAGGAAGCATAAGCCATGGTCACTGATAGGTTCCTTAAAATGCAGCCACTTTTTTTTTACCTATTCCCATTGGACAACCACAGATTATAACAAAGGCAAATGACAAATAAGACCAATGATTAAGATTCCCTTAAGTACGTCAACAAAATCAATTCCATCAACAGAGAAGAACCAGCACAGCATCCAATTAATAAACAAAATAAACTGAAAGATATTGATGAATCCATGTAATTTTCTTTGTTTGTAATTAATGATACATTCATCTTCAGGTGCAAAGGATTCTGGGATCGGTCTGCAGGATGATATAGTTAGGGTCGCATCTATTGCATGTCCCTGCAGTGGTATTAAAAATTCATGGCAAACTGAGTCCGCTGTGGCCTGAGCTGCTTTTGGCAGGCAATTCATTCGAGATGAACTGGTTAACGTCATTTGAGTCATCCGTGGGCTGACAGTTATACAGAGTGGGTGTTACACAGAGGAATCGAGTTGGGAGTGGATGACTCCTCCATACAATCAAAGAAAGGGAAAGCCGTGAGGTTGGAGAAAAGGAACACACACATGCAGAGTGACCCAGGGGAGAGGGGAAATAGGCCGGCTGTGGGACTAGTGGAACCTCACGGATGTTCAACCAAATGCCTCTCATGCTCAGCATTACGGCGCCCCTGCATTTCGAAGAGTAATGAAAAACCAGCAGCGGCAGAATGAAAGAGCACATCGCATTTTATTAGACCTGTGGTATCGATCCCTTCCCAGCGACTAGCTGGGGCCAGAGTAGCAGTCATCATACCGATATCAGTCTCCAGGAAAATCAGATGTAGGGTCACCATGCAAACATGCAATGCATAATTCCCACTGAGTCTTCGTCATAATCGACAGGGTACTTCAGCTCTACTCGGTCTACCCCTCAGCCTGGCCAGTGCCCTGGGACACCCCTCAGGCGGAAACCCTAGACAGCCCTTCTGTTCTGCGGGAAGCACCTACCAAGTAGAAGCTTCGGGAAGTTTGAGGTCTCGATGTTGTGGTAGTAGATGATCGAGGTGATGCCTGCCAGGAAGGCCAAGCAAGCGGGCATGTAGAGGTGCAGGTGAAGCGATTGGTTGAACCTGTCGACAGAGAATCTCCAAGGAGGTTAATAGGTGCCCACCCACTCTCAGCCGTGCCCAAAGACTAACTCAGACATGAACACTTTCCATAGAATATGTGAAAACCATAGGAATGACAGGGTGCGTTTAAATTCAACCCGCATGTTCAGCTGCTGAGGTCTCTAAGCTTGTGTGGTATGAGCCTGGGTCTCAGGGCTGTGTGTCTCATTAATAAATTAACGAGAAAGCATTCTGAAGCCCTCTGCAACCCCACATCACCCTCGGAGACGTACCCGTCTGACACGGCTCCCTCCGCGATCTCGCACACCAGAACGAAGAGGAGGATGAAGGTCAGGATCCAGCGCAGGTTGTGGCCCGGGAAGTGGAGCCACGTGCTGTGGTGAATGTGTACTTTGGAGCTCTGGCTGCCCCAGCCTGCAGGGGGCAAAAGAGGACCAAGCTGCAGTGTTTGCTTAAGGGTCCTGTGCTTATGGAAGGTGGTGCTGGCAATGATTGTTAATGAGCATTTAGGAAGCTTACTTGTTATGGACTTCCCTGGAAATTAAATTGATCGGTCCGCAAATTGGTTTGCGGTGGTGAAGCCAAGGGAACAGCGAGTCATTTGCATAGATTAAATCTTCTGAATCCTTGGCAGGTGAGACTTCTTTGTGCTCAAAATCACCCACTTCTTTTTAGTTAAATGTGACATCACTATAAGCCTGTCTCCATGTTTCCCAAAGGCACTTTAATGCCATGAAGTTCCAGGGAACTCATGGAAACACACCCTTGTAACATAACTCACACATTTAAATCCATTACCAGCCTAGGCCGGTATCAAAACCCTGGGGAGATATTAATACTAATGCCTATCCCTGTCCCTTAAGATGTTTCCCACAACAAATGAACACATCTAAACAGGTTGATATTCTGGCAGACAGTGTGCAGTAACCCATGCCTTTTGAGGAACTGATAAACCGCAACATCTCAGAAGGCTTTCCATGACATTCTGAGATGTTCATGCAACCACTGAAATAATGTTTATGGTATTGACCAAAAGACAGTCACCATACCCTACGAGATGGAAAAGGTTCCACACACAGCAAGTAAATTCCATCATAATGGTATGTCTAAAATAAAATGTTTCCCCTACACTGGGCCTTGAAGAGGTTTGCTGAGAGGAAACACTCTTATGTAATTAAGAACAGATAGATTTACCAATGGAGAGCTGAAAGCTAATTTTATCATGCGCTTTGATTTAAATCTATCACATATTAATAGCTGGAACATAACATAGAAATCAGCATCTAGAGTGGTTATAAGCCCAGAAGAAGCCAAACACCAGATTTATGATTTATACACCCAGAAACATATTAAAGATGTTAAAGGTGCAGCCTTGTCTTCAACCCGAGCTGAAATGCAGGCCGGGGCACAGTTGCCCATCCTGTCGCGCCGTTCATCTTGCTGCGGGACTCACCGATAAAGAGGATGGGGAAGGTGATGAAGAGCAGGAAGACGTGGGGCACCACGGTGAGCGCGTCCAGGAAGCAGCCGTTGTTGAGCACGCCCCGGTCCACGTTGTAGGCGCTCGAGCCATTGTCATTGCCACAGAATGCGAAGGACATGGCGGAACTCAGACTCTGTGGAGATCAGGCAGTGAGGAACAGTGCAGAAGAGAGTGTCAGTTGGAGGGGGGGGGTGGTGGAAAAAAAAGGCACAAAGAAGACTCCTCAGAGCATCTTAATCCAGCAGCAAGTCATACCCCAATTCCAAGGTGAATGGTGCCCTCTCCTTACATCTCTGCCAGCGGGACCACAATGGAGGTGACCCAGGCTGAGCCGGCCGCCGTCAGAGGCCACCTCTGGAACAGTAGCCCCCCTCCCAATGTGGTTTAAGCAGTTTTTCCGGAAGCCAGAGAAGCTCGTGTCTCGTTCTTCCAGGACAGTGCAGCGGCATCCTTTTCTAAAAATATACTTCTGTGGATCGAGCTCTACACACCGGGTGAGGCGCTCTGCGCAAAGGCGCTATCCCAGCCGGACTCCGGATCCGGCATTCCTTGGCTATTCCTGTTCCCCGGCAGCGAGATTTCTGAGCTGACCTTGTGCGGTGATGGCGCTTGCATCAATGAGAGGGTGTTGGGGAGGGGTGTGTGTGTGTGT
>JABFEA020000021.1:5234449-5246064 GCA_019775915.2 Cyphomyrus plagiostoma | reverse complement strand
CCCCCCCCCCCCCCCGCCCGGCCGGCCGCCCCCCCCCGCGCGCCCCCCCCCCCCCCCCCCCCCGCCCGGGGGGCCGGGAGTGGTGCAGGTCCTTTCTCGGCGCAGGCTGTTGTACACGTCACAGAGAGGTATGTGCAAAGCAGAGAGAAATACCGACCTGGATTTCATTGGGGGATCTTCATATGTTACATAACCGCGCTGCTCTTATACTCGTGTTGCATTACACTGGATGGGAAATTGCATGGCTGTAATTTTATGCAGGGTGAAAACTGAACCACTGTACTGATTCAGCTTAGATTCCAGTATATATATTATATTAATCTTTTAATATTCATTACTGCAGCCGTTTGCAAAAAAAAAAAAAAAAAAACACGTGATAACATACATGCCACAGAAGTGGCCTAAACTGACCAGGAATCTGAAATAGCAGATGGTAGAAAGAGTCACTGAATTCGTGTTGCTAGGGACAATGGAGAATACAAAGGTGGAGGAGCACTGGGGAAAAAAAGAATAGAACGCACAAATAAGCTTGTCTAGACGGCCCGACGGAGACCCGGGGATCAGGTGACGACAGGGTGCAGGTCCGCCCACCTGCCATCATGTGATCTGCTCCAAGGTAAAGATGAGATGGATGGATCACCGAGCCACTTCTCCTACTGACCGCACCCTGCCTATGGATCTAAAAATGGACTGTCCATATGTTGGCTTGCCCCTCAAATGTACTCTGAATAGTAATTTGGGGATTAGAGTCCATTAATGGATTGCCTTGGGCCAAATTTCAACCATGTGGTTTCATGGAGGTATTGCTGTCTTCACACAATAAAAGCAAAGACTAAGCCACAGATCCGTGTGTATTATTAATGATCCACATAGCTGGCTGAGTGAGATGAAGATGTGCCGGCTGGCCCTTTAAGATACTTTGCACATGTGTCATAAGCGTCTTTGTGTCGGTGGTGTCCGTTTGTGAGCAGCTTTCCCTTGGCAGCGTGTTCGCCGATCTCTGACCAGAGGAGACTTCAACGTGGTTCTGTGAGGTGCGCCGGGAGCCGTCTTGAGGCTTACAATGCCCGGAGGGGTATTTTGTGACTAAGGGACAGATGAAGGCACCTCATGAACTAAGTCGGACATGCTTCCCTGAACCACATCTCATCAGTGCGCACTCAATTCCTCACACAACCCACAAGTATATGCAAAGTCACCTGTTTCGTTTAGATTACAACCAACGCAAGACTGCATGGTTCGAAATAAAAATACACAACAACACTATCACGGTAACAGCAACTATTGTTTATTATCAGATTACACCCTGTAACTCTCATGGGCATCAAACATATAAGCGCTATCAGGACTGACGCACTCCATATAGTTGAACACCACACATGGGCCCAGGCAACTATTACATTCTACTTGTCGCTGTGTAAAACGGAAATAGATAACTGATATACGACGCTGCTGTGGAGCGCGGTAATAAAAATGAATGAAGCCCCCCCCGACTCGATTTAAAGTAGTCTGCTTTATGTCGGTCTGGTCTGCCGTCGGCAGACAGATAATATAACACGGTCGATAGCCTGTCCGATCGTTAGGTAAATGGTGAAAGACCCTTTTGATGGATAACATTTGCATTTGGATAACATTTGGATAACAAAAGAGCAGAAGGGTCTTTCGACAGCAGAAGTATTATTGCAAAGCATGGAGGGGAAAGAACCAAACAAGCAAAACAAATTAGAGATAAACAGCAGACATTTACAGCCTTAACGCAAGATCATTTACATATTCAATGTAACTTGCCTAATTTCACTTTCAAATGCATATATACTGTGATATGCGGCTATAAAAAGGAAAATCCAGTAAATTGAAAATCTAGCTTTATAACAAGAAAACGAATAAGTAAAACTTCAATAATTTTAAGTATTTATCATACATTTAGACAGATGCATCTCGATCTTTAATTCCAAATGTTTAATTCATTATTTTTAATAAACTGGAGGCTACTATACAAATTATACCTATAACAACGGTAGCTCTGCATTTGTTTACTATGCAGTCAACAGCAAACTTTCTCATTGCATATTGAAAATGAATGCCGAGAAACACCCACTGGGCGATTTAATAGATTTACCACTGAGGCACCTACCGGTTTGTAGCGGGGTACCATCATGATCCACAAAGCTTGGAACTTCCACTGGAACCTTCATAAACGGATTAAATTGTTACTATTTCTATTTATTCACCGATGGGTACTGGGTGCACTTTCTCCAGGGCGTCGTATTGTTCGTATGTGTACGACTTATGTATCTTTGGCTTCCCTAACAATAAACGTGCATCGCATAGATGCAGTGCGCTGTTGTTCTGAACATCCCAGTAAACTCGACATCCTGTACAAATACATCCTATTATTTGACTGACGCCGGCACACACGCACATTATTTGGTCAACTGCCAAGCATAATTGATAGTCTTATTGCCGTGCGGTCTCCCTTCGGCTCACTGGAGCTAGCCAAGGTGCTGAATAAAAAACAGACAAATTTACACAGAAATGGAGAGACAGATCGTCTTTTTCCCCAACTCCAATTACTGCACTTAGGCACATATCACAGATTTAACACACAATCAGCAAGAGGTCATGTATGGTGCCACATTCAGAATGATCTATTGTGGGCGTAGTGTTAATGTTAGCTAATGATCGACAGCAATCTCGACGTAATATAACCTTAATTTACGTCTTCCATAACCGCTCGACTGGATAATTGACTAAATAATTTAATATTTAAGCCTAAGCGAAAGGCATCGCTGGAGAAATGTAATCCAGATAGAGGTCTTTACATACAATTTTTCAAATTATAAGTAAAACAGTAACAGAAAAGATAACGATACAACAGCGCAAATTAAAGTTTTCGTGCAACAAAGGCTACGCTATGCTACGCTGACCGTGGAGGAGAGGAACGCCATCGCCCCCTAGAGCTCACTGTAATTATTTCAAAACGTATAAAGCTTAATTCGGTCATGCGACCCCTGCTCGTCTAAACAAAAGCGGCTAATGACCAAGCATTCATTCTTAGGTAGACAGATATACATTCCTGTGCAGTTTACTGCTACATTGCGATAAATGTACAATGCTTTTATTATAGCATAGTCATTATTTTCAACTTCATGGTTAATTTATCGCACAAAATCCACTCCGTTAAATATTCACTTAAAGATAATATTGATTAATATTGATTAATAATATTTGTAAATATACGACGTATTATATTAACTAGCAAGTTTTGCTGCACAACTAAACATGCATCAATCCATTAACACAACTGAAAAAGAAAAATACAAACCTTTTCCTTTATCCGAATTATTAAAAACAACATAGTGACATGCACAATAACTGAAGCAAACCGTAGTCGTCCTTTATTCAAATTCAGAAAACTCCAATTGAAGGCTGTAAATGAAAAACGGTAAATAAATGTCTGTGCACACAAGGCAGCAAAACAAGCAAGCATTTTAATCACGACTTGTTTTATCACTGATAGAGAGAATGCACAGATGGAGATCACCACAATAAATCATTGTCATTTATTAAAAGTACAGATCGAAAGACATTAAGGTACATTGAGATCCACCATCAACAGAAAGGTTGAGAGTGGTGATCAATCTGAAGAGTTGCAGACAAAATTTCTGCAGAACACAAAAGCCAAAAGGTTACATAAGATGTGAGATCTATAAACCTATAGAAGGATAATGAAATGTGGCCACGTTGACATACAATAAATGATTTATTGTACACCCTATTAGTAGATACTGCAGATGACTCTCGCTTGTTCATTTTGGCAGGAGAAAAAATTATCCAAGCCTGTGTGTTTCAGTCAAGGCAGCCCAGTCCAGCAGTCAGTAGGCCTATCTGCTCTGGATGTCACATGTTTGATGCCTTTCACAGACACACCACATGCAAACAAGTTGACGGACACTGCTTTGATGGTCCATCAGACTCGCAACTCATTGCAACAAACAATTCACACAGTAAATGAATCAGCACAGCAGCATTTAAGCTTCATTAAGAAGCTTTCCCTGCATTCAGCTTAGTAAGTTTAACTAGATATCTTACGGTTAAGGAAATTAAAAAGTCTGCGGGGAGCTTGTCTGAGTCTGGGCAAATGGTTGGCAGCTGCAGAACGTTTCTTAAAAAAAAGTCCTGTAATAAAATAAGAAGAGAATACAGACACGGTCAAAGCAATCTGTCACCAAACTGTGTGCTTATATCTTTACACATTTCTGACATAAATGCCTGGCTAGGTAACATGCATTAAGTGCAAAATAAGAAACCGCATGCAATGAAAATGTTCTTCTGACAGTGTTTTTATGGTATAAATGTGGATTATGGACAGGTTCTGCATGGACGCTGATTCTTCCTGAGAGAATACTTCTTAACGCTCATCATACTGAACAGTTAATGGCGGTTGAAGGCTATATTCTCACCGCCGCCACACGCATGCGTATTTCAGCAAGTGCACATATCAGTACAGTACAATCAGAGAGCGTCACAAAGTAAATGACCAAAACAGGCAGCACGCGGTGAAGGATGGACTTGTCAAGCACTGAAACAGCCCTGTATGAGTCATTACAGAGACCAGTCCTTTTCGACAACCTCAATCAGAACAACTTCTGACAATGGGAAATGGGCTCGTGGTGAGAATTTGTCGCTTTGTGCTCGGAAAAATTATTCACACCTGACCTTTTCTGACTTATCACAATCAATTCCCCAGAATAAAGCCAGAGGTGGTAACTTTCAATGCAATGACTTCACTATGGTCCCTTGATACTGATGTATGTCGACCCATCCAATCCATTCCATTGCAGATATTGCCAGGCTGATACTTTCTTCTTTTGGCTTCTTGAACACATTCTTTTTAAATGTAAATGACACAGACTTCACCATCCTCCATGTTTCTGTCTAAACCCCTCAGTGAAAGCAAGGGCTAATGTAAACACAGTATGTACAGGTCAGGCAGAGAGACCGTCCTGTCCGCATGACGCATACAGGCACGTTTGCCCTCCCACCGCAGTCCTGCCCTACCAAAGGGGCAGTTACCCTTTCGTGCGCATGCTGCTACAGCTGCAGAAGGTAGCCTTGTCGGTACACGGAGGCGGAGCCTTTGAAAACCCGCCCCTCTGCAGTGGGACTGACTGATGCTGCTTTAGAGCTAAATACACGTGGGACAGGTCCAATGTGGTCAATGACTCTCTATCCATCACCATTGTCCCCCCAAACACATTCACATAATACACAGGATATACTACACAATGAAGACAAGATGTGTTCTACTACGTGGAAAAAGGTTTCTGACAATTAAAGCTAAAATTACTCAAAATTATTGCAACATCAAATAAAATATTTAGCATGGGGAAAGTGTTGCCTTTCTGCTATCTGTTTTGCGCTGACGCTTAATTGATTTGCAGGGACTGTGCTTCCATAGGCGCCGAAGGGTTAAATGACTTAAGGAAGACATGGAGGACATACGTACACTTCATCCTCGTACTCTTTCGGAGGTGACACTGCAATCACTAGGTCGATCCAGTCCTGCAAGTAGATGAGGGGCAAACAGACAGAGACGTAAACACAAACACACACACACACACACACACACACACACAAGCATGCATTAATAGTTGCTTACCCTGGGATGCATTTCAGATGAACTGCTGTCAACATTTTTATCTGAGAAAATCCAGACTATTTTTCTTAATGAATTTTGAAAGGCTGTCTTCAGAATCACCTCTAGGGGCTATTTTGGTGAACAGTGAACTGTATTTCACCCCTCCTGAATTCAGTAGGCAGCACTGTTGTATCACACCTACAGGGCTGGGGGTCTGATTCCGGTGTTCTGTTCTCTCTCAGTGTCGCAGGGGTACTCCAGTCTAAATATGTACAGTTGGACTAACCGGCATTCTTAAACTGCCCATAGTGTATAAGTAAGGGGGCGTGTATGTGTCCTATAATGTACTGGTAGGGTTGATGGAGGGGTATGCAGACCCTGACAGATCCTGTGGGCTCAGCACTTGACAGAGGCCCCTGGATAAGTAAAATTATACATAAAAATCCAGACCAAGGTTTTGTTTCAACCATCCAGTTGAGTTCTTTGTGACTGTGACTCTTTATACTCAACTGGGTGGATGAAACAAAACCTTGGTCTGGATTTGTAACTTTCTGGACTTGAATTTTCCACCTCTGTGAGTAACTTCCCACAACTGCATATAAAAACATCCCAGCTGTCACAAAGAGACCCTCCATTCAGAGCAACGGCAGAGCTCCTACCCCACCGCTGTTCCATGCTCTGGCTAAAGCGTTCTGGCCTTCACTCAGGGTGGCATCCGTCAAGATCTTCCCATTCACAGCCATGATTTCGTCCCCCTTCACTATTCCACCTGGCAACAGACACGTGTGTTCTCAGTGTCAGTCAAAATCACTGGCGACGGATTTTGGTAACTACGGTAACGCCTAGCTTGGCTCTGATAAAACACCAAGACCACAGCAATCAAATGTGCTCATTAGTCTTACAGATGGCATAGTGAAGACATACATTCCGTATATTTTTCAGTGCTTTACTGTCTGGGACACTTCAGAATGAAGTTCTAGCCTTATAAAACAATCTGTTTAAATTCACTACAAATATTTCAGAAAAAATAAAGCTGGCATTAAAAAAATAAATTGAAGCAGCTAAATTAACTCTCCTCTAACATAAAATGCAAGAGTAGAGAAAATGATGCTTTTGTGGTCATTTGCAAACCTGATGTATTCTGGTAGTAAAATGAGTCTGCAATGTGTTTTTTCATCTCACTCAATATAAACCATGCGCCAAGGCAGAGCAAAATTAAATTGGGTTTTTTTAAATATGCAATTTGCAGAGTGAAAAACGGCACTGGTGCACCGCTGTGATGCATCATTCACATGCAATCTGCTGCTTGGTGACTGAGTGATTTAGCTACTAAAGATCCACACGCTCACCATGTTTGTCTGCAGAGCCGCCCTCATAAATGGTAGATACCACTAGCTTTCCCAGGGGTGAATCTATCCCCCCCTCCACAGCAAGATCAAGTGGACCATCCTAAGGAAAAGAATTATTGAACACTAGAGATCAACTAACCACTAATAATTAAAATGAATATTCCAGCTTTGGACCATTAGAAACGTTTAATTTACCATTCCATGTTCCTTCTCCGTGCTCATTAGGCCTCCATCTTTATTCCAAACAGTTTAAAATCACTGAAATAAATCACATGGTCCCATCGAAGAAGATTAACCTGGCAGTATTTACCTTCTTAATTCTGAGCAGCCGCACATCCCGTCCTGATATCTGCTCTGGGGTGAACTGTTAAAAAAGGCACGAGAACAGAGAGAGACAATGAATCGTCATGGTAACAATGAGACAACAGGCGAGCAGCGCAGGGCTATTCAACTCAACCATTCAACCAGCAGGCCTTTGTGGATGTGCTTGTCACTGTCAGTATGCCAGGCCCTCAAAGCTGAGCCGCATCCCAGAAGCCTCAGCAGGGGGGCACTACCCCAAGCCCCAGAGAAGCCTTATGGTTACTGCTGCAGAGCCGTGGCATCATGCAGGGATAGTAATGTTTATAAAACACGCTGCAATAAAGTCAATGGAGAGCAGCATACCATGGAATAGGGGTCGAAGTCCTCCACATACTTTTGGAAACCCTGAAAGAAAACGATAAATTCTGTTTGCTTATAATTCAGTATGATGTGTAGGATCTCAAAGGAAATGAAAATAAAAACAATTACCCACATACAAAAGGCTTATTGACTGTTTCCTGCATCTGCTCCTCTGAGCTCTACTCTAGTTTGCATCTATTCAGGATGCCAGCTGTGAGACGTGCATCTCCGCAGTCTCACTGGCTTTTATCAAATTTCCCAGCACACACGCACAGGTGGCCGGCACGGGAGTGGCAACCTATCTCGATTCCTTTTGACAAGCCTTTGACAGAAATTCAGGCTGCACTGAGCAAATAAATCAGAAATGCCTTAAACTACACTGGTTTTCGGTAATGACTTGATTTGTAACTAAAGACATATATGGGACTAACCAGAGGATTATGTAAGGAGAGCACATGGAAACAGGGATTGGGGAATGGGGTTGGTACACAAGAAATCGAAAAAGGGTCACAATAAAATTCTCACACTTAAACGGGTGGGAAGAAGGAACAGGAGATCTGAATAAGTGGGCATATCATATGACCTATCACCTGACTCATCACATGACTACACCTCCTCTCAGGATATCCACACACATGTTCCCTATACTTTTTAAACCTAAACCTGAAATTTACCAAGGCTTAAAAAGATGCATTACAGCCAAGTACTGTAATTTCCATTTCAATGTGCTGTTGCTGCCTGACACTATGTTTACACCTGAGGGCACCAATAGAAACCGTTCCTTTATGATTGGATTGAGGGTCCTGCCAATGCTCTGGATTCATTCACCAGGCAGATGTGATGAGTATCAAATAAACCTTTCTATTACTGAGCAATTAAAGTCTGATTTTTGATGTAATTAAACAGACCATCTGGTTGGAGATGGTTGGCTAATTACATTTAAGTAAAATTGGTATGATGTCATTAGGTAATTATTGTAGCTAGATTACACTGGCTGGTGAGACTGAGGGGCAAACTTCACAGAAATCGCAAGTTCAGAAGTGTGTGAGAATTGTGCTGAAACCTGACTGAGAAATTCATCCAAACTTCTTCCATGCAGGGTCACATGACACATGGAGCCTATCGCAAAAGGCAGCAGGCAGGGGACACTGCAAACAGAATGTCACTCAATCACAAGCCATGCTCACGCAGAGCCCGACACGCTACTAACATCTGACTCTGACATGTGGGTTTGTGCTGTAGTTGGAAACAAAAGTACTTGGAGGAGACCCATGCAAAGACAGGGAAAAGACGCAAATCCTACACGCACATAGCTGGAGATGGGACCCAGCCACCAACCCTAGTGGGTATGAGGTAACGGTACTAGCCACTGAGGTACCATGCCAACCACGGTATGGAGGTCTATCTCAACAAGGTAACTGCAGGAGACATCACAACCAGCTTTAAGGAGAGCTGAAAGTGACTAATCCAGAGCCACAGTGACAATTTTAGCCAGCCAGTTCTGATGGCTGTCAGATTGCTGGGAATCTTAATTACTGTGATTGTGCACTTTGGGCTGCTGGGGGGCGTTTATCTGGGGGGAAAAAAGGGGAGCTCCATTATAGGGAGCATGTTTCCTATGAAGGGATCATGCACTTTTGACATCTCATAAATGAAGAAAATATGATGTCGCTTAGCAGATATTTACCAGTCTTACAGTTTTAAACATCAGTGATTTAGAATGTAGAGAAACCATAGAGGTTAAGGCAGTAATTTTCTTAATTTAAAGATTATAGGCGTGAAAGAGACTGACCAGCAACCATTTGTTAAATGTGAGGGGCTACACTGTTTTAATGCAAGAACTATTTTGGGCCTAGCTTTAGCGGACGGGAGCATGCAGGAGCACTGCATTCTGGGAAAAAGCTTAGTCACATCAACCAGAATAGCACACAAGAAGAAACACAACAGTGCATTTAGGGTCTTATACACAGCATCATAAAGACCCCACACTGTAAAGGAGGAGTCAAGGTTTATAAAGCACAAACTCATTCAGGGGCAGGCGGTCTACTTGGATTACTTGTTTCCTGTTGGACCTGAAAGAGGTGTTGTACACCACCATCCGTTTCAGCATCTCCGGGGGCTGGAATGCAGGTGAAGATACCAGCGGTTAGGGCTGCCAATGAAACAAGGCACCAAGCTGGGAAGGTGTTTGTGGGACAGGGTCACCTAGCCAGAGCTAGCACCGAAGATGGTGAGATTAATACAGTCAACATGCAGTTTGTAAAGAAAGGATAATCAGGCATAGCGACATAGTTCAAATGGAAGAACTACCCAAGTAAAGAGGTCTTGGGAGGTGTCTATCTGCGTCACCTGTGAGAGTAACTACAAGTGACCAGAGTATACATCTACTAAAAGTGTAACGCGACAGGGACAGTTTACTTCTGAGACTCAATTAGGCCAAACACTGTGTTTAATGAGAATGTGGAGGAAAGTTCCAGGTAAAGAATCCATAGAAGATCCGTCATTATATTCTGCATGGATATCCAATCATTATGTGGAGGCAGTACACTTTCTTAGCTTTAGAACGAAATATCCAATTGTAGTAAAAGCCAATAGATCTCCCCGAACACTCGACAAAGTTCCGTATGGTGTTTAAACGCTTCAAGTAACCCTATAAGGCATTTTAATTGTAATCTCATACATCAGGCCTGAACCCGTCTGTCTCAATGGGGCGTGAGAAACACAAGCGGGTGGGTGGGGCGTGGCGGCGACCGGAATGGTCAGTTTTGAAAACTGACATGTAAACAGACCATAGAGATGGGCAGAGAGACAGGAAGAGGGCGGGGCCTTACCAGGGCCTCCGACCGGAGAGTGGGCCCACGTGTAGTCTGCGAGGGGGGGAGCATGACAGGCTTGGACACAACTGGGGACACCTGCCGCCGCTGGTTGGGGGGACTGGGGGCAAGTTGCTACCCAGTGGACCGCATTACAAAAAAGAAGAATGCGGATCATGGGAGAAAGGAGCCCTGGTGGTTTTCACACATACAACATATCACTGCCATCACCTAGACATCACTGCATCTTGTTTGGCAGTGCAGTGATAGGGATCCCAGTCTGGGACACTATAATCTACAGCTTCCAGTTAAAACATTCATTTTTATAACCCAATTTTTGGATGTAGTCCATGTCTCTCTGAAAAAGGACTATGCCCAAAACAAATCAAGCACTCGTGTTCGACACCTTCCCCGCCTCCCGCTGCCAACGCACCAGCGGATTACTGGCCGTCGAGATCCTGCTGGCGTGAGACGTGCTTCTCATAACCTGCACAGTCAAATGGCAGCAAAACACAGAGAGCAGCTGGGTCACACGGCTCGGGGAAATGTGGGGGGACTTGCCACTACAAACAGGACGTGCCACTACAAAGCACACGATTCCATTAGGGCTCCGAGGCCAGCCTGCCACCCCCACCATAGGGAGAAAATGTCTCTAGCTTAGGAGAATCAGACTTTACTTTGTTGTACCAACCCCAGAAAAGTCTATATTAACCTTTACCTAAATATAGTAAAACTCATTTTGCTAAAAACACCATACTCGCGTGTGTCATGATTGTAAATCAAATCACTTTCTCTGTCACATCACTTGACACTATGTAAGCACAAGTGGGTGACTTTTGTCGCACAGCAATGATGAAGTAGTGCAAATAAGACAAAAAATAACGAAAAAGGGACAATGAATACTGCATAAAAGCCCGGAGTACTATTAAGCACACTGCATTTAAAGGAAAGAGCTAAGAAGTGGACGCTACCTTTGGGCTGGGTGGATAGGACTGCTGCTCACTGGGACTGACCATGTGCAAACCGGCCCTCCGCCTGTAGGCATCTTGGGTGACAGGGTGATGGTAACTGCTAGTCCCGAACCTGTCCTTGGGGTGGGCAGGGCCCACATGCTGGGAAGGTGGGGGCGGGGGAGGAGGGGCGGGGGGG
>JABFEA020000021.1:5222038-5234318 GCA_019775915.2 Cyphomyrus plagiostoma | reverse complement strand
GCCCGGTTTGGGTTCCCCCGTGCGGGGGGTGGGGCCTGCGGGGGGTGGGCCCTGCTGTTTGTAGGGGCAGGTGGGGGTCAGGCCTGGTGTTGGGCGGGCCGGCTGGTGGCCGTGTCTGCTGGTGGGTGGGGAGGGACTCAGCCTCTTCATGGGCTGTTTCAGGCTCTGATCCACGTCGTCTAAGTTGATGTCATCTAGGTCGGTGGTGGCGAGCTGTAGGCCCCCAGGGAAGCGCCGCATACTGGGGGGGGCAGCTGATGCTCTGGTGGGGCCGACCTATGAGCACACTTCATCAGATACCAACCACACTGCACAGATTTAGATACTCCTCAAGAGTCTAACCTTAAGTCTTACATCATTAACTTGCTATAGCAAACCACAGAACGCCTTCCTTACTGGTATCAGCAGAGATTTGTGGTCACTAAAACTTCACCATAGATGAACAGAAAAAATAAGCTCAGAAGTTTCACATTTCTGCTCATCAACGGTTTATGCTCAGCATCATATTACATCACTCTTAGAACAGTGACATCACACATCCATGCCAATGGCCAAGCTTTCTGCCGCTTCACCTCGGTGGATTCGTTCTCCACTGAGGAGATCTGCTCCAGACGGGTCTGGCACAACCTCTCCACCCAGTGCTGCACTTTCTCCGACTCATCCAGATCCTCCCGCTCTGTCTCTGAGACCTGGGTCACATGACCAGTATTGAGACGAGTCTACAGCCATGTATCTTCCAACGGGCTTTTGTCACATGTACTGACGGCCCTGCCAACATTCTCTTTGCAGTATTGAGTCAGTCAAACTTGACCTATGCACACGGCACTCATATCTAAGACGTACCTCTTGAACCAGCCTACTGATTTTTAGCTGTTTCTCTCGTTCATACATTTCCTCTTTTTCTTTGGCCAGTTTCAGCTCAAATTCCATCTCTTTCTTATTCTTCCTTTGCTCCTGCAGCGTGTCAGTCTTCGATATCTTTTTCTTTTGCTTCTTGTCCTTCCCTTTCTGCAACGCCCCGAAAGCGTTAACCGAAGTCTGGCGATGAACCAGACAATGCGAGCACAGCAAAGACCGTGCAGGTGACCACACCGCTGAACAAGGGGTGACCGCGTTGAACACCATGCATAGAAAACTGCAAAACGACTGCGAGGGAGCCACGCCAAGGACCATGCAGACACCCATACCACATTCTGGAGAAAAGCACGCGCACAGGCTCTCAAAGCAACTATCATGTATACTTCAACCACATAAATAGTGAGTAATGCTTTACATTAACTGTACCTGCAGCATGTGGGAATACTTTAACATCCTGACATATCTTAACAACTTTAATATGCATTAATACATGTTATATGATAATAACAAACATTACAATCATATAAAATTTGAAATTAGTGTATATTAAAGCTGTTAGTGTAAGTTTAGTGTATTGAGCAACAGCATTTCTCGGGTAAATACCAGGAGCTCATCGGAAGCCAGGTAGGATAGAAAACTTACTGGATAGGAGCTCTCCAGGACTGGAGTTGGAGACCCCTGTGTTGAGGTATGTTACGATGTTAAGGTATACTTAAATGTGCTTATGGATGTTCTGTGAATGTGTCATAAATGCATTATGAAGGTGCACTGAATGTTCTATGAATGCATTATGCATTATGAAGGTGCAGTTAATGTACAGTGTTACCAAAAAATGTTCAGTCTGGAAAACAACAAGTGGCATCGAAAACTACTTAGGCCATCTGCAAAAGAGGGACCGATCTCATGCAAAGCAAGCCAAAAACCAGCTCAGCCCTGTGCTCAGGAAAGTTCCGGAAGAACGCACACCCCAGGCAGTGCAGCGCAATGGAAAGTTCCAGTGCTCATATACCTTTCTCAGCGTGGGCAACTTCCCCTCGTAGCGATAAAACCAGCCGAAGGCTACAGAAACACACAGACGCACCACATCACACATTACAGTCTCCCTGGGCCAAATGATGCCTCTGCTGGGAAAAAATGGGTAGCTCACTGCAAAGCACCCCCCCCACCTCGAAAACAACGACCTCATCACACACGCATGCACATAGAGGCAACATCCCTTTTCCTAAACCAGCAATGCGAACAATGAATTTTGGCAGGAAAGTAGAGATACACGGTTAGATCAGATGCACGCAACAGGAAATGCCTCCAGGTTGTCAAAAGGAACCTACGGTTGCCACGGGCAACGGCCGCCGGCATGAACCCGAGCCCGATCCCTATGGAGCGTCACTCACTTCCGCCCCACCAGCCTGCTCCTCTTCACAATCCTCCTCCTCCTCCTCAAGTGTCCAGGCAGGCGTTTCATTGTCTGGAGAGGATGCCAACAGAGCAAAGCACACAGAAGGGAAGCACACAGGGGAACGGGATGAGAGAGAGCACACATGCATGCGGAGGGGAAGGGCAGCAGGGCTGACAGAGCAGATGGCACTGCACAGAGTCACTGCACCATAAGGATCTCTGCAAAGGAACTAAGATGTAAAAAAAACGCAAGGCGCAGCTGTGCCGGACAGCATCCTGCCGCACTGGGTTATTGGGTTATACATAATAACGACAACCCCACTGCAGGATAATATGTTAAGTATTGAGAAATGAGGCTACGGAACGCAAGTGAGTGGGATTACGGGGCACTGGCAGTTACTGATTGGTCTAAGTCACTGCACTTTGATTACTACATTGGTTCCCACTGGTTAAAGTTAAACCAATGACTGAGACAGGCACACAGCTACATAGTCAAACAAATTTTTTTTGTTACCAAATGCGCATGTAGCTTTGAAGTCCTCTAGAAATTTGCATCAGCACTGAGGCTGGTGAAATCTATATGACGATGGCGATGACCTGCCAACCCCCCCCCAATGGTCAGCAAAATCAACTGAGAGATGACCACCACCCCCTCTCACCCCCTCGAAATTCCTTCCTGCCTCTGGGCCATCTGACAGTGGATGATAATCCCATCACTTGTGGACTGTGATACTTTTCCCATCAGTAGTATTTCAGACAGACTGGTTCCACTGGCTCGTACCAGAGCGCTTGGGTTTGGGGGCAGGGGGGGTGCTGATCTCTGCAGGAGGAGGGGAAGGGCTCCTGGGCTGCTCCCTGGGCCCCCAGTCCTCCTCCCATTCCCTGTTGTGTTTCTGCTCCTCCTCTTCAATCCTGCACACACACAGGTGTCACTCAGGCTACAGCTCTAACAGACGGAGAGATATTTGAAGGACGAACAGAATCTGCTCTTCCTGAGGCCACCAGCGTCTTGCTAATAAACGTGAGGCAAGCACAGGTCTTCTCCTAAATGCGGCTTCTCTGCCTTTCTTCAGTGGTGGAGAGCAGGCACCTGCCCCTCTGAAGGTACAGACTGACCCTTTCAATGTTTTCAAAGGCGTTCAGCACCTGCCCTTCGAAACGTCTCCACAAAATAACCAGGTGTAGGATGGACAAGAATAAAATCAAAGGCCTTGTCACGCTGGGCAGATGCACAGACACCGTCTCAGTCATCCGTCACATTCAGCCCTGTTTGCCTGATGCCAGGGATCCCTTTACTCTGCTGGATAACTTGTTGGATTTATGGTAGCCTGGCCTAAATGGACTGTATCATTGTTCATTTAACTTTAACTCAGGCTACTTTAAATCTGACAAGTTATCTGGCTAAGTAAGACATCCTGATTCGTGGAACGCACCTCTGCATCTCCTTCCGATAGCGCTCCTCCTCCTCAGCTGTCTTCTGAGACATCTCCATTTTCCTCCTACATAGCAACAGGCATTCAGTGTAAATGCTGTATCTGCCATTTGCACAAGTACATTGGAATTCTCGAATTGTGTACCCCATCTATCTCTCCATAGCTTGGGGGGGGGGGGGTGTCACAGCACAGTCAGCTAATGTCTAGCACCCCTGGAGCTGGGGGCTAAGGGTCCTGATTACGAGCCCACAGACATGGGACTGTTCTGCCGAGGCTACCCCCGAAATCAGTCACTCACCACCCCAAATTCAGCTGCCCCGTTCCTACTCCACCTGCAAGCTCCTAACATCCCTCCCAGTACACAAAATGAGCCAATGCTTTTATTTGCGTGCAATTCGGTCATGCATTAAAGCCTTTATCATTTACAGATAATCCGGCCTGTGTGAGCAGATGGTGTTTTGCTGTGATCCTAACCTGGACTGTCACCTGGCAAATGGAGAAGCCTGAAAACAGGCTCGCCGAGGTCATGTACAGCTCACTGCAAGCATATCAGACGAGTGCTTATTTAGAGCCATTACTTCAGGATAGCTGTCTGTATTCTGCTGCTCTGACAGGACATTCCTGGAAAGTTTTTCCTATTGTTGATTCATGTCTTTGCCACAATGTCAAACAGCATTTGTTAACCAGATTATATTCTGCAGAGCTGACTACAGAAATACTTACCACTAAGACTATGCCCCGCAATTATGAAATAATAACACAGCTTTGGAAATAATTAACAGAGCACAACACAATGAGTTTCACTCATTTCTCTATTTATAGGTGCATGTGAATGATATACATCTTTTTGCAAACTGCAGCTTGGCTCGTCTGTTTCTCATTAATGAAGGGCTTCTTCCTTGCTTTATGGGACTTCAGTTCTGCTTCTAAGAGCCTGATATGACCTGTCTTAGCAGGGCATTTCACACCATTTAATGGTTCCCAGTCCTTTTCAATGTCACTGGATGTCATCCTCCAATTCATGAGAAACTGTGGGAGAAGTTAACAGCCATCTATGGCTTTATAAAGTCGCTTCCACTCTCTACCTGGCTGATTAATGGTTGTTCCCAGTGTCTCCTGCGTCATCGTTTTCTCGTGTACTGCAGTCTTAGAAATTTTGAATCCGGACAGAACCTGCTGCTCAGCGTAGCCTTCTGCCAGCAGAACCAGGATTAACCCACAATTTAAAAATCCAGATTTTTTTTAAAAAATAGAGTGGTCTCAGTTTTTTCCCAAGAAAGGTATATTGTGCTACCTTACAAGTAGAAAATGTAATACAAACTTTGATACTCCTAATACACAGCGCTTAGTGCAGTGATGCATGCTGGGATACCCACAGTCTCTCTTTCTCCTGCTGCTCCTTGAGGATCTTATTGGCCTCCAGAGCCATCCGCTTCTGTTGCATGAGCTCCTGGCGCTCCAGCTCCCTGCGAGCCTCCACGGCCAGCCGCTCCTCGTCCGTCATGAACAGCTCCTTGCCCTGTAGGAGGCCAGTGGGCCCGTGTTACAGTCAGAGAGTCGAAGCAGCTCAACTACGTCGATCACCTTCAGGCAATCGGTCACCGTGGTGACAAATGACAAGTACCAATTAATTGCAAATCCATTAAGCGCAGATCCATTTAGTGCACTTAATGAACACTACTCAAAAATCGAGTCAAAAGGGAAGATGGACAGATCATTTAATCTTGCTCGCCAATCAATAGAAAATGTAACAAAGGTCGCATGATTTTCTTAGGATTTATTGACTTAGCTCGCCTCACCAGTTGTATAGTGCAGTCTAATTCTGAAGAAACTAATTAAATTAACAAGCACATATAATTAACTCCGCCGACTGTTTAAAAGATCTTCTACACAAGCGGAGAATATTTATCAGCACTCCTGGTGCTGGCAGCTATGAGCTAAGAAAAGGCAGAATTCTTTCAGCAGTGACATGACTGATGTGTTACTCACCGCTCCAGTTAGAACAGTAATAGTTAAGCTTCTGCTACTCTTCAGCACCCTGACAGCCTGCAAAAACCAGGACAAAGGAAGCAGCGCCTCCGTTATGACTGGTTCATGGCCCTCTGTCACGGCAAACACGTATCGGTGGTACGCAGCCACAGAAACCCACCTCCTTGTGATCCACGTTGGTGAAATCCACTCCGTTGACCTCCACAATCCGGTCACCGACCTATAAAACACAGTTCCCCGCATATCACCTGTGTGTGTGTCAATCACACAAGTTATGACCCCTGCTCATGCAAACCATGAGTTAATTAACGTGAATGTGAGTAATTTGAATAAGAAATTATTAATGCATTCTATTTATGCCTAATTAACACTGCACTGTCAAAAAACACCAATTTGTACCTCTGGATCTGCCAATTAGTCTATGGACTCTGAGGAACATTTTTGTACCTTTGAGGGCCCATTAATGTTGTTTGTACCTTGGGGAACAAAACTGTACCAGAGCTGTACCTGTACCCAGAGGATGAAAGTTCAGGTCCAGAAAGTATAAATCCAGACTAAAATTTTGTTTCAACCAACTAGTTGAGTATAAAGACTCATGATCACAGAGCGCTCAACTAGTTGGTTGAAATAAAATCTTGGTCTGGATTTGTATTTTCTGGATCTGAACTATCCACCTCTGCTATCCAGACCCCAGTGTCAGACTCACCTCCAGCCCCACCTCGGCTGAAAGAGACCCTGGTTTTACGTTGCTCACATATATCCCAGGCTTCTGCGTTGGACCGCTGGAGATGCTGAGGACACACAGGGTTTAGCCCCATTGGTTAACCTCACATGCCGCGATGAGGCACCTACGTCACACCTCCTGCTTACTCACCTGATCCCCATGCCTTTGGTGCCCACCAGACTGAGGAAGACTTTCTTCTCTTTGATCTCCTTTCCTCCGACTGACGCCAGTCCGGCGACGCTGCTTTTCTTGTCCTGTGTGACACGTGGTCAAAATGGCTCATCAGCACCAGATGCGCGCGATGGCTGGCGATAAAGTACTGGGCCGCGGAAATTGGCGAGGGACATTTTCTTTTTTTACCCCGGATTCGGAAACAAACTGGTCTGCAAACTGCCAGCGGAGGCGCTCATCTGTGGAGCTGAGAAGAGAGATGGAAAAGGGCCCTGATTATGGTTTGATCCTAAGTGCTTTGGTCCAATCAAGCTGCTCTCATTATGTCATTAGCAGTAAGATGAATCGAAGCTTCTAATCAGCAGCACAAAATAGTGTATAATTAAATTTCTAATAGGCAATGCTTGACTCTAGTCTAAATAATTTCTATCAAGATTCATAAATCCTTTCACTAATCCATTAGCTAGAGTTGACATACAGGTATTACAAATACCACATATTACAAATTAAAATGGTATTTAAAGAGAAAAGACGATACCTTTTGACAGGTATCATCCCGACATCTGTAGTAAAAGAGGAACGATGCTTTAATGGAACACAATCAAATATTATCTGTGGTTTAATTGTTCAGTAAAAGCGGGAGGTAGTAAGTATTTGATAAAAATATCATCGGAAAGAATAATGCTATCTGTTTGTAATAAGACTGATATGATTAATGATTCAGAGGAAAGCCTGTGTGGACACATCTGTCATGGATTTGGAAGGTGGCACATCATTAAACAGGCCGCAGTCATTAATTATTGACAGCAACTCATGGTGAATAAAACTGATTAGATGATTCTCTGATGACCTCTGGAGTGTTTAGTGGTGTCTCCATCACAGAAAGTGATTACCAGCACACTACATGAAATAGTGATTCTGAACAACAAATGGCTGCTTTGTGTGGTGCTGTTCATGTATGACATCTTACGGACTCATTAAGCGGCAGCTGCTGATAGCCTGAGGTAGAGGACGGCTTCAAACTTACGCCTCACTTTCAGGGACACCGTCTTCTTGGTCCGAATGAGACTGATCACCTCTTCATGGATGCAGGAGGCAATGGAGTATCCGTTGATGCGAACAATCTCATCACCAATCTGGGGGCGGGGGCCGCGGCGAACCATGAGAATTAGCAGGCAGATACGGTGTCCATCCTCTCATTCAGTAGGTTTCCCACAGTCAATGTCTTTCAGTGGGTAACGACTAATCAATTTTTCCTGACAATACATTTCTCATGTAATTGTACTGTGAATTCACATACCAGGACTGTTTCACAACTTTCACTGTTTATTTACTAGCTCGTGTTTAAGAATAAAGACGACATATCACTGAAATGATACCCAGCATACAAATGTGGTCTTCTGCACCACCTACTGGACAACAGCAGAACTGCATATCTTAAATTATTTAAACCATTGCAATGCGCCTCAAGGTTTAAAATCTGCCTTAAGTGGCACTTGCTGTGAGCGAGCACTGCGCAGAGACCTTTTGAGTGGCAGGTACGTGATAGTAAAAGCTGTCTCTCCAGTTGGTGGCCGCTGGTGCACAAAACTATATAGGGTTCTCAGTACCCATATAGGCAGGTACAAGCCTTTGGGCAAAAGGAACAGGTGTTCAAGCACCCTCAACGCCCACCCCCTATCCTCTGCCATATTCATGCCTGTAGTCAAAGTCCATGAAGAAAAACTGTTGTTCATGTTAATTAAAACACGTCACATTCATAAGAACTTCAGATGCAGGCATTTAAGTGTGGACAAATGCTGCATAATTAAATTCTGAGAGCTGAAGCAATCACAGCTATGTTTACAGACCAGTATCTTGATCAAACCCAGTGGAAGATGCTGACCCCCCCCCCCCACTGCCACTTCATCTCGGTACTGAGCACAGCTGTGTCACGGCTAATTAAAAGCCCCCTTCACCAATGAGCCTTGTGAGGTGAATCTTCACAGGATTTTTCATGTAGAACCACTTAATTAATAAAAAGAGCGCTCAAGAAGAAAGGTCAGGAGCCCCCCCCCGCTCCCCCCTCACCTGCAGGCCCACGCTATCCGCCTGTCCGTCCTTCACGATCTGGGAGATGAAGAGGCCGCAGCCAAACTCCAGACCCCCCCGCACACTCAGGCCCAGCCCCTCGGTGTGTGTGCGGTCCAGCCGTACCTCCTTCAGTTTCCTGAACATTCAAAGGGGCGAGGGGGGGTGGAGGGATATTGTCATGTGACCCACCAGTTTCATGCTTCTGGCACACAGCTGTCAGGTACACGTTTCTGCTGGTGCTCGGACTTTTGAGTACATTGAAAAGAAAAAAAAAAGTTTGTTTTCAACGATTATGTCAGAAAGCGTTGCGATCAAGTTACCAGCATCCTCTCTCATCTGAACAAGATACACAGCATCGTAGATAAGGCAGTCACTGCAGTTACACGCTTATTATCTCTTAATTAAGGTCAGTTGTCCTTTGCTTGTACCATGTAATGGTGTGATTTGATCTTCCTTCACCATGTCAACTGGAAGCTTCATTCACGTATTCTCCTTTGCCACAGCAGGCACTGTTCACTCACTCAAGTCTGCTCTGATATCACTGCTGCATTCCAACATTATTTCACACCTGTGGCAGGTGAGGACTTTTTAAAGGCAATTCACTGATCTTACACTTGTGATTTACTAGAAATCCAGGAATTTAATCTGAGCCCAGTACAACAGAAAAAGCCCTCATTTTGGTTAAACTTTTTTCATAGTTTGGTGCTTTCTAATCTCTAAGCAAGGCCTGGTCCTCCTCACACTCACCGTGACCTCTTAGGAGTCAACCGGTCATACTCCACCTGGTGCTTCAGAGGGATCAGGGGGCGGATGGCGTCAAAGAGGGGCAGCCGGCTGGGCTCATTGATCACCAGCTTCAGATCACCCACCAGCACTGGGAGGTCCATGGATCTATGGATTGCAAAAAACAATGATTCATGCAGTCATCCATCCCATTATCCTGAGGAGGGTCACAGGGCAGTCTGGAAGAGAGGAGGAAAGTTCAGGTCCAGAAGGTACAAATCCAGACCAAGGTTTTATTTCAATCAACTAGCAGAGTACTCTGTGACTGTGACTCTTTATTCTCAGCTGGTTGGTTGAAACAAAACCTTGGTCTGGGTTTGTACTTCCCTGGACCTGAACTTTCCACCTCTGGTCTGGAGCCTGTTCCTGGAAACACAGGGCATAAGGCAAAGGTATATCCTGGATGGGATTCGAACTGGAGTCATATTTAGAGAATTTTAAACTTTTCATAATCTTACGGTATACACTATTCTTTAAATCCATCCGTTCTGTACCCACTTGTCCTATTCTACGTTCCAGAAGCTATGGGCACAAGGCAAAGAATAACTCAGGATGGGACACCAACACGTCATACATTCTCACAAAAAAAGGATGAAAATTTGTACCTTGGCTTGTCACTGGGGCTGTACCATTGTCACTGTAATTGCATCTTGTAAGGTACAGAAATGGACTCTGAGGAATAATGATGTACAAACAGCATTAATGTACCATCATTATTATGGGTCCATTTTTGTACCTTAAAAGGTACAATTACCAGCAGCTAAGGGTACCACTGGCAGACCCAGTGACAAGCAAAGGTACATTTTTTACCCCTCTTTTTGAGAGTGCAGAGTACACATACCATTCACAATTTTGCAATTTCCAATTCACCTAAGCATTTTTTCAGATTGTGGGAGTAAACCAAAGAAAACGCAGAAGACATCGCCATGACCTGTGGATAACATGCAAACTCCACACATGATGGGCGGCGACTTGAACCCGGATCCCACAGATGACACCGGTAACCCCTGCACCACTGTGCCGTCCCATTCTTTAAAACCAAGTTATATCAAATATCACACTACTTACAAATATTGTATATTCAATGCCCTGCTACATGGTGTAATAGTTAATTGTAACATCCCTCCAATCTGAGGAAGAGCAAACAGAGCATCCATGGTTGGGATTTTTTTGGAAAACTACGAAAGCTTGAAATGTATAAAATAAAACGATACCAGGCTTGACCAGAGGCTTTGTATGAAGGCTTCTTATGAATTTGCTGACATGCTGAATTATTTACATTGGCTATTTCATTGGTGACTCGCATATCAGAAGCGAAGGCTTTTCTGAATAGAGGGTTCATCTGGGTCAGGGGCAAAGGAGGAGAACTGGACACCTGACTGGCGTGAAACAAAACTATGTTCCCCCCCACAAAGATCACATGGAAACTTGCTCTGCAGCTACATTTCACTTCATTCACCTTCTTTTATAGTGCTGGACTCAATGGAAACCATATATCCCAACAGTCCCTTGCAATTCTGTTGCCCACTAGAAGCACGAGTCAGGAACACTGAGTGAAGTGTAGGACCACAACATGCCTGAAAAGAACATGGAGGACAATGTTTCCTTTCCATATAGCACCCTAAGAACCAACTGGCACCTTCACAGATTTTCAGAATTCATACATCCCCATTGCGCTGGACCGTAAGTTATAGCGTTAATCACACAGAGTCGTTAATCATAAGTATGGCGGAGATGTCCGCCGGGCTCGAGTGGCGGGAATGCACTCACTCGTGGTAGAGTCGGAGCACGTCGTACAGATAGTCTTTTTCTGCCTCATTGTCTATCAGCAGCTCCACCTAGAAAACAAACAAACCTTTGGACAGTCTGCTCATAGCTCGGGAGAGTCAGGGATAACACAGCTGTCATTACCAAGGTGGTGGCGGGGGCTTCCAAGACCATACTTTAGGTATTAGGGCACGGCGCTCCCAGCCTCAATGAGAAAAACGCAGATCAGACCTGTAATGGTGACTTACCTGATAGCGGCTATACTGCTGCACAAATGTTTTGAGGAAACGCCTGGGCCAGTCACTGATGTAGCACATTTCCTGTCACGGCGGCCTCACCACAGCCGCAAGTGGACAGACAGAATGCTCGCTGGCTGCCTGTGGGACACTCGCCAGTGGCACCGCAGCCTACTGACTCCGATCCCAGCCTCTGTGGCAGCCCTCAGTCTCTACTGAGCTGCCACAGACAGACGCTTCCCATGTCGCGAGGAAGGATGGATTACAGCGGTGTCACCTTACAGCACAGACGGTCTGTGGGCAAACCTATTTATACTTAAGGGAGATTCGTGGCCGTCCAAAGCAAAACAAAGTATCTTCTGAAATACCTCTAGAGATCCTGTCCAAATCATAGTAAAAGTCCACATTATACACGAAAGCATCGGGAAGTTGGACTTAAAATGAAGGGTATGCAAGGATTTGCATTTTAAGTTAAATTAAATAAAGTAGAGACAGATTTTTATAATGGAAAAATAAAGACAGGACTCTTTCCCAGTACTTAAATTTTCAAGGTCTTTGTGTTGTAATAGTTTTTCTTGGTGGGATTCTCATTGTATAAATCCCAGTATCATTAAAAAAAAAATGTACACCTTGATTTTTATCCACCACACATCGTTCTTTCAACTGCTCATCCAGATTCAGGTCACAGCAAGAAGACGAAGAAGACGAACTGCGAGAACATTCTGGGTGAGATTCTGCTTTATGGAGGATAGTGACTCATATGGTGATTAAATGTATTTATTACACGGCTCTCTGGAATGCTTGATTCTGATTGGTCAGTTGAGACATTTGCAGGTTCGTTCTTTTCAAAT
>JABFEA020000021.1:5204264-5220309 GCA_019775915.2 Cyphomyrus plagiostoma | reverse complement strand
TCGTTTCGCGGAAGGATAAAAATGTTAATTTAAAACAAATATGCCAATAAAATGTTTCAAATTCATATTCATGTCCATTTTTTTTCCTTATGTGGCAAGTACCGTGTCGGGGCTTCGCGTTGGGTCCTGATCACACTGTCGGGGCTTATTTCTGCAATAACTACCGGCTGCCTGTGCATTATCCCTTACTTATGCTTTTGTAATAGTGCGGAATTTCTGTTAGACTACTATAAATTATATGCATATTAGATCAATATTTTATACATATATAATTAACTTTTACGAAACAGTAAAACCTCAGCAAAGGGCTAAATAAATCCCTCGGATAGCTTTTTGTTTCGTATTATGCGCACTGGCGCTACTCCCATTTGAGAGCCGCAGTAAATCAGCCGCTCCATTCCGCCTGGCTGCACGCCTCTGAAAGCGCCTCTAAATTATCCGCCAGTGAACGAGCCATTGTGGACATCGCCAATATGTATAACAGGGCAGAGTAACAGTGCTGGACCACTGAAGCGCAAGACCCTTCAGTCCGTTCCTTTTTTTGCCATCGCACCGTCACAAAAATAATAAACACTTGACCAAATTTTTGCTTTTCAATCACAAAATAAAACACGAAACAGAAAGAATTGTATTTAATTCAAGAAGATCAATGTCCCAGGTGACTCATTACCTGCGATCGACAGTCTACACCTTAGCGACAATAGCCAATCAGAAACTATTATGAAGCGCTCCTAAATACGTCATCAGGTATTTTCTAATGTGGGATATTATGCAGTAATTCAGGATTGTCAGCTTTTTAAGCAAGATACAATCATATAAAACGGTCATATAGACTTAAAATATGGTCAATTATGTTGTATTAATTTATCAAATTAATTCGCTGTTCCTCAAACACTTACTCATATCGAATATCACCTCAAATTTTAATCTGTAATGTAACATGCTGGAACAGACGGTATTCCAACGACTGCATGTCGTAGTTACCTTATGTCATGTTCCTTTTTGCGGGGAACCGTATAATGTGATACAGACAAAAAGTGTACCCATCCCCCTCTACTGGGATAAGGGTTCATAGGGCATCACCTGCTTCTTCTAAGCAGCCTTGCAAACCGCAGTACGTCATTCGTTGTATTCAATAACCCCATTCTACTAATCCATTAAGAGAATAAATGCTCTTACCTTGTGCCTAAACTCCCGGGCAACCTTTCTTTCCATAGCTGAGCGGAAAGCGCGAGTCCTTTCTAGGCGTAGCAGGAAGGGCGATCGTCACTCGGTCACAGTGTAAATGCGCTACTCGGACGCTGGGTGGAGTGTAGCTCAAGCTGTCGCCTTTGTGTCGGCGACACATGAATCGACTGCAGGGCGATTCATAAGCTCCACGCAGACTCTGGAGCGCATGTCTTTAGCCCGTATTGACACGTGAGTTAGCACTGTTAGTGTGTTCTGGATATGCTTTCCATTAGGCCTATATTGCGTCAGTTAGAGACGAAAAATAGATAAATATGAAAACACTATTATTCAGACCTGCAGTCTTACGAATTAGGATTGATTTTGGCGAATTCCTACAAGCCTTTTGTTTTCTCACTATCAATTTTTATGTTTAGCCCTAAGAATAATTTAAATTCTGCCGTTTTACGCATTACTCTCGGCTCCATGGCACAGCTAGTGGAGTCATCTCCCGCTTAAACTGAAATCAACAATTTTGAAAGAAAAATATTAAGATGTAGGAGATATTTGAAAATTTCAGAGGCTCCACTCTGGCAACCCCAAAATAACTAATTATCCAGCAAAATTTAGCTAGTCCTCCAGCACACTGACACATCACTCTTCGCTAGTCAGATTATATTGCCTATTTTTATCAGGCGACATCTGGACCTGAGCAGCCCCACAGTCCATTAAATATACCAGTATATGCAATTATATTAACGCAGTAGTAGAAGTAGTTGTAGTATTCTATATTCGTCTTATTGTCCATACGACCCTTTGCAATGGCCGACTGTTCAGTGCAAAAAAAACTACAATAATATTTAAGTCAACTTTCTTAGACCCCGGGAGGAGAAGGTATTGATATAATTGTTTTGCAATCACACACCAGTAGAAGGCGCCAAACCTTATACAGCCAATTTGAGGCACGAAAGTATATGTTCTTAAAGAATGTGTAATGTTCGGCATTAAGATTCATGTAAGGCCATTTATGAAGGTTTTTTCGAATAATTTGTGAGATAATAATACGGTTATTGATTATTACAAACAATGTCCTGCACTGAATTCGACGAACAGACGACTAACGCATGTTCTTTAAGTTTATATAACTGGAACAAGATCTAGCCAATTAACCAACCGGACCATTTGCTATCCCTTATTTATATTTTTTAGGAATCTAGTAAGGCTGAATAAATTATACATAAATACGAGTGAGAAAGCGTTCACCTGTATTCAGATCTCTGTAGCGATTATGCACGTACTCATTTGCATATTCGGAAGGTACCTGTCTGAATGTATTATGCTAATAGGTTGGATCCGTCATCCTTTAACCAAGGAGCAATGATGCCCCCAGATCTAACACGAGAGTTTGTGGAAACCAATGTGGAAACAAACAATCTCCAGATAATTTTTTAAAAAATGCGTATTTGTTGCAGCTAAATTATTTTTGCCACTGGATTTGGAGAGAAAGTGATTCCACCACAAAGTGGATCATATGTATCACGAATGGATCCTTATTTAGGTCTCACCAAAAAGCGAAAAGGGGATTTTTTATTATTTCTTTTTATACTAATTAATCAAGGTAAGTCAAAGCGTAATTAATTATTGCAGTTTTGTAGTACACGCGATGCATCTGTGGATGGATTGTCATGAATGCATTGCGATTTATCTGTTAATTTTAATGCAAAATGAAGACATTTACAATTCGTCTGATTGAATTAGAACGATATCTCAAATAAAGTAAAACATATGTTATTCATTTCCATTTATAATCCCCAGCAGTGTCGTCGAGCGCTGACAGCGTAAATTTAACTTACTGGCATGGTCTGGAAAGGTAAGTGGAACTGCAAAGTACATCACTCATACTATATGATATATACTAGAAATATTCTTGTCATCCTTGTATTTAATCTAACATAATAACTATAATTGTTTAAGATGTAAAAGTGTCCGTTTTCTGTCTGTTTTCTGAATGTACTTACTTTCATGCAATCCAAGATTTTTTTCACCTTACCAGCATTTCAAAGAACTTCAATTCTGGCTGTATTAATAGATCATGCCTATTTCTTTTCCTGTAGTCTATGTGTGCCTCCTGACCGACAGAAATGCCGTTTGCGCGTGAGGAACAAACCGTGCCTTGTTCTCTCCTTTTCCCAACAGCAGAAGCAGCAGTATAATGGTGCCGAAACGGGATA
The DNA here is from genome assembly GCA_019775915.2 of Cyphomyrus plagiostoma. NCBI lineage: Eukaryota > Metazoa > Chordata > Actinopteri > Osteoglossiformes > Mormyridae > Cyphomyrus > Cyphomyrus plagiostoma. The sequence continues at coordinate 5,216,911 of JABFEA020000021.1, read as the reverse complement.
CCGGTTCCCAAGGAGCGAAGGTAGGGGTCTAGGGCTACTGATTTGAAACGGTGCATTGAAAGAGCATGTCAGCTACATTAAATAGCAGCTCCAGTGAATATGTAAAATATCTTTAAGTGTCATAGAAGAAACAGAACAGTACTTACATCAGCAGGAGGCAATGTTGTTAAAGTTACGATTCTCGTGTTCATAACTGGAACATATCTAACTTTATGGTATAATTCTCTCTCCTACTCGCCTTATTTTGTTTGCAATTCCCTGGATAATACTGTTTCATCTAGCGTCGCATATTTATTTGTATGATCATGTATATTCATCATTCATTTTCATTTTATTGACTCGAATAGAAAAGCGAGGGAGTTCGAACGCGTGTTGGTTTAACTAGCTAAAAATTGAAAATGACACTCGTGGATCAGTAGGCGCAGACCGTTAGCTGAGTTACAGTCGATTGTGCAACGTAGGTGGGATCAGCAAGTGCATCCGCAATGTTAGACTTGAAGAGGAGTAATGTAAACGGGAAAAAACGTTAAAAGAAACGTAATTAACTGTAATTCAAGTAAATGCAATTCATCTTGTCCAAATCCTGCTTTATTACTATTACATTAGTGACCCAAATCAAGCTTAAACTGAGCTCCTTCCCCAAATTCGACTCATTCTGTGTTTCGCTGACAAAAGGAGAGAGCAGCTCGCTTTCGTTGGGTTATCCAAGGCGAACCGGCCCGGCGGCTCCTATGACCAGCGATGCGCTCTCAATCTGTCCCTTGAGCGCAGGCTTATGTCTCCGCTTGGTTTTCTCAGATCACTTCTAATATTAAAATTCTAACTTAAAAAAAATTAGAAGCCCCGTTTATAATACAATCCTTCTGCTTCCGTTGACTTTAGTAAAATGAAAAGTTAAAACCTTTTAATCTTATTCCTGAATCAAAGGATTTATTTGCCGAACTCTTAAATCTGTGTGGAATTAAAAAAGGGGGTACATGATGCGGTTCAAAGTCTTGCATTTAATCTGTTTCTTTATTAATCTGTCACCTGAGAGCTCAGCGTGGTCCCCAATGCCGTGCTTTTTGATTACAGGGCAAAAACGCTAACACAATTAATTAAATGATGTAGGTCCAGTTACAACGGCTTAGTTTTGGTTTGCTGAAAACGACACATTCTTCTCTTTCCAAGATATTGGCCCAGCACTCAACTGGCAGCAGGGAAATGTACATCTAATGCTATCTGATCATAAGCCCCAATAGTTTGATTGTTTTCCTCACAACAGGGAATACTGGGATAAACACAAAAGTTGCATGGAGGTAGTTTTGGCATCTGTTAACACAATTTTTTTCCCCTATGCTGGAAAATACTGTGAAAAGGCGGTACTTTCAGGAGCTACAACAGTATCTACCAACACATCTTCCAGTTCAGAAGAAGTGGTGAAGCCATCACTGCGCAGAGCCACAGGTACCTGGGGTGGGGGGCAGTCTCGTCTTCACACAAAGGTTGACATTATCTCTGAAAATGGAGTCGGTGTAATTGCCTACATCAGCATTTGCTGCCATTTCCATAGCCCCGGTAGCCCTAATCGGGAAAAACATCATGGCTTAAGTGCCCATAATACAGTATCTCTATGTTTTGAAGATAATGGGAATCAGTCTTCTTTCAAGCCAAATAAAATGCAGTCAATGTGCGGTGGGCTGTCTCAGGGCAAGTTTCGGTGTTTGTCAATGGCAAAACAATTGACCTCTCTGTTTCGACGTCTCCCCGGGTTACGGTGAGACGTGAGAGAGCAGAGGCGAGGTCATTGATCTTCCGACTCTCGCCCTGTCCGAGGGATGTCTGACGCCATGCGTCGCTGTAGCTCGGCGGGCTGAATTCCAGCTGTCTCTTCCCGCCACCTGCCATATGTTGGCAACGTTAGCAAGCCATCCTTAGCCGGAGCTAAATGTCTGCAATGACTCAGGCTTTATCTGACCATATTCATCTATCCATCTATCCATATTGATGACTCAAAGGTCAGATGCTGTGGTGCATATAAAAAGTAGTTTTCAATTACTTGTATTGACTTTACATATAATGGTGTTGTTTTGACTTATAAACATACTGCATGGTGTATTTTTATTTGAGAGAATGTAATTTGCATTCCGATTCCATGAACTCAACATTTTTCAGAAACCTGTGGGGTCGGCTGTCTGAACGGAGGCCACTGCGGCCAGGCAAACTCCTGCAACTGCAGTTTATACCGAGCAACCGGAATCCGCTGCCAGACAGGTTACAGCAAACCACCTCGTCGTCCACTTTGACTTGACTTTCTGCTTGGTAGATCAGCACACTTATTTCAGATGCCCTGAACAAACAGTTGTTTGCTGGTGGTTGATAAAGCTAAGAATGGTCTCATGAATATGTTGCGCTAAAGTCTTTTTAAATGTTCCTGATTGATTGTGGCAGTTCCGAATTCGGGGATGGAACGGGAGATGACCTGCCGGACATGGGGACAGTACAATTACGAGACTTTCGATGGGCTGTACTACCACTTCCCAGGCAGGTGTAGCTACACCCTGGTCCGGGATTGTGAAGAAACTACACAGTCCAGCATTGTCATCCAGGTGAAGTGCACATTAAGACCCAATTCTCATTTTCTCTTCTCTTTTTATTTACTTGTCATGGTCTGTGGTCATTTGCAATGTGCGGGTAAGCCATCTGTCACATGACACATGACACCGCACCCAAAAGGCAGGTGAAGTGTCTCGTGTCAGTGGGGAGCCATGCCTTTATCTAGAAGGTGGTAGGTTTGATTCTTGTCTTGGGTGGTGTACCAATGCACAGCTGCATAAGTGGATAATGGTCAGCTAATTTTAACACTGCAAAAAAAAATAATGTAATTTGTGCTGGAGATATTTTCAGATTACGGTGTGACTTGGTGGAAAGATAAATGCTGACGTACAGCCGTAGGCAAAGCACTAGCTTACTAAGCAGCTAACTTCTCAAGCAAACACCCAAGCTATAATTTCCAAACATGGGCAAGGATGATCATTTTTAAAACAATTGATATGTACAAGTGGACTAAACCACAAACTTACTAAACCACATTTTTTTGCAAATAAAGGCTGCAAATAAAGACAAAAAAGTCAGTCTTACCTAGTTATAGTACATTTTAGGACTTAAATTTTGTTGTAAAAAATGGTGGAAATGGAGCAATGTGTTGTAACTTGTGGTGTGGTGCCAGAGTGAAAGAGAAATATTATATATTAAGAAGTGCTCTTCAAACAAGTAGGTGAATCAGTACAGCATGGGAAATCTTTCCTGTTCCAAAAATAGTAAGGGATGAATTATTGTTGCTCTGATCATTCTCTCCTTCGTAGAATGCAGATTCCCTGAGCTCCCTCCTCAGGAAGCAAGCGCCATATTGGTTCTACTGTTTTAGCCACAGGATGTTATTTACCCAGCAGATTAGTGAAAGCGATCTCATTATTACAGTCATTTATGTCAATTACCATTTAATGCTGTAATTACCTGCTTCACCTGGTACTCTAGAACATCTAGAACAAAATTTTCTTTGTTTGGGGACCCACTAAGAGGAATTAGTCCATGGGAAAGAGGATGGGGTCCCACTTGGGCCAAGAATTTATTGCCATTGTTTACTTAATATCATTTATCTGCCAATCAAACGCGAGTAAATCTGATTGCCTAAGGGGTGTTCCTGGAGATGGATGTTTTGTGTCAGCACAGTAGAGTCTGGTGGTTGCGCTTTGATGTTTGGAGACTCTCCTACAGTCAGCCATGAGGATTTCTCCATGAGAGTGCCATGTCTGCACAGGTGCACAATGATCCCGACTGTCCCAGGTGGCCGTACTCATGTGCGCGATCTGTCAGCCTCTTCCTGCCATGGGAGGGGGAGATCAGATTGAAAAAGCACGACGTAACTTTCAGAGGACAGAGGTAATCACAGTTTGCTGTACCATGACATTGTACTGCTTCCTGCTTCATAAACGATGCAATGAACAGGGGCGTCATTAGGTCTGATTTAGGGGGGGCTTTAGCTTCATAACCGTAAAAGGAAAATGGTATATATTGTATATATAAGGTATATATTGAGACAACTAGCTAAAGCGGGAAATTTATGAAGCTTTACAAAACTTAATAACATGAAAAGGAAAACAATGTTTTTAAGTACCCAATGCAATAAAGTTACACTGAATTCATGTGGCAATACATACCAGTAATAGGAGCGTGTTATGTTACCTCAGGATGTCTAAAAATATCCTTTGAAAAATAACCCAAATTTTACCGAAATAACCCAAATCATTTTAATCATAATAACAATCATTTCTGTACAAGACTGAAAGGATGTATTTACTAATACAATATCATTAATAATACAATATCATTTTTCAGTATGCTAAATGAATGGAAGGTTTTATACCTCTCTAATTTTTTTCATTCAAAAAGAACAACTGAGATTATAACCTACCCTAAACCTATCCGAAACCCACATACAATTTAATAAACATGTTTTAAAACATCTCTGCGAAGTTTTAAAACTCAACGATCACAGTTTCCGTGGTGAATTTTACCTCAGATTCCCTCCCTCCATTTTTATTGAATGTAAAAGCTATTGTTTATATTGCTGGTAAGATAAAAAATGGCTGAACTGCGTTCTGTAAATTAGGAAAAAAAATAGCATTTGGTATTAGTATTTATCTGTATTAATCTCTATATTAATCAGCTGCAAAATAAGTCTATGATGTTTATCTTTTTATTCATGGGGCTGAGCACCCACCGCACCCCCCCCCCCCCGATTTTCAAATCCTCTGACAATAACCATGACCATATAATGGATACATAAGAAACTTCTGACAGCAAACCCCAGACCAATCCTGTTATGTTTCACTTTTTAGAGCCCCTCTCATTACTGCCACCCCACAGTCATTCAAGATTCAAAGTGTTTATTGTCATATGTACAGTAGAAAAGTGCATTTCTCTGTGCTGTTTCTTTGCTGTCCGCACAAAGTGTGATGATAATATGGTTTTCGGACCCTCCTGTTTCCAGCTTGGAGCTCCCACACAGTGTTCATGACATCGAGCTAGAAAGGATATCCCAGTACATTCTGGTGACACAGCCACATGGATTTACCTTGGCCTGGGAGGGCCACAGTTCCTCTGTCTACATCAAGATGAGTCCAGAGTATGTGGGCAGGACCTGTGGTCTGTGTGGGAACTTCAATGCGGACGTCCAGGATGACCTCAAAACCAGCTATGGTAGGTGGATCTCAGATGTTCTCCGGACACAAAAGAACAGATATAGAATGTTCTGAGGCCATACAATATCATTTTTCAGTATTATTATTATCAGTATTTTTAAAATATATTATTTAATTGAATTAAATTACCCTGGCATTTAGATATGACATTTGTCTTCTGCAACAACTGACTTGATTCAAAGTTCATTTTGTTTTTAGTTAGTTCATGTCGAGTTTTACTCTGTACCCTTTGAGCCACTGAAGGTGCACAGGCACACAAGGCGCCCTTTTAAGAGCGTCACCGGGGGCATATGCTCAGAGCACTGATCTGTGTCGGCCACGCTCTGTAGGGGTGTTCACTGAGGACCTGGCCGTGTTTGGCAACAGCTGGATGGATGTGGATCCCCAGCGGGCTGCCTGTCCCTTGGTACCTTCCCGCTATCCCTCCCCATGCTCCACACTCGACCCTGACACTCTGCAGGTACCGGGCTCTGCCTGCCTCTTCCACTACTCTTCCACCAAGTCCTCAGCTTGTAACTGGAGCTGTTGGTTATGTACATAGCTTGCTCAGCCTAGTAGATGATTTGCACTGGGCTTACATTACCTGTGACCTCCCTGTTCCTCTTCAGAAAGTGATGGAGGTGTGTGCGTCTTTGCTTGAGGATCCCTTTAAGAGCTGCCACGAGTTTGTGAGCCCGTTTCCCTACATGGCCAGTTGCTCAAATGATCTTTGCCTGTGAGTAATTTAAAATATATAAAATAGGCTCCATAGCTATCAAGGTCATCATTGCTTCTTGCAATTTCCATAAATATACCCCTCCTTGTTTGAGAGATTTTTGATATCGATCCCCTTTACCAAGGTATGTGTTAAAATACCATCCGATTTTATTTTAATTCATGTTAATTAATCCTTAGCCTTTAGATCTGTTGGGTAAGAACTATGATATTGCTACTTGTTCTGCTTGATTCCCCACATTTAATCTGTCAATTGCTGTAACCTGCTGAAGCACCATTAGTGATTACTATAATATCTGGTGGGAAGACAGGCATTTCACACAGGTAACCTTTTCTAACCTTGTGTGTGTTATCAGGTTGGGCTCGCATAATGAGGCAGTGTGTCAGGTGCTGACGGAATACGCCAGGGCCTGTGCCCATGCAGAGCGCCCCCTAGAGGGCTGGCGGGACCATATGCCGCAGTGTGGTATGAGTTTTTCAGCTTCCTCTCTTCTGAATCTTCCTGGCTTAACCAGTCTCCCTGATTAGGGTGGTAGCTAGTTAATTCAGAAGGTTGAGCTAATTGGGAAAGTCAAGGTGTAATTAGAGGTGCTGTCAGAACTGCTAAAGATTCTGGTCCCCATGAAAAAATATCATAATCCCAGACCAATCAAATTATGTTTCAATTTTTAGGGCCCCTGTTCTGACTCCCACCCCCATATGGCTCTCTGGATGTGATCTTATTTTTCGGAAAGTGGGGTGGTGAGCATATCTCACTGATATTCCTGTAGCACAAGGCTAATTCACAACAGCATGAATGCCAGTCCGTACAGCCAGCGCTGATGGCTTGTTGGCACCTGTCTTCTCTGCAGTCGTCTCATGTCCCCCGGAATTGATCTACCAGGAGTGCATCTCATGCTGCCCAGTGTCCTGCAGTGTAGATCGACTGTGCATCGACAGCAAGTTGCAGTGTCTGGACGGCTGCTACTGCGGCGAAGGTGAGGTTGGGCCGATGCCTCGTAAGGGGTACCTGAGGCTGCCGGGCTTCCCACCCGCCTCGCCATGGCCCAGCGCCAACCTAGCGTGCCCGTGTACTCCCAGATCAGATCTACAAGAATGGCAGCTGCATGAAGGCCTCTGACTGCCCTTGCGAGCACCACGGGATGGTTTACCTTCCAGGCCAGACCATCCGGGAGGAGTGCAACACCTGGTGAGCCCCCCCCCCCCCCTTCCCAGCACCAACCTCAGATGGCGCCATTATCCTCCTGTTGACATCTCCGTGATTTCGCTGTGGTTTCAGCACCTGCCTGGGGGGACTGTGGAACTGCTCAGAGCACAGCTGTCCAGGTACGCGATGTATCCCACCCCCCAACACACACACACACACACCTCACCCAACTATCCACAAGTTGAGTTTTTAGCGGTTTGTGCGGTTGGCTAACTTTGACGTTGCATGTCCTTGCAGGGGAGTGCTCCGTCACTGGAGACATTCACTTCGAGACTTTCGATGGACGCGTTTACACCTTCCATGCCACATGCCAGTACGTCCTGGCCAAGAGCCGCAACTCGGGGAGGTTTACCGTCACCATACAAAATGCTCCATGCGGACCGGTGAGTTCCGGACCGCTTGTCACTTCACTGCAAGGTAGAGCTGGCCTGCAGGGGGTGTGGGGGGCTATGGGCCTGGTCAGAAGGAAGGCAAGCATTTAGGACAAGGTTACTGAAGTAAAACACTGAACCAGTAAGCTATCTGTAAAATACATTTGTAAGGTCATTCTGGGATGATACAACTATCCACTGGCAGACTGAGAAAGTTGAACGAATAGTAAGAAATTTGTTTTTTTATAAACCGACTGTCCGGTTTAATTCCCCCACAGAGCGATGTAAATGTCCTAATGAATGTGGCGTCTGTCCCTGTTAGGGAATTCGGTTACAGTCCCATGCTCTTGGTGAATCCTGCCGCAATTACTGCACAAAAATGGAATCTGTGGCTGTGTGTTTATGGGAAGCATTTTGCAGCATCGCACTTAATGTAATTGCGCAGAAACAGCCACTTTCAGGGTGGGGTGGGGGGGGGTATTAGATAAAGAGGCTTCTGCAGTAGAGTTGTGTCATGATCAAACCCTCCACAGCCATGTTAGATGAAACATGGGGCGACACTGAGCGCTGGTGTCCTCGCCGTCTAAATGCCTCCACTTTGCTACAGGCCTCTGAGGCACTGATGCCAAAACTCAGCATGCAGAGAGTAGCTCTGTAATACAGTATCAGACACTCTCCGGACAGGCGATCAGACGGCAAATTGCCCTGGATTACCTTATCTGCCTCCCGAGCAGTGGAGTGAAGGTCTTTGTAGTGGCTCGATGGAGAGTGCTTTTCGGTGGGAGAGATTCCGCGAAACGCCACGGCGACAGGACAGCGGCCCATGTGATGTCCGCCACTGATCGTCAGCCGCGGCACTTATGAAAGGAAGAATTCATACAGGTTGATAATTTGCTGCCAGGTTGAATTTCCCTGGCTGTTAGAGTGTCACTTGGATAACGATCAAAACTCCTGCTTCTAACCAGCTTTGCTTACACAGGTATGCTGTCTTCTGTTCAGGATTGGCTCTTGTGGTGAAGAAACTTGCAAATTACAGCTGACAGACCTGAAAACAGGGATATTCCTGTGATTTTTTTTTCCTGGGAGAGGCTAACAGAGATGTACATATAACTGATTTATATTGACAACAAAAACAACATTTCGGATGATAAAACTTGACTTTATTGCATGTGATTCACATTTAGTTAACTCTACAACAGCATATACTCTCAGAGAGTATTTTTTTGTTATGTTGTATTAATTTACTTGAGCTTTGAATGAATGATCTTGAATGAACATAAACCCTGAAGAAACCCTGAAATGCTCATCATTACCAATGTCCTTGCAGAATCTCGATGGCGCTTGCATCCAGTCCGTTACCGTGGTCATGGATGAGGACCCAAAGGCCGAAGTCACCATGACCCACGGGGGCGAGGTGTTCGTGGCCGGCCAGTACAGGATCTCCCTGCCTTACTTGGACGGTAACCTCGCACCCGCTGCCCTTGCTCTGCACTCTCGGCCGCACGCCCGCCCGCAGTCCGGAGATGGCTCAGCTGGATTGGGTGACAGCCTCTCTGCAGACGGACTCAATGGAACAAAGGCCCGCAGAAGAAACGTGGCATTATGCGGCTCCGCGGGAAACCCTCTTTCCCATGCCGACTCCTGTTATTGCTCAAGTTCTTCATGATGCTTAAGTGGAGAAACTGACTCCTGCATGTAAAGTATATGTGCGAAGAGCAGGAGCTGCCAACCAATCATATCAGGGGGATGTTTGCCGCTAACGTGATGGATGCAGCGTGAGGCTGGATCTCTGTGCGGAGCATCTTAACAGTAACAGCTAACTAAGAAGGACAGTAATACCAGAATAGCTTCAAAACAGGACAACCTTAGTGATTGTTCTGTATTCGTCTATCGCTACTCAAGTTGCTCGTGGCATTTTTTTCTTATTGTCCCCTTATACTAGTTTGTCAAGTTACGTCTATTGAATTGTATAGGCTCTGCGGTGGGTTTTAGTAAGTCTGGGAGATTTTTTTTGACAGATTCTTTAAAGATTTTAATACAGATTCAACAACAGACATTAGATGTTTAATATTAAATTATTATCATATAATTTTTTATCTAAAGAATGAATGCTGATAAAATGTGCTGCTTAAAATGTAAAAACACAAGAATATTAGAAGATATGCCTTGCAAATCCAGTACAGAATCTGCAGTACAATAATTACATGCTGGTACAGAACAGCCCTTTAACTGTAACTTACAATGAGCAGTCAGTAATAAGTGCTCTTCTGCTTGGTCTCTTAGGGCTTCACACAAAAATGGGTATCATTTAGCTAGTAAGGTCATGATCTTCTATAAACATTGTGGCCTGCACATCTGGCTGGGGATCCCTCCAGCACTGCACATTGTTCAGTTGATACAGATGTACCACGGTGAGGTGCCAAACTAACCAGTGCCTCTGTTTGTTCTCTAGAGGTGTTTCATATCCAGGAGCTGTCCTCCATGTTCCTGCAGGTGAGGGCAGCCCATGGGCTCCTTCTGCAGTACAACTGGGGGGAGTTCCGGCTGTACCTGCAGGTGGACGAGTCCTGGAAGGACGACACTGTGGGGCTGTGTGGCACCTTCAATGGGAACAGTCAGGATGACTTCTTGTAAGCTCTTCCTTTAAGGTCTTGTAGTTCTCCCCCCCCCCAAGTAGTGTTAAGTCAGAGCCTTTGCTTAGCTTTTCTGGGCTGTCTGCAGTAGCCTCCCTCTGCAAGTCCAGGAAAAAATAAAATAACATAACCCACACTATATGCTGGATGCTTCTGTCCATGTCCAGTATGTTCGGTGTAAAGGAATGTTTCTCAACTCTATGCATTTTATTCCATACGAGAGGAGATATATCTCTTTCTGGCAGTGTTTTAGTAGTGTTTGCCAATTCGGCGGAAGGGTGCATTGAAAATTGAAATTTTAATGAAATTCAAGACCTTAGTAAGTCATTCTTTATATGTAAATGGAAACTGTGCTCAACAGAAACAAAGTACAGTTAATATAAAAGATTGTGCTGATGGAATTTGACATGAAGACTTTCAGACCAGATTCTACCAAAGTGAATTATCTCCTGATGTCATCAGATGATGCGCGTGAACAAGTTTCTTTCGGATGGCATCCACCAGTGAACAGGACGACCTTAATGTCATTTTCCGGTGGAGTTGCAATTGTGCTTCAGCCTTTAAAGTCCCCCCTCCCCTGTTCCTATCCTTATTTTCAGCTCCCCCTCAGGCATGATTGAGAGCACGCCACCGCTGTTCGGAAACTCCTGGAAACTGTCCTCGGCCTGTGTGCAAAGCCCCAGCGTCCCACAACTCGATCCGTGCGACACACACCAGCAGGCAGGTAAGCCCCGCCCCTCCCCACCACCGCCACGCCTCCGGAGGCCCCGCCCTGCTCCCCCTGGCTGTGACAATGGCCCTGGCCTCTCCCCTCGCCCCACGAATCCCCGTGCCCTTCTGCTCCACCAAAACAAATCCGGGCAGCACAAGAGGTCCTCTGTTGCCCCGTGCTCCCGGTGGAAACGATCTCTACGTTTATTCAGATTACACTTCCACTCATGAGGTGATGGCTTTCGTTCAGTTTACAGGACATACACATAAACATGGATACAGAATCACTGCCACTCTTTCTCTGTTATTCCCAGAGCAGCCGAAAGCATATTGATTAGCAAACCTGTTTTGTATTAGACTGATTGTTTTGCTACATGGCTTGAGCAGAGACACCCTGATGAACATGCTCGCTGTGCCTGTGTGCGCCCAGCTTCTTACGCGGCCGAGATGTGCGAGCTCCTCAACCAGGCCCCGTTCTCGGCCTGCCACGCGTTCCTGGGCCCGCAGCCCTTCCAGCAGCGCTGCAGGGCCGACGCGTGCAAGTGCGGCCGACCGTGCCTCTGCTCGGCGCTGGCGGGCTACGCCCGAGCCTGCAGGAAGCTCGGTGTCACGGTCGACTTCAGGGCCCATGTCCCAGACTGCGGTAAGCGCACGCGGCGTGTCGGGGTTCATGTGCCTCGTCATTTCCTCTGTAGCCCCTAAGGATGCGGTTCTCGCCTTCGCGCCCCCCAGCCGTCACCTGCCCAGAGACGATGGTGTACGGGACATGCGTGTCGTCCTGTGAGCGCCGCTGCCCGTCCGTCGCTGTGCCCCAGCGCTGCGGGGGGGAGTGTGAGGAGGGCTGCGTCTGTGCCCTGGGCACTTTCTACAGCAGCCGGACGCGCACCTGCGTCGCCAGGTGGGCCACCTGGGCACCGCTAACAGTGAATCCGGTGAATCCGAAGACAGATACATTAGCGATGATTGTTTTTCTACTACTATCTGTATGGTATGAGTATTTATCGTGTGCTGTTCAGGGCTACCTTTCCCAAAAGCATAGCTGTCAGTGATGTTAGAAACTTAACTGGATAGTTCTAACTATGTAAATTGCTAATTGGATCTTTTGGAAATGTACCCCAGGTCATCCCTGTAGGCAGAAATAAATTTCGGGGTGGGGGGCAGCAGATTTCAAGGTGGGGCTCAAACTCGTTATTATTACCTACGTGGTCGGGAGTAAACGAATTACAGGGAAGGGTGGGGGGGCGTTAAACCCAAAATTTTGCTTGAGGCTGTGTGCCAAGCAGATGTTCGGCATAGAAGACATTATGCTGATTGCGTCTGTGAGCTGGTTATGGCTAATGCTGGCTCCAGTCAGTCATAATCAGTAGTTCTGGACCTTTTTAGGTTCCCAGTAAATCATAGCAGCCACGGAGAGGGAGTACTTGATAAGACTGTTTTGATGGCTATTGGATACCACAGTTGGACATGTTGCTGGAAAAACATCCTACGGGCTTAACTCATCTGAGACGACATCATCCGAGTGTGTGCATGACCTGAGGCAGAAACGGCCACTGCAAGTTCATCTTCCCATGACATTTAAGGCATTTTCCCCAGGAAATTCAGACAGGGCAAAAAAAAAAACAATTGTTATAGGGATGTTTGTCGCTACAGGCAAGTGGTCATACTCACAGGTAGGAGAGAACGCGGGATTTAGACAGGATTTAGTTTATTATGAAATGTGTATATTTATGTTATATAGCATGATTATGTAGCATATTTATTTTTACAG
>JABFEA020000021.1:5169051-5186309 GCA_019775915.2 Cyphomyrus plagiostoma | reverse complement strand
CCCCCCCCCCCCCCCCCCCCCCCCCCCCCCCCCCCCCCCCCCCCCCCCCCCCCCCCCCCCCGCCCCCGCCCCCCCCCGAACGGCCCCCAGCCTGGCAGAGCCGCGCAGCTGTCTCTCGGCACACTCCAGCTCCCCGCAGAAACGACAGCTCTTGTCAAAGCCAGTATTCTGATGAACACTCCAGGGTGTCTTCAGTCGGGTGTGGGGATGTGGTGTTGGGGGGCCATGGTCAAGGGGTGTTGAGATGTAGGGCGACGGCAGCAGGACCATACTACCGGGAATGGAGTGGGAGATGCAGTGCCAGACCACATTCTAGATTTGTCACTCTCTGTAAAAAGTGCTTCCCTAACCGTGAGCTGTGGAAAATTACAGGTTTGTTCCACTAATCAGATGTGTGCATGGCTCCTATTACAGGGCTTCTCTGTCCCAGCTTGCCGGGGCCTGGCTCCGGCTAATTATGGCGACTAAAAATACGCCAGCATTTGTTTTTCTTAATGGAAAAGTCAGAGATTAGGTTTCCTGCTGACGGCTTCAGATGCTTGTCATAGCAGAGACCGTTGTCGGGACCCCAGTTCGTAGCTGACAGTATCCTTTCTAGTTTACATCAAAGCCACACTTTCATATATGGCACTGTGCTATTTACTGCGCTTAACAGTCCCATATCATTAAATTGGGTTACTTTATTCATGTACCTGTACATACGACCTATACAGGCACAAAGGAACGTACCACATACATTATTGAACTTTTTAGTAGCTTCTAGCTTCATGCTTCAACTGGCCAGCTATGGTAGCTGTTGACTAGACATTTCGCACATTCTCCAATAGATGGCACTGCTGGATACCAATGACTGTCTGAATCAGTGATTTGCAGCTGTGCAGTGCGTGACATGGTTGGGAAAGTTCTGAGGGGTTTTTATACTGGCTAAGCAAAACCTTACTAATAATCTATGCATAAAGAAACAATGGTAACTTTACTTAAAGCAGTCAAATAAATCCACTGTATATAGCTTCATAATACATTATAATGCATTCATAAAGTATTATAAACACAGGCATCATTAATTCTTATACTGGACATTATAATGCATATAAAGATATTTATAGTGCATTATAGATGAGAGCTTCATAGAGCATTCATAACACACAATAATCATGGCTATAATGGTTTATACCTCTTTATATATACCTCTTTATATATATGTACAGCTGTGTTTATAATACATTATGAATCTATTACAATGTATTATGCATTGACTGCTTTAAGTAGAGTGTTACTGAAGCAAATTCATACAGGTGAAAATGCTTTTGGACTTGGGGAGAAATTTTTATTAACTTTTTTTGGGATTCGCAGCTTCTGATGGGGGCAAGTTATTATATGAAGATGTTAAATCCATTGCAGTTTATTTTTGCTATAAATAAAACCATAGTTCTGTGCTAAATGGTTGAGTAGATTCTCATTATTTTTTTTCACTGTCATTTGAGCTATGTACACACTATACAGTAAGATCATTCCTTTGTCTGATGTTTTTTTGTTAGGCACTAACTCAGGCACATCTATGGGTCCTCGCTGTCAGTGGCGGTATGAGATATGCTTCAGCGCCTGCTTCAGGACCTGCAGTGACCCTTATGGCCAAACATGTACCACCATTCCAAAGTAAGAACCCAAAATTAATTATGATGTTTAGTCATGGCCTACATACAGGCCTGCTCAACCATCCCCTTTATGTTTAAATCTGTGAAACATGAATAAAGCCTTTAGTGTTACTTTTGTATGGGTATGCATTTTAATTTATGCTCTATTCTTAGAGTTATTTGGCTTTCGTTGTAGAGTGGAGGGATGTCTTCCTCAATGTCCTGGGCACATGGTCCTGGATGAGGTGACCCAGAGATGCGTACACTTGGAGGACTGTAAGTTTTCACCTGACTCTAATATTATCTTGCTATAGATAAAAGACTGATTCCTATATTTAGCCTGACTTTCATTGCATTAGAGTATTATAGTTACATTTTTAAGCTATGTAATATGTAGCCTGTACATTTAATAGTGAAAAGGCATGTTACTTTTGAGCTTTGGATACATTCTTCAATCTGCTCTGGGGTATTATGGAGCCTGATGCTCCAGGAATGTCCTTTGCACGTGCTCGTGGGTTTATCCGTTGATCCCTGCGCGTCTTACATCATCACAGCAAAATATCGGGTTTCTCAGAAGCCGAAATATTTATTCCAGCATCTGTTTAATTAAGCCTCGGGCCAAAATCTCCAATGGCGAACCACAGGCGCTGGGGTTTCAAGCCTGGCACGAGTGATGCATTTACCGCTGTGCCTTTTTGCCCCCCCCCCCGGTTACAGTTCTTAACTAACAGTTGTTTTATTCTTCATCCTCAGGCATCAGGCCAGCAGTTGCCGTTGAGGCCATGACTCCCCGCAGCACAGTGGAGGCACCTGCAGCTGTCACTTCAGCGGCCTCTGTGTCCACCGCAGCCCCCTCCTTGTTGCACTCCATATCTCTGGCCACCCCGACGTCAGCCCTCTCCGAGGAGACCACAGGACCTGAGGAGCCCAGGGTGACTACTGTGGTGGAAGTGCTAACCCCGTCAATCGTCCCTTCTCCTCCAAAAGTTACCACCACACTTCATCCCGAGGTGTCCACCAGCAGTTGGACCACTAAGTTACCAGCAGATGAGCCCAAGTTCCATGGCACTTCAAAGGCAACAACAGTCTTGAGTCCTGTCCCCAAGCTGACTACAGCGGCGACCATGTCCACTATGCTCAGCATGGGAAAGGTCACCACTGCGCCCGTTTCTCATAAGCTCACCAGCACCCCAGCTGTCTCTGACTTAACTTCCAGGACCACAAGATCGGTTTCCACACCCCCCCTCCTGGTCCTCCTATCCATGGCTTCCACCACTACCTCCGGCCTACCCCTTGCCCCTGCTTCACCCTCTGAAATGACCACAATGAAAAGCACCCCTACGACCACAGTACCTACCACTGCACTGCATATATCCACTGTCACAACTACATCAGCTGTGAGCATTCCACCCACCAAGGTGTATAGGGAGATTTCTATGCCAGATAGTACTGAAACTACTAAGTCGACTACACACTCCACCACTGAGGACACGCCCCTGCCAGCCACCGGTAGTGCCATCAAAACCTCCTTAACAACAGCTCCGTCAAGGCCTCTCCACACAGAGGCAGGGGCCAGCTCGATACACACCACCAAATCGACTACACCAGTGACCCTGCAAACAACACACCCAAGGACACTGGAGACATGGCGTCCGCTTATCTGGGAGATAACTTCTGAGAAACTTGTAGCTACCTCCCCTGTTGACCTGAGAACATCTACTACTGCAGTTTTACCCTCTGTTTCTACACCAACAGTTAGAACTACACTTTTTCCAGCTACTGCTTCAACTTCTGAATCTCCAATTCCAACTAAAAAAACAACAGTAATCTCAACGTCAGCAATCTCTAGTACAGCTACAGGCACAACCATGCTGCCAATTCCAGTGACATCTACCGAAACAACCACAGTCCATCCAGTAACGTCAACTGTGTCCACTCTAACGACCTCCCCATCAGTCAGTCTGGATATAGCAACGACCGTAAAGTCTACAGCCACATCGCCAGTGACAACTGTGACATCAGACATGGGATCGACTACAACTAATGTCAGTAGTCTTATAACACAGACCACTACTACTCAGGCCATAGTGCTAGATGTCTCTCACACGTCCGTGAAGTCTCCTGAGGCCCCAGCAGTAACATCAGAGGCACCCCACATCATATCTACTGCCTCTGTTTCAACTCCAACAACAACAGGTGTCATAACTCCAGGTTCAGAGACGTCAACTCTGCCCGTGACACTGAGTCCCGCTGAGGCCACTACAAAAGCAGTCTCCTCGATGGCTGCAAAGCATCCATCTGCACCTACCACATCAACTGAATATGTTCCTTTCAAAACGTCACCCACTCCCGTGCACTGGACTGACAGAGTTACCACAAGTGAGGTCCCAGCCAAACCGTTCACTTCATATGGCACCTCAACCACCGAGGTCCCCATGGATGTCTTCACAACAACAGCAGCAAAGCCTATCATGGTCACAGTCACAGAAGTCACTGTATCTACATCGCCAGTGTCTCATCATACCACAGCAGTCTCAGATACACCATTTGCTGTAGCAAGTACTGAAAAGACGACCATACCACCAGAAAGTGTTACCACCACACATTTGACATCCACCACTGAAACAGCAGCTCCAGAGACGCCAGCGGTCTCCCTCTTGACCACTGTGATTCCAACTCAAACTACTGTTTATTCCTCTACCACCAGACCATTGTCTGCAGTACCTACTTTAACAGAAATTACCAGCATTTCATCCACAATGACGAAGACTGAGAAGGTCACGACCATGCTAACAACATCCCCATCATCCACACACCCAGCGTTCACCACCTCGAGCATTGCCACTTTGGAGAGGATGACTACTGTACACCAACCTGTTTGGACCACAGAAGAGACTACTGCAACCACATCAACTCTGGGACCAACTGTAAGTAGAACAACAGGGGCTTCCACGTCCATAGCAGTTTCTTCGACCGAGGCTTCCATGAGGATGACAACCACTGAGAGTGTCAGTGAAACTACTCCATCAGAAAAACCTCCAGCACTGAGAACCACCACAACTGCTCCTGGGTATCCTTCTTCACCTCAGGCTACCCTTCCAGCTACACAGAAAGTCACCACTCATGCACATACTTCAACGTCCACCCCTGCCATTACTCCAGAGTCTCTGGACAAGACAACACTCCATACCACAGTGAGAGAAACCACTTCCACCCCAGCACTCAGCTTGGCGACCATTACTGTACCTCCTCTAGCTGTTACAGGCACCACTGGAGTGACGAGCAAGTCTCCTCCCATTACTTTGGAAAGAACCACTGAAAGGACCACCAGAACACTGTCACCAGCCAGCCTAGTCACTGCTGTCAAGGCCGAGAGCACAAGGCCTTCACTTCCCGACCGGAGGACAACCACAATGTCAACCACTATGGCTTCACCCTCAACACATGTGGAAACGGAGGAGATGTTGACAACAGTGACTTCAGAGCTGTCCTCTACCACCTTGTCACCCCACACCGTAGCAACTACTACACCCATGTCCATGCACACCACCAAGGTTCTTGGGTCCACCACTGTTCCCTCAGCTAAGATCTGCACGGTCAGTAGGCATGAATCCACATGTGAACCAATGGGCTTTGCTCACATACTATGATTCACAAAATGTGTTCTTGTGTTTACAGCCTCCTTACTCGGAGATCATTGATGAATGCACAAAGTATGTTTGCGTGGGTGGGCAGCTAATACTCTTCAACAAGTCCCAGAACTGCCCTTTCAAAGCCACCCCTCCTAACTGTGGCCTTCTTGGGTTCGCTGTCCTAGTGAATGGAGATAAGTGCTGCCCCCTATGGGACTGCCCATGTAAGTACGATTGCTGAAACTAACCAGTCACAGTGCACTCCATACATGACTTGCCGAATGATTTTTTTTCATCTACATTATTCCTCTAGGGTAGGCATTCCCAACCTTTTGATGACGGCAGATGGGTTTAGTGAAAATGTCAGGGACCAATGCAAATTTTGGATGGGGTGGGAGGGCAGCGGATTAATCTCGGGACAGATTTAATAAGTTTAACTGTTAACATTTTTTTTTTTCAGATGCGATCAAAACATGTGACCTTTAGAGGTTGTAAAAAAAAAAGGTGTGACTTGAAAATATATAGTTCAGCTTTTTTAAGCAGAGTACACAACCTGTATGTATAAAGTTACATTCACTGGAGGGCATGTGAACATCAGCCACCTTTTTCAAAAGTATTAAACTCATAAAAGAAATGCATCCATGTTGACTCCATATTTCCACACTTGCTATAGGATAGATGAACGAGATTTATAGTGACAGTTTATAATGCAGAATTTATCCGGTTAAATTAGTTACGCTAAAAAATATGCAGCCTCCGTCAATCTTTGATTTAAAGAGAAACCTGTTGTTTTCTCACTCAATAGCAGTAGTTAGTGACCACAGCATAGAACCATAAGATCATTCAAAATGCATTCGTTAGCCTTCCAGGTTTCTTTTTTTCAGGAAAGCATGAACCTTTTTTTTAGTATTTGTGTGTTGCAAACCAGAGCCCTGCTTGTTTTATTTATTTGCCATTTAGGTTATGCTTTTCAGTAGTACAACAATAAATATCTCCAAATGCTGTGCTCGTGTGCACCCTTCAGGCCGCTGCTCTGTCTTTCCTGACCTGAACGTGATCACCTTCGATGGTAACAGCGTGGCTGTCTATAAGGCTGCTTCCTACGTCATCTCACAGCTGCCTAATGAAACTGTCAGCATCCAGGTTCGGGAGTGCCGGAGCACAGACTCGGTCAGTTTGGAGAATTCCTACGCTATTCTAACTTTCCTAAAGATCAGGTACCAGTGCTGCGTAAAATTCCCATCCCCTCAATAATATCCATTTGGGATCAATGAGGTTCATCTTAGTTGACCTTGGAACCCCAGAGGTTTTTTTTTCTCCCTACGTGAGAATTTTTGGTTCCTCTCCTCCTTCATCATCTGCCTTTCTTTTATTTCTTTGTTTTCCCTTTTCCCCATTTATGAATTATTCTGTATAAATGATGCTGGAGTGTATCACAACACACCCATGTAAAGCACCTAGGGGTGGCTCTGCTCTGAAAGGCACTATATCTAAAAATAAATCTAATCTAATCTAGAGGTAAAATGTGTATATATATATATATATATACATTTGTTAAGTGGAGTTTGCATGGTCTCCTCATGTTCTCATACTTTTGCTTTGGGTTCTTCAGTTTCACCATATAATCCAAAGACATGCAGTTAAGCAAATTGGCCTCTCTAAATCACTCTTGGTCTGTGAGTCTGCATGCCATCTCAGGTGTTCCCTTGTCTCATGTCCTGTGCTTGGGATAGGATCCAGGCTCACTATGGCCTTGTCCTGGAGAAGCAGTTAGAAAAGATGGATGGATGGAATAGTTTGATGTGTTTTCAAAATGTGTTCAGTTGGACAGAAAACATGTCGTCTGATTTTTCCTTTTTGATTTTGCTCTGTAGGTCCCATCGAAGTTGCTATGGAACTTCACCAATCTTTGTCTGGTCGCTCTCAACATAACACACAACTCTCATCAAGTTCTGGTTAACCGACTCCAGAGAAGGGTGGGTGTTTTCCTTTTCCTATTTGATTTTTAAAGTCTGTGAACATTTTATTCATGGTAATTTAGTGGTTTAAGCTGTTGTACAAGCTAATTTTTATCATTTATGTATCACTGATGGAATTTCAAGCAGGATGTGAACAGATCAGCTGTGCTTAAGATATTTAAGAAATTTCATGTTATCTCCGCCCAGCTGTATGTCAACTCACGGTATGCCAAGCCTCGCTTCAAAAAGAATGGATTCGAAGTCCTGGACACTGGGAACATGTATCTGATCCGGACACCAGCAGGCTTGAAGATGCAGTGGTTCCACAGTACGGGGATGATGGTCATTGAAACTGAAGGCTACAGCAACAAGCTGCCGACTATGGGACTCTGTGGTAGGAACCCTTGCCAGACATGGATATTCACTCAAAAATGAGGGGATCTTTATCAAAAGTTTAATTTTGCTTGCCTCTCTTCTTCGGCCAGGCTGCTGTGATGGCAGTCCTGCCAATGACCTGACTCTGTCCAATGGGACCGCATTGGGCAAGGGCGAGGACCCGGCAGTGTTCATTGACAGCTGGCAGCTGCCCAACACCACCAGCTACATCAGCCACAGCCGGCGTCGAGACGTCAACTGCTCCACCAGCGACTGCTCTCGCTGCCTGGACATGCTCCGCAACTCCACCTTCAGGCCCTGCCACGCCTTCGTACGTCTGCTGACCTCTTGATCTCCCAGGCACCACATTCCCAATTCGCTGATTTCACCAGATGCGTGTCCTCCGCATATTTCCTTTGCAGGGATGCTTGGATGCTCCATTTGGTGAATTGAAACCTGCCTACGTGGCCTTCCCGTGTGTCACTCACAGGTCCCTCCTTCAGTCTTCTGTGAAGTGTGGGTACGTGATGAGGAGTACGTAAAGAACCCCTGCGTGTCTCTGGCTGCGTACGTGGCCTCCTGCCACAAGTTCAACATCTGCGTTAAGTGGAGGACCCAGGATTTCTGCCGTAAGCCCTCCGTCTCTCCTCCAGTCGTTTAGTGCACTGAACTTTGGCTTCTCTCCAGTCATTTAGTGCTAATCTAGCTCTGTGTCCCTTCCAGCTTTTGCCTGTCCACCTGGACTACGTTACCAGGGTTGTCTGCCCGCTTGCACTGCCCAATCCTGCCCCAACCAAGAGTTTGACTCAGAACCCGAAGAGTGCTCGGGCCTAACCGAGGGCTGCGTGTGTCCGGAGGGCACGGTGTTGCACCGGCCCTACTCTGCCCTCTGCATCCCGTCTGAGAAGTGTGGTACGCCTCACTCTTCACTAAATTCATCCCATAACACTCTCCTTGGTCTTATACCCACACCAAGACTGTAAGTTACATGAATACGTAGCAGTGCAGATATCCAGATTATTTAGCTATGCAAAACTAAATTACTAAAGTTGTTCTTGCAAATATAGTACTTTCAGTACCAATCTTTTAAAACAGAAGATGGCCCATGAAATTTCTTATGTTCTGCTTCCATGGATAGGAATAGAAGTGCTTTAATGGGACATAGCCACATCCATCCAATCATCCATCCATTCATCCATCCATCTATTCATCCATTCATCCGTCCATCCATCCATTCAATCACCCATCCATCTTCCAGTTTTTTGTCCTGGTCAGGGTTATGAGGGGCCTGGAGTCTGTCCCAGGCTGCCAGGGGATGCCATGGGGCAGGTACCAGGTCTTGGGGATTATTTTCTCAATCATCAACATCAAAGGATAAAAAGATATCAGAACGTCTTGGGACACACTTGCTTAATTCTGTAAAAATGGGAATTTATTGTTTTCATAACAAGTCCATTGACATATTGGGCAGGTATATTAAATCATACAAGGAATTTGGTTCCGGCCGATGATGCCTCTCAAGTTAGACAGACAATATACAGACTACAAACATATATTTTACAGATAATACAGAATATACAGGCCAGATTAAACACAGATTAAATACAAGACAAGTGATATACATAAAGTGCCAACAATCAAAGTTGCAAAGGCAACATTGGGTTTCATCTTATGACTTGAAATTAATGTTTTACTTAAAACTAATGATTCTGTTGAATGTGATTTATATTTTTTGTAAACAAATTAATAAAGTAATGATTTGTGTTATACAAATAATTTTACAATATTTTTACAGAATTATGGAAGTGGTGGAAAACGTTCCATAAGCACTGTATTTACTTTGCTCCCCCTGCGACTCCCCAGCTTGCACGGACAGTTCTGGAAACCCTCGTGCCCTGGGGGAGGTGTGGACAACCTCCAAGGATGGCTGCTGCATGTACAGGTGCGACAACGACTCCATCGTCCCGGTGGAATACGACTGCACGGACGTCCCGCAGCCGGTCTGCAGGAGGATGGGGGAGGTCGCCGTCAGTCTGGCGGACGACAAGAGCTGCTGTCCCCGAAAGGCTTGCGGTATGTAGAGCTGACGCCCCCGGGGGCTCAGAAACATGGAAGCACTGCATAGAGAGTGTCACAGATGCCAGGTGACTCCCGTAAGGCCCCATGGAAGCACTGAGTCTGATAGTAGTGCACCTTTCAGGTGAAGATCAACACAACGCAAAGCTTTCCTCTGGTTTTTACCTTGAGATTACAGTGCCTGTGCCACATCCCTGTCTTTTCTCCCTCACAGTTTGCAATCAAACTCTGTGCGAAAGTTACCCCCCTCAGTGTAAATACGCGGAGAAGCTGGTCTCCTACTTCAGGGAGGATTCCTGTTGTCCAGACTACATCTGTGGTAAGCGCTTCTGTTTCCAACAACATTTTTTTTTTAAGTAGTTGAGTAGATGACTGAATTAGCATCTAACCCCGGAGTGTATCAATTGATCCATCCATCCATCCATCCATCCAACTTCTAACTGCTTATCTCGCACAGGGTTGTGGGGAACCTGGATCATACTCCGGGCAGCAGACTTTATGGCACTGCATAGGATGCCCGTCCATTGTAGGACACACACAAAGGCACATGCTGCACATGCTATGGGCAATTTATAGCTGCTCATATGTATATACTATTTCAGTGTTTCCCAACCCGGTCCTCAGGGAACCCCAGACAGTCTACGTACAGTAGCTGGGAGGGAGCAAAAATGTTAACTGCCTGGCAGGGGGCTGGGAGTCGACTGTCTGGAGACACTATACTCATGTATTAAACACATAGTCATGATGCTAGATAGATAACCAGAAATGAAAAATTTTGAAGCTTATTGTGCCTCCACCCTGTCCCTCAGAATGTGACCCCAGCCGCTGTGAGTCGGATGTCCCAACCTGCCGGGAGGACCAGACCCTGATAGCCACACGGGCAGATGGGAGCTGCTGTCTGGCCTACATATGCAGTGAGTTTTGACCCCACACCCTCCTGGTGTAAGCATGGCTGGCCAGAGCTGTATATCTAGATAAAGGGAGGATGGTGCGCATTGTTTCAGATCATATCCACATCAAGTTACTTAGAGTGAGTCAAACAGTGTGTGTGTGTGGGGGGGGGGCAGACACAGCCTCTAGCTATGGAGGTTGATCGGGTGGGATTGCCACACATCTGTCTGGCTGCACATTGGTCGGCTGTGAGTCAGTCATCGCTCTGTGTGTGCATGAGCAGTGTGCGGCCCGTGTGTGGACGTCATACCCCAGTGCCAGGAGGGTGAGGTGCTGACCGTCGACACCAACAGCACGGAACGCTGCTGCCCTGCCTATCATTGCGGTCAGTCGTTCTGGAACAGCCATCTCATGAGCATCTAGAACATCCTTGGAGACCCACAGCTGGTCCACATTTTTGATTCCTCCCCAGCTCCAAAAAAACTTGGTCTATCTGTGGGTCCCCTAGGACCAGATTGGGAAACACTGATCTAGAATCGTCTTTTGTACACACATAGTCACCTGCAAATGTTTACAAGCTTGTAATATGTAGAAATAATTCAAATGTATTTGAGTAAATTGTACAGGAGTACAATGAGAGGGGCCAAAATAAGCACCATTATTGCTCACTTATTTCCAGATGTGCTCATAGTCTGGTAAAAAAGTATTATGCAGGATATCTGAGTGCTTGTGTAACTCAATAAAGCAGATAAGCTAAAGGCAGTTTTGGCCCCCCATCTGTGCAGTATGTGAGCCCTACAGGTGTCCCAAGGTCAGCTGCCTCCCTGGCATGTCTGAGGTGACCGCGGCCTCGCCGGAGCGCTGCTGTCCGCTGCAGACGTGTGGT
Organism: Cyphomyrus plagiostoma; assembly: GCA_019775915.2. Classification (NCBI taxonomy): domain Eukaryota; kingdom Metazoa; phylum Chordata; class Actinopteri; order Osteoglossiformes; family Mormyridae; genus Cyphomyrus; species Cyphomyrus plagiostoma. The sequence goes on along the minus strand of JABFEA020000021.1, from coordinate 5,174,857 downwards.
AAGCTCGCCATCCTTGGGGCGCCGTCGCTCCGCCCTGTGGCCACGGCGACGCTCACGCTCCATCTTGTCTTCCAGAATGTGCCTGTGACACCATCCCCAGGCCGAAATGTCGTCTGGTAGGTTAATTAACATCAAGGGTTCCTGTTTTTTTTTCCTCACTCTCTGTAGTTTTTTTTTTTTAATGGTTTCTGTTTTTATTTTGCTTTTGCTTTTAAAGGGAGAGACCTTGCAGGTGGACAGAGTGTTCCTCACAGATCCGGGAAACAAGTGTGGGTGCAGAAGATACAAGTGTGGTGAGAAAACGTGGGTCCTCCAGGATATGTGGGGTAGAGAAGACGCTTCCTGATCCAGAGAAAAGCATCACAGACGGCTAAGTCAGCCAAAATTTCATGGTGTCAGGCTGACTGAGTAACAGTTTCATAGTGGTTTGTCTGCTTGTGGGAGGATGAGTGTGGCGCGGACAGTCGGAATGTGTTTATGTCTGTGTGTCCAGAGCGGGAGGCGGTGTGTGTGGACGGGGAAAGGGGCGTGATGAGACCGGGTCAGACCCTGGTGGAACACAGCCCCGAGGGTGTCTGTTACACCACCCAGTGCACCCACGCCCTGGACACAGCCACGGGATTCTTCCGCACACGAGCCACCAGCAGAAACTGCTCTTCCCAGTGCCAGCCAGTGAGTCTGCTGACCGTCATGAATCGCACCCTTTCCTCTGGCCGTCCTGCACCATGGTTGCCTCATAAAACCATCCTGTGGCTGCGTCCCTCCCTCAGAACCAGGTATACATTCCACCAAAGGACCAGATGACATGCTGTGGGTTCTGCAAGAACATCTCCTGTATGTACACAAATGAAAATGGCTCAGTTGAATTGTACAAGGTAAGGCTGAAGAACAAATACCATATTAGTAAGTCCCTTTAGTTAAAGTGATATGGATAGAATATGCACAATAGAATATTTATGCTAAGTATTTCTCTAAAGGACACAACGGTCTTCACTGGGTCTTGAAATACCCATTCTTAAGGTCCAGGGCATTAGTTAATCTGCAAACTGACACAGCAAGCCTAGTCCCTTGTTGACTACAGGATCTTTCCTATGTTCTAAAGGATGCTAATTGTCATCACTTTCAGCCCGGAAGGACGTGGGTGTCGGACTGCCTGAAGTATGAGTGTACGGATACTCTGTCCGGTCCCACGCTGGTCTCCTACCCCTTCAGCTGCCCCCCTTTCAATGAGTCGGAGTGCATTAAGGTGCGTGTTGAGTCAGGCCTTCCCTGCAGCCACCCTACAGAAGGACCCCAGTGCCTGAGAACAGTCACCGGCCCCATTAAGGCAAAGACAAAGCAAGTCGAGAGCCATCAGCAGCAATGCGGGAAAAAAAAAATCCCTTAGATCCCAAGATCTCGGTTATTTTGATTTTCTTCAAAGCCCATTTTTCAGGATTCAATGTGGCAGACTAGGAGAAGAAATTAGCCGGAGATTCCTGGGAAAAAAAACGTTTACTGAGTTTCACAACCAAGCCTTCATGTTATTTCCAATTGCCAAATTTAACCAACAGTTGCAGGTTGAATGCATTTTCCTTGGGCGCTCCATTTGACAGCCCTGGCCACTCCATACTGACCAGTATTTTGCTAAATCTGTGAACGTGAGTTCTGCTGATAAATGTTTTTCTTATTGTATCAAATTGTATCAATTCAATTCCTCATCAAGTGTGATGTCATATCCTAGATTGGGGGCACAATACTGAGTTACATGGGCGGATGCTGCAGGACATGTGAGTAGAGCGGCGATCGCCCCCCCCCTGCCTGCCTCTAAGCTCTGTAGCTTACAGATAGGACCGCAGGTCTGTAGCTCCTCACTGCTTGCTGTATATTGAAATGCACCATGAAATCTTTTTAACTCTCTCAAAATACGAAACATTCTTAAATATTTATTTGAGCTAGATGTGGGACTCCCTGCAAATTAATGACGTTTGAAACAAAACTATGCTTTTCGTGTTGTGCCAACAGGCATTTTAAGAAAAATATATTAAAGCCTTTTGTCAGTGGATGTTAAATTGGGCAAAAATTTCATGCTTCTTGATTTTTAAAAATCCACTGGAATATGTTTTCACTGCAATTTTGTGTCGTACCCAAAATAATGTGTATGCACAGTTTTAGCTATATGGACTATATTTTATATGCTTTTCAATGAAATTATTCACAAGCAACAGCTTCCTGATGCCACATGGAGTAACTGAGTGTGGCCTGTTTTCTTCAGATGGACATATATAATATTATGCTAGTGTCTGTTCCTTTGATCAAAATGCACAATTAAATGATACTTTCTAAAACATTTTACACTGCATTAAGAACAGAACATGCAGACTTTAACACTCTAAGCTGACTCAGTTTTTCTGTCCGTTGCTTTTGAAGAACAGATATAAGGAATTCTTACTGTTTGTTTTGAACTAAAAAACGAACGACGCACATGTACAATTTTGTTACATCAGACTGATACAGTGTAAAATTTGATAGACTGAATTCTCATTCGTTAACAACATAAATGCCCGCTATCAACACTGTCCAATAAAATTCTCAAACTAATATAGTTTTTCCAAAAATCAGTATCGGTAACTTTTTACTTTCATACATTATTGTTTACTGACTATCTTTAAGTTCTCATGTCCACCAGATATATATAAATGAAGCCTTTGTGACCAAACACAGACCCCCACACACATATTTATTGCTGTTACTTCTTTAACTTTGAAAAGCATATAAACATCCATGCTCAGCCAGCTGAGATTTTCCTGTGTTATTTTGCAAGATGACCAACATGTACCAATCTCACCAGGTACTGGATTGTCCCTGTTCCCATTCCCTGTTAGCCCATTGACTCCCACAGTTAGCACTGACTGTGAACGAGGTACCAGATGACTGAATAATCATGTGAAAAACAAGGCTTGCCAGCACCATTGTTGATAACCAACAATGTACTCCCTACTTCAACCGGATTAAATGCTCTCCAGTATATAGAAATGCTTTTATTTCATCCCATTTTGACATTTTTTTACCCAGAAGTCTGTGCTGTTAATATACACGATGCAGTTAAAGCTTCCTCCATTTTGCACTGTTTGGGCAGTGCATTGTTGATCACCAACAATGTACTGTTGGTAGTGGCCACCTAGTTGAGCATCTGTGTAGATATGTGTTGCATGTATTTTAGTACACGTTTCTGGTGTGCTGACACTAATCCTAGGAGTAGAAGTCCATAGCATGGCTCTTTGGGTGATATGGTGCAGGTGGCAGGAGGTCGTTGTTGACCTCTGACCCCAGATTCGCCATGATGCATGCCCAGCGTGCATGCGGTTGTCTGCGTCCCGCAGACATTTTCCTCAGCATTAGTGCTGCACATGCCAGATGACCCAAACAGTTTCTAACACATTGCAATGCATTTCCTTTTCTGCTAGTCAGAATGTTATGCAGAAAAATTATATAATTGAAGCACTCCAGCCAATTTCTACGCAGTCAAAAAATAGCTGGCTTCAAAGCAGCATACTGAAAATATTGTTTGCTGTCCGTTTACTTACTACATTTCTCTATCCAGGGCAGTGTATGTAACATTGTGTGTTAATTTTAATGTTTGTTCACCTTGGTAATTAATTATTTTAATTTAGAAGTACTTCGCTCAAAGTTTGAATGAAATGTCAATTTTACAGACCTAGTCTCGATATGTGAGTTTCTTCTGTTTCCAAAGGTTGAAACATTTCTGCTTTCTGCCGGTTCCAGCCATTTATTACACATTACACACTGGTCAAAATGTCTGAGGCATTCGTAGCTGTCGTTACGTTGTTCATACTTTTAGATAATTCTTTTACATTCCTTTTTGTAAGATCTATTTTCTTGAAAATTAAATACAAGCCACTGAACGATACTTATACTTGACCGCAGAGCTTATCCTAGTGATACCAATATGATTTTGTAAAAGCCCTGATGTTACAGAACCGAATGCTGTCGGTTGCATTGCTTCATGGGATTGCCTATACTCTTGCAGGTAAAGAAGACGGGAAGTCATGCCAGAAGGTGACCGTCCGGATGACTATCAGGAAAAATGACTGTCGGAGCAACAGGCCAGTGAGTGAGCCTTGTTTTGTGCTTATTTGCATTCTGCCTATTTTCCCAATCACTCATCTAGTGTTTCTGTGCCATGTAGGCGCCTAAACTCACTCTGTCTGGTTCCAGGTGAACATTGTGTCCTGCGATGGGAAGTGCCCATCGGCCAGCATCTACAACTACAACATCAACACCTACGCGCGGTTCTGTAAGTGCTGCCGCGAGGTGGGCCTGCAGAAGCGCTCCGTGCAGCTCTTCTGCAGTGGCAACTCCACCTGGGTGACCTACACCATCCAGGAGCCTACTGACTGTTCCTGCCAGTGGTCCTAGCCATGGTAAATGGGTTCTGCCTCTGAGACCTGGGTCAGACGCAAGCGATGAAGCATGGAAGAGGGCAAACAGGACAAAACAAAGCTCCTTCAAAATAAAACTGAGATTTTGCATGAAGGAACGCCATCCCCGGGCAGCCAGGGGTTTGTCTCACATTGGTTGCCTTCAGATCCTCGCCGTTGGTAGGTGATTAAATGCTGTGTTCTGTGTTTCTTGCCGGTACACTGACAATCCCATAAGCTCACGCTGGAGGAGATTAGGCTGACAGGCATTGATGGTTGATTTGTGCAGTTATGGCTACAATTTGCCATGTGAATATATGATCTCATTCTATTTGTCAGACCTTAAAAGAGCTACAGGCTGACTAGTCATAAATATAATTTCCTAAAAGTTCATGTACGGTATATCTATTCACACTGTAAGAATAATGTTGTTTGATGCCTGTAAAACGATGGATTTTTTTTACTTTTTTCATTCTAGAATCTGGGCACACATATATTAGCAAAAATGTATTTAATAAATATTCATGTTTTGTACATAGGTGAACTGATGATTGAATACCACTTAGATAAGCATCTCTGTGTTTTTAATGGGTTTTGCACATACTTAGCTTATAGGATTGAAACGCGAATCGTTTTTTTGTGTGAAATGCTTTCCATAAATATCAGTGAAATTAAGCTTTACAATTAAAATCAAACTGTTCTGAGTACTTTATTTATTTATTCACTTACATACTGTAGAACATTTTTATTTAGTACATTTATGCAATGGAATTAAGATACCACTGCTATTCTTTTACAAAATTGAGAATAAGAAAGTGAACATAATTGATGGTAATATCACACAGCGTCATTTAAAAATGCATTTCATATTTAAGTAAACCCAGCAGAAATGTCCAATGATTTGCCTTTTTCCTTTTTATGTTGCCTTTAAAATGGAATATAAACATAGTAACAGTAGGTTTGTTTGTTTGGTGACATTTATGATGCTTGAAAGACGGGCTGGAGAGATCTGTGCCCTTGTCTTCTGATTTGACTTGCTTTGTGACAGTGGATGTGATGGTCTCACTAATGTGTATCATACTAATGTACATTTGCTTTTTCAATAAACGCTTCCTTTGAAAAGATCTATGGTTTGGCTCCCAGAGACGGCTCCACAGTACAAAGAAGGGTGGGCCAAAGTGGCTCCTCACTCTTCTTTGAAGTGTACAGCCAGGTCGTAGGAGACCTTGCTGCCTTAACCAAAGCATGTTGGGTTTGACTGTAAAGCATAGGCAGGTAACAGCCCCTGTTCCAGGCTCTGCAGCTGTTTCTCAGCTTGCCTTCTCCCCTCGGTTGTTTTGAAATGTTCTCATTCCCCTGATATGGGCACCAAGATCCCTCCTTTG
>JABFEA020000021.1:5145442-5156010 GCA_019775915.2 Cyphomyrus plagiostoma | reverse complement strand
CCTCTCTTTTTTCGTATTTTTTTTCTTCTGGGTTGCTTCCTATAATTATCTCTCTTAAAACCCGCCCACCCCCCAGTTGGAATGTTGTTAGTCCGTGTTTATGTAGATAGGATGGGATGGGTTTCTGCATGCATCTATGTGTCGGCAATGCTAATGCCCAGGTATCCCTTTATTTTACAGTTAATATCTACTTGCTTATATTACTTGTCTTGAAAACATATTTACCCCCAAAAAACATACTAGTTTACTAGGGACATAGGAACAGGGGTATGGGTGGGGGGGGGGTTCTATACACCCCCCTCAATATTTAATTTGGGTTTATTCTTCCCCCCCATCAACAGACCTCTGTATTTATACTATTAAGTTGCATGAATCCCCAATATCTCTAAAGTCTTTTGTACAACACTGAGCACTGGCATCTTTCTAGAAAAGTCATTTAGTTAAATAGCCAATAGGCTGACATTTTTTGGACATGTTAGGGGTATTTAACATCGGTGCACAGGATTCACACGCCCCTTGTCCTGCGCATTTCAGTCTCATGAGTGGAACAAAATGCAGCCAGTTATTTGTCACTTAAAAAGTTGTTTTTTGAATGGTTAGGGGAGATGGAAGTGGTGAAATTATGCCCCCACCTCCAGTGGCGGGGGATTGACGCAGGCTGGTCCATTAATTAACGTTGCCTCTCCGGCCCACTGGCCGTTCGTAAACGGCATGCAAACAGTTCTGCAGGCAGCTCCGATTTCAAAGTCAAGTCCTTAGGACCAGCTGTACAGCAAGAAACACCAGCATTTCTGTTTTTTTCATGAACTAATGCTTTGGCTTTTGAAATGAAAGCTGTACAGAGCAGGCAGCACAAATCGCCAAAGAAAAAGAGCAAGAGGGAAAAAAAGTCTTTCCTTGTTTGATAAGCAACAGATGTTTCAGAGGATTCAGTGAGACCGCTGACAGTTTTTGAAATGTGACAGCCTGTGAGCGAACTGCATGTGTGTCACTGTGTGTGTGTGTGTGTGTGTTATATGTATATATTACATTATGGGGACCAAATGCCCCCACAATGTGATAAAAACCTGTTATTTTGACATTGTGGGGGAAAATTCAATTCTACAAAACTCTGGGAATGCAATCAAAAAACTAAAAATATTTAATGTAAAAAGTTTTGTTTGGTAAGTTATGGTTAAGGTTAGGGCTGGGTAGGGGTTAAAGTTGTCATTGTTGGGATTAGGGTTATGCTCACAGAAATGGAGTGTGCGTCTGTGTGTTTGACTGTGTTTCATATCTTTTAACATAATTTCATGCTTTAAAATTCTTTCATAAGGAACATCCTAAAACTGCTTTAATCAGATGTAATCCATGTGAAAGCTGTATATTAAATTTTATTTTTCAGCAGTATGTGATTTCATTGTCCCATTCTGCAGTTTCACTCCTCACGTGACAACCTGGATTTACATTCTTCTGAAATCCTTTAATCTCAGTGTCCAAGGTGCTCTTATCCCTCCCAATCAAAACAGTCATGTTGACAGGTCCACAGAATCAAAACACTTGTACAAGTATTTCCATGTTTACAATAGCCCGGTAGCCATAATTGGACTATCCGTGACTTCAGTAAGGGTGTTGGGCAGCATTTAATTAAAGGCAAAAATCTTGTGAGACTTCAGTAATCTTTTGAGCTGCAATGGGTCTCCTTCCTGCACACGCTGTACATCTCTGGACCTGCTTATTGGGTCATTTGTGAGGTCTGTCTCTATTTGACCACAGATAAATCAGCGAAAAGTTGATTTATTCAGGACAAATTGTCCCATGTGTAGACAGGAGAGTATATGTCGGGGCTGCCTGCTGTAACCTGTCAGCAATGGAGGTGACCTGTCCTTCGCTGTCCCCTCTGGATTAAGTCACTTCCTGTTTGGAGTGCTGCTGGTCTTTCGCATGCAGAGGGTCTGTGTCAAACATGACCAGACTCCTCCTACCAAAAGCAAGGCCACAGCACCTGTGGGAATGCAGTATTAATGAAGTATCAATAAAAGCGGATTTTGTCATTATTATATAAAGTGTAATTAGTAACTTAAATGGTTACACTTCACTTGAAGGGGCACAAATATAGTATTATACTATTAATTATATATTAATTAAGCACAAACTAAGTCTTAGTGCTGATCTCATGTTAATTCATCATTAATGAACTGTGACGGATGTTTTATCCCAAGCAGTTACAATATTTGTTACTATATCTGTTATTTCTGTTAACCTTTGTAAACTACTGAAGCAACTACTGAGGAATTACTGAATATCATAAATAAGTGAAATACTGGTCATATTTGTATCATTAATGAACTGTGATGCATCTTTCTTGCCAAGTAACCATTATATTTATTCAGGATTTGCTCATGATTTGTACTTCAGTAGTAACTGAGTTATCACCAAGTATTTATCCCCTATCAAGTAAAGTGTTACCACTTAAATACTCTTTTGCATAAAATTAAGCCTTATTAATCTCAGTACAGTACTCCATACTCACTTCCCTTTTTGAAAAGCTCTGTCACCATTTGTGTCCACACTACTATGTGATAACATAATATGCCGTCACTAATAATGCCAATTTACACTTCACTGCAAGCCACTTACGGAGGTGCTTCAGATAGGCCGTTGTCACGCCCCACATGCTAAGCATTGCTAACGTGGGAGACCCACAGCCTTCTTTTGTCACTGTGAGATTTGTCACTTCAAAGGTGGTCCTTTGGTGTGACTGGGACAGGGACCAGCTCAACACAAGGGGTGTAAAAGCTGATCAAGACACATGTGATGACGGTCCTTGGTATAGTCTGCATCTTCTGTCTCTTTTAGGTGACCAAAACATAATTAATATTTAACTAGAGATTTCTAAAGATCAGTTCCAATCATCCCAGAGCAACTGCAAACCTCTGTCCGGGAGGCTCTGAAAATTCTGTCTCAATGCATTTTTACACAGGGAAAAAAAATGCTTAGAGATCAATTTGTCGATTCAGTAATGAGCCGTCCTTTCAGGCCAGTAACATTTCTACCCTGTACAATGTTCACGCACTTTGAGTTGGGGCACCAACCCAAGGGCTGTAACTATTCTCACCATCTGGCCTCATGGAGCTGCTGCAGTTCTTCAGCGATGATCAGGCCATGTGTGGCCCAGTATGGCACAAGGACCTATTATAAACAAACTACGGACCTGGAAATAACACAGAACAGAAATAAGAGAAAGCAACCCCAGGCGAATGATTGAAACAGCTCAAGTTTCCTGCTATCACCTTAGCTGCTCTTAACCCTCTTCTGAAACTGTGATGGAAGTCTCTCCCTTTGCTTAACGTAGGCCCATTTGGCACCAGGGGAAGGAGAGCACAGGACTCTCCCAGGTAGCAGATAATTGATCCAACACCTCTGTGGCTCAGATTAGGCTGATGGTTGCAGTGTGTAGGACCTTGATGTTATGTAATGACTTACTACTGGGCACAACTGTCAAATCTATCACTAGCAGTGACCTGCAAGGAGGTGTGAACCATTAGATCCTGGTGAGTAGCTTTGAGAGGCAACAAAATTTGAAGCTTCTGCCCAGGATGTGGATATTATGAGTAGTAGGAGGTGACGAGGAGAACGAAAAGGGTGGGTGTTCTCTGTTGACATTTTTTGGGGTGTTTAACAGAGGAAGCACAACCTTTTCCTGAAAAAGTAAAAGGTTTTTGATCCACCAGTGGCGTTTGAAGGCCAGATATGTTCCTACAATTAGTAAGTTAAATGTAATGGCCTCACAACTGCAGATGTTGTTAGAGACTGTGTATGCTTCGCATTGTGACTTAGAGCACAAATTCGCTTATCAACAGTGCAGATCCCAGAGCTATAAATTGGTCTGGCAAGCGTGTGTGCTAAGGCAGAATTTTCCAGCTCTGGCTATAGACCCAGGATTTCTTGTTTGGGATCATGTTCCACGCAGATTAGAAAGTTGGACAGGGAAAAGACATTCTGCTGAGATGACAGATCCAAGCAACCTGTGCTGCGATACGGTGAACCGGAGACCACAGCTAATATTTGCCATCTGGGGGGTAGAGTAAGAAGCAGGATGGGAACAAGCCACCATATAGATATAGAGGGTAACACTTTATTTGATGGGGCACAAATATAGTTTAATACTATTAATTATGTATTAATTAACCACAACTAAGTCTGAGTTACATATTGATCTCATGATAATTCATCATTAATAAATCGTGATGCTTTAATTGCGATGCTTTATCTGAAGCAGTTACTATAGTATTAATATATCTATAAATTCTGTAAACATTTAGGAACTACTGAAAAAAAAAGTCATGAACAACACAAGTTAAATAATGACCTCGTTTCTTCGTTATTTATCAATCATGAGGTATCTTCTATCCCAAGCAGTTACTGGATTTGTTACTAACTCTGTAAACCTTTGTTAGCTACTGATGGAGCTCCTGAAGGAACAAGTAATGAATGACACACATTAAATACTGATCTTATGTTTGTACATCATTAATGAATCATGAAACATCTTTTGTCTCAAGTAGCATCTAAATTTGTTCATGATTTGTTCATGATTTGTACTTCAGCAAAAACTGAGTAATTACTAAGAATTTATGCCCTGTCAAGTAAAGTGTGCTATAGTGTATAGTCGACTATATATGAGGTCTTTCCTCATTTATAAAACACTCTGACTTTTAAATAACTTAAACTAATTAGTAAATCTTCAATAGCAAAAAAGATTGTAGTTCTTTAAAAGATGCCCATGAAAGATGCCAATGTTGGAAAAAAAAGGACAGGGTGGGTTCTTTGATGGGCATGAAAATAAAATCACAAACAATTTCACACAACTTTCTGCAGAGTGGCCAGTTAATCCCCACAGACGGATGCCAGCCGGATCACTAACATGCCGCGTGCCTGACCAGCTGAGTCAGAGCCTGAAAGCGACGCGGCGGTGGGTAACTCCCAGAGTGCCCAGCCGCTCTCGCCAGCAGCTCCAGATCTGCGGTGCAACAAAGGACAGGGGCAGATTCTGTGGCCCCTGTCTGCACAGCGCCTGGTCTGCCTACATGGCTGCTGGAAAAAGCTTGTCTGATATGGCAGAAATGGAAACCACATTGGACTGGTCACATAACTGAATGGCTGGCTAGTATTGATATTCATAAAGTTGTGTTACCATCAAACATAATGAGTCACTGCTGTACAGTGTTAGCAAATTTGATACGATTTTTGGCAAAACCTATAATCTTTGCAGATACAAATACTGAAGCCCTGTCTTTTAGGCAGAACTCAAGCCTTGCTCAGCCCTTAGAATTACAAGTAAAACAATAATGGTCCATAAGCACTTTGTGCTTTGGACCCTTAAAAAATAGCCAGTTGATGAATTTCAGCCTAATCATCTGCAAAAACTGAAGTTGAACAATTATCCTTGTGACAAAAAACCGAACAGGTTCGTGGCAGTTGTCCCTCCAACATTACCACTTAAGAAGAGTTTTTTATAGCTAACGAGAGTGGGCTTTCTTATTTTTAGTATTTGGAATTCCCCATTTGAAAAACATACTATACATGATGCAGTCATCCTGCTTTTATTGAACTGATTCATGAAGACAGAAGTAAGACTTTTCCTGATAATTATGACATCCTCTCATGTTCGGGAGATGGTGTCATAAGTGGTTAATTAGGGGATTGCAGAGCTCGATTTTGCATGGTTAAGAAACATTCTTTCCAGGTCATTCAACAAATGATAATTGACCAAGGACACAGAAGAGGAGCTCCAGGCATTCATGTGTCCTTCATGCATGGTAAATTTTCCTCTCCCTGGCATCTTCCAGGTCATCCTTAAGACCTGCATGACAAACTTGACTCAGGCTCCATTTTGTAAGTGGAGAGTAGTGCATCTCCTGTGGATTTTCAGCTGTGATTAAACGTTTCTCCCAGTAAGATCATCGCCTTTTATTAGTTTCCAGCCAAAAAACTGACCTGGTTTTCATCGCTGGATGCTTTCGTTGTTGCAACCGACGCTGGTACCATGTCCACAAGACTAGCTGACATCGTCGGCATTTGTAATAATTCTGGAGTTCTTACACCAATACCAACTTGGCCTTTTATTTTGCAAAATCAAGGAACCTGGAACTACAAAACAAAACAATGCCTTATCTGTAAGTTTCCTTCGTAAAACGTTAAACAAAATCTAAAGTTAAAAGCAACCTAGGATGGGTCTCCTCGCGCATAGAGTGGCAGAAGGTCACAGGGAGATGGACTGTTTGGATGGAGGTTATTTATGAATGACTGCCTCCCCCTGAGTCACAGTTGCTGGTGGGGCTGCCTGGACCCCGCCCTGCCTCGGGGGACAGAAAACTTGGTCATCGGGTCAAAGACCATTGGGAGTGATGGGCCGACAGGTGGGCTGCACGGGGCCCCCGGAAGCCTGAAAGAGCCCCACGTTGGCCGCACCTGGCCAGGCTGTCAGTCAGCCTGCGTTCCCAGCACGTGCTGCGTCAAGAAGCATCCGGAGCTCTTACTGGCGTTGGCCAGAGGATCTATAAATACAAGGTGTACCCCCTCTGTGGACGGTATTCCTACAGACACTCTGGGGAGGGACATCAGGCGCCATTTTTCCTTCCTAATTCATTCCCCTTAATTCCACTGGGATACTGGATGAATAGCACTGCATGGGTGGCATTTCTGTGTAGCACTGGGATGTGAATTAGATGTCCGTTCACTGTACAGGCAGTAAATATGTGGAGATTTCTGGCATGCGCCAAGGGGGCAGCGTTTACATTTATTTAAAAATTTCACCGGTTATTTTGAAGCGAAACCTGAATGTCAAATGAAAGGTTTAAGTACGGACACTTTGTTTTGAATCTGGGTGGTTCAAGATTGTTTGTTCAGTGTCTGTGTGCAAAGAAAACAGGTTTGCTGTGATTTAAAGGGACAGATACGTTTCCTGCAGCTGTCGCCGCTCCGTTTAGGGCGCTGCTCTGACCCTTGTCCCTTCATGAGGGAGACACATTGGACCAGACCAGTGTTTCCCAATCTGGTCCTTGAGGACCCCATCATGCTCCCTGTTTTTGCTCAGCAATATCGTGGACTGTCTAGGGGTCCCCAACGACTGGGTGGGGAAACACTGGACCAGACAATTTACTGACGGTGTCTATTTTTGTGCTGCACAGGTTTAGATGAATTTACCTTTCCTCTTGCACATTTTAGTACAGTAAGTTCATTATAAAATCATAATTACATGTGTGTGAAAGGCAGTGATATTGTACTAACTGACATGTGGTAGTTCACATCCTAAATGACTTGTCTCCATTATCTCCATTTTCTTTATGTAGATGGTGTTTAATTTACTTTCATATTCATCCTGCCGATGTTGTATAATTCTTACATTTCACTGTTATATGGCGTAAAATGGTTAAATTGAAATCCTCACCCTGTGCTCACTGTATAGATGTGGCTTCTCCAGAGTCCGGGATGTCATACTCTGTTCTCTAAAACCCATTTATCTGCTGTAGCTTGTCAGTCTGATGCTACGGTCCACGACAGCACGCCAGTGGGCGAAATCCTAACAATCCCCCTTATCATCGCTGTAAACTTTAAAATCACCAGCACTAATTCCCCAGGGCACTGCCCAAGATTCATGTTTGGGGCACCTGGCAACTGCTCTTGCATTAGACCTCGGAAAGCACAGAACTTTTGCCATCCTGTGACCAAAACTCTCTCATCTCAAAACAGCTCTGTTCATTTGAATCTGTGTGCTTACGCCATGCTTTCGACAAGCCCCTTAACTTTTCCTTTGTGCTGATATTCAGTCTGCGTGCGAATAACTGACCTTTTTTTCTCTGAAAAGTATGAGGGAGGTGGAGGTCCGGTGTGGGGTACAGGGAGTTGATGGAAGTTGGGGTGGGTCAGCCAGGAGGTGGTCGAAATCAAATCTTGCCCCCTTCAACAGAGGCAAATTATCGAGGCCAGCTGTCTGGACTGACAAATGCCTCTGGCTTCAGTAAAAGTAAATACCCAGGGCATAGTGGAACTGGAACTGAGTGCTGCCTTCCATGTTCACTAGGAGCTTAAAGATCTGTAAAGCATTTGGAAAATATTCAAGACAAACAGCCATCCAATTGTATCCAATGCTGTAAATAAATGCTTAAGAAAGTCATGGAAACACAAGGATATGTTATTAATATAAGAGGCCACAATTACTGCTACAATATATACAGAGAGTATGTTAGAACTTAAAATCTTGCATGAACATCTTAAAAGAACTGCCAGTATTCTGTACGTGTTAAATCTTAATTTGCAAATATGACATTTGAAGTTATGGTGGCATAAAACTCGGGAAAACTAAGAGAACCTTCTGGTCAGCATTGTTTCGGGGGTTACAGGGGTTAAAGGTAATTTTGCCAGTACCTTACTATGGCTCTCATCCAAAAAAAAGGGAGGATCAGCCTTGCTGTCCAGTTAGCAGACAATCCATTTCCAATGCAATCGGGATGGGGGGGGGGGGGGGGGTCCCTCATAAACCATCCTTTACAGAATGAAAATACTCCAGACGTAGCTGAACGTACAGCAGGTGCAGCCTGGGTTCCTCCACCTGTATGGGGATGAGACAATGCTGTTGACATTACAGCCAAATATAATTTTGAAAGTAGAGTATGGGATTCTTTTTTAAAGCACCAGAAGCATGTTTGAGTCAGTTCAGCATGTTGGATACGGCAGAAGAGAAACAATGGCCTGCCCTCTGAGCCTGTAGGGGGAGCTCTCTCTACTGTCTGCGAGGCAGGAATGAGTCTGTCTGTGTTTTGAAGCCCAAGAGGGACTCTGGGTTTCTCTGGTTGCAGGCCGGCAGACTGGCTGGCACCCTGAAAGTAGCTTCTTCATCCCAGAGACAGCTGTTGTCTCCGTGACGACATGGGCAGCCAATGGTGAGAGGGGTTGAACCGAAGCGGGAACGGTGGGGGTTGCCCAGGCAAGGCTCAGCAAAGTCAGATGACATTGTATTGCTATACCTGTTGCTTTGGATGATAAACACCATTCCTGTTCTGTGGCGTCAATGTAGGAGAGCACTGCCCATTTACACCAGCGAGCCCCCACATCCAGTCAATATACTGCTAAGCTCAAGCTTTAAAGGTGCGAAACCCACCCCCCCCGGCCATCTGTGGACCTTTCAGACAGAGCAGATAACTCGGCATCACAGTCCCTACTAAACAAAAGAAATCATATGTAAAGTCTACTTTGAAACACCTTTCATTAATTAATGTAAGTATGAGTCAGATTTTGAATTATTGAATTATTTTAATAATCACAGTTTATCATGTTTTACTAAACATTGTATCGTGCTTCTATCAAATAATTTTTTACATGGCAAATGTAAGTAAATCTAAATAATCGCATACTGAAACATTTTTTATCGTATTCAATTTCAGATTTCCAGATTTCACAAGTGCTCAACCTTAAAGCCTGTAGAACAGCTCTTCTCCTCCCCACGATAAAAGCGTTGTGTAAAATTGATGAAAAAACATCGCCTCCTCATCCTAAGAGACCAGGTATCAATGAACAGCAGTGTGTAACAGGTGCGGTTAATGGAGAAGACGGCCACAGTGATGGACTCATTTGCAGCCATGCCGGGAGAGAGCCCATTCAGTGACAGGTGTTCTTTATTGGGAGGTGGCACTGAGTGAAGAGCGAGCAGCTATTGTTCTAAACAACCACTGCCATTATATCCTTTTGGCACATGGCTGGGTTTTGGGGTCTGTGTCTCAGGGTGACCCCAGTTTAGGCGGGTTGCCTGGGTGGGGGAGTGTAGAAAAGGTAAGCGAGAAGTTCCTCACCCATCCTGTCGTCAGCGGAGATTCTTTAGCGGAACAGCGAGGAGCCGGCTGACCTTGTGGAGTGTGAAGCAGGTGCGGGGAGGCGGTCGGGACCGTGGCTGGGAACGTGGGCTGGAGCGCAGCCCAGAAGCCGGGCTTACGGTGATGGTGCAGAACACGACCGACATCACTGGGCCGGGTAATGAAAGAGACGCACGTAACAGTAATTTTGTTCGCTTTAGGTCAATAGCCAGCGCTTCGCACATTGCATCAGTGTGAGTTTCCATTCAGGGGTGGACAGGTGACCCAGACACCCAGGTACAGCAAGTCAGAGGGAAAGGAAACTGGCAGTCAGTGCATGCAAGTTTCAGCATTATAAAGCATATATACATATATACTCTGCCTGGGTTACATGTGTGGAGTTTGCATGTTCTCCCCATGTCATTGTGGGGTTTTCTCTGGGTACTTTGGTTTCCCCTCAAAATCCAAAGACATGCTGAGGCTAATTGGAGTCACTAAATTGCCCATAGGTGTGAATGGTGTGTGAGTGTGCTCTGCGATGGGCTGGCCCCCTGTCCAGGGTTGTTCTATGCCCATTGCTTCCGGGATAGGCTCCGGACCCCGGCGACCCAGTAGGATAAGCGGGTTGGAAAGTGAATGGCTGGATTTCCATCTTAATGACCTACTATATACACTCACCTAAAGGATTATTAGGAACACCATACTAATACGGTGTTTGACCCCCTTTCGCCTTCAGAA
>JABFEA020000021.1:5110896-5129847 GCA_019775915.2 Cyphomyrus plagiostoma | reverse complement strand
ATCATCTCCACCCTTGGACCACTGCCCATCAAACTTGTTTTTCTGTCTCACTTCAAGAGCAGCTACACCAATACAAAAAACAAAACCAGCAGCGTCGGAGATGAAACATACTGGAACGGTGCTCACAGGCCTGAGTTCCCGTACTGAAATCTTTTATAGTTTGCCAGACAGGAAATTACATGCCACCAAATTTTTCACAGTCATTCTGAAACTTTCTGAAAAAAGCAGCCCCAGTCACTGCCGTGTCCACAGACACTGATAGCATGAAAGAAAACATGTTGTTTCATTTTGTTAAGTAAAATATTATTGTTATTTTCACTTCTAAAAGCAATGAAAAGTCTTCCAAAGCAGAAAACTTATTGCAATTTGGCAGAATTACTTCAAACTTTTGTTACTTAAAAAGTCTTTGCCAGTGAGGTCAGAAGGGAGAAATTTGGCAACCTTCTTAAGTGGTGATGGCGACAGGCAACATAACACTCATTGTGCACGCTGAAGTGGTCATTAGTGGCAGCTGTAAAATAATAATAATAATTAAAAAAAATTATGATAAAATGAAATAAAATATGACTGCAGTTTATTTTGTTTGAATTTGTGAGGAGAAAAGATAGTTTGGGTATGATCTGGCTCTTAGAAAAATATAATCACGATGTCAAAACTTCTCAAGTTTCCTTTTATTTTCCTTTATAAGCGTTAGTATTACATGCCAAATGCAGGGCTGGTGAAAACTGTACTAGGAAGCCCGTTAGTCACAGTGTAGGACACTTTGTACGGTACACAGACAGAACTGTAGAACTAATTGTGTTCATGCTACCAGTAAGTTGTTGCATGAAACGTTTAGTACAGCTAAACAGAATCTAACACAATCTCATACATTATATGTATCAATGATTTTTTTTTAGAAAAAGCGTGAATACGCTAATAAAATTAGTTCGTCACTACCAACTAAAAGATAACCAGCGTGCACTTCACTATTTTCCACAGACTAATGAAACGTGTGAAGCGTTTTATTAGCATTCAGCGCTGCACTGAGGGTGCAAACGTAGACCTCATCCGATCCGTCGCACTTCGCTTGAAAAGCGATCATCGCCGTCTTTATTGCCCGGCGAATATGGAGCGCATCCTGCCCGCGCAGGTAACCCAAGCCACCCGGGCGTCGGAATTAACAGTGTAACCGTAGCGCCTTTCTGCTATAAACACTGAGGCTGCCTCTTTATTATCGATGCCCCTGGCATTCCAGCGCGATTGTCACAGTTACGCTTGAAGCCGCAATTAAGAAATTTGGGGCAATTTCAGGAACCGGCCAGCGAGCGGAATGAACCAAGAAATTGTAAAAATCAGGAGCTGACGGAATGCGGAGGTGAACTCGTCATGGTCTACATTTCCTTCAGCATGTTGGATTTTTTTCTGTGGCAATAAACACTGTACTGGGTCTCAGTGACTTTTAAAAAAGACAGTAAATTTATTTCTGATGACTGGTAGTCTGCTTCATATGCTGCATAAACACCAGTTGTTTAACATAACTTTTTGTTCAATGAAATCATTATTGAAGATGGTTTAAATAAAAATAGATAGATAGATAGATAGATAGATAGATAGATAAAAACTTATGCCCTGCCTCCCGTAAACTTTGTGCTTGTTGATGTGACTTTGGATCACCTTAGTCTTAGTCTAATAGGAAATAAATCTCAGGAAATAAAACTTGATTTGCGATTTATGAGAAAACTTCTGGCATCCTATTATTTTTTTAGCAAAGAGAGCCAGCTATCGGTTATCATAAAAGCTTTAGAAAGATGTGTGATGGCAAACAGCATTTCTGACTCTGCGGTGGTATCAATATACAAGGCCAAAGTACCACAGACTCAGAACACTCCGTCAGATGGCTGGGATGGACCCACGTTCTGACCGAGGGCTCCTGGTGTTCTTAACCATTTGCACGGTATTGAATTGTAATAAACTGGACCACCATGGAAGGGGTGACAAGAGCCCACACTGAGTACCACCCAAGATTCAAACATCGTACCTAAATTTTTGCGCCTCCCCCCTCCCGAGGTCAAAACATCCAGGCATGTGTCCCCTTCATCACATTCACACTTGCTGGCCTGAGTAGCTGCCACTCCAGCACAGCCACATGCCCATGGGCGTGGGTGTCCCGAGACGCGAGCAGATCAAAGAATGACGACGTCACTGTGAGGTCCCCTTGGATCCATCAGCTGTCCCGTTGCCAAGCAGCCTCTCGCCTCTGAGCCTGATAAAGCCTATCAGCCTTACGTCACTGGCTCATTTACAATGTCGATTGGAATGTCGATAGCCGCTAACGCTAACGACACTGCTTTGCTCGCACTCATGGTGTCTTCCTGTTGGTCCTTGACGACAGAAGAAGCTACAACGACAAAATACAAAATACTCACAAGCAAAATAAAACTGGGCTTCAGCCTCCCTCCACTAAAACAGATGTAGGACAAAATAAATCCTGTAAGACAATTAGCCTTAATGAACTTAAGTGGTCAGCTGAGGAGAACTTGTGGAAAAGGACAGTGGAAAGCGACGTTTGGCCATTAGGGGTAAAGGGTTACCGCACAGGTCACAGGGACACAACTGGTGTTTCCAGACACTTGCCTCTTGCTTTCAGAAACAATGTGTTATCAGTGACAGTTGTGTCCTGTGTTTGTCTCCATTTGGGCACTCCTGAGTGTCGAATGTACGGGGCACGGGGAGACGCAGTGGGGGCAAGGGGTGAGCGGAGACCACACAGGGAGCTCACTCACACCACCAGTGTGTAACCTTGCAGTGTAATACAACTCTTGGGATTTTTTTTTAAATCCACCAAATCATTTTTAAGTGGTCTTCTGGGTTTTTGGAGGCTGAATGCAGTATCTGTAGTTAGATTACCGCTTTGATTTTGCAGTGCAGGTTGCCAAAAAGAGCAACCTCACCCTCCCCTGTGCCACTGACATTGTTTCTACCTATTTTTAGGTATCACTACTAATTTTAAATTGTATGTGGAGGTCACAGGCGATAAGTCCAGCAGTATGTCCAGGATGTGTAAGTGTATATATGACACAGGCATAAATTATGCCCCAAAAATCTGAACTTGGCAAAACAACCCCCCCCCCCCCAAATAATCATATTGTCGTGATGAAGGGGTGGGGACCTCAACCCCCCTAATCCAAAGTTATGCCCTTGATATGTACCATTAGATATTACTCTAATGAAGGCTTTTTCAGTCACTGCAATTATTATTTTCAGTTTTTCCTCAAAATGTTAGTACTTTCACGCTGTCTGATTTCTCCTTACTGTAAATGTGTTGTGCTCAGTGGCATAAGGCGATGCAAATATGCACACGCATTTAAATTCAGATCTCAGAAGGATTTTGAGAAGACCTTCAGAAAGTGGGTGGAGTCAGGATGGGAGTGGTGCATGTGGTGGGGCGGGAGACCATCCTTGCCCGTCTCTGGGTGGCCTTGGCGCTGGCGCTCTGCCCCCTGTGCTTGTATTGTCGTGGGGCCTCCTCTTCAAAGCAGGTGTCCATGGGCTGGGGAGAGCGGGGGCCCGAGTCCCAATAGGACCCCAAAGGTCTCTGCACATGCTGTCAGTGCTGGAATGCTGCGTGTTAATCTATGGCCGAGTCTCGGTTATTCAGGTGGAGTTAGCTGTCCCTAACACAGGCATCCACCCCGCCCGACCTCCCCTAAAACAACCACCAGCCACTGGGAGAGGGCTGCTTAAACGGGGATCAGTTTCACTTATCCATCTCATAGAGTTACACTGGCCTTTAAATTGTTGGATGCCTTCACTCAGCCATCCACATACACACACACACACACACACACACACACACACACACACGGGCCTCTACATCCAGAGCCCTCGTTGTCCTTGATTTGCCTAAACTTATACTTGCCACTACCTCATGCCAAAGTCTCCCTCAGATCAAATAACACCTGTAGACTGTGGTGTGAATTGTACCTCTTTTTTACCGCAGATATTTCCAATAAAGGCAACAACTGTTCGGTCTGGCATACTGCTGTTGGGGCAGGTTCTTTCATTTGGAGAATATGACGTGATTTTCACTGTTTCTAAAAACAAAGTTATCAGTGAAATTCAGCATGAATCAGGCAGTATAATAAAGACTTTTTTTTTTTAGTAAAATCATGTCATGCCAGAGGCCACAAAAAAACATAGTATTATACTATTAATTCTACATGAATTAACCACAGTCTTATATACTGATCTCATGTTAATTCATCATTAATGAATCATGACACATGTTTTATCTCAAGCAATTATTATATTTGTTACTATATTTGTTAATTCTGAAAACCTTTGTGACCTACAGAGGAACTACTGAATGAACTACTGAATGAACTACTGAAGGAACTACTGAAGGAACAAGTAATGAATAACACAAGAAATATTGATCATGTTCATTCTTCATAAACTGCAACGTATTTATCTCAATTAGATGCTGTATTTGTTCATGATTTGTACTTCAGTAGTGACCAAGTTACTAAGTATTTGTGCCCCCTCAGGTAGAGCGTTACCAATTATTGTTTAACCACTGGCTTCTCTCTTGCACTAACGTCTCATCATTCTTACACAAAAAAATCACATATTGGAAAAGTCTGCCGCATCCTAACAGAGAACAACCAACCCACTAGTCTATAAGAGGAGTTCCTTATTGTATAGCCCTGCAATCGTTTATTGTATGCTTTATATTGGTTTTATTCATGCCGCATAACACCATAAATTGCATTATGAATCGGCAGAGCCCCGACTATTTTTATCACTTTCATAAGCAGGGAGTATTCCTGTGAATATTTTGTGTAATCATAGTGCCTGTCATGGAAACTGTGTGTATCCTCTTGCCCAGCCCTGGCTGTCAACGTAAACTGAATGTGCATCTGACCATCCAGGTTTTAGCTGAACCCCTCAAAGACACACAAAAGCCTTGTAAATTCCTGTGGGAGACCTACTGGTACTTCGTGGTGAAAATACCGGTAATAACAAGGCTCATGTAGGACCAGGGGTTGGTGTTGGGTACAGGCAATGAAAAACAGGGATCTAATAAAGAGAGGCCCTTGCTGTGTTCTAGCTGGGGGGCGTATTTTGTTTGGATTCCCTTCTGTCAGACTCTGGGCACAATTTCCAGGGGTACAGGGCATGAGTATGATCTGCTGCTGATGTTCCAGAATCGCTTAATCAGACAGCTGTTCGCTTGGGTAACAGAAGAAGACTATTGATCACTTTCCCAGCTGTGCCTTTAACCATGGGTGTCCTGTTAAATGTTGCTGTTAAATAAGGGCTTTTAATGAACCATACCTTTCATAATCTGGCAACACTGTAGCTCTACCCCCCCCCCCACACACACACACACACAGACACACACACAGACAAACATACACCTTCTCCTCACTGCCCAGAAAATATATTTAGCAGGTTAATGCTACTTGTATTTAATGACAGCATACAAACACATAAGGCTACGTTTGATTTCCGGATTATGTCTTTAGCCTCAATTATGCAAGTGGGATAATGTCAGATAACAATTCTTTCAAAACTTTCCAGTTTCAGAGAATTAGTAACATAAAAAAAACAAAAAAAGAAAAAATATTATAATCTTTTTTATAATGTTTAAGTGGCGATGACGAAGTAGAGTCATTTTTTCAAAATAATAACCAAACATTCTTCTCAATGACATGAATTATCTTTGTGTTGACCTTTGGCAAAATGTAAAACAAGCTTAATTCATTCTGCTGTCTCCTTTCAGGCCTTACATCAATAAATATACCTTACAGTCATTATTTGGCTATTTTCCGGATATGATGATTGTTAAGTGGTTGACTTTTTACCAGTGCATTTGTCTTTGTATACTGGCTTTGAATATCAAAGGTTTCCGGTATTATGCAACTCACAGCATAACATTTTTGCTGAGATTGGATCACAGAGGCGCTGATTCAGTGGCCAGTTCACTGTAGTTATATTTTTGTGATGTGTCAACCATCCTGTTAATTGTCCATCCGTCACATACTATGAGCTTTTATCACTGTTACTTTTTGGCAATGCAGAAATTTCATATTTGGCACTTGCTGTTATGAGTTTTCATATGGTTCCTCATGCCAAATGAAATAATTTTGCATTTTTTCTGACTGATGCACCAACATTTCAGAAACTGACTCTTTGGCTCATTTTGACCTTTATTTATTGTCCAGTAGGTTAGAAAATTCACATAGCAAAGTGCCTATTGTCAGATTACTTTCAGAACTGACACATCCTGCTAACATTCAACTTAATTTAATTCATCCTCGTGGCTGCACTGTTCCTTCCATAACAGAATGTTTTCTTGTGATGATTCGGTTATTTTTTTCTCTGACCCCTGAACATTATGTGTATATTACCTCCATGAGGGTCCAGTTTTTGTCCTCTGGATCAGCAGCTCCACGCAGTGCTTGAATAACTTCCCCAGGGTGATGTTCTGCTCTCTTAACCATTTCAGACATTGAATTACACAATCCTGGCTGTGCGAATAGCCCAAAGGGGGTCACCTGGGGGGCTTTTGGTATAAGGTTAAGATCTGGGGTTAGCCCATGCAAACATAGTGTAAGAGTGGATCTTGGACTGGGGGTGGGCAGAGAGTAATCCCCCCCCATGCTGCCATTCTGCCAGCAACGTTAAGATCCCATGACCCGGCCCACAATCCCCCGTCGTCCGCACACACAGGGTCGTGACCTGAGCCCTGGTTTGTATGTAACGCTGTCTGAGACCGTGCAACATCGCAGCACAATACCTCCGTTGTCATGGCAGATCCGTGGAGGGTCTTCCGCTGCCCTCATTCCACAGTGTGGCAGGTGTGTGGGTGAGACTCCCCTCTTCCAGTGGTGGCCAGCTCCATGCCATCGCTGGGTGACCAGTGTGCTGGTACATCAGACCAGTGGCTTCCCCTTACAAAACTGTGGAGTCACTTGAGCCTCTTGAGGTTTTTAATGCAACATTCCCCTACTGCATAAAATAATTATTCATGCCAGAAAATCCACATGGTTCAATGTAAAACATTCTACAATTGGATTTATGTTTCTGTGTTTTCAGATTTAGGAGAAGCAAGGCTTGGTATTTCAAGAACTATTACTCGGAGTGAAAAAATAAAAAATAAAGACATGAATTATGATGATGTTGCACAATTTGTGGACTGACATGGCACCAGGGTTGTGACAAGATTTGCTACAGCTGACTGTCCCCCCTGGGGTGGGCAACTATTTAATGGGAGGCATCAGGCTGGACAAAGGCCTCAGTGTGTGTGACTATCTCCAGCTGAGGGACCCTCCGCATCAGAGAGAAGATGCTGTTACCTCAACAGAAAACTAATTACGTCAATATACAATATTCCTCGATTGTTGACAGAAAAAAAGCACACCAAACTTACTTTACTTATTTTTTTTTATTACAATGGTAAACAAAAGCAATTTTTCTTTTTCATCTGCATCTGTATCAGCCCCATTCAGCTTCTTTATCCTATACTAGGATATTTATATATGAAGATCCATCCTGTCACTTCTGAGCTTCCAATCCAGATTCCCATGATCCAATATTACTAGACAGCTTGTCGCCTCATCGACATTAATCCACTCAAAATGACTAAATAATGAAATAATCATAATTTGTTACGGATTGCAGAACAACACCCCCTAACCCATCTGTGGTTTATAATCTGTACTTGTAAAATTATGCATTATGTTGTGTTTAGATAGAAGGCCAGTATCATACTTTGGACTTTCTGGGAGAGTAACCTAAATGATCAGTTTAAAAATAATGCTCTCAAAGCGTTCTCTGTTTTATTAGTTCATGTAATACTAACAGATAATCCTTTCGGACTTGCATGTATATTGTGTTTCATTTTGATTTCATTTTTATATCACAGAAACAAGTTGGGTGTAAATGTTACTCCTTCCAGGGTGGTTCCTCCAGAGGACTGTGGGAGCACCATGTAGATCAGGCTGCCGGTCCCCACTCTGACTCCTTCGCTCTCATACGAGGGTCAGCTGTCCTCTCAGGAGCGCCCAGTCCCCCGTGTCTGTCATCTGCGAGGAGAGCGTGGCTGTGGTCGCCCGGCAGTAACATGAGACCCCCTCTGGCTAGTCGGTATGAGTTGGGGGGATGTTGGCGAGGGGGACTGCGGATTTGGAGGGCCACGCGGCAACGGGGAAATACATTCCAAAACAAGGACACCCCCGTGTTTACGTGTGGCACATTGAAATGCTGCAGTTGAACTTCACAGACTGGCATCGTTGTATAATGCAGAAACTTCAGACAAGGACGTTTATAGACTTCAGTTGTACTCTTTGAATTAAATTCCCCTTCCAGATTCAAAATGTATTAATAAACAAATAAAAAAATAAATAAAACAAAGTTGTGGTGTTTTAGCCAACAAAACTTTTATAAAGGCAGAATCCACATACATATATTTTACACATAGAAGCCTATTCTACTTTAATATTGTGTTAAAATAAGCTTTTTGGACTAACAGTCCACCATAATATAGTACATACAAAATGTATTTGTTGTTTAGCTGCAAACGTTTCGTTACAGATTTTTTAATTTTATTTTCAACAAAATTTACAAATTCTTTGTAAATATCCCATGGTATGTATATATAGATACATATACCGTATAAATACAAACACAGAACGAGTTTGAGAAAAACGGAAAATCTCATTATGTCGTTTAGATTGCAGCTCTAAATCACGTTAGAAATTACACAAGGGCCTGTTTTGCAATACGGGAAAAAAATTCGCGCACGTCTCGTAGCGGTTAAACATTATTTTATTTTTTCGCCGCTCTCATCGTTCGGATGTCCGTCTCCTCTCTCTGCCAGCAGCAGCGCACAGGATGCGCTCCGGATGAACTTCAGCTGCACGGGAAGCATTTATAGATGCCGTTCTGCTGCGCCGCTACCGTTGCAGTAGTTAAACTTCTTTGGGTGGGGCAAACAACCTGCTGGGACTCAACTGATTACGTAAGGTGAAAAATAAATATAAATGTCATACGTTGCATAGCGTTAAAAGACCGAATTCCAAATTTTGACATTCTAAGTTTCGTTACTCTTTTGCAGGCTTCACTGTGACATTTAAATATGTCAGAACCACGCTGCAAAAGACTGAAAACTAGCCTCCCTGTCTGCAAAAACCACGAAGTGCTTAGTGACAGCCGGGTGACGCATAACCTGCCAGGCGTGGTGGAGGAGAGTCTCTGCGGCGTAACGACCTTGATTATGGAGGCTGCTTACAGGCTGCAAGCGCTGGTAAGAGCAGCGGCACCATCGCGCTTCTAATGATGGCTATACATGTAAGCAATAGGCACCATTAATACTTTTTCTATGCAACAGACTTTGTTTAAACTCTACCGCGTTTATTTCGCAATATCACTATTTAAGTAATTAAATCAGCCAGATTTTGTGTATATATGGTATAAGAAAATATTTTACAGTTTAGTATTCCTTATTAAGTGCTTTTTTTCCCCAAAGTTCTCTGCTTACTTCAGTAAGGTCTTATAGTTTTGGGCAGGATGGAAAAGTCCGAGTTAGTTGCCCTTTGGGGGCGCGGGGCTTGATGTGAAAAGCCAAAACATAGCCATTGATTTAGTGCAGTAAACCGTAACCTTCAGCAATTGGTTGATATTCAGATGGCGTTTAGGGGTAGTTACTTTTGAAGGGAAATTGGCAATAAGGTGTGTCTAATTTATTACAGCATTTTAAAATGCCAGATTGCAGCCAAGCCCTGCATTATGGACCATGTCCTTATATTCTTACATTTCCGTCAGGCTCAGATATTTGAGCAGCATGATGTTGGCCTGCCAAGGGTAGCTGGCTTTTTCCGTCAGGAATCGGAGAAGGAGCAGAAGCAGGCTGAGGCTATGCTGGCCTATCTGACAGAGCGGGGGGCACACTACTGCAATAAGGACATCAAGGTAACCCCCCCCCCTCCAAGCACACTGGACAGCCTGAGTCAAGTCAGTGTCTCAACATACCCAACTTGCTTCCCATATGTATATGTTCCCAACTGCTTGATCTTCAACTTTCTCATTAATGTAGGTGTTTAGTTGTAAAATACACATCCCAGCTATATGTTTAAAAAAAAACTTACAAACTTTGATTGAGGGGCAGTGATTTATGAGATTTAAAGTCATTCCTGTCTGTATGTCATACTATCTTTTCAACACAAGATCCCATGTTACGAAAGAGAGCGCTCCATAGCAAGGTAACGTGAGCCGTGGTGAGGCCGTAAACCTCCCCCACAGCGTTCCGGAGATCCCCGCGTTAATGCCGGCCAGAGTGTACGTTACCCCTGAGTTCCGGAAAATTGAGGGAGATTAAGCGCAGTGGCCAGCAGAAGGACAGCCAGATACGGGCCGCTGCGATGCCACATCGCCCTGCGTGATTCCTGCTCTGCTCCCGTAGGTTTACGAGTCGTGCGAAATCGATTCGGAGGCACCGCGAAGCTTCCGTCGTCAGCCATTTCGGACACCTTGTTATCCATCCAGACCAAGGGCAGTTTGTTGTTTTCATGCGTGTGTTACCATGTATGCCAAGCAATGATTCATACAAGACAGTGTTGTATGTTTTTAATCTTATCATTTTTGCTTACAAATATCTTTGCTTAAAATTCACCTGTATAGCAAGTTAAATTGTAATTGTGTTGGTTAATAGTATAGTAGTCTTCATTAATTTAATAATTTTATATATATATATATATATATATATATATCTATCTGTGTGTGTGTGCCATCTCTATATAGACTTTCTATATAGTACATATAGTATATCCCAACCCGGTCCCTGCAGACTGGATTTTGAAAGACTGATCCACCTTGGGGATGGGAGTTGACACATTGTACATTGTTGTCAAAACAGAAACAGTGGTCCATGGGTCTGCTATATTACCAGACCCAAAACGGAGTAGATCAATTTACTCTCTGTCTTTCTGACAATGATTTTCTCTTTTAGATGGAGAACGTAAGTTGAACTGTCAGCTCTATTTCAGTTGTATTCTATCATTCAGCTTTGCGGTATCTGTTTGCAGTGATGCGTTCACTCCCGACGAACTCAATTACTGTATTCTATATCTGTGGTGAATATGTTACAGGCTGCAGATATAATTTATTATTGGATATACATTTGATCTTCTGGACTGGACTTTATATTGTGTTACACATCTGTCAAAAGTTTTTTACGCATTAATGTGGCTTGAATGTGTAGTTTTTTTCATGATATGAAATATCTTGGAATCAGGTTAAATATAAGAAAACTAGAGTGAGGATGAGTGAAAGTCTTGTAAAGTCTGTCGGAAGGTCGATTTGATTGCATGTGTTGTTTTTTCTGGTCCGACAGAAGCCTGGATGTGAGGATGTATGTTCCCTCATCCCTGCCCTGGAGGTCATGCTTGCTCAGTGGAAGGAGCTTTTGTCGTGCATGGTGGAGCTTTGCCAGTTGGCCAGGGAGCATGGTGACCCACACACGGCCAGCACGGTCAAGGGCTGCTTCCTGGCCCCTCTGGTCCCCAAGGTCAAAGAACTGGGTGATCTCCTGACCAACGCCAAGAGAGTGGGATGCGGCGGCCATAAGGCAGGCTTTGGAGAGTACCTAATAGATCAGCTTCTGGAGAAGCTGTCTGGTATCTGATCCTGTTTCCCCACTCTCATTTATACACATAAACACCCTGTCCAGACTCCACCCCCTTCCTTCCAAAGGCAATATTGGACTCAGTGTTCCTGTTGTTGATCACTTCTGTATATTTAGCTGATCCTTTCATCCAAAGCAACATACAAAGCAGGGTCAGCCAATTTTTGCATCAGTTCAGGTTCAGGGTCTTGCTCAAGGGCCCTAGGGTGAAATCACTCTGCTGACCATGGGTTTTGAAGCAACAACCTTCCAATCAAGCCAAATTGAATTCATCAGTACATTCAGTATTAAGCAGTGTTTCCTCGTACAAGTCCTTGGTAAACATGAAGCCAGTCGTCGTGTTTTGGAATTGCAGGAGACCAACCACACAGGGAGAGAACTTACAAACTCCACTCACTGGGTTGGGGGCAGGATTTGAACCACTGACACTGGAGGTGTGAGGCTAATGTGCCACCCACTGAGATGCCATGCTGCACCTTCCTTTGGAACAAGCTGGCCAAAATCTGGATGAGTAAAGATGCACTTTTAGCACTGCAGATTCTATCAGGTGTTTTTGTTGGACTTCGCACAGGGGTTCTCAAAGTCTGGACCCCTTTCCAGATGCAGACCAAGCCACATGCTAATCCGGACCCATCCAATAATGCAGCTTTGGATCAATTCAGTTAACGTGAAAAGGCTCATTATGGTTTGAAGTAGAAAAATACAGTGTAGAACCACCAAAGTACACGCACACATAACTAGTCGTAACTCCTACCCATAGTCTAAACGATCAGCGAGTATTAAATAGTTCACATTTTTGTTATATATTGATATCTATATCAAAAGTTATGGTCATGAAATGCTGTTTTGTTATTGGAAACTGTTCCCGACTGACTGTTCCCAAAAGTCTGATACAGATCTTTGATCACGACGTTAGAGAACCCCTGCTCTAGCAGTCCAAGTCAGCTTAAGCTGCGATTTCGGTGTGTGGGGTTTGGTGTGGACCACCAGGTTATGGTGACATTCTCCCATATGTAACATTCCAGATTCAGTGGCTGAAGTTAATGACAAATGGTGTAATTGAGGGAAAAAGTCCGCTTTGCATCCAGGGTCCAACTTTTTAGTCCTAGGCAAGCAATATGCGGGAACAAAACATAATGTTGTGATGGTCCGCTTAAGAAAAATTTTTATTCATGATAAAACTGGATGCAGCAAACTCACAGTCTGCTTTTGGTAATATCTTTTCTCCCTGAGAGAACTGCTCATTTTCAGTTGTACAAACCGTATGACCATAATAATAATTTTATATTAACAGTAACCAGCGATTTTGAAACTCTGAATTCCTATTACTCATATTCTATTGAATTTATGTTTTTTGGTGCATTAGGGTGGGGATGGGAAATTTGCTGTTGAATATTTCAGTGTTTATTTTTTTATAAAAAATTCCTAATTATTTTCCTAATTATTACAAATCTATATTAAAAATAAATTATTAAACTTTATCAACTATATTGATAAAATGCGCAGTTATGTAGATATTTTTAGAGGGGGGTGGGAAGTCCAAATAGTGGGTCACAAATCAATTGTTCGTTAAAATTCATTTTATTCATGTGTTCGCTCCAGTACAATGAAAACATGCATTTCAGTGTTGCTAATGAGTACCATATTAGCCGGTAGAGTGGGTTCATTTTTTGTTTTCAACTTGTGTACATTTAAAGTTCATAGCAAGCAAATTAATTTATTATATACATTAATATAATAATTTGGTATATACCCAGAGAAACATTTTCATTAATGCAGGTATCTGCAGTTGAAATGTTAGTTTTTCAACGTGTTAGGCTGTCATTTTGTGTTTCCTTTGCTCTGTGTATTTAATTAAAAAACAACCTTTGAAGCCATTCTTTTTTAAGTTTTTATGTTGTAAATGAAATAAACACCACTCTAATTGCTGTAAGCCTGCTGTTATTTTCAGCTCTTTCGGTGTACACCTAAAAAGTAACAACATGCCAATGTGAAGCCTTGTACTTAGAAATCACATTTTTTTTATAATAAGCCGTCTTGAGTGATCTCTTCTGGGTAAGGGCACGTCAAATCTATACCGCCATCTGCTGCCTCCGGGGTTTCATGTCGGATCGGGTCTTCGTTCCCGCAGTTAACGTCTTCACCGATTTAGATAACGGAACTTAATCAAAAACAGAATACACACTGAACTTAAAAATTTCACCATTACGATAAACATTATCGTTGTAAGATTTCCTTATCTTTATTAAAAGCTCTTTTCCTGAGTTACCCCAAAGAGATAGATAATTTTATTCGGCATTAGGATTTCATATTCCTAACATATGAATTTCATAAATTACAATAACGCATCTAATATCGGAGTTAACTCGCCAGTGTTTATAGCCCTTAATAGACACTGGAAAGTGAAACAGTTGACACGTTCTGTTCACTGCAATAATTACTTATATATATCCTTGACAGTCCGCTTCAGATCGCCAATAATTCTGTTTGAAAAAAAAAATTGTGCTGATTCATTTGACCTTCATTTTATAGCAAACCGTCATTCGCTCGTCCAAAAATCTTGTGGATTTCGTAAGTAATTTTAAGCTTCACCACACTTAACAACTACGAAATATTTTTTTTCTTTCTGTTAATCGTTTTTACAGTAATTTTAAATACAACGTCAATAATCTAATGTAGTGTTATGTCGTAAAACTATTTATTTCCCTTAGTTCCTCCTGTTAAATTTATTAAAAAGTTATTTAAATCGATATTTACGAGAAATATGATCATGGGGGTGTTAAATTCAAGTGTCATTTAAAGCATGTAAAACAGACATAACTAAATAATTAGAAAATAATTAGGAATTTCTATATATACGCTCCTTTTTACATTAGTAAGTACAGTTTATTTATGTTTACAGTTTATTTATGTTTCTTGAAGGTTCTGTAAAAACGAGCACGAAACGCGTGACAAGAAAGCCCTCCTCCTAGGGGCCCCAGTCCGGGAGAAGCGAGCTGATTGGTCTGACTGCCCAGCTGTCGGATGGACAGGACACGCCTTCAAGTTACTGATATGCATATAAATAATGCAATGCACGGGACCAATAACAGGTACCCAAAGGGTGCTGTCGTATGTGAACCTAGGACTGACAACACTAATATATATATATATATATATATATATATATATAGTTAAGGAGTTTTTCGGTTGTCCCGTTAGACTTATACGTCTGGACATTTTTCGAAAACTCAATATCATTCAAAAGTAATATTTCAGTTGGTTTCGATTTTAAAATCGAAAAAACGATGGAATTGTCGGATATTGCCTTTCCAATTCCATCCGCAGACGACTTTTATGACGACCCGTGCTTCAACACAAGTGACATGCACTTCTTCGAGGACCTGGACCCTAGGCTGGTTCACGTGGGCCTGCTGAAGCCGGACGACTACAACCACAAAGAGGACGAACACATCCGGGCTCCGAGCGGCCACCACCAGGCCGGCAGGTGCCTTCTTTGGGCGTGCAAAGCGTGCAAGAGGAAGACCACCAACGCGGATCGCAGGAAAGCGGCAACCATGCGAGAGAGGAGGCGACTCAGCAAAGTCAACGATGCATTTGAGACCCTTAAGAGGTGCACGTCCACGAATCCCAACCAGCGGCTGCCCAAGGTGGAGATCCTCCGAAATGCCATCAACTACATCGAGTCACTGCAGTCCCTGCTCCGTGGACAGGACGAGAACTATTACCCTGTGCTGGAGCACTACAGCGGCGATTCCGACGCGTCCAGCCCCCGATCCAATTGCTCAGACGGAATGGTAAGACAAAATTAGGAAAAATGTAGATGGAGCATGATTTGGACAGTTGAATCATTTAATTTGAAATGAAAAGCTTTTTCCCCACTCTCAGTTTAGTTTAATGCATGTAGTTAGTGTGCTGATTGTAGTAGGCTTACGTTTAAATATACGATATTCGTATATTTTAGCGCATTTTGTTCCGAAAAATTCAAACGTCTGTATTTATTCCTTCAGATGGATTTTAACGGTCCAACTTGCACGTCAAGGAGACGAAACAGCTATGACAGTACCTACTTCACCGAAACTCCAAATGGTAAGTGCAGGTTCTTTCTTAAAACACCGTACACTTGGGGAAACAACATTGATTAAATTACTTCTTTTCTTATAGCCGCGATATAGGCTAATAATGTCTGTTAGTTATTTAAATATTTTTTAAAACATTATCCAAAGTAATTATACTTACCGTATATTTCAGCATTATCAAAAAGACACGTATCTTAAACGCCACAAACGAATCTATTTACACCATCTCACGGCTTTTAATTCTCTCTTCAGATTCCAGAAGTAACAAGAACTCCGTGATTTCCAGCTTGGATTGTCTATCTAGCATTGTGGAGCGAATTTCGACAGATGCATCCACTTGTCCTGTGTTACCGAGTCAGGAGGGGTCCGAAGGCAGTCCCACCTCCCCTAGAGAAGGATCTATATTGGGGGAGACAGTAACATCCGTCCCGTCCCCCACCAATTGCCCTCAAACCGCTCATGACTCAAACCCCATTTACCAGGTTTTATGAAACGTCCTGATTCCTAAAACGACAAAAGACTTATTTTGACCTTACATTCTTGAATGCCAATGAATTCCTTTAAAGGACGCGAGAAGACAAAGTATTGGACTTGGTTGCTGCATGTTACTGACGAACAGGAAGAGCAGCCAAATATTAATTCTTTGCCAATAATAGAACGGTATCCCTGTTCTTAAAGTCGAAGTATCCCTGATTCATTCGTGGTTCATTCGTGTTGTATTTTTTCACCATCCCAGCCTGCTTTCTTGTATTTAAATGGTTGTGTTTGCCTGTGGAACTACTGTATCATATTTTTCGACCACTGCATTAGGGAAACATTCAATGTAATTTATGTGCCACGTGTAATGTTGATCATCTATAGCCTGGTTACGCGGAGAAGTCAGACAAAAACGCAAATTAAATCTGGAAAATGAGGACCATTTTTTGTACATTTGTAATTAAGAGCCTTTTTTGCTAAATAAACACACAAATGTATTTAATGATGCCAGTTTATAGAGATGCTTGGTTTGTCGTGTCAAATGCTTAACTTTATATTTATACATGAAAACCTGAGTGAATGTCAATGTTTTAATAAAGAAATCAATGTGGCTATTTATTAAAATCCTGTCTTGATTTTTGTTGTGGCTTCTTTAAATTGAACCAATGAAATATTAATATGAAATAAGCTATTAATTATCTTAAGATAAAATTATTGCAACCGTTTGTTCTTCCTAACTAAGCCTAATATATTCAGTTAACTTTTAGCTTAATAGAAACATTAAAAAAAGGGAAAAGTACGTTTCTAATGCCATAAATGCATCAAAACTAAACGAAAGATCGTTCCTTAATTTCCAATTTCCTTGGGTCTCCAAAGATCCGTCGCACCAAATTTAACTCCGTGTTATATAACATGCTTGCCTATTCACTTGTTAATCACAATAATTTTTCATTGCCTTGTCTTTCCTCCGTTACCAACAATGACAATGAATCGTGAATATGTTATGGGCAGATATCTAACAGATTTAGCAATGCGTTGAATTTGTTTTCAGCGGTTTCAGCGTTTATGAATGAGGCTAATGTGGTTACCTAAATTATTCGTACCTTATTTTCGTTTTTATATATTCCTTCAAATATGTTATAGTGATCCAAAAGTTATTATAAAATACAATTAGTACTATATTTGTTTCACATTTTTAAATGACGCAAACGAATTATTTTACTGATTTTAAAGCTCGTTGTATCATTACTGACTGGCGAAGATTCTTAGCGAAAACTGAACTGAGTAAATAACGTTGCCCTTAAAGCCGATCTTTAAATACCGGTCAGCTGGGGGTTGTACGAAACGCTATCCAATGTACTACGCAAGTAGTTCCGGTAGTCTGTGGTAAAGACGCTAATTAATTGTTATAATTAGTAATCAATCTCTATTCAGACTTGTAAATATTTAAGCAAACCACTTCCATGTTCGGTTTCATAATTAATTAATTCTTTAAAGTTTTATGTTTTAAGGTAGGCTGTACCATTATGATGTAGGTCTAGTATGATTTCCGAAGAGGCTTGTAATAAAACAGCGCAGTTGCCTACATAAAATAAACCATAGTTACATGCAGCGATATTTAACATGTCTGATATTTTGCAATATGGAAGATATTGCAAAAATATCAATAAACCTAAATATGAGCTACAAGTCGTATTTTCTTGTAAAACAGGTAATTATTTTCTATATTTCAAAAGCAAATATTGTTCTCTGAGATACATTGATTAATTTAACTAAAATATTTTATAATAGTC
Organism: Cyphomyrus plagiostoma; assembly: GCA_019775915.2. Lineage (NCBI taxonomy): Eukaryota > Metazoa > Chordata > Actinopteri > Osteoglossiformes > Mormyridae > Cyphomyrus > Cyphomyrus plagiostoma. The sequence goes on along the minus strand of JABFEA020000021.1, from coordinate 5,111,830 downwards.
AATGAAATGTGCAATGAAAACTAAATTTATATGAAATGCAGAATTCAAGGATAAAAATCCCACTATATGCCTACACACACACACACACACACATTATATATAAATACAAAATGTCTGTATTTTACAAAAAAATATATATATGACCATTTTGATCGGTTGGAAGACTCATGTAAGTATACATAATTACGAGGGAAATTCCAGTTAAAATTAATCATTTTTACATATTATTTTACACTGGAAATTGTGTTATTGTTCTATTCAAAACACTTTACAACAAAAATGAAGTATATAATATATAATGCGGTCTCTAAACATAAATTCATTTTTTTCCCGAAGAAAATTCCACAGGATTAACAACCAGTATAAACCGAATTTTAAGTACAGTAACTCGTTAATTCAAACAAGGAAATCTAAACTTCTAGGAAGGTTTCGGATATTCTTGTTGCTATAATGAAGAAATAAACAAATCAATCAATCAATCAATCAATCAATCAATCAATCAATCAATCAATCTTCAGGGGAAAAACCTAATCTTTCTGGGCTGAATCAACCCACATCATCTCCGATCGGAGAGGGGCAATCTGGCTGAATAATAGCACCACCTAGTGTGTAAAGATAATAATGCAACCTTTGTTCTCAGCTGCATCTGAAAATGATTCACGCGTTCCTCGATAGTATATGTATTTTGTTTGATACAAAAGATTTTGTTTGCGACTTCAACACATGGGCGTAGATCCTACCTAAAATAGATACCTAGATACCTAAAATAATTGTGTAAGTAGAAAAAAACGAACTCAAAAAATGCATTTAGAGACAGTTGAGTTCCCTCTCCCCTTCCTCACAGTGGTTTGTCGCAATGCCTGCTTTCCCAGTTCATCTCACCTACTCTACACACACGAGTCAGGTGTGTGGCTGCGGCTCAATTAATGTTGAA
>JABFEA020000021.1:5089044-5108223 GCA_019775915.2 Cyphomyrus plagiostoma | reverse complement strand
GAGGCAGCTACATGAGACTCACTCTGCCTTAGATGCAGAGGCAGCTACATGAGACTGTCTCTGCCTTAGATGCTGAGACAGCTACATGAGACTGTCTCTGCCTTAGATGCTGAGGCAGCTACGTGAGACACTGTATGCCTGAGATGCAGAGGCAGCTACATGAGATTGTCTCTGCCTCAGACACTGAAGCAGCTACATGTGACTGTCTCTCCCTCAGACAAAGAGGCGGCTACATTAGACAGCTACGTGAGACTCTAACTTACAGGGTGAATTTAAACGATGGTGCTGTTAGAATGGCATCATGTTGCCTTGTGCAAACCCTGTCACTCTTCAGCTTTGTATGGGCATAAACTAGCTGGAGATTCAGTGGAGTATTTTATTATTATATGGACCAAAGGTACAGGTCACCTAGGGCATGAATAACACGCCCACTATAACTGCATTCCTAATTACAGGATCACAGTCATGCTTATGATATTTTTTTCAGCATCTATGGTTCTTCATTGCCAATCAGTGTGGGAAATTGTATTAGGTTTTGTCCACTTTTATGGCTGTGATTTCTTATTCCCAATGATTTAATGGTTAAATGTCACACTTCCTCGGTAGAGTACAGCCACAGGGTTATGGTCACAGGCCTGACCAGCTTCCTGATGCAGGGACCCTGTGATGCTCGAGTCTTGCCTGCCAGTTTGGAAATGGAGCAACAAGATGAGGTTCCAGAGATATGTACCCATCATAAAGCTGGAGGTGAAGGCAGAACAGTGATTAATCAGAAATAATTAGGACTATGACTAACTTAAGTGGGGTAACCCACAGTGTGGCATACCTGTTTAAGTTATCACTTTTTAAAGAAATGTGCAAAAATAATGTCTGTGGTGGGCAAATTCAATTTTTTAAATGTATAGTTGTCATTTCTGACTGTGTAAGTACTTACCATTTTTACTGATGTTTGAGCATAGTTACATCAAGTTGTTTTGTACTTTAATGATTATAAAGTAGTTTGGCTAATGTTTGAAGTATGAAATCCTATTACAAATTGATTTGAATTTACTGGAAGATCTTGCATAGCAAAAATCACTGTCTGGTGTTGAATCATGCACCTGGTCCCATGAGCTGAAGTCATTCCACACCAGATCGCACACTACAGGAGACTGTACCTGCAAGGTGACCAGTGTCATGCAAGGTTCGGCTTCTATCATGCAGTACTTACCATCCCATTTTAACATAACTTTGTCTTTTATGTTAAAATGCTTTTTTTGTGCGTGTAGCTGAGGGAAACATGCCAAGGCCGAGAGCATTCATGCCTTTTCTTTCTCATGGGAAGTTTAACAAAAAAAGTAGCACAGATCTTGGTGTATGGAGGCTCTCTTGAAAGTATTTGTGCAAAAAATTGTGTTAAAAAATGTTTTAATGAGCCACTGCATATATTCAGCTATTGGATATATAGAATGTTCACTTTATTGGTCTGTCAGCCAATAGATAGTCAACCATAGTCAAATTTTTGAATGCATCTTCAACTTAATTTATATAAAAAACGAGACTTGTTGATCATACATAGTGCTGCAAATGTGTATCTGTGGTTAGACAGATTATTTATATATGGAGAAGATATTAAAGGAAAATATTTACTTTAACTGTCTAATCTGATTTGTGTATATTATGCTTGTGTTACAGCAGACCAGCGCATAGGCTTTGTATGGTCTGTTACATGTTACATTGTAATCCACATGCTACATTTTATAATCCCCAAGGGTTTCCTGTGCAGGTGGTAAAATCGAAATGGTTTTAATGTAAAAGTAGCAAGTGGATTTAGCCTTTGAGGACTGTTGTTTCATTAAGTCGGCCTTCACGTTTCTGGACAGATTTTCAGAATGTTTTCAAAGTCCTAGTGAATTTGGTGACACTTCTGTCAAGAGATGTGACTTTCTTAAGTTAAGTTGGGGTTGCATCTTTGTAGAATTGTGATGCTGTATGTAAAGTGAAGGCCCTCCACAGGCAGGAGATACATAGGTGGCCGTGCCGGTGCCTGTGGAGAGGTGGTGTGGCAGACTGTACTTACTGCTTCTGCAGCTCGTCAATGCGGTTTCTGAGAGAGATGACCTGAAAATGACACATGAGCACTTTTAAAAGGTGAGCAGGATGGGTTACCTTGTCAAAGCCTGACGCTCACCAGTAGCAGGACCAGCAGTGGGAAGCTGCCTGTAGACTGAGGAAGAAAACAAATACCAAGCCACACACACTCCCTACTGTGACGACCCTTGTGGTGTTTACGGAAACTCAACGGTATCTTTTGGCTCAGAGGACTTAAACTTGCCGGACCTTAGAAGCTGGACATAAGGAGGGTGTTAAAGTTGAAAATTTCTACCTCATTGAAGAGAAGGAAGCAGACGTGATGAGGGAACGTCCTGACTGTACCATAGTTAGGGAATGCAGCTAGGTAGAAAGCTTAGAGTAGATGCTTGGTTGACCCAGAAGCACTCACTTACCTTTGAGAGGCCTTATAGCATTTGGGCCAACAGATCTTACAGTTCACTTTATGTAAGTAAGGAACAATTGAAAAAGGAGACTGGGAAGGTTCTTTTGAAGCGTGGATCTATCAAATTTTGATTTTCTAATTTACATTTAGCAAAAAATTCTCCCCAATATCAGAAAATGTATTCATCTGAAAGAACCAAGTGCCAGATTTGCCAGCAGGTTTGAAAAAACCTTCCTGTTAGTCATCTCCTTTGTGGACCTTGACCTGTCTGTAGATGCTGACCTGTTGCCCCGCTGCCTTGAGCCCCTCAGCGCTTCCCATGCAGACAGACCATGTGCTCCGGGCCGAGCGCCGTGCCTTTAGCACTTATGCTGCATTACTTACAATTTACTCAGTTCCTCCACTCTCTTACGTAGTGTTGTGACCTGGGGAGGATCAAAGTATATCTGCATTCACGTCTGGGTGTGACAAAAATCACCTCTTGGATAAAAAGCATAACTGCCTCAATGGAATTTTTTTTTTGCTTCCTGCCTGGCAGTCTACTTTTTGCTCAGTTGGGACGGAGCAAAAATGTGGACTGTCTGTGGGTCCCCGAGGACCAGGTTGGGAAACAATGGAAGAGATATATTGCTTTTCTTCAGTTTACCATAATACATCCTATGAACAGGTGATGTTGATGCAAGTGTCTTGTTACAGACAGGTGTCTTTTCAGTCTTGTGTCTTCGTAAAAGGAAAACACTCCCCCTGTCACCTTCATCTTTATGTCAAGAATGAAGAATTGATGAAGAAATGCATTGGAAAGAAGGTCTACAGTGTTTTTAAAATGGTACTAGTATGGCATGGCATTTCACAGGAGCAATTACCTACTCCAAACTCATCCTAAAATGATTCCCAGAGAAAGACTCACCTCATACTTCTGCCTCTTCAGCTTCTCCATATGGTCAAACTTCTCAGACTCAAGGGTCTGCATCCATTCCCACAGTTCCTTGGCCTTGTCCCTGTAATGGTGCACGGGTGATGCATATCAGTCCACATAGTCACTAATCTCATAATCACTATCAATATCTTCTAGATTTCGTTGCACATGATTTGCATCCCGTAAGCCACTGATTTCAAGGTGCACTAGGTGTTACCCAGTGAGCAAAAGACGACGTACCTCAGTTTGTCTTCACTCAAGTGGTCAATGTTGAGAGCCTTGCGTCTATCTGCCAGAATCTTCTTCTTCTTTTCTCTCTCCGTCTGCTTCTTCCCACCTCTCTTCTGGTCAGCCTGTATGAGCAACAGCAGACAAACATGGCCCTCATGCCTCCGTCAGATAGATAGAGGTCATGGAACATTGCCTTTCAGTTGATGTATCGTTGCTTTGTGAATAATCTTTAAATAGCATTTAGCTTAGGCACTTTCTAAAAGATGAAGAGTGTCGTCTGAAGATGGAGCATTTAGTTCTTCTTGTTTAAGCATTCTGAATTTCAAATCCTTTGGCTTAAAGGCTATGCTGCGGGGAAACCGTATCACCTTCTGCAAAAAGCTGCTGTAGGATGAACCAATGTTTGACAGGGCTGACTTTTTCTTGGCGTCCTCATCTGCTTTCTTCCTGGCATCTGCTTCCTCTCTCTTCAGCCTCTCCTCCTGTAATGGGAAATGGAACCAAGTATCATTAGGGTTAGTTAGAAATGGGGGTTCACACCATGCTGAACTTAATGGCACCTAATGCCCACCTCACGTCTCGCCTGGCGCTCCCTGTCCTTCTCAGTTCTGATCCTCACTTCCTCCGCCCTTTCAGATCTACGCTTCTCCTGCGGACACACAGAGGCATGCATCAAGTGATGTTACCATTTCTAACCACCAGGGGGGGATGATCACTTTATAAAAGATGGTGAACTTAATCAGATATGCCGCTCACAATTCTGTCTTTTAGTGCTATCAGTTCCTCCTCCTCCTTTTTCCTGTGTTCGAAATGAGCATCGATTAGGGCCTGCAGCTCAATGAGGTCCTTGTTCTGACGTTTCTTCTGGATGTCCTGCAGACCAGAATGTTGCAGGAACACATGTTACATTAGGTCAGACTCACTTGACAGAACAGCCTTCCTTTGATTGCACTGTAGAAGACTGAAAAGGAACAAAAGACTGTTGAAGGGAAAGCAAATGTTACACGTAGAGTTACTTACATCAAAGTCCACTTTTTCCCCATCTGGGATCTTAGGTGCACTTGGCCTACAGAAAATCCATCAAGTCAATTCAGTGATTTAAAGGCGAACCATTCTGTCTGCGTACTTCAAAAACTTAAATGAAAACAAACATGGTGTATTTGCAATTTCCCAGAGATGGAAATTTCAGTCCATTAAGTAAAAATCCAGACCAAGCTGTTTCAACGAACCAATTGAGTAGTCTGTGACTATAAGTCTTTGTGCCAGGGGTCTCAAACTCAGGTAAATACCAGGATCAGGTATGGTTCATCAGAAGCCAGGTAGGATAGTAAACCTACCGGATAGTCGCTCTCCACAATCATTGTTGGAGACCCTTGCTTTATACTTAACTGGTTGGTTGAAAGAAAATCTTGGTCTGTATTTTTACTTTCGGGGTGGGAAATTTCCACCTCTGGTATTTCCTGAGCAAAAGGGACATACACTCAGACATAACATGAATCTCAAATACTTCAAGGTCATTGGAAAGGCGGCTTACTTGAACTTTGGCTTCTCATCTGATGATTAAAGTAAAATTTTTAAAAATAGTTAGAAATAAGCAGTTTTAACAGAGACAAAGAAACATTTGGTTGACAGCATTCTGGGGTCGACACAACAGAATGTAAATACCACCACAGATGATGTTCTAATTACATAATGACACATAGCAACACTGAAAACAGGTTTTAAATGTAATCCACGTTTACGTCATACACCGATTAAAAGTTGTTAATGTAGATTCGTTAATGTTAATGCTACAAAACGCAAAGTCATGGCAATTATTTCAAAATGTGCATTTTAAGGACCATAAGGTCACTGAAATAATGTTTATTAGTATATAAATATTTAATATTCCATTTCTAAAGATTTCTATTCTAAGTTTAAACTAGTCAAAAGTCAATCGCCATATTAGATCAAACCCTTTTAAAAGTTGGACTGTAAAAGAGCAACACGAGGAAAAGAAAACAAAATATCCGGTATACTCAGACATCCACTGAAATAGGTGTGTGCTGTAGTTTAAGCGCCTCGATATATTTTTATTGAGTGGAAAGACCATCACACCCAAAGACACAAGCAAGACCGCAACCCAACGAAAACAGTGTTCTGAAGTACCATTTTGCTCTCCCTCCTCGCCTGGTTCGGCAAACATCATGCAGAAGAGAAGAGCACAGCATAGATAAGCAGAGTATTTGCGGCACAGCAAAGCACAGCTGAGTGTTTCATATTCATTCATTTATTTAGGATTAGCTTTTGTTTATCATTGGGAGGGATTAAGGATCTGGTTTCTGCTTGCATACATGGAATATACTTATTTGGGTGGGGCACATATATTTGTCTGGAAGAGTTGCAGTGCATCCACATTTTTTGCAGTAGTGAGTCCCACCACGGGGACCCGTAACAGCTGACACTGTGGAATCCCTCCACCCACATCACAACCATGAATGCAAAAGATTTCTCAACATATCGTTCTCCTCATAAGCCTCTGGCATGCGCAAGTGTGGAAAGTGAAGGCATTAGTTCCAGTGATATGGCCCTTTGGCTCAGCCGCTTGAACGTTTGCCGTTTTAACTGCGCCTCTGTAAGCGTAGCTTGGTTGGCTGTTGCCGATTGATTTGCAAAAAGTGGGACAAAAGAAAAGCAGATTAAAAGGGAAAATTTGCATCAAAAATTTTAGAATCATTCCAAGATTTACATAAGATTTACATGTTGATGAAACAATTACCTTATTTTATTTGATGTGAAGCAAACATTATGTTGCTGCAAAATTTTAGACTAATTAAAATGTTTCAGCTGGAGGCAGCCATAAACTGTCACAATACCTGCCATTTCAAAACGAGCATTATTATCAGCAAAGAAGTGCTCTGGGTTTACAGATGGGTATTGCAGGTGGGCATTACTGCACGTGGGCATTACTGCAGGTAGGCATTACTGCAGGTGGACATTACTGCAGGTGGACTTACTGCAGGTGGACATTATGACAGGTGCACATTATGGCAGGTGGACATTATTGCAGCTGGACATTACTGCAGGTGGGCATTACTGCAGGTGGACTTTATGGAAGGTGGACACTACTGCAGGCTTTGAGGATTTTCAGGTGCGACTGCAGAAGTAAAGCGTGGGGAGAACCTCAATCAGCAGTGATTAGGCTCTGAAGAAATCAGGTTTGTGGGAAGGTACCTGTCTGCTAGGCAGGAGGCTGAGGGGCATTTATACGATGTATTTTCTTCACAGTGGTCAGTTATGAAGAGGAGGTGCCTCCATTGCAGTTGGAGATTTAATTTCATGGGGTTTGCACAGTTCCTTGACCCGTTTATTACTCTGTGTTGAGAACTGGGTGGTAGCAAAAATGTGGACTGTCTTGGGTGCCTGAGGACAACACTGCTCTATTTTATCTCCCCATGTCAGGTGAAGTAGAGTTTTGGAAGGATGAATGAATATACATTCCACATACCTTGCTCATGCATCTCTTCATGCACCTCTTCCACTGGCTGTGGTTCTGGTTCTGGCTCATTGGCCACCTCTGGTGCTACGTCTACTGCTACCACATCCTTGTCTACTGATGTATGGCATGCATCAAGCAGTAGAAGCAAAGCGCAGTTTTTGATGAAAGGATATAGGGTGCAAGAAAAAGTAAGTGGCATCAGAGCCAATAAAGATTGCTGGATTAAAAGGAGAAGAGATGTGATGGATTAGTAGGGTCCTCTTCAAGAAGAGTAGGTGCAAGAAAATAACAAGGAAAGAGTCTGACCATACAATAAACGGGGGTTAAATACTGGGGGCACTTGGGCTGAACCTGTTACATGCAATAGAAGGAATTTCTGCATCATCTGAAATTTAAATTTTCCTTCTGAATTAATGGTCATTAATATTTTTAGTCACTTACAGGCCACTCTGACTCATCTTAAAGAGATTCAAACTGAAGAGATTAGAAAAATAACTCAGAGATGAGCATAATTAAAGAAGCGTGTCTTGAGCTTTGACTAACCTGACCAGCCTGTAGTATCAACTGTTTTTTCAGACTTAGGTCTGTGTCAGCCCCACCCACTCTGCCCCACTGGGGGGGGGGGGGGGGCAAGCAGGCAGTGGAAACTAGAGCATGCTTATGACTCTATTACTTGGTATGTCGAGAGGGTTAATCTCCGGTCAGAAAGGGTGAGGGCATGTCGTAGCTTTAATGGAGCTGGTCTGGTTCACCAAATGAGGGACAGTCATCATCACCATGATCTGAGGTGTTTGTTACAAAGAGGAGGGAACTACAGCCGCATGGCATCAAGAAGCGAAATATTCCAGCGGCTGCTAAATATTTTATTAATTAATTTATTAATCGCTGATATAGAGAGCAAGGCCTACAGAGTATCATAGCTTGTTTTTAATTGTAAGATGTTGGGTTGCTTTTGTGAAATTGACTAAATAAAGAAATAAGCCGGCATTAAGATTCAGCATTCCTTACGTCATATGGCTTTTATCTGCAGAATGGATCGTCAGATACTTTATGAAATGTTTCTTTCTCCTTGCATTATATATACAACAAATCTCAGTCCTCGACACTAGCTAATACCACTGACACTGCAAGCTATAATAAAAACGACAGGTATTGGTGAGTTTGTGTCTACCATGCCAAAAGTAAATGGTAATCCAATGACAAAAGCAAGCAAACTAGTGAAAATGGTAACAAATTAGTACTGAATAAGGTAAAGATTGAATTTTTAATTTGTTCTTTTTACCTTCCCCTTCGTATTCTTCATTTTCCCAAAAAGCAATAAAACAGTGGAATTAAAGATGGTCACAAGCCTGAATTGTGAGAGATTTCAGAGGTAGATTCTTCAGGTCCAGAAAGCAGAAATCCAGAACAACATTTTGTTTCAACCAACCAGTTGAGTTCTCTGTGACTCTGACTCCTTATACTCAACTGTTTGGTTGAAATAAAATCTTGGTTTCAGTATTTATTTTCTGCAAATGAACAATCTACCTCTGGCACATTTATAGAACCTGACCGAAAGCATTGTTGCACATTCAGCGCACAGAGCTGGTGAGTGGCTCGGCCTGTTTGAATTATGCATTCAAAGGCAGGATACTTCTCAAAGGAACATGAAAACAGCTGTAAACAGCCTTGGCTCACTGGCTAATGTTCCTTTGTGTGGTGATCATTTTGGTCACCATCTAGCAATGCAGCATTCTCCTGTCACACCATGCACACCTCCCCAGCGCTCCTGCTTATCACCTCCACTAAACTCCAGTATTAATCACCACTGCTGGTGGGCGAGATGCAAGTTTTCCTTACTACTACAGTGGGATAGGCTGTGGACAGATTTAGTCACTCACGCATGTACTCAGACCACTAAAACTAGGCTTTTCCAGGAGATGGTTCTGCAATACCAGAAGCACCATCAGGTCTGAACGTAGTGCTGGGAACCATCTGACTCCGACATCATTACGGCACATGAAAAGGTCTCAGAAACATCTTTCACTCAATACTCCACTATACTCCACGCCCTTAAACAATTAAACATACGTTACTTAATTGCTTAAATATACCTCTATGCCATAAGATGAAACAGCCATGAATGACATAACCATAATACTAAAAATATTACTACTACTGCTAGTAATAATAATAACCAGGCTGGTAATGTTGCTTTTCTAATTGAATATATTGGAAAACACAAACAGGGATCATAGTAATAATAAAGGTAATAAGGAATTTATTACCGTTTAAACGATGACTCAGAGATAGAGAAACAGCCACTTACCTTCGTATTGATCGCTGAAAATAATATACAAAAAAAAGTCAGTCCCACATATGCTTCTGTCCATTGGCAGCACATGTGGTCCCTAAAGCCTCACAGGGGAGGCTGTTAGACCAGCAGTTTCCGAAGGTGAGCCAAAGAAATTAGTTAGAACATCACACTTTCATGAGGAGTGATCATGTATTTATATGATTTTATGTGTAAATGCTGAATTCATGAAGACGTGGCTATTCTGTGCCTCTGCCTAAAATTTTAACAGAATGGGGAAAATAACAGATGAGAAAGGAAAAGGGAAATGGGAAAATATGGATACTTACACGTCCTCGGTGTCAGACATGGTGAGAGGGGACCTGGGAGGAGATGTGGAGGAGAGAAGCAGCTTCAATACGATTCCAAGGTGCTCCACTCACTTCCCATTTATAGCTGACTACAACCCCAGCCCCAAAGCCCCTCCCGTTTTTGTCCTGATAGGTTAATGTTTTTGTCTGTGTGTAAGTGAGTATGTTTTTATAGATCATGTTTGGGGACCAAAACGTCCCCAAAGTTTGGTAAAACCTGAACCTTCTTTGCTTTTGGGGATATTTTTCAGGTCCCCATTTGGATAACCTAAATTTTATAAAAATCTGTCAATGCAATCATAAAAGTAAAAATGCCAAAAGACCTGTATTTTGTTTGGTTACTTATGGTTAAGGTTTGGGCTGGGTAGAGATTAGAGCTTTTCCCATAGAAATTAATGGAAGGTCTCCATTTATATAGGTGTACCAACATGTGTGTGTGTGCATGTGTTACGTGTGCATGTGAATGCTTGTGTATGACATGAAGACTACGATAGGTAATTCAAGGGAGATTGACAAGGCTAGTGACCCTTGGAATGTAGTTATTAATCACTCTAGTAACATAAATACAATTTATATTCCTTCAATTAACACTATGGACCTGGTCATGATACAATTTGTTCTATATACCTTGTTTACTTTTTGTGTTCCCTTCAGTGCATTAATGGTTTTGTAAGGAAAAAGACTGATTTACAAAGTGTTCCAGTTAGAAACTATCAGAATTAGATTCCAGCTTGATGGAGAAGTGGTGCTTCATTGATGACTAGTTCTCATTGTGGAAAATTTATATTTAAATGTGAACGGCATGTGTAACGAGAGTGACTTCGTTTTATTATTAGACACGAAAAAGTCAACTGAAATTCAATACTCTTTTAGTACTTATATACAGATGTTAAGTAAGGCATATAAACGTGCATCCCCTTCATTCCAAGCAGAGCTCAGGGGTCAGGTTCCGCGGATCCTGAATTTCAATTGGTATTTTGGTTGATTTTCTTTATAGGGTTCCTGAAACTCCTAAACTATACATATAAGTTCCCATGTTGTTGTTCTTTTAGCAAAACTGAACTAATCAATATATAATAATTTCTGTTTGTCATAATTATGTGAAACACTCTCTGTATTTACTTCCATTGCTTAATTGTATTAATTAGAAACACATATAAAACAGAGAGATGTAACAGTAACCTTGACTATGGGGTGGTTTTTCACTTCCTTGGTATTCCATTTGAGACAGCTGCACATAACCTTTGCAAATAGTGCAGTGTCATATTTCTCAGTCTCAGCTCGTTTTCGTGCCCTTGGATTTCACACCCCACCACATCCCTCCATAGCTGGACATGATTCACAAAGAGGACACATCTTTCCGATGAGTAATTGACTTTTTCATTTGGGAGCAAAATAAATGTAAATATGTCACGTGGTGCTTGATTGGGGTGGATGAGGCTGAGAGAATTTCTATTCCTGGCTTTTATTTGACTAATAACTCATATATAGGTTGATATTTGTATCCAAAATTGTGTGTTGGGTGTCACAAATGTATTCACTTGGATATTCTGCTGGTTAAGTACATTGCAAGAGGATAAATACTCTGGGGTTAAAACGCCAGCCTGGATTTCGAGGGCCCCCATGATAAATTGTACCATGGGGGAGGGTGATCGCTTATGATAACTTTTGCTGAGGGGGGGGGCACAAATCCATTGGTCCCCCCAGGATGATGCCCTCCTTACCGGCTGGTCAGTCCAGAGCTAGACTTGGGGACTTGGGTTCTTCTCAATACCAAGAACACAAAGATCCTGCTTGTGGTTTTGGTAAAACTGGTCTTGCTAACTTGCCTCCCAAGCTCAAACTTGGGATTAGTCTCGTTTGGTGAGGATGCAATTGATGCCTCCGTGACGTTTCGTGCCTGGCCTGAATGATATCCTGGGATTTTTACTGTCCTTCCGTACTTCTGTTAGTATTGGAACTGGTCTTCGGCAATGGAGGATGATGTAAAACGGTATGAGAACACAAGTACGGTCAAGTCCCCATGTCTAGAAACACCCTTGGAGCAGCCTCTTCCAGGTTACAGTGTGATGTAGTCATCATACTACCTGTCGTGTCTTCCTGTGTTATATAGGTGGGAGGGCGTGGCCAATTCGCCTTTTAAAAGTGAAGGAAAGGGGGCCCTCTGTATCTCCGATGGAACAATGGCCAACCCTGTCACCAGCGATCAGGCAGCAGCCCACTGACGCTGCCACAGAGCATTAGTATTAGTAAGGCATCTGGTAGCTAAACCACAGGAGCACTGTCCTAAGCTCCGTTATAGTCACCCCTGCTTCCCGCTAAGCCTTCATTGTCATTGTGCACATTGGTACACTGCTGCAAATCCAAGGCTTAAAAATACCACGTCGAGATAGAGTTGGGTATCTTTGTTTGAGAGAAACTACACCGCGTAGGGAGATGAGCCTGCCTCTGAAACACAAGTTTCTATATCTGTATCCTAGAATATGCTGAACATACTTGTATATGTTCTTGACAAACCTCTTCCCCCACACAGATGTGTCGTCAGAACATATGAAATACATGCTCTGATTTCAATGAAGCTTGTACCGGCAATGGTTTTCCCTCTAGTGGGTGGTACTCATGGAGAAAGTTAGTCACACTGCCATCAGTCAAAATGGAAGCAATTCCCAACCCAGATAACCACTAATAGTATCCTCTCCTGATTTATACCACTCTCTGTCTATTATTGAAACCCTTAGCAAGAAGAAATCTTCATTCTAAGTAATGGTTTGCATTTTTTTTTTTATTAAAATGGTGTTTTGTCATTCAAGGGTACAAAACATTTGAATAGCGGATCTTGCGGATGTAAGTCTATTTCTTTAAGAGTGCACTAGCTGCATTTGGGAGGGTGGTGATGTCATCAGCCCCCACCTTAACACCTGAGATCTCAGAGCCACTTATCTGCACGTGTTTTCTATATTTTATGCAGGCCACAGGCTATCTCAGTACCTTCACATAACACAGGCACCCCTGACCCACATTGACTCACCTCAAAAGAGCTGAAGGAAGTGATTTTCCACTTGGCGGAGACTGGCCGTCAGGTTCTGCAAACCTCCCTGTCGGGTTAAGTCCTCCTGTTATAGTGATATCTGATCCAATGAGATCGCTCATTGGTCGATGCCGTGTCTGGGTCAAGGGGTCACTGACGTCTTGGCCCCGGCACTGAATAAGGAGATAGACTGATGATGCAGGACAGGGAGGCACAACTTTGGAGAGGAGCTGCCAAGGTTTCTTGTGCTATATTTGCCATCGAACTAGGCAAGCAAAATGAATTAATGACCTGTGAGTCGTGGCGACATGTAATGGACAGGTGAAGAGGAACACGGTGGGTTATACTCCTAGTATACCCCTAGTAAATCTCCTCAGGAAGTCCAGTCAACATAAGATGTGAATGTGTTGTTTTCAAACAATAGCATAACTATGATAACAGTGTATTTATGATATAAACAAAATAGCCAGTTGTCCAGCATAGGAAGAAAACTTGATCAGGACGAAGACGAATGACTTTATGACTATGACTGATTAAACCAAGTACAAGTAATTTTGACTTGAATATGTGTAAGGTGAATAACTGTTCAATTTCGGTTGCTTTTGTAGCTTATTAAATCCCAGTACAATGTACAACAACATTGCTAGATCAGTAACAGCAGACACACCCACTTTAATGGTCTGTGGAGATGGACAGGGCTCCATTTCATTCTAGATCTATTAAATTTTAAATAAGGAACAGCTACATAGTTACCTGCAGGGGGCGCTATATAAATGTATAAATCAATACTTCGCAAGCTGCATGACAACGGTGGGGGGGGGGCATCTAAGGGGCTCTGTTCACCTCCTACCTAGCAGACGGTCCCCTAGCGGAACATGTCCAGATTGTGGGGGTTCCTGTTTTATTTTTAGCATGGCATGGAGGCCGTACCGTCCATGTGAGGAAGGGCACAGCTGGGGACAAGATGAGTCTCCCCGTCTGACACTCCAGGCTGGGACTTGCAGGCGGCAGCCAGTAGCCCCCCAACCGGCACTCACACAGGTAAACGGCATTCGAATCCGCATTTTCCGCTCTCGCCGGTTTGCAGCGACGCGTTGACTGAGTTCCGGCAGTGCAGCCCCCCGGGGGAAAGTGTCGGGGTCGGTCTCTGTTGTGGGCTTTGAACCCTCCCACCAGGGCTAAAACGTTTGACCATTCGGAGTGCAAAAGACTGAAAGGCCAAACTAAACCAACATTAAAGTCAAAATGTAACATGGCTATAGCGATTATCTGAGGTTTGACTGTTCGATATTAGACAGCAATCATCTTAATTGTCAAAAAAAACTCACCAAAACATTTTCAGGTTTTTACTTGCTTTATCCCCCTCAGAATTACACTTGCAGTTAGTTTTTCTCTTTTTTTCCCCACTTTGAAGGGTTTTTAGTCCAGTGTGAGTTTGTCGCCTGCAATAAACACCTCCTGGTAAGTTTCTTGAAACCACTTATTTATTTTTATTATTATTATTATTATTATTATTCAGCTTTGCTAATCCTATTGGACTGTCGCACGAGCCCTAGGGGTCTGCAACTGGAGTAATTGTTTTTTGGCGATGTGTCTGAAGGCATTGTGCAGAGTGTGCTGGCACTGGCTGTATATGATTACCCTTTCCTCTTCTGAAATCGCGTCTCTGGTGGCGTCCCAAGTGTCTAACCCACCAGCGCCTTAAAAGGAGGGGCTCACGTTTCAGGCGGTGGGTCTGGTGCCTGCTGCTGCTGGCTGCCTTCTGGCTGGGCCTCCACTTGAAGAGGTGGAGGAAAAGTGGCAATTAGCGGGATGCCGGGTGAATGAAGGGGGACAGGAGGTCAGATGTTTCCTGGATGCGCTTGAGAGAAGCACTTAGCCTCGGGTGTCAATACTAGTTCATCATTTTACATTTTGAGCCTGGGGGGTAAATATGTGGTATTCAGGATTACTATTTATTTGAGTTCATGCATAGCTGTCAGCATCAATGGACAGTGATTGTTTACAAAATGGTTGGACTTCATAGATATTTTTGTCATTGTTAATTTGGACGTGGGACCACTTTCATCCTTAATTAACACTGATGCAGCCCTGCAGGACAGCTGCCAGACATTGACTTCCTAGTTGAAAGGCTGCAATGATTCAGAGGTTGCAGTGGAATTGATGTAATTATACAGTTTGCCATTGAGACTTCAAAGGCCTGTGGTTTTGCTATCAAAAAGGGCATCCTTTGCAGCTACCTTTGCTATACTGTGCATGACATTATTATTATTGTAGACTGTCAGGAAGTAGTAGCTAAATAAATACCAGAAACTAATATGTAAAAAATGAATTCTAAAATATGTATGTATAAATTATGAAATTATAGCAACACTTAGCACGCACTCTGATTAATTGTTACTATCACCACAAATATATACTTGACTGGTTTTATTTTCAATTCTTTAAAATTTTGAATTAAAAGGCTCCATGCAAGACCTGGTTGCCCTATTGTCATATTTATTGTATTTTATATTGTTTTGTAAATAAGTCTGTAGTGTGACCTTGCGAGGAGATAAAATCTAATAAACGTGACAATATACATATCACAATAGTACAATGTGGTCAAGGGCTCAGAGATTCACAAGGGAACAAGGGGATAATATTATGGCCTTGATGCTCTCTAAAGCAACTGATTGGCTTGTCTTGTCTACTGTGGCCAAAAGTAGGCCAAGGAACATCCTGTCATCTGCCCCAAGGCAGCCACAGCGTGCCGAGGGGTGTTAAACTTAATCACCCTCCTCGTTTTCCACCCTGGTGCTAAAGTTTGCTCTTGGGCAGATCGTAGCAGCAGCTGATAGAAATATGCCGGCTTCAGAGGGAAGGTGACAAAGAATTAATACAGAAGCCTTAAGCAGAGGTTTCTTGAACACTGGCTGCACCAGGCAGATAGGCAATGAATCAAGAATGGAATACAAATGCAAGTTCAGTGTATCTAAGATGTTTTATTTGGGGAACGGGAGAATACACATTGGAAAGCTGGTGTCAAAAGATGTGTAGGAATTATGATAGAAGTTGGTGAACATCCGAGGAAGTTATTGTCAAGAAAGAAACTGATGTGAAGAGACTTCATCAAGTAGGCCTACCAAAATGAACACACAATAAATGATAGTTTCAAAAAAGTAACAGAATACAAACAGAGCAAGATTGATATTCAGTAAAGAGTCAGTACATCTCTGGACAAATATGGAGCCATTTCCAAAGCATTGCAAAATGAAATTCAATTGCAGCATAAATTCAACTTAACATTTAGTATATAAACGGCCTACAAAGGTTTTAGATTAAAGTAAAATCCAGTGTGGAGCTTTGAGCAGAAGTGGCATCATGATATAAACGCTAAAAGGGAACTACAGCTGATACCCATGGTCTCTGAAAATGAGGCATCACTTAATTAATACTTAATTACTCTGGCTGGGGTCGAGCACGAAGCCAGAGTGGGACTCTGTTTTGCACACAAATCCATTAACTCCGCTCACTCAAAAGGGAGATTACGCTCCTGTGCATGTGACCGCTCGCTCGGTGTGGACCGCTGCAGCCCAGAGGAAGCTGCCCCCTCCACAGCCCCAGTATAACCACTGAATAAGCACTCCTAGAATACTCTGGGAGCAATAGGATCAGCATTCAGGAGCTGTAAGGGGTGAATGTTGTACTGGGTAGCATATCTGTTACAGTGTATAAATAGTGCTGGTTCATAAGCACAGTAAACGCAAGTGGCTGAGTTACAGGCTCTTTCACGAGGCTTTTTGTGCACCAAATGCAGGTGGTGATGGGGTCTGGCTGACATCTGTATGTCAGTGATATGTTGACCAAGTATATAAATGAAACAATATGAAACTTAATGGCCAACACTTTTGTCACTGAATATGCTCCCTACTTCATAGTTAACGAGCATCTGATGTTCACTGATTATTTCGGTTTGCAAAAATCAAACATAAATTGGAAGAAGGCGCGATGTCATTCCTGTATAAATCCATTTGGCCCGACACATTTACATTTCCAAAAAAATACCAGCGGAATGATTTGCACAGTAATTATACATGTAATTCGTACGTATATATACACAAAACCTCCTAAACTTGTTCACTAAACATATATTCTGATTGAAAACAATGTAATGGGGATTTCATACTGTGGGAATGAAAGGTTTTATTTTTAACGCAAGCTTTAGCAAGTTCTTGGCAGAAACACAGAGCACAAAAACACGAAACGTTACTGCCGCCGGAATTATCCAGAGGTGGTCGACAATGCCGCTACCAGCATCAGCGGTAAAGAGTCCAAATCAGTAAACAACATAAGTTAAGTCGTCGTCCGGTCAAAACTGCACGCTTATCTCCACTTCAGAACCCCCCCTGGCACAGCGCACCTGTAACGCAAACCACATGCTATCAGTCATTGCATCATATGAAAGAGGCTGATGTTTTAAACATGCAGAATACCAAACCAAATGTTCCATTATGCTGAAATACAAAGTGTTCTTTTATAAGTTGTTCTTTGAATTCCTGATCATATTGTACCCATTTCTATTCATGTTTTACTGGGGAATGCCAGGTGATGGCATATTATTACAGTATTCATTCTTATTAGCAGAAGAGGATAAAGTACAGAAAGCAAAAATCCAGACCAAGATTTTGTTCCAACCAACCAGCTGAGTACTCTGTGACTGTGACTCCTTATACTAAACTGGTTGGTTGAAACAAAATCTAGGTCTGGATTTTTACTTTCTGGATCTGAACTGTCCACTTCTGCTTATAAGGTTTCATCATTAATGAATGTTCATTCTTAACAAATCTCATTTTGACACACAAACTGTTTAGTTACTTATAAATTATTTATGAGTTCTGATGTAAACATGGTTTTCTCACTTGTAATATTTGTTACTTATTGATGTGGATTTAAGTATTAACATAAAAAAGAGTAGGTAAATAGCAGCAAAACAATGAGAAATGTCATGCGAAAAAGGAAACTCAGATTTTTCAATAAAAATAATATAAGAATCATGCTCTCTTTCTTCTGATGTTTCAGGGGGAATATATTCTGATGGCTGCCAGTTATGGAAGTACTCCTCAACCAGGCCTGCTCTCCCAGCAGTACCCACCTCCCCTGCTCCCAAAGCCAGGAAAGGACAACGTCCGGCTGCAGAAGTTAATCAAGAGAACGGCCAAAAAGAAGGCCGCTCCGCCGGCCGCACAGGCGCCTGCGCCCTATCGCTCCAGCCTCTCTCCTGTGAGTGAGGCCAGTCCTGATCTTGAGAAGAGTGACCCCTCAACCCCACCCAGGACACCAGAGACCCCGATCTATGGAAGTACTGTGCAGCCCAGGTTCTTCATCAGACCCCTCTATCAGCACACTGCATCCCCTTACCCAGTACACAGAAATTATGGAAAAACAGCTAGGATTTCCCCACAGACCTACCCAGATCCAGTCCGCAGCAGTCCCCAGCTAGTGGCCTCACTGTATACATACAACCCATCACAATCATCAACATCACAAACTCCAACTGCAGCTCAGGTTTCTAAGCAGGCAGTCATGCCATCATTACTAATTACGAGATCAGGCCCAGCTACAGTGCCCTCATTATCCCATGTTTCAAGTCAGGGAAGGACAATTCATGGAAAGCACAGTCTACAGATAATTATCAACGAGGCTCCCAAATCCAAAAAACCCATGTTTGATGTCCCCCAAATAACAATGTATACAGCTAAATCTCCATTTCATGAGAGGTCAAAGTCACCTTTCTATGAGAGTTCAGGGGTGAAGACATTTCATTATGGAACAACACCACCCAGGAGTAAAACACCTACATTTGAGGTAAAGAGAGTGGCAACGCCTACATTTGAGGTAAAGAGAGTGGCAACGCCTACATTTGAGGTAAAGAGAGGTGCAACACCCACATCAGAAATCAGGAGAGTTCCCACACCTATATCTGAAATGAGCAGAGGTATTACACCAACATCTGATATAAAGAGAGGTGCAACCCCTACATCTGAAATCAGGAGAGGTACCACACCAATATCTGAGGTGAGCAGAGGTATTACACCAACATCTGAAGTAAAGAGAGGCGCAACCCCTACATCTGAAATCAGGAGAGGTACCACACCAATATCTGAGGTGAGCAGAGGTATTACACCAACATCTGAAGTAAAGAGAGGCACAACACCTACATCTGAAATCAGGAGAGGTACCACACCAATATCTGAGGTGAGCAGAGGTATTACACCAACATCTGAAGTAAAGAGAGGCACAACACCTACATCTGAAATCAGGAGAGGTACCACACCAATATCTGAGGTGAGCAGAGGTATTACACCAACATCTGAAGTAAAGAGAGGCACAACACCTACATCTGAAATCAGGAGAGGTACCACACC
>JABFEA020000021.1:5058852-5071684 GCA_019775915.2 Cyphomyrus plagiostoma | reverse complement strand
AATCTGTAAAAATGTTGGCTTGAAGGACGTTGCTATGGTAAAATGGGGGCCAATATTATCTCACAAAGGCATGTGGATTAGAATTTTCAGCACAGCCCCCCCCCCCCCCACCCACCTCTGCTGAAACACGCTCCCAGAATCTCCCAAGCCGTCAAATTACTGAGCCATAGCCCCACCCCAGTGAAAGCGGTGTGCCAAACGGTAAGGTGGTGAACTCCACATGCATTTGCATTTACTTATTTGACAGACACTTTTATCCAAAGCAACATACAATTTAGGAAGCAGGGTCAACTGGTCCCTGGAGCAAATGGGGTATACTTAAGGAGTATAAATATGGATGCAGTCCTCCACAATTCTTATATTTCAATGCAATGTGGAAAAAAAGTGTCATTTGTTCAGTAAGCTGTATGGTCATGCTGTAAGCTGACTCACATGCAAAATTTAAAATTCGAATAGTTACATTATTTGCATGTAACTGAAGTCATGAGAAATTCAAGGTCAGTGTTATTGACATGAATAAAATTCACTGGGCTCTCAGCTTGTACAGCTGAGCCTTACATGAGGTCAAACTGAGAGCCTTTTTTATGTGAAAGCCTGTCATTGTTTACCTGAATCTGCCCACTGAAGATGAGGAGGATCTTCTACGCTGGGCCATGTCTGACAGCAAAGAGCTATCAGTTGACCGTGTGACTGTGTGTTTACCAGTGCAAGAAACCCTCACCAAGTCAGGAAGGATGTTGTACAGCAGGAAGTTGTGAAATATGTCCTTCAGTTGGTTTCCTACTACATCAAGAGTACAAATGCAACCTTCTTCTGATAGTCTTCTGCCAGAAAAATGCACGCAATACACAGTTTACTTACACCAATTTTCAGGTGAAAACTCATCTTGTACCCAAAGCCAGCCTGGAGCCTGTATATTTATTATAAGTAGGGAATTTCCTGTTTATTTTCAAGCCTGCATTTATTGTGTCACAGACAACCTGCCGTGTTTAACGTGCCACTTTGATTACACTTGGAGAAGCTGCTGATTAATGCCACTGGACAGGGTACCTTGGGACTCGCTTTGTTTTAACAAGTGATGTCACTTCCACGCCAGCTGCATTTCCATTACCGTTGACATGTTTCACTTCCTGCTGCAGGAAGACTTTGGATGTAAAGGAAACCTTCACCTCTTTCCTCTTCTCTTTCGGCTGAAATCATGAAGTCCATATTTTAAGTGAAAAAAGATTCTACAGCAATCAGGTATAATAAAATTATATAAATGAGTTATGGACCTTCATTGAAATCACCTTTTCTTCCATAATTCTACTTTGTTCCTCTTCACTTTTCCTCATAAGACTCCTCTCTTCTTCCTCCCTCGCTCTGGCTGCCTCCTGCTCTCGCTCCTGCTGCCTCTGCACCTCCTCCTGTCTCTTTACCGCTTCCTCCTGCTCCTTCTTCCTCCTCCTGTTCTTGCTCTCTCTCCTCCTCAGCTCCTCTTCCTCCTCCTCCTCCTCCTCTTGCTGCCACCACTGGGAGGCCGACATCGCGGAGGACTGCTGGGTCCTGGCAGGGACGGCCTTTTTGCTCAGGCCATGCTCACCGTTATTCCTGGCCTGCTCCAGCTCATCCAGGCACTGTTGCCGGCGCTGAACCAGCTTCTGGGTCCAGTCACTGAAACCCTCGTCCTCCTCTAACACCAACTGACTGGCAGGTTTCAGCTCCCTGTCACACCTAGAGGGTAGGGAAGGAGCAGTCTGTCTTTAGAAAGGCACAGCCAAAGGTAACATGTATATATGTAGTTATACATGTATCCACATGAACTACAATTTCACCCTCAAAGACAGATAAAGAGCCAGAACATTTATATACAAATGTCCTTTGAACACTTTAAATTAAATAGACGGAAAATTGGCAACAAGTGTTCATGACACTTTAGGACTATACATTAAAATGGGAAAAAGAAGTAAATATTAGGGCTCCTATATGGGAATTCTCTGGAGCTCAGAGAGCAGGGATTAGTAACTACAGAGAACTCGCCTGTGGAGGCAGCCGGACTCTGGGCCTGTCAATAAATTCAGCTTCCTGGCTCGTACACTTGTAGCGGAAAAAGGGCAGTGAAATTGTCCTCCTGAGGAGCGACAACTACAGGACGAGGTCCCACTGATGTGTACCTGGCTGTAAGTCCATCCATTAGCTTTGACCACTGGGGAAATTGAATAGAGAGCAGAGGAAACAGATGCTACACTGTACTCCATGTTGGGAGGATTCTACTCCCCCAGTCTCACTGCATGCTAC
This sequence comes from Cyphomyrus plagiostoma, assembly GCA_019775915.2. Taxonomy (NCBI): domain Eukaryota; kingdom Metazoa; phylum Chordata; class Actinopteri; order Osteoglossiformes; family Mormyridae; genus Cyphomyrus; species Cyphomyrus plagiostoma. Next base: position 5,069,407 of record JABFEA020000021.1, on the reverse strand, counting down.
AGGGGGTGAGATCATACTCAGCCGGAAGCAATGGGAACATTTTGGATTACTTTTTTTTTGGGGGGGGGGGGGAGGTTGGTAATTGACTGGCGACGCAAAAGCATCCAGTAAATCGTTCAAATGGAGATTGTGAAGCTGTGATTAACACAGGGTGTTAACACTGGTTTGGCAAGTGTACAAGTAAGGAACAAAACAGGCCAAGCAGTCGCTTTGGGCCACTGGCTGGTTGTTAAAATGAAAAAAAGGGGGAGCGTGGGTACAGGACCTCAGGCTCTGGGTGATATCATCTGCAAGGGATACGGGGACAGCGGTCTCCATGGAGACTGGCTGGCAGACAGAGACACACCTGTTCTCTGTGGGAGAGCATGGTTGCCGGAGATTTTGTACAAGTTCATTAGCTTAATCTTTTTTTCTACTCACAGCACAAACACAACCTTCTCAGCATAAACAAAAACCGTTCTTTCAGCACCAAGCTGATAGTTAGTAAGGAAACAATAGCTGGTGGTGGAGAAAGGGTCACAGATACACCTCAAACAACTTATTGATTTACATCATATAAGTTTCAAGTTGCAAGATTTTATTACCACATATGTTCAGAGGAACACAGGACTGTAGGAACTACTCTGCTTTTCTGGGACATTCTCTGCCTGTATTTATTGCCATTCAAAGTTCCAGAATGAACAACTATGCTTAAACTCAATTCCAACAGAAAAGTGAAAAATACTTCTTGGATAATGGTTAAAGCATTTCTAAGTGACTAAAATCAGATACACTGAACTTTTACGATACTATGATCATTTCCACTATAACCCTGACTTAGTTCACCCCCATATATCTACTCTTGTTTTAAATAGTGAGCCCACATTTAATTAATTAAAAGAAAGTGTGAAGCGTGAGATACTTAATGATGTGCTGCACACCGTTCCGTCATGTCACGTTCATTAAAAACCCCTATAATGAAAGTCTGTTTCATCTTCCTGGGAGCTGTCCGAATGGAATGCAGCCTTTGCTCCCAAGTATGATTAAACGCTATTACTATTCAAGGAGGCGAACGGTACCAGATGGCAGCTTACATCAAGTCTTGAACATTCGGTTGAACTGGTAACACCTGGTGTTATACTCACATTCCTCGCCAATTAAATTACAGGTGTCATGCTTAACATTTCCGGGTTTCGCAAATTGAGATATGAGCTCATTCGTCACCCTTTGCATCACAAAGCTCCAAAAACAAAAAACAATACCAAATGAATCATAGGACAGATACAAAACCGTAAAAGGGAAAATGCATGTTAGAAAATATACACACATACAGTAATCACCGAAGTACACCAGTCAGCCATAACACTAAAACCATCAGCCTAATATCATGTAGGTCCCCCTCATGCCACCAAAGCAGCTCCGACCCCTTGAGGCATGGACTACACAAGATCTCTGAAGGTGTCCTGTGGTATCTGGCACCAAGACGTTAGCAGCAAATCCTTTACGTCCTGTAAATTGTGAAGTGAGACCTCCATGGATTGGATTTGATTCTCCAGCACATCCCACAGATGCTCAATCGGATTCAGATCTGGGGAATTTAGGGGGCGGCTAATTCAACACCTTGAACTCTTTTTCATGTTCCTCAAACCACCCTGATCATTTTTTGCAGTGTGGCAGGGTGCATTATCCTACTGAAAGAGACCACTTCCATTATGATATACCGTTACCATGAAGGGATGTACTTGATCTGCAACAATCTTTCTCAGGTAAACAATACACATGCACCCTGCCATCCACATGGTGTAGCAGAAAATGTGACTCATCAGACCATGCCATCCTCTTCCACTGCACCATGCTCCAATTCTGACACTCACATGCCCATTGTAGTTACTTTCAGTGCTGAACAGGGGTCTGCGGCTAAGCAGCCCCATGCGCAGCAAGCTGCGATGCACTGTCTGTTCTAGCACCTTCCTATCATAGCCAACATGAACTTTCCCAGCAATTTCTGCTACAGTAGCTCTCCTGTGAAATCAGACCATACAGATTAGTCATTGTTCCTCACATACACCAGTGGGCCTTGGGCACCCATGACCCCAGCGCTGGTTCACCAGTTGGCTTTTCTTGGACTACTTTTGGTAGGTACTCACCACTACATATTAGGAACACCTCACAAGATGTCACAAGGCGAGGGTTTCTTGCAAGGTGCTCAGATCCTTACACTTGTCCATTTTTCTTGCTTCCAGCACATCAACTTCAAGAACTGAGTGTTCACTTGCCTAATAATTAATGGCATCCTTGAGAGGTGTCGTTGTAATGAGATGATCAGTGCTATTCAATTCACCTGTCAGTGGTTTTAATGGTATTGCTGATCCATATATTAGGACACCCTTATAAATAAGAGGAATTGTCTAATTAAGCCACGACACTGCTGACACAGGTGTATAATTAAGTACATAGTCACGGAATCTCCTGTGTCAAACACTTGCAGCAGAATGATTGGTTGTACAGGAGAGATTAGTGACTTTCCACTTTACACCATCATAGGACGCCATCTTTACTACATGTCAGCTCACCACACTTCCGCCCTGCTAGAGCTGCCCAGGTAAACTGCATGTGAAGTGATTGTGACAGTCAAAACGTTCAGTTGCAAAGTGGTCGGTCATACAAGCTCACAGAGAGGAACCGGATATCCCAACATCAATACTCAACCTGAATGGCAGCAAATCCCAATACCAACGTGCCAACATCTAATACAAAGCCTTCCCAGAAGAATAGAGGCTATTATTGTAATAAAAAGTGGACCAACTTCATATTAATATACTTGGTTACAGAATGAGATGTTGGACAAGCTGGTTTCCACATACATTTGGCCAAATAGTGTCAAAAATACAGGTGGACGTAAGATGGCTTTCCTTAGGTCTTATGTATATATTAGATACTTATCTTATAATTACACCATTAGTTTAAAGTTTAAACTTCAAATTCTTAAACTTTAAACTCCTTCAGAGTTATACAGTGTTAATGAAAAAAGCTTTTGGTTTTGGGGAGCTGGGGCTCTGTGCTTGAGGTTATTTTTACACACAGTAACTAATTTGGAGTCTCAACAGGGAAAGGGCAGAGGTTCTGGATAGACTGAAGCTTGCTGAGCAGGGCTGCGGTAAACATGCTTACAAGAGAGCGTAATGAAAAGGCAGCTTTGCAGGCTCCACAAACACATGCAGAGAGAGGGAGAGAGAGAGAGAGAGAGAGAGAGATGAAGAATTTGAAGAGCAAGGGAGGGAACAGCATGAATGAGGAGATGAGGAGGAGTACTTTATCGCCCCCTTGACTGGTTTAGTTTTATCATAAACATCCCCGCGCCACTAAATCCCTCCTCTGTATACTGAACAGTTTCAGTTGAAGAATGCCGTGGATGGGGAGATTCCGCTATTGGCTATTCAAGCGCTGAGTCATTCAGCATGTAGCCTTGCTGTTGCTGTTTCAACTCTCAGGTTAATAATTCCAGTTATTAAGCAAAGAGAACTACAAATGCAGACAAGTAACATGAAGCGTATTCATATTAAACAGACATAAAGGCAAATTACTGTGAGCTATGGGAGCTGTTTGTGGATACAATCATCTGCTTGGTGAGTAATTAATAGGATCATTCAGTCCATGGCAGGTTTAAGTAAAAATTAGTCAGCTGAGAAGAAGCAGGCGTTCATCAATATAAGTCGTTACAAATCTATCGTTCCACATTTCTACAGAGGGCAAGCACATCTTTAGAAATAATTTGCCGTAGAGTAACAAGAGCATGTGTGTGTGTGTGGATTATGTTTATATTACATTGTGGGGACAAAATATTCTGTGAATGCAATCCAAAAAGTAAAAATGCCAAAAGTCTCATAGTTTGTTTGGTTACTTATGGTTAAAGTGAAATTAATGAGGAGTCCCCACCACGATATAATTACAAACCTGTGTGTGTGTGTGTGTGTGTGTGTTAACTTTCCACAACTACAAATCTTCAGTTCCCCGAGAAAGGTGGTGACATCATCCCTGGCCATGAAGTCTGCTCTCAGTAGAGAAGCCAGCACGTTGGGTGTTCTTAGAACCTTCATATCCCCAACCTCCAACACCACCCCCCCACCCCCCAAAACCAGCATAACCCCAAACATACTGATGACCTGCTGTCTACATTTATTTCTCCGTCTGTCTGAAAGCGTCGCCAGCACCTCTGTGGAGTCCATTATCTAATATGTGCAACTCAAGCGAGTTTGAGGACTGACTGGATCAAGGGAGAGAGGTGACAGCTGTTCTTTCTCTTTTCTTCTAACTGAGAAACAGAGCAAGCAGAGCATAACTAAGGGGAGGGAACATACAGATGGGGGCGGGTGGGATGTTGAGGTAATTAAGATATCGGGTTCATGCCACCGTCTGGCTCCACGCAATCAGCCTGCGGGGCAGCAGTTTGGTGCCGATCCGCTCGTTGAGCAGCCACGCCGCGCCAGCCTTGGGTGGGGACTCGGTGACTTACGGGCCGTACTCGGCCAGGAGCCCGTTTTCCAATGAGGCCCCCCCGGGGGTCGCCTGGCTGCTGTTCTGGCGAAAAGCCTCTCGGGCTCTGCGGCGCCGCTCCCGCTCAATCTCCTCAGCATCCTCAATGCTCCGCTGGGTTGTCACTCTGTCGGTTGACCAGAGAAATCAGAAGAAGCCAGTTAGACTTTCTGCGGGATCACCCCCGTGCCCCTGGCCTGACCTATGCAAACACCTGCACCAATTTATCACTCCTTAAGACCTTGATTATAAATAAACACCTCAGAATTTAGATAAAATACAGCATAACAACAGGTCAACCAAGCCTAAACATTATTGGATTCCCTTTGGTCTGTAAACTACCACCGTATGTAAACACTGCTAAATAAACACTGCACTGTTTTTCTTGCTATCTTGCTGTCTTCTTTTTTTTGTTTTACAAGACACTTTTTAATCATGTTTAACAGTCACATATGATCCAAACCTTTCACATTTTTCAGATCCCTGGAGTGAACAGTGCCGAGTTAATGTGGACCCTAAAACTCACTCTCTTACAGAGAATCCAAAATGCCGCTGCATGGACTGCAACCAGGATGAGAAAACACAGTCACATTATACCCACAGTCAGGTCTCTTTCTCAGGCCTGTTTCCCATTAAGCTCAGGAGGCATTGATAGATCTGGCCTCAGCTTGTCCAACTGGGCTGATTAACATGTAAATCCAGAACTCATTCTCACATTACAGTGTGCAGGTGTTCTAGCATTTTCCAGAACAAACAAAGGAAGCATTGGTGGCTGCTGCAGAATTCGCAGTCTACGGTACCCTGTGCCAGACAGTGTAAGGGATTCCCCTTTGGCTACAGTCTTCAAATCTAGAGTGAGAACCTACGATTTTCTATGTTACCTTAAATAACACTTCCACTGCCTATTCAAATTCAATTTGTATTTGCCACATTCCAGTTATACACAGCAGAGCTTGCAGGGAAATGTTATTTTTCAACACTCCGTGACACAACAGTGGGGCACAAATGCAGTGGGGTTAGGTAGAGTTACATTAAAAATATTACACATCGGAACCCAACAGTCGGGTAGGGGCACGGATGTCAGATGTGCAGTTATAGTAGTATGTGCAAATAATTAGGCAGTGCAACAGTGAGCAGAGGTAGTTAAATAAGTAATACATAGATTTAAGGGCTGGTTAACAGCCACGTCCAGTCCTAGGTGTTGCCTGGGACTATGTACATATTTCACGTACATGTTGGTTAGCCTGCTTTTATGTTGGCCTATTTCCATATTTCCATTTATGCTTCTTTATATACGCCAGTCACAGGTTAGTGATGTTTGTGCCCTTCAATGGACTGGCATCCTTTCCAAGGTGTTCCCCTGCCAAATGCCCTATGCTGTCTGATCTAGGCCCTAGGCCCGAAGTTCTCTCTCACCTCAGCAAGTAGCCAGAAGGTAGATAGATGGAATGATGGGCTTCTCAGGATGAAGTGAGGATGTTGGCTTTAGGCGTGAGGAATTTGCATGTAAGGCCCTGACTCTCGGTGTTTGCACTGCCAGTAAACACACACTCCTGCCTTATTCCTGGGGGGGGTCACACCGCATAAACAACATTACGACAACCGCCCGCTTCACGTGCCAAATTTACAAAATATCAAATGGAATGCAATTCCTCCAATTTCCATAAATATTGGGGAAAAAAAATGTTTCGAGACACTTCAGCACCCTGTTGACACTGTAAACGTTTGTTGTAATATTGCTAAACCATGCAACAGGCAAACTACCCGTCAGATGTTGCACGGACGGCATGGAAAACCTCCTCTTGGGCCTGACTGGGGTTGCAAAAGTGCTGGGCTTGACATGTGCTTACCAAAGGGCTGGCAAGCTTGGAGAGTATAACACATGCTGACAGCCACCCTGATCTCAGGAGAGAGGGCGATCCCCAACTGCAGCCTGATGTTGAGCAGTTATGTAACAGAGGGAGGGCAGTACATACAAAGAGAAGAAGTGGGTAGAGGGAAGTCACTAAAAAGAGGCTCCACGCCCTTTCAAGAGCACAATAGAGAACACACTGCGCACAACAGTGCCCCCAGTGGAGGAGAGAGGCATCCTCCTGTGTCAGGGCACCCTTAGCCTGCATCCCTCTTTGTTTACTCTATGGAACACCACAACGAAGAAGGAGTGGGACCCTTGTACCTCGTGGGCTGGAACAAAGAATCTTGTCAATAGCCCCATTCTGTGTCGTCAGGGGTCTGGTTACAGATCGTTTTTTATTTGGCTTTTGGATTAATTTAAGCAGCCCTGGTCACTAATGGTCCCCTAATTACTCCCAGACCACTAACACCACTGTCTGTTTCACTGGGCAGGATGGGGAGCTTTCAGAGCATCTGTTTTGGCAGGAGAAATCCATAAATACAGAGCAGGATCATGGGCCCCTGCTGTCCCCTGAGGTGCAGCCTAGGGGCCCTAAGCTCTTCTGGTGCTAACGGATGACACGGGGAATGCCTGCCTACGTGAAGCGAAGACTGACAGGAAGGAGGGGGAGAAAAAAGAAGGGAGGAGAGGTGAAGAAGTCAGGAGGCAGCTGGAGCAGGGAAGCTGTTCTCCACAGACCACACAATCTGCAGGGTCTGACGGGATCACCCAAGATCCTCCTGTGGCCTGGTCCTGGGCTCCTCCACAACTATTACTAACCTTACTAACAAATGCTTTTTTGGAAACACATCAAGGTATTTCTCAGGTTGTACTTATAGCAAGACCGTTGTCTTTAATTAAATTATTGACTGAACTACAAGAAAAAAACTTTGCTGTTTGTAATATCACAGCTATCAGGGGGATTTAGCAGAAACTGGTTCACACTGAAACTCATTTGTCCTTTAACAGTTACGACATAGAGGCACAATGTCCTTTCGGGGGGTGGGGGGGGGGGAGTTTCACAGGCAACAGCCTGAGATTGAGGAAATGCTTCGGGCGGCTCAGGCCTCTGTTTACCCACCAAGGAACAAGTCCCATCATGTTCTCCTGGGGAACAAAGCCGCAGTGAAACAGACGATTGTTGCCAATCCAGATGGGACGGTGTCATGTGTCGCAGGTGAGGCTGATTAGCGGAGTTGGGGAGGGAGCGGAGGTACCGAAAACTGGGTCAGCAGTGGATCGGTGCTGGGTCAGTGTAAGCCAGAACCGGGTGATCAGGAAGGGCTTCCGGTCTAGCTTTGTGGTGAAATGGTGATTAACCTCAATAGCTGAATATTATTATTGCATCCAATTCTTGTGGGCTACAGTCATTCAGAGGGTCATTGTTTACATTTGTTCTATTTGTATGTGCAGCAGAGAGACTGGGAGTAATGACCTGGCTCACAGGGTTTATTCGGATAGGTCAGAGGGCAAACCATGTATTTACATCTTGGTCAGGTTATTTCCCAGTCATTCCATGACAGGGCCGAATAAATTTCCTCATTCCATTCATTGGAATCCTTGTCCAGCGTATCTCTCTACCATAAAAGCTTTCCACACATTGCAAAAGGTAGAAAGTCAGTGACTATTAGGTTAAAAACCCAAGATAAGGCTAAAAGTAAGATATTTCTGTGAATTATCTGTTTGTGCCACTTTCGGGTTCACTATCCAAAACCATTGTGAGGTTAGTTTTGGCGATTTATCTTGAAACAAACAAACCCGTGAGCAGAGTGTGGCAGTGTAGTGTGAACCATGACTGGCTCTCAATCCCAGCAATGACAGGAAGGAGCTCAGCGCCAAGCCCAGCACCTTCACCTACCTGTCCGTGTAAAGTCTGACATCTGGCTACTAAAAGCGGAGTCCAGGGTCCCCCTCCCTCTCGAATCACATGCTATTGGCTCCTACTCAAGAGATCACAAGATCAGAAGAATGGCAACCTCCAAACTGGCACACCTCATCCTGTTCCCCCCCGCCACCAAAACAAAGGCACTATTGTCAAGCATTGTGTCCAGGATTAGTGCTCATCCATTTGTTTTGATGTGTATTCTTTATCTGCTATTCACAAGAGCTCAGGTACCGTGTGGCCATTTTTTCTACAGTTTCGTTCATTTGTCGTGACAAAATCCATCCAGCTTTTTTGTTTCCAAACTTGCAACACTGTTTTCCTCCCTGACAAACCATGAAGCTAATTCAGATGATCGTTGTGAAACATGTGACCCTGTCCTTTCACTGCAATTACTGCCACCCTCTCATCCGTGCTGTTTATATAACAAACGTTCTGCCTTCCATGATGGCATTTCAGGCTACAAAGCGCTTTCCCTCTAACACTTGTGTGCAAAGCCAACTCGGATCCATGTTACACATACAGGGAGGGGGGTGACATCAGTAGAGCTCATTGTCATTGTCGAGTGAGTTTCTGTCATAAAAGACGCCATTGAAAAAGACTCCATGTCATTACGATGATGTAGCACAGAAATTCTCCATGTGTCAATGAATATGCTGTTAAATTGACACCCTTCTTTATAGTCTGTTGGAAACAAATGAAAAAAAATCTTATAAAAAGTGAAAGTAAAAAATGTGCCCATTCCAATGTGATGATAAAATCTTATAAAGGAACAGCTGGTCGCAACTGGAGGTGAAGAGCCTTGCTCAAGGATGCAATGGTGAAGTCATTTAAACTTTGGACTGTTATGATTAATCAGTTTTGGTCACTCTTTGTCCAAACGACCTGGCTCAGTTAGCGATTTTTCCTTTTTGTCCATTTATGCTTCTCTTCCATCCATTTCTTTAGGAACTGGTAGATTTGCAGACCACAAAGAGGGACATGAACTTCTGCAGTCCAGTGGTGGGCCAGTTTCTCAGCATATATTTGTTTAGCGTGGTGGTAGAATATTTACTACCCTCTTCAGGGACCTCACATACAAAGCAATGAAAATAAAAGGAGGTACTAAATCAGTGTATACCCAGCAATATATCTGCATTCCCTACAAGAGAAGACAATATGTACAAGGACCAATGAGTTCAAATCGTATCCTAAAGGCGCCCAAATCTATCCTGCGGAGCCCTTAACCCCCAGAGCTCTCAGAAAGTATTTGTGGAATTTACTATTTCCCCACAAAGTTCATCCCATTGTTAGGGGATCCTCTGGGAGTTTGGTTTTGATGACAGAAGTCTAACTGACCCAACCAAGGCAAAGACTAAACATTTAATCTTTTCTTCCTCCTGGCATGTTAGGTCCAAAGGCTGGTGGGACATGGCCAGCAGAAAATTCTCGGCATGTTTACATTCTTTCAAAACAGCACAACCTTTGCCTTCTGGAGGGCATAGCCAATGGGATGCTGTGGGGGGTCATAGCCCAGCCTATCCTCATTCACCGTGCCAGACAAGCCAATCTCTGGACCTTATCACAGAGATACTGACAAGGAGTGAAGCAGTGCAGTGCTATAGCTGGGGACAGGCCTTTTGGGTCAGATTGAGATTAAGCCCTGACACACATGGGGCCACATCAACACATAGCCGGAGAAAGAAGTCCATCTCCCTTTGTCTCCTACCTGAATGCCTTCCTCCTGACATCACCTGCAGCCACCTCACAAAAGTGGTCCAACATGGAGGGTCTATCGCCCCCCTCACAACACTGATTAAAACCAGAGCTTGAGTCAGGCCAAAGAGGTCACTAAACACATGCAGCTGAAACAGGACACTAGATAAACGCCAGTCCGACGTGGCAGTCCCTATTGCGGTGTCAATGGACTAGAGAACTACACGTCAGGCTAATTGTTTTTATAGACATCATAGGCATGCACGTACACTTTTTAAAGGCATTACATCATACAACCACAATCATAGTGTATAAGATGTGGTGTGCACAGCTTATTTCCTACCGTGAACAAGTTTGCCCTGCCGATTCACTCTTTATCACAGGGATGATAAAGGATGGAGATGAATGAGAAGCCACTTCTCTGTAAAGATACTGCCATGTCTATCCAAGGGCAGTTTGGGTGTTGAGAGCGATCAGCTCTCGTTGGAGATGTGTGATGAGACGTGTGGCAACACCCACAGATACAGCAACACCTACAGATACAGCAACACCTACATATACAGCAACACCTA
>JABFEA020000021.1:5039134-5058752 GCA_019775915.2 Cyphomyrus plagiostoma | reverse complement strand
CATATACAGCAGCACCAGCAGATACAACAATGCCTACAGATACAGGAGCACCTACAGATACAGCAACACCTAGAGATACAGCAACACCTAGAGATACAGCAACACCTACATATACAGCAGCACCAGCAGATACAACAATGCCTACAGATACAGGAGCACCTACAGATACAGCAACACCTAGAGATGCAGCAACACCTACAGATACAGCTACACCCACAGATACAGCAACACCTACACATACAGTAACACTCGCAGATACAGCAACACCTACAGATACAGCAATACTTAAACTGCCCACCAATAGGCCTTCAGATGAGAGAAAATGTATCGTTCTTACATTTCCTTTTTTTGCCAATACGCGTCGAGCACAGCAGCAACGGAACCTGCACAAGCTACATTTCACACGGCTGAGGATAGGAAGGGACTCCGTCTCGCATTCATTTCCAACCACTTCCACCACGCTTAGACACCAGACATTATGTCCAACAAAAATGTCAGGGAGGACCAGACAACATTTCCTTTCACGCAGGGTGGAAACTTTCATTTGTATCAGTTTAAAAAAGACTGTTGTGGGGGGGGGGGGGTGGAGGTACCAGCTCTTCAGAGCACCAGCACAGGAGCTGTCCGAGCCTCAGTCAGCACCATATGGTGGGCTAATCCAATCAAGGGCCCAAGGGGCCCCGTGTCTTACTGCCCGGCAGAAACTCGGCAGAGAGACGACAAACAAACAGCCGAAAGGAGAATAGGGTAAGAAAAATACACTGTCTACTAACAATTTACTCCAGTACCAAAGGTTTACTCTACAGCCATCAGCCGCTGTCAGAAAGCATAAGTGGGATCAGGCAGAGACATCTCAGTCCTCACCTGGAGTGGAGCCCGGTGTATGGTAATTCCCGGCAAAGTCGGGCTCAGCCGAGGGCAGACTGGCTAACACGTGCAAATGCATTACGCAGAGTGTGATGTCTTCCCTTTTACTTCACTTGGCTGCCTAACAGAAGCTTCTATAGAGAGCAAGTGAAAGAGTTTCTCACTTTTTCTTTCATTTTACCTAAAAATAGAGACAGTTGCATAATTTAAATACCAGCAAAAAAAATTCAGGGGACTTCTGAGGAACAGCCAGGAATCGTGATAAACGCGTAACCCACCGTTCACATGCATGCGCCCAGTTAACACTGGAATAGCACTCTTAAATGTGCGTCAAACATTTGCAGAGAAATCCGGAAAGAGCAGGAATTTGACTGAATCCATTCATACGCTGCGGGTCACAGAGCGACATCCAGCTATGTACGGAGAGATTAAGCTCCGGTTCACAAACATCTCTCATATCAGTGCAACGCCGCGGGTTTACCTGTGCGATTCCCTAGTAACAGGTTGGCTCAGAACAAAGGGCTTCAGGCAACATGAATTCACTAACAGCAGCAGACTTAACTCAGGGAAAAACAAACAAAAAAAGACTCTCACGCTCACCTCAGCAGGTTCTGCAGACCTTGCTTGCTGGAGTTTCTTCTCACGAGAGCGCTTGCCATGTCTGTCTCCCTTCTAGTGCTATGAGAATATCTGAAACCCACTGCTTTTCTGCAAAAAAGGGGCCTTTTCCCCTTAATCCTTCCAAAGAGCAATATGGGGTTTCCTGGCAGGATCTGTGTATTTTTGTCTCTCTCTCTTGTTCCCTCCCTCACAGCCCAGCACACACACAGAAACACACGAGGCTGCCTTTCAGATTTTCTCCCTGTGCCGTCTGGCAGAAATGTCAGGCGTGAGTCTCTGTGCACTCGCTCTTCTCAGTGGGACAGCCAGTGAATGCCCTGCCTCCCTGCTCTGCATGTGCTTCTCATTGAGTGCTCCAAAAACCTGGGTCTGTGTCTCTGCAAGTGCCTTCCCCCCTTCCCTGATGGAGTCATGTGACTTTTCCCTGGGGGAGACGTAAGATGACACTCCCCCAAAATCCGCACCAAATCAGTCCGACAGGCTCCACCCCCCCTCCCCCCAACGAGCTCCTTAGCCTAACAAAAGCACAGAAACAATTGGAAGCAATTCCTGTCTTGTAACAGACACTTTCGGTGAGCAATGCATGTACAATGATATCAGGATTCAAGAGACATTTATCACATTTTTCACTTAATCAACACTTTTGTTGGTATTCATTTAATTTTTCACCTTAGCAGTTTTTTTAGCAATTTTTTTTCATTTTGAGTGAAGTAGTACATTTATGCTAGAAAAATACCAAATTACATCCAAATTACACACCATTAAATAAGTACATAAGGTTGGTATTTTAAAAACATTCACAGGGCAGTTAAAGACTCTGTATGTTTCCAGAAATCAACATCTATCAGTCCACAATGCTCTAGTAAAAATATTCCGGTAAAAGAAATATCTAGCTGCCCAAACATAAGCACAGCAATTCCAGACAAAGGACATACTGCAAAGTAATTAAAAGATGCTATAATAGCTGACCGAGTAAAATACACATAATTGCAATATCTATAGTAATCTATCAATCCATCTATGCATCTTCCATGACTGTTCAGTGCAGGGTCACAATGAGCCTAGCTTATCCCAGGAAACACAGGGAGAGTGGCAGGGGATATCCAGGCTATCACAGGCACATCACAGGGCTGCAGCTAATTTAGGAATACCAATTCACCAAACTGCATATTGCATCAAACTGCTTTTTCAGATTGCAGCTGACAAACCATGGTGTGCAGAGGCCACACACACCAAATCCATGCTCAGAACTAGGGGTGGGAGAAGAACTTCTAGTACGATTCATTAAAATAGTCTTTCTCAAACTGATCCCTGGGATCCCCAGATGGTCCACATTTTTGCTCCCACCCCCGCTCCAAAAAATGTGGACTGTCTGGGGGTCCCCAAGGACCGGGTTGGGAAACATTGCATTATTAAAGTGTTTGGTTTTGTTCCTTTACTTTGGTTATAACATTTGGTAAAGAATGTCTGCATTGGGTAATACGGATCAACGGGCTGGTGCCATTTTCACATACCAGTAGATTACATGATGGTGGGATCCCAGGGATCCCAGGATCTGCGCTTTCAGTTATCTGTAGTTTACCACAGTCCAAAAAAAAGTAAAATTCCAGAAATAATCAATTCATAAGTTTCTAACTGTGCACCAAGCAAGTACAGGCTGTAACATGGTGAAATCCACCAGCCCATATCTTTTTGTTCCCATGCCCACGGTTCCCTGCAGAACTCTCATCCAGTCTGCCTCTAGCATTCTCATTGTTTGCATTTGTTCCCACGTAACTGCAGTATCTGCGTTATAAAAATGTATTTTTTAAAATATGATTTTAATTGCTCCATCAGCCCTTGATATATGATATTTTTTCTTTGATCTGTTACCTTAAGTTAAAACACCAGAACCGTTTTCATTCAAGAGTGCAGTACTGTAAAGTACTGTATACTATTGTACAAAGTACTTTATTATTACTGTATCTAACATTGGTAATGTGTTACTGTGCGTAATTTATGAATTAAACTTTACCATATGTATATACACAAAAATGATGGTATGTATGAGGTTTGCGGATAATTTGCTACTATCTGCAATTTCAGCCATTGGTGGTAAGTCTTGGAACATATCACCCGTGGACTGCAGTGTTGGGGAAGTTACTCACAAAAATAATCCATTACAGCCTGAGATGGGAAGCTCAGGTCCAGAATGTACAAATCCAGACAAAAGTTTCATTTCAACTAATCAATTGAGTATAAAGAGTCACAGTCACAAAGCACTCAACTGGCTGGTTGAAATGAAACCTTGATCTGGATTTTTACTTCCTGGATCTGAACTTTCTATCTCAGTCTCTAATGGATTACGTTTGTGAGTAACTTCCTCAACACTGCACCTGTGGATATGGGGGAGTACTGTAAGATTAAGATTAAGATTGAGGTGGACTTTCAGGGGTAAATTCTGGAATTAAAGCACTAAGAAGAAGCATATCCAGCTGAATATCTGAAAGTCTTCTAAAACAATTATAGTTACTGTAGAGTATCACTATAGAGAAGGACAGACCTCACCTGTCTTGGTGGGGCTTCCTTGTGTCGGAGGTAAGCAGCGTTGAGAAGCTTAGTCATACCAAGGGAAAGCATAGGGATGGTTTTATTCCAGCTGCTGCCCGGAAGACTGATACTCGGTCACATGTGTTCAGTATTTAACGGTTTTCCAGACACAAACAAAAACATGCATATGTCTGGTCCTTCATTCCCATTCCTTCGAAACAAGTGGTTATAGTAGCCTTGTCCGCACCATAGCTCACAGCTGGGCAGATGACAGGCTGAAAAACTGACAGCTAAGTCCCAGATCTACAGGGGAGGTACAGCTGTCAGTCAACACCAAGCCTCCAGAGATACAATGGAGAGTCCACTTTTGACAAGCACACCCAGGGGGGAGGGAAACTGGATCCTCAGAGGCGAATGAAAAGGGTGAATGTTTGGAGACAAAACCCTCCACTGTCGAGTTCCTTTGAGTGCCCCCACAAACTTTCCCATAACCCACCGAGACTCTTCTAGGATTCCGCACCTCACACTTAGATCCAGAGATGATAGATGTCGAGGAGTCTTAACAGTGTGGTAAGACGAGGCTTCTTCTGTAACCACTAGTCAGACTTTAGTTTTACAGCAAATGTTCAACAAACTATCCATGCTTCGTCAAATAAATGCATTCACTCACAACTGATGCATACAGTTTTGGATCATAACTGGCATTTATACCCACAGTCATATTAAATGCCACCATCGATCCAGTGATGACAGGTGTGAAACCCTGTTTCCAAATCAGGCTAAAGGTCTCTCAGTTCCCCCACCTTGCCCCTATGTTTCTTACCTGAACCCTGTCCCTGGCGATTAAAGAGCAAAACCAAACAACAAAAGCTTTCACTAACTCTACTAATTCAGTACAAAATTAAAAGGTGATAATAAGATCATAGATACCATAAGCCCTTGTTGCTTTATATTTGGAAAATGTTTTAAGGACCCTCCTCACAGTGCTGTAGAAATGTCAAAACAGCAGTGGAATCAGATTTTTTTCCTTGAGTTGAGACAGCTGGATAATTCTGCTTATCTTCTGCTCCCACTCCTAAGGGACGATGAGTGTTTCCTCTTGCACGGTAACAAATCCACAACCTGCCGCTCTCAGAGTGAAATCAGACAGCATGCCATTGCTACCCTCTGTTTCCAGCCTAGAGGAATTACGACATATGCCAATGCAAACGATAAACCATCCGCTTTTTCGGGCACAGCTAATTCCTCCACGATTACATGGAGGACGGCAGCTCGACAAAAATGCGCAGTCATCTGCCTGCTCTCAATCCACTCCCTGGAACAACTGTTCCACCCTACTGTTCCTGAAGCGAGCTGAACCAGGGCCAAAGACACATAACAAAGCTCAAGACATGAACAATACGGTGAGACCTGTCCTCATCCCAGAAGGCGGACCCTGAAAGAAACAAAGAGAGGCACTGGAACCTCTCATAGCTTAGACTAGGACAAGGGAAGGCAATCAAACTCTCATTTTGAGTGCCTCCCTCTACGGTTTAAGATTTCCCAGTTTACTGGACAGCGCCAGAAGAGAGATGGACGGGCCAGGAATGGATGGAAGCAGTCAGCCGTTTGGCATCCTATGGAACAAAAAGACCATTGAGGATCGGAGCAGTCCATTGCACACAGGAATCCCAATAGAGGTGATGTACATTCTTTGTGGGGGATTTTCAGGCACAAAGTTGGTCAATTATTCTGCAGCTGCCACAAGCTTCGTGCATCTAATAGCGTTATAGAGGCTTTGTATAGATAGCATGTCCGATTCAACAATGGAAAAAACTGGAGCGTTTGTCGTTTGTGTAGTGTTTATGATTAAAGGCTGAATTTGTTGGCGGCTGGGAAATCTTTAGGCTACCTCACCCCCTGATTTTCTCATAGAAGAGCAAACTAATGTTGACATCTCACACCTTATCAGGCTAACTCATTGTGTCCCATATCGCAATCTGCACAGATTCAGATGTGAATAAAACAAAAGCCAAGACAGTAAGAGGCTCTCCCAGGACGCCTCCGTTGATATATTCTTCAGCTGCTGACATGTAATCCAGACTGCGGCAACCTTCCAAGACGGCACCATTATCAAGAGACTAGGAAGGAGGTAGGCCATTAGGCATGGCCGTGTGTGACAATGGAGCTATGGAAATGGCCATCCATCACACTTATTAGCTGTGAGGGTGCCAAGCAGAATCTCACCATTGGCGAGACTATATGCAAAGAATGAAAAGTTATAGTGTTAAAACAGGATATGAAGTCACACTCTGAGACACTATATCTTCCCGGGGCTGACAGCAAATCTATCAAAAAGTAGGGAAGACAAGGAGAGAGAACAGACATTTTCTCTATCCACTCTGGAATAACTGAAGGTATGAAATCTCCCACTGACTTGGGGTGGGTAGGGGATTAGTATGGTGCAGAACTGCCACTGAGTCACTCCTTTCGAGCAGCTCATGTCCTTCCTGATGCTTTATCTGTTCATCCTAATTAGTGTAACACAGGATATGTCCAGGAGAGGTGGGGTTTAGTCCTATTCCGTGGTCAGGCAGCCCTGTTAAGGGGTCAGGGGATCAAGTCATAATGAATCTATTACGCCAAGTACAGGACTGCACGGTTCTAAAAAATATATATGGTTTAAATTAGTTGTGGTTTTCCTACAGTTTGTAATGACTAATTATCTCATTGCACTCCTCAACACTCCTCCTATGATACATCATCATACGTCATACTCAATGTACCACAAGTTTTGTTAGGCGACAGACCACCAACAGGTCACCCACAGAAGAGTTTACAAGCTGCTGAAGGACGGTTAGAAATAGCAGGACCCAGAGGTCTATACGGATGGATGGAACACATGATTTGGTTGTGTTATACGGCTCCTTGTCAAAGACAGTTGAGTCATACAGAGTAGTTGGAATCAAAACCAAAAACTTGCCTTAGAAGACCCTTCATTTGGACTGCTAAACAAATAAGGAGGTCAAATTGTCATCATTTTATATCTTTTTTTTCTGTGAAATGTCACTTCTAGTTTTTGTTCCAGGAAAAGGTCTAAGAACATCCAAAGAAATCATTTCAGTTCTGGGCTGCTGCAGTGTCATTAAACGGTAACCCAGCCTTGCCATTCTTCATGACGGGGCTACAGACCAATGCCCCATAGGGGTGGATTTCTATTCTCCTAAAAGTACGGAAAATACCCATAGGACAAAGTTTTAAAAATGCCATAAAGTTTAATGGTTGACAAAAATAACATTCCAAAACGGATACAGCACCTCAGACACTACTGTAAAGATTAAACGTCCAGAAACATCGGAACACCAGTATATTTCAAAAAGTGAGAGGTGACTGAAATGCTTTGATTTAATAGCAGTGCAGTCTACTCTGAAGCCACAGAACATAACTCTTCTTTTAACTTCCAAAGGCCTTTCATCCACTGGCACCACATAAATTCTTCAACAGACTTTTCCCTTAGATGAGGCCTGCCGTCTAAAGATACATTTTAGAAAACACAAGGCAATTTATCATTTTGATTCAAAATTCCATGCACATCCTCTGCAGGCAAACCCATTATCACGGATTATAATTGAATTTTTTAGATAATATTTTCAAAATTGACATCCCTAATTCTATGTTCCTCCTCAAAAGTGAAACTTTAATGGTTTACAGCATGCCCACATGAAAAAAATTAAAGGCAACAACACTCTGTCTGTCCCTCAAAGCAACCTTCTTTCATCAGCCGGAAGACCTGTGGGAGGCTTGCGAGGCTCCGTTGCTGAATGCCAAGCAACCTTGATGATGACATCACCCAGCCCTATCAGAGATGCTGTTCTTACAGCAGCGAGACCAATCTGATGCCAGGAGAGATGTTATCTTCATAGCCTTCAAAAATTTCTGCACCCGTGAGACAAGCTGCGGGAAACAAGGCTTACTGTCTGCAGTCAGTTTCAGCAAGAGTCGTGTCACCTTGTCACATTGATTTACCAACTTGCAATCTCCAGGGTTTTAACAAATAACAGAACTACTTGAGTAACTTCTTTCAGAATCACACCTCATATATATCCTTATGATACGTTTGGATAGGATCTGGCTGCTGTTTAAAATGACTGCAAAAGCACCGGCTTTGCTTATGGTCACATTCAGATCTGTAAACCAAAACAGCAGGGGTTGTCTGTGTGCCCTACCTGAGGAACTCTGTATGGCTGTTTCCCTAAACATAATAAATCCTCTCAGCTCACAAATCACTTCCTCCCCAGACACCTAAACCAACGAAAAGGGCTGTCATCAGATCAAGAGATTTAATGTCTTGATCCAGGGCTCCTGAACCCAGGCCATTCTAATCTGTGGATCTTCCCTGAAAAACATTATACAAGCCCAATGAATTCCACACATGGTGTCTTTCCACTCTCTTAAGGGGTATATGTACATCACAGCAACCGTTTTATTTTTTACCAAAAAAAAAAGTTTGATTGTTTAAGTTAAATTTGTATATTTTTACATAGCGGCCAGTTTATCTACTGAATCTTTTTTGAAAACAGTATGACTCCAAATTTTTTTTACATATATACTATATATTAAATTTGATGTGGATTTGAAATGTCCTTAATACTATAATCAACGGCAGACATGAAAAAGCAAGGGCAGAGCTAAAAGGACTTTATGAGTTGACACTGAATCAAAGAAACAGCTGCAAGAAATTGAACATGTGGATTTATGTTTTAATGCTCAGATATTTGTGGATTTATAAATAACAAAGGCCTTTATTTAGTTCAATATATTTTAATAAGATGGAACCTAGTATGATCTGAGAATTCTGGAGGAGTGCAGTCTATATGTTCAATATTGCAATATAAGAGGCGTGCGTTGATTACAGCTTTCTGGAACGTTACCCAAATGACAGGAGGGCAGGCCGCTTTATGACAGATTTAGGATTTCTTTCTCTCCATTGCAACACAAGGACGACTCAGTGGCTCCAGATGAGAAGTAGTCATGCTCTCAGCACCTGGTGGGCCAGAAGGCAAGGGGCCAGACCTGATACACGTCAGCAAACTCTCCCCACTGAATCACATGACCTCGGGGCTTTTGACAGAAACACAAACATGTGACATCATTATTCTTTAGTGGAGAGCAGTGGAAAAATGGAAGGACCTTTCTCCAGATAATTCCAAAATAAATGGACGTGTGGTGTAAATTTGTCTGTCTCTGGAGTTTGTAACGCATAAGAAACATTCTGTGCCAAAGGTTGTACAGATTCCGTTGTCATTTTGACTTAAGCATGGTTTTCATTTGTTTAATTTGTCTACATAATGGAGTAAACTTTCACCAATCCATGTAAATGAAGGATCAAAACTGTAAGCTGTGGCTTTGAGCAAATTTGCAGTCTCTGGAGGTTCTTGCAAAACACACTGGCATAATCAAGCTTTAAATGGGGCTATTACTATAAGCCTTGTGAGGAGAGAGCCCCTGCACAGTGGAACAGAATGCCCCTGGAGACATCCCACCACAGCCACCACATATGGGTCCAATCAGGGTCCCCATCCTATATCAGTTACATCATCCTACCATGGGGGGGGGAGCTAAAGGAAGACACACATTACACGCTCATAAGAATTTTACGCACAGAAAAATGTTCTGAGGCCAAAACTAAAAATGATTGATTCAGAGAAATAACCAATCACATTTTACAGGAGGCGAGATCAACTAATCAGATGTCTTGGTCCTATCTCCTTGAATTGGCTGCTGTCATGCCTTCTTCCTAGGGGATGCTGACTTCTATAACGAGGACCCTTCTCTCTGCTGCTGACCACATATTATGGTGTCTGTCTGGAGTGTAGGCACTACTGTGTCTCTCAGGAAGATCAACTGCCTTCTGAGGTCCCCTTGCATGTGCCACTCTTTACCTGGAGCATATTGGCTATCACCTGTCCTTGTGCTTACATGTTCCTGCTAGGATTTATGAATATACGGCCTTGATCTGAAAACGCCTCTGCTCTAGTCCGGTGACTTCATCCACCACCCTGGCCTTCTGTTTTTTCTTGGTGGCTTCCAAGCAGAATGGCTCAGGTATATCCCATTTCATCACTTCTCGCTGTTCCAGTCTGGAGATGATATGGTGAACTTCACCCTGCGGCCTGGATGGATGTGGACTTCAGCTCTCCTTGTTAACAAGTTGGTGGACTCACTCAACTCCAGCTCAAGCCGTACCTTTACCTGCTTGTGCCCCAGGCTGATGGACTTCACAGGGCATGATCCAGTCAAAAAGGCCTATGTGCATGAAGCTTTCTGAAGTCATCCATGGAGTGAGCCTATCGCCTGATGGTAGCACTTTATGCCACTATGTCTCACTCCTCCCATTCACACACCTCAATAATCTCTTCAAAGACTCTTGCATACGTATGGTATTGTAGTGTAACTGTAATACAAAGTACAGCAATACATGACAGAATAAAGGAAATGATAGAATGTAGACACGTGTGTCTCTCCCACCAGAAATGTATGATGCAGACTGAGGCTAGGAAATTGTGATTAGAATTGAAAGTGAAGCTAGTTAAGACACTATTTGGCTTTTATCTGACCTGCTACTCAATGTCGTCATGCAATTTTTACAAAAGACTGAAGCTGATAAGCAGGTTGATGCAGATTGTATTGGAGGATGTTATCATACAAGCTGAAGCAGAAACAAGGAGAGGACTGTCCCGTCATGCAAAATAAAATACTGTGTCCCATTCTGAGGAAATATAAGATGCGATTGATCCTGTATTTTCAGGGCATTGATCCATCCTCTCACCCACCACCGCATAAATATTACCATCCTTTATTTCTGCAGACTGAACATGGTAGCCCTGCTTCTAAGAGGTGAATCAATAAAATCCCTCATCCTCCACTATGGAAAATAGCTGATTGTCCAGTGCAATCCTCTCCATTGTTTTACTAGCTTTGGTGCTGCTAACTGGATATTGATAAAGTTTAAATATCGGATGAGAATTCCAGCCAAGACTGATACATCGGAATGATATCAATATCTTGATTTTTTTACCAAAACCAATATTTTAACTGATATATCCCACATCTCTAATATTAGGAATAGAATAAGTAATAAACAAAGACTACAATAAAATTACAGAGCACTGATAAAATAATAAAAAAAACAAATAAGTGATTAAATTCTTATACTAGACTACTAAAATATTATTGCGACCAATGGTTTTCTTAGTGAAAAGAGATTGCTCTGTTCATCAGGGGATAGTGTGCTGCTCAGTGGATTAAGCCAATATGTACCTGTGATCTGAAAGACACCGATTCAAGCCTGACCCTTGAGCAGGGCAAGAATTACAATTAAGTGATCATCATTAACACACCACAGCACACAACAATGAAATATGTCCTCTGTATTTAACTCATTTGTGACATAGCAGGGGGCAGCTAATTCAGCACCTCGGGGTGGTATGTTACTCAAGCTACCTTAATAGCGCTTTGCTGGTCAGGGATTTAAACCAGCAATCTTTCAACCACAAGTGCACTTCCCTAACCATTGTCACCACTTCCCACAAACATGCATTCCAGCTCTCTTCCCATTACCTCATGCAGCCTGTCACCCATGTGGAAATGGTCCGACTGTCAAGCAGGCAGAGTGTGTGCGAAAGGTGCAAGATCAGGCCAAGCTTCAATGTGAATTCTCCATCATTTTTAACATATTAAAAGAGCCCCATCTCCTACCACACTCCATGTAAATGGATGGTAAACGGACTGCATTTATATAGCGGTTTTCTACAAAGCACTTTACAATTTATGCCTCACATTCACCCATCCACACATAAAATCACACACCAGTGGCAGAGGCTGCCATGCAAGGTGCCAACCTGCACACCGGGAGCAATGTGGCGCTCAGTGTCTTGCTCAAGGACACTTTGATGGGTCAGGAGTAAGCAGGGCTCAAACCTGCAACCCTCTGGTTGCCGAATGATAGCACTGCCTTCTGCGCCACCAACTTCTCCCACCACACTCCCTACCTCCATCTCTTCCACCACACTCTATACCCCCATCTCTTACCACACACCCTACCTCCATAGTCAACCACACTCCATACCTCCATCTTCCACCACACTCCATACCTCCATCTCTCCCACCATACTCCCTACCTCTATCTTCCACCACACCCCATGCCTCCATCTCCCACCATAGTCCCTACCCCCATCTCTTCCACCACACTCCATACCTCCATCTTCCACCACACTCCATACCTGTAGCTCTCACCACACTCCCTACCTCCATCTCCCACCATACTCCCTACCCCCATCTCTTCCACCACACTCCATACCTCTAGCTCTCACCACACTCCCTACCTCCATCTCCCACCACACTCCCTACCTCCAGCTCTTCCACCACCTGCCTCTCCAACTCACCTGTGACACAGTAATACTAATACAGCTCATTAAAACAATAATAATACCAAAATTAAAAATGTTTAATTAAATAACTGAAAGGTAATAAATTTGGCTAGTACAAGAGCTGAAGTACATTTGACAAATTTAACTAAAGTAATTTAAAGCCATCAAACTATTAAGGCCATTGTATACTTAATACAGTTAAAGTGCAAACAGAGGCTTTACATCAAAATAACCCAGAAGTGTGTTTGACATGATTTATTAATGCCCATAACCATAGCTCAGACTGAGGAGTAACAAAAGCATTGGTTGGATCGCAGACATCCATGAAGAGAGGAAAGCCACTTAAAAAGGCACAAGTTTACAAGGCACAGACAAATACAGGAATGGGAACAGTAGTCATTTAATAAGGCGCCACAGAGAACTTTAATCACCGTCTCAGATTTGTTACTGAAACAGTGAAGTCATTGCTTCAGGAATATTAAAGAAGAAATCTGTCAAAGACAGTGTTACTCATGCTGACTACTCATGATGCTGAGAGTACTGTCTGCAGTGAGTCAAGGAGTAATCTTGTGAAACACAGTTACGACATAGCTATTCCCACAGGACTATAGGCAGAAATAGAGAATGAGAGTGAGAGAGGGGGAGAGAGAGAGACGTTGGGAAAATGGCCCCTGCCTCACTGGATAGAGGCCTCATCATAAGGAATGTAGTGACTAAAGGGAAGAAGTTATTGAATGACTGACAGAAACTGTCAGCCTATTAATAATATGGAATGCAGATCTATTTTTCCAGTGGCTGGGAAAACCTATTGTGCTGAGATGGACCTGGACAGTGGTCAGTCAACTGGATCTCTCTTGTCTGTTGCGTCTCTTTTTTTTTTTTGTTATATGCTACCACTGGTTGATTTTTGTAAAATTATGATGCATTAACTTACATGTATGTGTATAGTTACTTATAGTGATCTTCCAGTGAAGTCAAATTGTAGCAGATGAATTAAAGTCAAACACAAAACCAGTGAAAGCAACTGAATAACAGTTAGAAAGTCATAGGATTTGTATGCCTCCCTGTGCTCTTTGAATAGAATCACTATGCCAACCAGCAAAGGCCCAGCCTGTGGGAGAGGAGCCAGAGACCCAGTGGAATTGACATTGTCCTTGACGAGAACCCAGTGGGCATGAGCCTGGATCATGATGTGGGACTTTTGGAAACTCCTGTAAACATTGTGCATGAAACAGTGCCATCTTGCGATCTCACATATCTAGCAGAAGTGTTGGCACCACCTTAATGGAATACGGAAGCAGATGTGCACTTATACGCCGGGTGCTATTCATCTTACAGTCGGCACCATTTCAGGGCCCTAACGTTAGGGTTTCATTCACAAATGGCTGCATGTGTTTTGACTGCAGGTTCAGTTGTTGACATCACACAGATTCATGAAGAGCAGAAACATTCCTGGCTGAGGGGAGACTTCGCCTGCATTTCCCACTATCAGGAAAACACTTTCAAGTCATTTACATAAGGTTCAAGACATTTTATCGTCAAGTGTTACAGAAATCTTGTAGGGTCAGGCAGACAAGGTATTGTGGTGGCGGCAAATGAAGATGACAAGGATCAGATTAACACAAAGTTGTTCTTTAGAAGAAGTCCTTAAAAGGACCACACAAATATCAACAATAACTTGGAGAACAATGAATGCCAGGGAAACAAGTTACACTATGGGCAGTGAGGCACACACACAATAGCTAAGACACACGAGGATCAGGCAAGGGCCGAGTACAAACACAGGTACAGCTACACGCGAGAGCACAACACTACACTACACTAACGAATACAAATAGGGGCTATATATATGCAATTGCAAGGCATGCTGGGACACGCAGATGCCGCCGACACCACAATATGAAAGCCATTCCATATGTATTTGTGCAGCGCATCTGAAAGCCTTCTCAGATGTTTTCCTGATTATAGATCAACACTTTAACTCTTTTATCACATTTCTGCAAGATCCAGCGAAGCATTTTCATCACAAACTGCATTACAGAACACCCCAAACCCTGGAATATTACACTGGAAAATGTGTGTAGATATGTTGACATAATCCATGTACGTCATATTGCAGCCTTCATAACCCATTACAGCACCGATATCTCAATGTCTGCCATGCCCTCAACAGCCCCTACTTCCTTTTCCTACAGATGTCTGTGTCTGAAAACATCAAAATCATCATCCTGGGTGGGTGTGGTGGGAGATGATCTTGCACGAATCGCAACCCTTTCGACACGCCTCAGTTTTTCACAATGTCATTCAAAGGCCTAAATCAATATGACAGCGTCCAAAAATAACAAAGGTCCCAAGCGTGAGATGGACGATGCACTGAAAACGGGAGACAGGAAGGAGGGAAAAAAAACACACTGTGCACTGGCACAAAAACAGCCAGACTAGGCTCCACCACCTCCAACAATCCCAAACCCACCCGTCGTGCCGGACTTCCCCACCCACGGAGGGGTCACAGTACTGGGGGGGCAGAGGGCATAGTCACTGCTCTCATTCCCCAGGCAGCAGCCACCCCTGGAGTTTACAAAGGAATGAGTTCCTTCTGAGATACACAAGGACATCCATCAATTTTGCCTTTTTTTCTGCCCCAGGCCTAAACCTACACAACATATTTATAGGCTGAAATACTTGTTTCTCTCAGCAAATTTTAACCTGTTTAAACACAATTTATGGGTGGATGCAAAAATCCAAACCCTGTATTCACTCAGAACACAAACTGTGGCAGGATCGCGTTGCGTTGTTCTATTTAAATTCAACAAATAGCCTCTGCATCACCATTTTTGATTCTAATTAAATTTGGCAGATGAATTACACATACTGACCATAGCTGAGATTCTTTTTTATCTCCTTTTGAGATAGAGTACCCGTTCTACAGCAGAGGTATCAAAAAATGATAATTCAGGGTTTTTCCTTAAGAGCTTTTTTACTATGACAGCTCTATCTCTTGTTATGAAGCTCAAAAAAGGTACTTTTTCCATTCAGGATTCTTTATTTGTTACATATACAGTTATACAAGTACAATGTGTATTGTATTGGGTATGATTGCTTATTATTGTATTGTGTACAACGTGTATGATATTGAATACAAATTTTAGCTTTTATTACTTTATTATTAATTTCTGAATTTTGCCTTCTTGCACCCAGTGGCAATTTTTTTTCTAAATGATAAACAGGCGATGAAAAAACTTTTTGGGAAATTTGTAGGCTTAAAATGGAATAAACATTAAATAGAGGGACAGGTGCTGATGTAAATGATGTAACACTTCATGTCATAGCAATATAAGTTTAATGTCATTTGATAAGTAAAATTCATTTGTAATAAAAAATTATATTTGTGTACCTTCAACTTATACTCACACGAGAAAAATGAAAATTTCTGCAAATGTAAAAACTCAATCTAATGGAATTTCAAAACATAAAGACAGAAACAAAAGAAAAATGTAAGTTTTTAAAAAGTGCTTTTAAGAACTTTTATTTATAATTAATAAGCTTACTAGGTTCCTCACATATCGTTGATACTACAGTTAATCCTGTAAAAGAAGATTATTGCTTTAATATGCCAGGATGTGGAATGTCCATGCACCATAGTTAAACTGGCTGCTCAGACAGTTAGCCTGTCACCAGCAGATAGCATGGAGCCTAAAACCACAAATGGAAGGTCAGAAGGTCAACTTCTCAGAAGAAAAGCCTTAAAGAAATAAATTTTGACATAAATTTATTAAACATAATCCACTTGAATAAATTAGCAAAATTGCAGGATACTTTGCACAAATTGCTTAAGCATTCGGTTCAACAGCGCTTGATTAACATTGCGAGCCGAACGTCAACAACTGGAAACCAACCGGCATGAGAAGGACATAAAACAGACACTGCAATGGCATTGGCCAAAACAACCTGATCGACTGGCAGGTCGGCAGCCAGGAATCCAGGGGGATGTCATGGGATCCAACAGCAAGGCGGCAGTTAATCGGCAGAGTCAGAGGGGAGGGTTAGACACACAATGATATCAATGCAGTCTGTGCCACGGCAGGGCTGAGAAAAATTCCAAAGCATTCCCAAAATGGCTGGAATTTGTAACCACAACTTTAAATAATCCCTTTTGAATAAGGAGAAAGAAAGAAAAATGTTATAACAAAATTGATATGTGCAGAATGAAATCTAGGACAAATCTGTTATGCTCAGGTGCTTTCATGGGAGAAGCTAAAACATCCATCTTCAAAATGCTTATCCTGGACAGCGTCAAACGGACAGAAAATCCTCTGTTTCATATCACCCATCCACCCAAAACCTTTTTTTTTTTGCTAACCATCTCGCTAATTACAGCAAAATGCCAGGGAAGCCAAATATGCTCACATGTGCCCCTTAGTGGCCCTGCAGGGAAGACAAGACTGCTTGCGAGTTTTCAATGCAGCAGGAGAAGAAAATGCATAGCAGAATTAAATTCTGCATGTCAACAGGGGCCAGTTAGCTGTTTCTGGGGTCCGAATCAAAAAGTCACTTCCGCCATCCGGGACACGATCATTTAATTTTAATGGCTGTATATCTAACGATAACACTAGCTAACAAGTAGCTTAAGGTACAGCCGATGGCCTGTGGCTTGTGAAGACACAACACTTCACCATGGAAATCACCTAGAAAAATGAATAATGCATTTACTGCCATTTCCAGAGAGAAGCGTTCCCAGTACGCAGGAGAAAGAGAATCAACACGACGCCTCTGCTGTGGGAACCATGATTCCTCCGGGTCTGTGAGACCCGCCATGGAAATGCAAGGCTCTTGCACAATCTGACCTTCTCAGGACCTGGCCAATTACAAAGCCCAGCCTGGGCTAAACATCCCCAGCTCCCCAGGAAGGACCTCAACAACTTAAAGGCCATTAGAAACACAATGATCTCACAGACTCGGCTCTTTAAAAGCCCAAGAGGAGAATACCTCAAAGTGGAGAGCATTCTTGTCCACCTCCGCAAATTCAAGAGATTTATTTACTTTTACCAACTATATTTCATAAGGGCATAGCTGCACTAATACCGGTCTGAAAGTGGTGATCATGTTTCAGGCCACAAGAGCATGTAAATAAGGCAGCCTCTAAGTGCGCGCCCCTCTCCGTCGAGGGGGAAGCATGTACTCTGGCTGCGGTACACGGCTGACCTCTGATGGCAAAGACACTGAGAGCGGCTGGAGCACCATGGTGGGCAGCACAAAGCTCACATCTCACAGAGATTTTCTGTAAAAACTGTACCAGCACTTATTCATTCTCCATGCCCTGGAATAGACCGGCACCCCGCAAGGCTCTCCCCAGCCTCCTACCCTGGGCTTCCCGGCAAAGGCTCCAGGCCCAATAGGTGGCTCTGGAAGATGGATGAATTAAAGAGCTGCATAATTTATAATTACCATATTTTCCATTTATCCCCCCAATTCAAGAAGTTCTAATGATCCGGGGTTGAGATTCTAAAGCTCCATGTATTACTGAAAACTAGAGCATGATGTGAGCATGTATACCCATGTGTCTGACCAGGAAAAACAGCTGGAAGAAGGATGGACAGATGGATGGATGGATGGATGGGTGGATGGATGGTATTCTCCCATAATTTCATCAGGTATAGACCGGATACATACTAAGCATTAATTTAATCTAATCAGCAATACTCTGTCAATACTCTATCCTTAGATGTTACACTGAACATTTTTGCTTCTCAGCTCACCTTTGAATTAAACTGTGCTCCGAGCGATGTCAGGATGTGTGTAATGCAAAGATTACTGGGTACGGGCAGGATTTCTTCTTCATCGACGATGCTGGCAGTTTTGCACGTGTTATTAACGATTATGTACAGATTAGATTTCTCACCACCCACCCCGCAGCGTCAAAAAGGTCCCCAACCAGAGAGCAAACAGGAAGAACCATCAAATTACTCCATATAGTCCATATAATTAGGCAAATTGCATTGTTAGAAAAATCCTGCTAAAGTGATAAAATCAGGCCTTGAGGCTGACAAGGTCCAGGTTCAGCCATAACGGTCCATCACGTGGCCGAGGACCCCAGAGAACGCAGGGAAGCATGTGGAGAAATCCTTCAAATTACCGCAGAACGTTCCGCATAATACGTCTGTCGTAAAAGGCATCCCCGAGGGCTAGCTGCCCCCACAGATAGCACAAAGCCAGCTCACTTGCATGCTAAGGCCGTTGGCAGGCAGATAAACTTAGTAAGTCACGTCCTTGCTGGCTGACATGTGGGCTTCTTGAAGAAACTCGAGACCAGCAGATACCCCTGCTTGACAGAGGACTGAGAAAGGATGTTAGAAACAGAGAGCGCCGTCACCATAAATAGAGGCGAAGAGGGTCCTGTTGCCCAAGAGAAGAGTTTATGGGTTTTCCTGGGGGAGAGATTAACTCAGCTAAACAGCCACCCAAGCCCGTCATTACCTGCATTAACACATTTACATTGACGCACACATTAACACGCCAGTTGAACTTTAAAGTTTAAAAGCGAATTTATCTGAAAATCATGCGCTTTTTTTCTGCATTTGTGACCTTCTGTGTTCACCTGGAGATTTTAGGATTGACCTTCAGTTGCTACTCTCTTTTTCTGTTTTCCCATAGTACTGGGAAGAATTTAACAACAACAAACAAACAAATGATGAAAAAAAGCTTTAAAGGGCTACAATTCTGGTTCATTTCTCTGATATACTTTGTCGTATATTATTTGGCTTCTATACTGCAATGCACTGGGATACCCTGCAATATTCGTCTTGCAGTTATAGTAACAGGAGCCTCTTAATCGTCCATAGTATACGATTCTATCTGTGCGCGTGCGCATGAGCCATGGATCGGCATCCAGTTCAGTGTCACCCTGCCTTGTGCCTGATCTGCACCGAATCTCTAGTCCTCTATGATTCTGACCAGAATAAGTAATTAGAAGATGGATGTATGGATGAATGATTGTTTCTCCTACGATTCTTTAATTTTTTTTGCCAGAATTGTTGGATCATTGTAATTTATGGTATAAAAACATCGCTGTTTCCAACCCGTTTCGCGTATTATTTTATGCTTTTGGGTAAATAACAGGGGTACTCCGGTTTCCCCCCACAGTCCAAAAACATGCTGAGGCTGATTGGGGTTGCCAAATTGCCCGTAGGTGTGCA
>JABFEA020000021.1:5011728-5030332 GCA_019775915.2 Cyphomyrus plagiostoma | reverse complement strand
ACACACACACACACACACACACACACACACACACACACACACACACACACACACACACACACACACACACACCTAGGGTTGGGAATCAAACCCACAACCAAATAGGCATTATCCATAATAGGCTATCCATTTCTTTCCAAACCAGATCATATGATATCAGACCATCCTTCCAGAACATCATCTTGGAAAACTTTACTGGCACAGGCATGGAGGAGCCTTTCCACAAACTTTAATTTATAGCTTGCAATAAAAACAAATCTTATATTCTGTTACATTGTAATTGGATATTACTGTGAGAGAGGTTGGGCATATTTTAGGTGTACAATTCCATGAGCACTGAAGGTCAGTTATTTAACATGGAAATAATTATGAAATGTCTTTCCACTAATTATGGGATCTTTGATCCATATTTGATCGAGACTGCAACCTGGAAGCATATTGAAGTGCATCCTATATTCTGCATTTCGAAGATAGGTTTTTAACTTTCCAGAAATAAGTATCTGAAGGCAGATTACATATGTAAGAAATGTTTTTCAAGAACAATGATATATTTTAATTCTTAATCTTTTCGGGTAGAACATAAAAAATTACTCAATATGTCGCATATATTTATTCCCTAAGTTATGTAACCAAAATCCCTGACTGGAAAATAAATATTTTACTAAGCAATTCTATACTTACTGTCACTCTATTATCAGAAATAATATTATATATAATACATAGTTCTAGAGATTTTTATACCAAATAACTGCCACAGAAAATTGTGCTCGATACAATGTGAATACTGCAGGTTTAAACTGAAACAATCGATTAATACTCAGTCGTTTATTGAATTTCTCAGCTATTTTAATGCGCTAAACATTTTTACAAGTGCGCTAGCACTCAGTGCGGTGTCTCTGTGCGCTTGTATCTGTGCATATAAAAGATAAGATATACCAGCTGTTTCAACACTCGCATGCCCGCACTCTCCAGTTACGCTCCTGTCTTGTTGCGGTACGAGCATCTCGGCCTCATTCATCGCTATACAGTGTATCTCATCCCAGGTAAAATTTAAAAAGCGCTTTCCATTCGAAATCATCCACATCACTTCATATCCAATTGTATGTCTTATAAAACGAATAGGTCCCTTCGAATACTAAATTAAAAACGGAATGTTCAATACCGTTGTTTACGAGTGCAATACATTAAAATGTAGCCGTATTTTACATGTTCGGGAATACGACACTATGGGAAGATTTTAAAGTCATGTTATGATCATAACTGCACTAATATTAAATTTACTTTAAAACCCACTTAACCCTTTCAGCTAGATGTTTATCGATTGCAGCAACAGCTAAATTTCTTCTTCCCTAATCCTGGTCATGGTCGTAGACTTTAAAACCCACTGAATTAATGCGTTCAGGTATTTTTTCTGGATTGCATAAAATTTAAATTGAACCTAATAACCATCAACCTTCTAACCACCTATCCTGGTCGGGGTCGCGGCTTTAAATAATAGGAAATTGTTTTTTGTAATATTAATAATGTTTGACAACAACATTTTCTTTTTTATTCTTGTATTTGCGTTATAGTCAGTTCACGAAACGGCCAATATCCAGTGCAGCTCGAAATGAACTGCACATAACGGCGGATGCTTATAGCAACAGCCTTCTCAACATCCGCAAAAATTACTTGTGTCTACATGTCTCAAACTACTTCCAAAAAGATTGAATCATATATATATATATATATTAAAA
The DNA here is from genome assembly GCA_019775915.2 of Cyphomyrus plagiostoma. NCBI lineage: Eukaryota > Metazoa > Chordata > Actinopteri > Osteoglossiformes > Mormyridae > Cyphomyrus > Cyphomyrus plagiostoma. The sequence goes on along the minus strand of JABFEA020000021.1, from coordinate 5,028,596 downwards.
TACTAAAAAAAAGGTCGCATGCACTTAAATCCTGGATTTTAAAGTCATGTGTGGTTCAGAAGGAGGAGAGGTAGGAGAGCGAAAGATCTCACCTATGAGAAGACGACTTGGTGGAGCGAGGAGATGAACTGGTAATCACCACACTAATGACGAGGTATATATGGATGGCGGCTCGTCATCTGGTGCGTCTTGGTACCTTTCTTGTTATGGAAATGCTGTTAGAAACAGAGGCTTTGCCAGGCTACTCAAATGTCTTAACACCAGAGCTTCCTAATTATAAATAACCACCCATAATATTAAACAGAACTTCCAAATGTCTGCAACAGAATAGCCTTAGTTATACTAATTATTCCCAATTTACATATTGATTTCAGAAATTACATTCCATTCTTTACTATATTATTTTTCCTTGACCACAAGTATGCATTATATACCGTGTAATCGCCCCATCGTATATATCCCCAAAGAACTTCTGTTGTACGATATGATAGTTTAGCAATCTTTTAGAAAATGTAATAAATATCCACGTTTCGAGAACTGTCATAATGCGTTTATCTTATGCCATCATGATCATCGAGCAGCGATTTAAATTAGCGTGGCCCAAATGCTAGTTTTGTTGAACTGTAATTCAAGGTGTTGGCTTTGTGCCGTTATTTACCAGATACTTTAGTCAAAAGGACACAAATATAATAACATGCTTTCTGAGGAGACATTTTCAATATTTGCTGGTAAATTTACCAGTAAAATGTGCTATAGAGTCAACCGAACTATAGGCCTACCTTAGAAATATATTTAGGCAGCAAAACTAAAATTAAAAGTTCTAAGAAAAATATATAAACAGGCCCAAGTTCAAACAGCCGGGAAACATACGAATGCGCAAAATAATTTCCCTGATTGTTTATAAAAATGACTGAACAAATCATTTCGCGTAAATGAATAACCATTAACATCTAGTCTAGTGGGTGCCACTTAAATGATACAGTCGCCTGTGATATTAATAGCATTCCACCAGTGGAGCAAAACAGCAGTAAAGTAGAACATGCGAGAAATTACATGATATGTGGAACTCGACCTTTTATTGCATCATACTGTATGCTGCATAACAGCGATTCTCAGCCCTCAGGTTCGCGACCTAAATGTGGGTCTCGTTAAGTTCTGAAAGGGACTCGAGGAGGGTAGGAAATGGAAGCATTTTAAAACCAATAAACTCCTATGCTCAGGATCAGATTTCCCAGCCCAATCCTACTTAACCCATATAAACGGATCTTCTCTCTGCCAATGCATAGCGCAAAACTAGAGAGCACTCAACCAATCCAAGAAGCCAAACCACAGATGCTTAATTAAAAATTCATTGGCACATCCAATCAGATTTGTGCGATAGGCATTGATTAGCGTATATTGCTTGATCACAGCGCTAATTCGCAGAGCCGGTATGGTAAAAATTGGGTCGCTGTGCAAAAGAGGTTGAGAACTACTGGCGTATAAACATCAAGCTGCAAGTTAACAAATGCACTTCTTAATAAACGAATATTGTGTTGATTTTAAGGTGTTTTAAAAATGTAACCAGTATTAATAACGCATTACACTGCCATTACAAACAGATACATTCTATCATCATATCATTTTGATTTAAAAGTTAAGAAAATTACAAGAAAGGAAAAATAACATCTAAATTGCATTCCAACTATGAATTATAAATGATAGCATAAAAGTGGATCATCGAATAAATTGACTAACTATGGATTAATCTTGTTTTATCCGTAATTAACAACTTATCAATATTAAATTAATTTAAACATTAAAAATGTGTTAGTAAGATTTTTAAAAATGAACACTTGAATGGTATCTCCACACTTGAATTTCAGGAGCAGATTTAGGGCACCAGATTCAGGAAGGACGGCTTCACCAGGTTTCCACTACGGTGAAATAAACCTGTGAATTAAATTTGGACATTATCTTTTACTGCCTTCCCCCATTGCAAAAAAAGAGGTCTGGGACAGCACGTGACACACATCAGCCATCTCTTGTGGTCTAACGTGCCTAGCAAGCCGTCCTCTGCCACTCTTGCTAAAGGGCGGACCTCCTTCAGTGCCCTAAGGCTTCCAGAAACTCATTTGTTGGAAAAGCACTGTTAGATGCATTCAGAAAACCGTGAAATACTCGACAGCATGCCAAAATAATGCAGTGATGTTATTTCATTATTAAACTCCTTTATGCATGCAAAGTTACATTAATGTTCAGATTTGTTGAATATACATTTCAGAACCTCTCGGTTAGATTGCTCCCGGTAGTGGTACTTTTGGTAATGCATATGACAGACAACTCAAGGCCTTGCAGTAAAACCTTTTATTAAGTCTAGAGTTGAAATACCTCAGGAAATACATTATAAAACTGCTTCCCACAAATTCCTGTCTACAACCTGAGGCCATAAGGAGTTAAGGACCAGAGAACCTGCAGAGTCACAATAGTTGCCAACTTCCACCACTGACCCTCCCCGCTCCTCTACATCCAACCAAGAAAAAGGCTCAGAGGTCACAGACAATAAGAGAGAGTTCAGTTTGAGAGCTTTATGTAGCCAGACGGAAAACCTATTGGAAACAATCAGGCCAGAGATGATAAAACCATTTAAGCCTCAGACTCAAACATCTTCTTCCTGCCGTCCATGCCGGCCTTGTCCTCAATGTTCTTGCGCCAATCTCCAACTGCTTCCTTCTCCTGTGGGAGCACATTTTGAGGGAGTGTAGGGAATTCAGGACCAAAAATGTCATCCAAATATAGTTTATTAAGCATGCAGGGAAAGCCAGAGTGTTGATGTTATGACTACTGGAAATGCTTGGGAAACACAGAGAAGCTTCGTATAGCTAATACTCACATCCTCCTTGACCTCTTTCTTCACTTGTTTCAGGTTGGCCCTCAGGTCCATGTTGACCGTGTGCTTGGAGCCCAGCAGAGCCTTCAGCATGGCGTCGGCAGACATGCGCACCTTCTTCAGGGCTGGCTTTTTGAACTTGCCCTTCAGGTCCTGTACGTTAATCTTTAGGTCTTCAATCTGGTCAGAGTCAAGAGAGAAAACGAAACACAAGACATCAACGAGCTTCTCAGACCTACAAAATTATCTGCAAATATCTGCTGCGTCAGAAAGTAACTTTACCTCCTTATTGCCCTTCTCCACTTTGGCTGCTAAGTCGTATCTATCCTCGTCCACCTTGTCGATCTGATGGTGGAGCTTTTTGCACAGCTCCTGAAAAGAGACACATGGTAAACACAAGCATGTGACTGTCATATATGCTCACATCACTACATTACTATTGAAGGGATGTGTTGTACCTGTGTCTTAAAGGAGTGAAATATTCATTCTTACCTGTTAATATATTAAGATGTGTATTCTGTTGACCTGATGTCAGTGTCTAGTATCATACCTGCAGCTCCTGCACAGATCCAGGCATGGAGAGTGCAGGGCAGTTTTCATCCATATACTTGACCTTGTCTGCTTCAATCTGTGTTTTCTCAGCCTGCAGCAAATTCTTAGCAATCGAGAGCATCAAGCTCTGCAGGGCAAGAACAACGTTACATGTCAATAAAAAGCCATGGAAGCATAAAATCTGTATGCAGCCCTAAGATTAATTTTGCCAGACATCTTAAATATATTAAATAACCTAACAGATTGCCAGAATCATTAACCGCATTTCTGAAACGGGACAGGTTACCTTGAGATTATGCTTTCGGGTGGAGGACATCTTTTTCCTGAGGGATTAATGCAGAATATAGTTGTTTAGTTAATAACAATGAAAGACACTTTTCATGATACACATCTGAGAAGTGTTTCATAAAAATGCAACTTCAGACTGTGCCCTAACCAGGAATGATTGTTAGAACTCAGTCCGCTTAATGCTTTTAGGAGTTAGGGTTAGGGTTTAAAAAACCACTACATATCCCCCGTAAGAATAAGAATAATTATCTTTGTTGTCCTTGTCAATTGACAACGATATTGTGAAAATGCAGGCGGCTCAATGTGAGGCATAAGAATGATAAAAGAATATATTACTAAATATACAAAACTGCACTTTTTATACAAATTGCACTGACTACACAAAATATACTTATGAAATATAAAAACCGAGAAAAAGAAAAGTACCAAACCAGCTTTAGCCAGATACGGTAAAGCAGAGCAGGGTGAAGAGGAAGGTGTTCAGCTAACTTAAAGTCGTCTTCATCGTTTACTCAATTATTGCTATATCCTAGTTTAGCTTTATGACAGCGCCCCTTGCTGGCTATAATAATCATGGCATCCATCGAAATTCCGAAGATGAACTTCGTGATGAATAAGACAAATTTGATACTTACTCAGACATCTTGGCTGCTTGTTTGGTCACACCCTGTAAAGAGATATTCACAACGGTCTTATTTTTTCCCCATATCCGAGAGATCTCCCTTTCTGAACAAGACTTTTAGGGTCGTATGACTATATTTAACACTAGTTCTTTCAAAAAAAAAATTTTAAATCTTGACATGTTTTCGCAAAGTTATGCTCATACTTTGATTAAAGTTTATATATTTCCTTTGTGCATGTAGCCTATAATTATCAATCATTCTTTAATTCAATTCATTTTCCTATTGCAAAGTTTTAAATTTTTACCGGTGCAAGTATTCGTCGTGTACCGTTCGGTTACATAACTTTCGTTTCGGGAACGGACAATTCAAGGAAAGAAATACATTTATTACTGGTACAGACGAAAATTGAATTTTCAAGTAGATGTTAATTTCTGTTTTATTTTTCATTATTTTGCAATGTGCAAATAAGCATCTCAGGTTTTGTTATTCAGACACATCAACAGCTACATTGTCTTTTTGTGTGGTTTATAACAGTTCTTAATTGTGTTTATTAATAAACAATTTAAAAAGAATTATCCCTGCAGCAGGCTGCTGAAATTGCACCGAACCGTGAACCCAAAACCAAGGTTTGTACTGAACCTAGACTTTTTTGTAACGTTGCACCCCTAATTTACAATGACGTAAAGTTCCCCAGATCTTATCAAATTCAAACACATAGAAACAGACAGTGTTCATAGCTGCGTTTAGCGGTGTAATTATTATAATCACCTACCAGATAGGAAAAGGCATGCACAGTTTCTTCGTGGTGTGCAAATAGCCTACGTCTCTGTTTATTCCGATTCCGAATTATTCCTTTTTGTTCTCAGTTTTAGAGGATAAATACCAGCGCAATCACAATGTCTTAATTTTTCTATGTTGTTCAGCTAAGCAGACCCGTTATGAATTCAATGACCCAGGTTTTCGGCACTTTTCGGCACCTCCCCCCTCCCGACCGCCCCACCAGTTTCGCGCTGCAAAAAATGCAGCGATCGCACTAAACACCAAAACCGAAGCGAGACGTTTTGCACTCGTGTTAAATCTGCGTGAGTCTTTAAAAATACAGACATCCTTAATAATTAATTAACCAAAAAGTCGCAGTTCATAGGATTTAGTAATAATACAAGCAGCTAGTGTGCGTGTGCATCAAATAGTAGATGCAAAACAGGGAGCCAACAAATAAAGCAAATGAGGATGTTACTAGTAAAATAGTAAAACGACGTATTTTTCTTGATTTTGGGCGGGCAATACACTGCCGATACTGTTGATCTGCGATACATATAAAATAAGTTATACGCGTCTTTAATTCATTTTAAAAAGAAATGAAAACGGAACTGTGAAAATTGACAGCTAATGCTATTGTTATCTATGTTGTAAATTGCTAAAAAATATATATTTATAGAGAAACCTTAATGTTACGAAAGAAAGGGACATTTAACGGCACGAGTTCCCGTTCGTAGGTTTACCTGTGCCACCCAGGCATCCGCCCATCTTGCATAACCAAATATCCAGTATGGGTTGCAATGAGTCACTTAAACATCCTGTTAAATCTGATATCTATAGAAATGTACCAGGAAATGCACTGCAGGACAACGTAACGGCACTGTATCTTATTATTTTTTATTTGTGTTTAATTGTGTTCCACGGGTTTCCGTTTAACTTCTTTCTTTTTACCACAGCGGTCACCCTCACAAGACGTGCTAATGTGGGTGCTGTAAAGCCTCCATTGTGGCTGGATGGAGGGATTCTCACTTAACATCTAAGGGCGTGATTTAGCGTGCCAGGCCTGTGAGGCACTGATGAACCTAAACAGATAAACCTGCCGTGGCAGGAAAGGCAGCCTAGTACAGATTCGAAAGGAGAGGAGCGGTTCTCACCTATGCGAAGAGAAGAAGGACGGACCTGCTGTATGGGCGAGGGAGACCAGCCAGCCACAGGATCCTGCAACTATCGCGGGGTATATATGCCCAACGTATCTGCTTAGACCAATGAGGATTTCTCATTAAGGAAGTAGGCTAGAAGGCCATTTGATCCAGACATATCTGATCTCTCGCGGCTTCAAAATTATAAATAACCAACTAAAAATAAAAATAATCCATCGATGCATGTTCTGGCTTAGTTTGAAAACAATGCATAAATTAATTAGAGTTGCTATTTTTAACTTGGATTATTGAACTTTGATGATTTTTTTCTGGAGGTGAAATATTTAGATACATGCAATACATTTATACAGAACAGCAAACGTCTTTTTAAAATTCAAATCAAACGATTTTGAAGATGATTTTTTTAAAACACAAAGGATATTTTCAAATAGATTTGGATTTTAAAAGGATGTGGGTCAAGTAATGTGTATGCTGGGTCAAGAAGAGGACATATGACATTGTGAGGATTCCCAACTGTATAACAACAACAACAACAACAATAATAATAATAATAATAATAATAAACTAAATGCTCCTGGAATGACAACAAGGAATTCTCCAAATAGCACCATCACTTCTTCCACCTCATCCAATCCCTGCTCCTCCTACACACCCCAACCTCCATCATTTCTACTCCCTTACACACTCTCCCCATCTCCAAAAAACTTTATTAAAATCCCATCTCTATGTGATTTGTCTCAATGTAATCAGATTCAACAGATCTGCGTTGGTCTGTTCGTGTGCCACCATTAATTCTGTAATTAGTTGAAAATAAACTGTTTCAATTTTGATGCAAAATGTGTGAAAATGAAATATGGCTCAGATATACAATGTTCCTGAAAAGTTCAGCAAAAACATGAATAAAATACTTTTAGAGATACAGTATTCACAAGATCATGTCATCTTTAGCTACCCTTTCCTTCCTTTGGTGCCACATAGTGCTGATGATTCAATTTTGGTGAAAATTGTCTCAAAATAAAATCGGTCTTAGATTTTCTTGCATATGTTTTTTGTGAAGTGGCAATAAGAGCCAGCAAATACATTTTGAGTTATCACATGCTTTCCCTTTGTTGCCACTAAATGGAGTTGCTTCAAGTTTGGTGCAATCTGTTTCAAAATTTTTATGAATTCCAGACCTTCAGCCGTACAGGGTATCTGCAAAGTTTGAAAAAGATCCAAATACTTTTTCAGTTATGCTTACGAGAAAGTGTCTCAAGACCAGTCTCAAAACTGTATGCATTCCCTGTCCGGGGAATACAAGAATAAGAGTTCTGAACAGCGGTGTGTCACCACCAGCACCAGGTCTTTCCTCAAGTCATCAGGTTGCTAAACAGCCGGTGATCTGCACCTGTCCATCCACTGCATACACTGCACACTGTTTTTAACGTATTACTGACACTTTATCAATATTATTTACTCTATTGTTGTGAATTTGCACACCCTTATCCTTATACTGCACTGTGCATTGCTTATTTGTTTACACTTATCTACACTCTTTGTTGTGTATTGCACTACTGCTTGTCTTGTATTGCATCTCTGTTTGTCTTGTGCTGCACCGTTGCTTGTCTTGTACTACAATGCTCATACTGTAATGTTTATACATAGATGCACTAAATAAAGGTTCTAATTAATTAGAAAAAGTGAAAAATACATAAAATTACAAATGTGAGGAACACCAGACATGTAAATTATGGTTGGTTTAAAAAATGTGCTTAAGTACAAAATATGAATTTTGTTTTATATTTTATTTTTGAAAATGTACTTATCAGGTGGTACATCAACAGCATATGCATCTTAGATCTTACTGAAACCTTTTATCCACTTCACATTACTAATAATAAAATCAATTAGTGAACGATTTCTTTGTGCTAGAAAATTTCAATCATTCAAAAAAAAAATAACTTTAGATTCTCAAATATTAAATTTAATCTTAAATAAAAAGTGAAGCCTAAAACAATCTGTGGTATACTAAAATACATTACGCAATAGCGTAACGCATCCATGATAACACCGAAGAACAAATAAAAAATAAGAATATTGTGAAATATTAAAATATAATCTACAGCAGAGAAAATATTTGGATTTAAAGGGGAATTCCTGTGCCCAGTTTTATCCTTATTCTTTTTGATGTTAAAGAAAACTGTTATTTTTGGAGAATTGCACCATCTAGTGGCAGTATCAATAACTTCTCATTCCACCATGTGGTTGTAGGAAGTACGGCTAGGGATCGTTTGCGCCTAGTGTCTCTTCCTACACTTGCACTTCCTAATATGCCACCAATTACTCCCAGCCATAACTCGTCAAGCAGCATTTAAGGACAGATGATACAACATGACCACCTAACTTTGTACATCCTTTGTTAATCTATTTATTTATTTTCGCAGAGCCTTATTCGTGCATGTGTTTCAATAAAGAGTGTGTCCGCTCGCCTGTCGCCCTGTATAGTTGGTGCCGCTTCATACGTTCTCCCTGCATCATTGTGGGGTAGGGCTACGTCATATTTCATTACATGGCGCATCCACAATAACCACCAGGACATCAGATTATGGGTGTAAACAATTGTCCGGATGCCAGTTTTTCGGTAATATACAGATGTTTACTTACACCCGCAATTTTTTTAACAGATCACTAGTGCGCCTAAAATACTGACAGGGCTGCCAACTCTCACACATCTGGCGTGACACTCGCACTTCCAGATTCTCAATCTCACGCAAGAAATTTTCCGGCAAATCTGTATTATTCCATTGTAAACCTAAAATTAGCTACACCAAAAGCCTTGGGGTAGTTTGCAAAACGTTCAGATTATTTACATGATAATAATACTCCTACATACATGTCTGTGCAGACTGATCTCGAATTCAAAACCTCACTCCACCCAGCTGACCAAAGTTGGTAACCCTGTATTAATCAGAGGTGCATTGTGATGCCCAGGAGTTAGTAAGTAAGTATGGGTTTAAATTTGGGGTATGCTTATATTTATTAAATGCAGTTAGTGGAGCACGTCACATGGTATATTAGTAGAACTGATAAGCAATGAAGCGGCGGTGAAGAATGGGGTATTTCAGCAGCCAGAACGTCTCTAAAAAGATATTTTGGATAATCAAGGTAAGATTAAGGTACTTTTTGCAGTTTAAAATTTGACACGTTCATTAAACATAAAGAAATGCTGGTGTGATGTCGCGCACCCCGGCGATGTGATGTCGTGGGGCTTCCTCCATGTTCTTCAGTTTCCTCCCACAGTCCAAAACCATGCTATGCTGAATTGGAGTTACCAAATTGCCCGTAGGTGTGCAGGTGTGTGTGTGTGTGTGTGTGTGTGTGTGTGTGTGTGTGTGTGTGTGTGTGTGTGCGCGCGCCCGCCCAGAAATAGGTTGACACCCCATCTTGGGTTATTCCATGCCCTGCACAGGTAGCTATCAGGATCGGCCCCAGACCCTCCAAAATACCAGCAAGTACAGAAGATGGATGGATGTCTGTCTCTCTGTCTGTCTGTCTGTCTATCTGTATTATTTAATAATGACACACCAATCTCTTCATGCTTTGCATAAGAAATGTTCCAAAGTGATTGTACCCTTTTCCACTTTGCTGGCCTGTCTCCCTCCATCAATCTGAGAATTTCTTGTAGATGCTTAGAATTTTATAAATGGTTAACATTGTCATGTAACAGTCATGTGCAAAAGTCTTAGGCAGTCAAAGGAAATGATGTTTCAATCAACTTCAGGTTGATGTAAAACTACGACATTATGCCTGTCAGCTTAGCCATTCCAAAGCTTCTGCTAAAATCACCCCAGTGTTTGCAGCGACCATCCTGGGCACCCATGTACAGTGGAGGAAATAATTATTTGACCCCTCGCTGATTTTGTAAGTTTGTCAATTGACAAAGAAATCAAAAGTGAAAGAAATGACTTCAAACTCTCCAACATGGGAAAGACCAAAGAGCTGTCCAAGGATGTCAGAGACAAAATTGTAGACCTGCAGAAGGCTGGAATGGGCTATAAAACCATTAGCAAGAAGCTGGGAGAGAAGGTGACAACTGTTGGTGCAATTGTTCAAAAATGGAAGGAGCATAAAATGAGCATCAGTCGACCTCGGTCTGGGGCTCCACGCAAGGTCTCACCTTGTGGGGCGTCAATGATTCTGAGAAAGGTGAGAAATCATCCTAGAACTACACGGGAGGAATTAGTTAATGACCTCAAAGTAGCTGGGACCACAGTCACCAAGAAACCATTGGGAACACGTTACACCGCAATGGATTAAAATCCTGCAGTGCTCACAAGATCCCCCTGCTCATGAAGGCACATGTGGAGGCCCATCTGAAGTTTGCCACTGAACACCTGAATGATTCAGAGAGTGACTGGGAGAAGGTGCTGTGGTCAGATCCTTTGGCATTAACTCAACTCGCCGTGTTTGGAGGAAGAAAAATGCTGCCTATGACCCCCAAAACAACGTCCCCACCATCAAGCATGGAGGTGGAAACATTTTGTTTTGGGGGTGTTCTTCTGCTAAGGGCACAGGACAACTTCACCGCAACAACGGGAAAATGGACGGAGCCATGTATTGCAAAATCCTGAGCGACAACCTGTTTCCTTCTGCCAAAAAACTGAAAATGGGTCGTGGATGGGTGTTCCAGCATGACAATGACCCAAAGCATACAGGCAATAAAGGAGTGGCTCAAGAAGAAGTACATGGTCATGGAGTGGCCTAGCCAGTCTCCGGACTTTAATCCAATCGAAAACCTATGGAGGGAGCTGAAGCTCAAAGTTGCACAGAGACAGCCTCGAAACCTTGGTGATTTAGAGATGATCTGCAAAGAGGAGTGGACCAAAATTCCCCCTAAAATGTGTGCAAACTTGGTCATCAATTACAAGAAACGTTTAACCTCTGTGCTTGCAAACAAAGGTTTTGCCACTAAGTATTAAGTCCTTTTTTGTTAGAGGGTTCAAATACTTATTTCACTCAATGAAATGCAAATCAGTTTCTATCTTATTTAAAGTTATTTTTTCAATTTTCCTTTTGATGTGCTATCTGCCACTGTTAGAATAAACCTACCATTAAAATGATACTGTTCTGAGATTTTTCATTTCTTTGTCAATGGACAAGCGAGGGGTCAAATAATTATTTCCTCCACTGTATTTTATGACTAATATATATATTGTATATAATATATACACACCTAATATAGCTAATCAATACATCCTTGACTTTTTTGACTAATTAAGTGAACTGGTGGTGAAATTTAATAAATACATGGAATGGCTGAGGTGCCCCTGAGGGGAGGCTTGGGAACTGAAGCGGAGTTCATCTAGCCATCCAACTAGGTATCAGGAACTTTTTGGTGAACAGAAGAAGCTCTTACTAGTTTATATTATCCTACAATAAATTTGCATATCTGCTAAATTGTTTTTTTTCTTCTGAGCAAAAGTGCACTCACTATGTAGATAAAAAACGATGCATTTTATATTTTTTTTTACATGAGTGCAAGTACAGATTCCATCCATCTAGTATAGGGCCAAATGAAGGAGGAAGCTTAGGAAGCACTGGCAGTAAGCTTGTTTCCTGGCAGCTGAGGTAACAAGGCAGGCCTGCTCAAATGTGTAGTCTGTGTCAATGTCTGATAACATACCTGCAGTTATTCCATAGATCCAGGTAGGGACAGTGGGGGCAGTTTTCTTCCAGTACACTTCAGATCTGCTCTCTCAGCTGTCAGCCAATGGAGAAGCATCAAGTCCTGCCGGACAGAAAGTTGTTGTAGAACAGGAACTTGTTACAGGAGAGAAGGGTACATCTAGCTGTACAAACAGCTATTCTGAATTCTGAAATTGAAATCAGTAAGTAGTTTTTAATAATTTTTAACAAAGTTTATATTTTCTTATTTTTATATGTATCCTCTCATGTCCCTTGACTGAATAATGCAACCATTTAAGTGTTGCAAACATGCTAGTGTCTCTGCATTCAAGTGATGCTTACAGCTCAATAACATCTTTTTCTTGCTAAATAATGAAACCAAAGAGAACTGTATATCACTAGTGAATAAAAACATACATGTATGATGATAATAAGCTGTATCTTCCCTGGAACAAACATTATATTCGAAGCAGAAATATTTCTAACATGATAAATTTTGACCCCAGATGAAAAGACTTTAAGTGCAACATTTGTCAGTCATTAATATAAAAGTTTGACATCAATCTGGATAGAGCTAAATTCTATCAAAACGCTACTAAATCTTCAGCTGTAAAGTCTAGGAGGACAGTCCTATACAATTCACCAATTCATCTCTATAAAAAAGGGTCCAAAAAGGTGAAAACTGTGTGATCTGGCTCAGATATGATATGTTCTTTTTAGTTCCACACTCTGGTTAAAGAATTAAACAGCTGCTACCAGACAAATTGAAATTTAAACAGGGGAATAAAATAATATTACAATATAGCTTTGAAACCAAAATTACTTAGTTGGAGTCTAACATATATGTATTTATCTATATTTATTTATACATAAAATGTTTAAAGAGCTACATTACATGAGGAAGGTGAGTTATTCTAGTCATTATGGAAAACATTTAATCATGAATCACAGTCAAGTGTATTTCAAACATCACTTGTTTCACAAATCAATTCTTAAATTAATAAAGACAGTATTCCTTGTATTGAGTATCCGGGATAAGCATCAGCTTAAGGCCTGAGTGTAATGTAAGATGCATTTAAAGGGTGGAGGTCACTTTGGTTGGTTGGATTTCTGCCTGGTGATGAGTCCTAGATACTTCTGCAGGGAGATTCCACTGGTGTCAAGACAGCAACGAACACTGCAAAGCAGCTTGCCAGTCAGACATCATCAGCGCATTTAAAAAAAGAAAAATGAACAATATCTGTTTCTACTTCTGTATAGTACGACTCCCCAAGTGGCAACCACTGTAGACATCACATAAACATAATTACAACAAATTACAGCTAATATACTGTCTATAGCATCAAACGCCATGGGAACATGCAACTGCTTCAACAATCTGGAAAATTTTGTAAGTTCGTGCTGGACATGTTTTTCTGTTGAGCTTGTATACATACAAAGCAGCAATAAAACACATTTGGAAAAAATATCTGATATGTTTAATTCCACATTATAGTAGCACTGCCCCACTTTACTGGCAATACAAGATTAAGATTAAAAAAAAATACAGTACGTATAGTATAGCTGCATAATATATAAATTTATAAATAAATAATATATAAATTTTTTTTTAATGTTATAAACATAGAAGTTGCTAATAAAACAATGTATTTCTTAATTTCCAAAGTTATTCTAAAGAGGCAAAGAATGACATCAACACTGCCAACAGTAAAAGCCAACTTGTTTTAATGGTCACTCACCTCCTCTGTGTCTGTTTTCACTTGTCCTGTACTTCTTTTTGGTTGCTTGTGCTTTGAGAAAATAAAAATACTAAATACATTTAGATCCGTTAAAAATTCTCAGCCGGAAAGTCAATTTCACAAATAATTTAACACTTTACATGGAAATTTCCATGAAATCCAAAAATTCTGAATGCAATTTCCTTTCTACAGTTCAGCTTCAAAATGATGCCTATACCTAATATTATTGCTAGTATCATTGTTGTAAGTAATAATAATTAGCTTAATACTTGAGAGATGATTAAGATGATTAAATGCCAGACCTTTCCCAGGACACAAGCACCTCAACTTTAATTTATAACAACAATGAATGCGCACATTTTAATTAATTCATATTACATACAGCATAGGCATTTCTTTTGTTGAACCAATGAATCATGGCCACTTAAATTGAGACTTTGTGTGGAGCATAACAGTCAGAAAAGCTTGAAAATTAGCTTTTTCTTCAAACCATTTATTTCTCATCTGTGTGTATAGTAAGTTTATAAAGAAAGAACACTTTTACTTAATAGTTGTAAACTCTGCAGTTTGGTATAGAGTACATAGATCATAGATGTTACAGTGAGTTGGCATGCTGTGCTAAAGATTACTGACAAAGTTAAGGTCAATAAAGCAAGTTGAATATCAATGCGGACTATGAAGCAAAAAGAGGAGTCATTTCCGCCTGACAGCATGGAGAATAATCCCAGTCATTCCTGGTGATCTACCCAGGGTGACCAGTTTTAAGACTCAGCCTCAAACATCTTCTTCCTGCCTCCCATTCCGGCCTTGTCCTCAATGTTCTTGCGCCAATCACCCACATCACGCAGGTCCTTATTCTTTAGGGGTGAGGATGACAAAAGTGGAGAATTCAAGGACATTAACAGATCAAATTCAGAAACCATCCTTCTATGGTTACTTTTACTAAAATTGGGTATAGCACATAACAGAGAGAAATTGCCTATGAATTCTGAAACCGCTGAGTTTTCAGTCAGAAAAACGGTATAGTCCTATTTCAGTTTTCATTCCCCAAGGTACAAACAACAATAATATACCCCCAATGGTACAAAAATGTTACTCAGAGTCTTTTTTTGTACCTTAAAAGGTATGTTTGCCTACAACTTGGGTACAATTGGTTCCATTGAGAAGTGTACCCTCAAAGGTACACTCTGGTATTTTCTGACTGTGTAGCTGCACATTCTCTGTAAAAAATAAAAACAAGTGCTATAACAAGTTTGCTGTAGCTTCAAGGATCACTCACGTCCTCCTTGGCCTCCTTCTTCACTTGCTTCAGGTTGGATCTCAGATCTAAGGTCACCTTGTGCTTGGAGCCTAGCAGAGCCTGGAGCATGGCATCTGCAGACATTCGTACCTTCTTCAGAGGTGGTTTCTTGAACTTACCCCTCAGATCAATGATTTTAAACTTCATGTCAGCCGCCTGCGAAATCGGGAGGAAGACGGACATTTGGAACACCAAGCTGTCCAGGAAAAGTAAATGCGATTAACAAATGAATGTGGGTTTACCTCCATGCAGACCAGTGCTACTTTTCTCTCTAAGTCGTATCGTTCTTCATCAATCACATCGATTTTCTCGTTAAATTCCATGCATAGTTCCTAATATGAAATCAGCAAAACAGACTGTGTGAAAGAATAGCTACAATGATGTAACAGTATAAATGCATACTTATGAATATTTGTGCTGATATGAAAACAAAATACAGGTCGTCGTCGACTTACGACCATGATTGGTTACGACTGACTGGTCGTAACACGATTTCGTCGTAAGTCGCATATGTATAGCCTACTGTACAGTAATGTATGGTTATAAAAATATTTAAGTCATACCTTATCATAATTTTCTTTGTTCATTATGTATTGTTATACATCATACTTTTCTCTGTTCATTATTGTTATACATCATGAGACACAAATGGCAGATGTTTGCTGTAACGAATCTGGGATACCAGTTAGCGGCTTAGCGTGCGTGGGAATGGTAGTGCTGAAAACTGTCGTACACCCAGCTGGGCAGCATTTGCGCTGCCAGACATAAGAGCTGCGATTATGGTCGTAAAGTCGATTGGTCGTAAATTGGATCGGTTGTAAGTGTACCAGTTATGTCCCTGGCTATCTGAGTTGCATTCAGTGATGTTACTGTTATTTACACTAGTTTTAAGATTCTGTTACTTTTCTTGTGAAAGTAACAGAGCTAGCTACTTTGCAACCAGATACCCAGTGATACTGAAATGTTTTTAATACAAATGAATTCACAGAATTTGTTTTCTGCTGCTCTGAAGGGAGCTTAGCAATCTTGCCTTCGGTGCTAGAACACTCAGTTTTGGCCTTTCACCTACATGTATCTTGCATCAAATTACGAGTAATAGATATGTAAACATCTGAACTAGAGAACATAATCACTAATTATATTTCGGCCTGAGTCTTGGTGTCCTACCTGTAACCCTTGCAGAGAATTAGGAAGGTACAAGGGAGGACATTTCTCCTCCAAGTATCTCTTTCTCTCTTCCGCCTTTTCAGTCGCTTCTTGGTCGAGTAAAGTTTTAGCAAGCTGAAGCATCATGCTCTGGCAGACATTGTGTAACAAAAGCCCTTTTAGTACCCATACTTAAGCACAGTAGTTTCAATCTGGTGATAAAAACAAGCAAGTCTCTTTACCTTTATGGTGTGCTTACGGCTTGCTGACATTTTTTTTCTATTTGTTGAAAAGAAAAGGAAAAAGAAAAAAGGAAGTGTTATCACTTCTGAAATGACCACTGTTTCCTACGTCAGATGGATAGCAAGACATCCATTTTATTAGAAGATGCAACACTATGACAGGAATGAAAGTATAGCAAGCAGTTGCTGCCAGTTTTCATGCCTGCATCCTGACATTATCAATGAGTGATTTCAGAGGAATAACACAAATAAGTGATTTCAGAGGAAAAACACAATGGGTGTCATTTTCAGTACTGTATTAGAGCATACAATAGATTAATAAACAAAACTCTTCAATCCCACAATCACAAAACACTTACTCTGTCATTTTGGTTGCCTGTATGCTTCACAAGCTGGGAAATGAAATGAAAATGATCAAAATACAGTAAAGGCCAAAAGTTTGGACGCAACTTCTCATTCAATGTGTTTTCTTTATTTTCATGACCATTGGTAGATTCTCACTGAAGGCATCAAAACTAGGAATGAA
>JABFEA020000021.1:4996865-5011628 GCA_019775915.2 Cyphomyrus plagiostoma | reverse complement strand
ATTCATAGTTTTGATGCCGTCAGTGAGAATCTACCAATGTTCTACCAATGGTCATGAAAATAAAGAAGACACATTGAGTGAGGTGTGTCCAAACTTTTGCCCTGTACCGTATACTATCAAACAACTGGATACATTTCCATGAGTAAATATCTGAGCTTTTGATGAAATGTTTAATTATAAATATGAAATGTGCCAATTTCTGTATCATTATGAAATTAGGTTTATTCTTTAGATCGCACATACAATGCATAGATGAGAAAAAAATAACAGATGACGTGTAAATAAATTAGTGATTAACAGTAAATTCATGTGATAAGCAGGAACATGATCTGAACAAGACCTTCTCCGTGATACAATTTGGATATCATGTGCAGTGAGCAGCAAATCCAGAGGCAAGCAAAAGGTTTCTAAATTTGGGGATGGTAAGATCTCCTGTTGGGTCACTCTGTTATGATAGGCTTGTCTCCGGGACAAGTCATTAAAATCTGACACTGCATGTGATGTCGCCAGTGCTTTCCTTAAGAGGAAGGCCATCCTTGAGAGTGCCGAGACATTACAACACATCTCAGAAATAACTACTGTTCCAAATTACATCTCGCTGGAGCCTAATCAAATACAAACTAACAAGAGCTTTAACTCTCCATATTCATGGGGCCCTTACCATTCAGGACTTGGCTTTATATGAATATAATTTAAGATCATCTTTAGCCTTTAGTCTTTTCTTATTAACCAACTTCACACTGGAATGTTAGGCTTCACACAGCAATATATTACAAAAGCTTTTTCTTGATAATTTTAGTTTATTTTTTTTGTCATGTTAGGTTATATTAAGACACAATTAGTCCTACTATCTCTTTCTTATTAAAACAGTGTTTAGCTGGTGGGTCATATACTATACACATATACTAGCCCAAAGCATAGCATAATCAAGGAATTAAACTAAACCTGAAAAAGTTTATATTTATAAAACACTTTAAGATGGTGATGTCAGAAGGTTAAAAGTAAAATTGCTAACTTTCATAGATTCTCAATAGAGGAGAAGACATTCTAACATTCTGGAGACTTCAGAGGGTTTAAGAGTTACTATTTTTACCATGGATACAGATTTGTTGATGTCTTTAATTTGCAGTGCATAACACACAAAACAGCACCTTAGCTTTTTACTTATCCTGGCTAAATCAACTCCTCTGTGGATATTAGCCTGTAGTAGCACAAGTTGTTTCTTTTTTTGCTTCTCGGCTTGAGAAAGTGTGAAGTGCACAAGACAGCGG
Organism: Cyphomyrus plagiostoma; assembly: GCA_019775915.2. Lineage (NCBI taxonomy): Eukaryota > Metazoa > Chordata > Actinopteri > Osteoglossiformes > Mormyridae > Cyphomyrus > Cyphomyrus plagiostoma. The sequence continues at coordinate 5,010,357 of JABFEA020000021.1, read as the reverse complement.
CATGTTAAAAGCTCATTAATAGAAACTTTAAAGAGCGAAGGCGACAGCAAGCTGACAGCTCGTCCTCCCGATTTTTTGTCGTTAATTGTACCGAGGAACACTTGTTGGGCTCGTTATTTCTCATTAGTACTTGAGGAGTAATTTGACAGCTGGCTCAAATGTCAAGCACGGTTAGAAATGCACCAATGTGACCTTTCCCTGACGTGGATTTTCCCTCCGTTTTGCTGGAGGGTAACACTGTACAGAGCTTCAGCAATGTCCTTGGTGTTCAGGGTCAGAATGCAGTAAATTCAGAAACGCAGATATAGGCATGAGGAAGACTTTTACTTAACTGACATTATTTGAGTCCAACATTCTGTTGACAGCAAGAATAACATTTGAAGATCACTTTCAAATGTACTGCTTCTGGCAAGCTCAATTATAGCATAACACATCGTCAGGCCATAATTCAAGCCCTATTATCTGTGAATGACAACTTTTTGTATTTTTTTCTCTGAATTTATTCTTTGTTTTACCACAATGTTCTGTACGATCTTCCTAAAATTAAAATCACCTGAGCTGAAAAAGTCACTGGTTTTATAAGAATTCATTTGAATTTAATTATATTTTAAAATTTAGCATGCTTAATATTAGCTGTTTTACAGCTCTTAATTTCGAAAGAGAAAAAAACAAACTTTATACAGCAATACAACATATACCACAAAATGCCTGTGGAGAGCAAACAGCTTGGCACTTCTAGCACAAAAGTAAAAACCTTTACAGATGGTATTATAAGCAGCCTGGTGTGGAGATGAGCAGAGTACAGCTAGAAAGAGGGATGGGATGGTTCTCACCTGTGAGGAGAAGAGCAGAGCAGGAAAAGCGTGTGGCAGCAATGGAGAGAAAAGTGGCCGAGAGCTGAAATGTAGGGATGGTATTTATTGCATTCTGCCAGAGCACTTCAAATCCACATCTTTCTGTTTATGGCAGAGGATTACCCCCAGACCAATGGGCTAACAAGGTCAAGAAATACAGCACTACATACATCCACTCCCTCACATTCATCCAATATAAATAAACTGTCCTTCAAGTATGTCATCTTATTGTCTTATTTCATAAACACTGCTACCCAGTAAAATCCACAATAAAATCTTTAATGAGTTACAATGTAAATTCATTTAAAATTCATGATTACTTACTTTATACTTCAGTAACATCACTTATCTATAATACGTGCTGTACAAACACAGTAGTTGAATATCCACATATAATAATAATAATAATAATAATAATAATAATAATACATTTTATTTATATAGCGCTTTTCAAGACACTCAAAGACGCTATATAAATATCCACATATAAATTTCACTATGACATTATACATATAATTCAAATTCAAAACAGCACTGAGGCAGGTATGATGTCACTCTTAATTCTGATATTCAAAGAAACAAAAGAATTTCTTACACTTACCTGACTGAAGCCTGGAAGGTGGGTTCTCATTGGTCAGATTGTGAATGACAGACACACTGCTTTTCATTCACACACCGGCTGTTTCCTTGGCAACGGTAATAAATGAAAAGTTCCTCTTCCAGGGAAAATTAAGAGCAAAGAACATACTCTATGACAGGCAGTGTTTTGAAAAAGGGGCAGAAAGAGATGATGGAGGGAAAAGTAAACAGGGAAAACCCTTAAGAGACCCCTAAAAATTAAATCTGGTCTGATTGTTAAAAATGACACTAATTAGACCTTGAGTTACACGAGCTGTGTTACTTGTAACTCTGGCCATCACTCCTGGGGACCAATACATAGAAATAGAAATACAAATTATAAACAAATGAAAGCAACATATGAAAATGAGCTGACACAATGAGATAACAGCATCTAGAGAAATGTCATGACTGTCAGGTAACTGCAAAACTGAGCTTCCAGAATTTTTTGCCAGACCTAAAGGCCAGTATCTAAATTTATTTCATATGTGAAGTGTTTTAATAACTATTTTTAAAATTGTTAAAACCATATTTTAAAATAGATTGTGTTATTTAAAACCACAGTATTTGCATGAATAACATCCCTAGGAGCATTACAGCACTTACCTCAAATACTAAAAACAGAAATTCAGATTCTGATCTAACTATCATCAACCACGAGAATGACAAATGTACAAGTATTTATTAATAGAACCTATTAATATATTAATAGTAGCTGGGTCCATGATAAATATTTACATTTTAAAAAATACTTATGAGTCGTATCGGTAATGAATGTACTTCTGAATGTCACTTATGTTTTAATATTCCTCCTAAACTAGCTCATTTTCACTCACATTTAAACAATTATATGTGCTTAGTCCCGACCCAAGAACCTGCAAAGTAAGAAATACTTGCAAAGGCATTCAGAAAAGGCTATAAAGCGTATGAAAAGTTTCCTTAAAGTCATTTATTTATACAAGTTTGTGTGCAATATTTGTGTTAATGAGTCACAGTGAGGGCTTCAGGGGTGATAAAATCGTCAGTCAGCTATGGCGACAGACCCTGGCCTTGTTTGCCCACTACCCTACACCACAGCAAGCGGTTAGCAGATATAGCAATGGGCGACTTTGACATGAGATTCACAGCTCATTTCAGCACTGACTGGGGCCAGATGGGGCAGAAGCCAGGCAAGAGAAACACATTTATGCCTCAGCGGACTCAAACATCTTCTTCCTGCCATCCATGCCAGCCTTGTCCTCGATGTTCTTGCGCCAGTCTCCAACATCACGCAGGTCCTTATCCTTTGAAGCATAAATGAAGCATGATGTGTTTGAATACCAACTGATGACAAATATTTAAATTGTGTTTTTTGTATTTAGTTTCAATCTAGTCAAATTCATAAGCAATGAAGATCAGCAAGATCAGATTTGTGGACAGATCATTCTTGAGCCCGTAAGTTTCAATCACTGCCATTCTTTGCAGACCTGTGTCGTCCAGCATTACTGTTTTCAGAAGATCACTCACCTCCTCCTTGACCTCCTTCTTCACTTGCTTCAGGTTGGCCCTCAGGTCCAAGTTGACTGTGTGCTTGGAGCCCAGCAGAGCCTTCAGCATGGCATCAGCAGACATGCGCACCTTCCTCAGAGCCGGCTTCTTGAACTTGCCCTTCAGGTCCTGAATTTTAATCCTCAGGTCTTCAATCTGAAGCCAGAAGGGGAATCACAATAGAACAGTACTGAGATACTAAGACCTATTACAAAAAAGACCATGGAGGTATCAGGGAAAACAAGACCTTTACCTCCTTAGAACTCTTGTCCACTTTGCTTTCCAGGTCATATCGTTCCTCATCAACTTTGTCAATTTTCTGGTGAAGCTGTTTGCAAAATTCCTGGGTGGCAAGAAATAGGTAGACAAACAGTGCCCCATAAAATCTGATAATCTTGATTTGTCTGAAGTTAGTTGGTACTTTAATAAATGTAAAGCTCACAGATACAGCAGTGTTAGAGCCGTCTGGAAATGGCAACAGAACCTGGTGGTCCTTGTGGCATCAGAACATACCTGCAGCTCTTGCAATGATCCAGGCAGAGATAGTGGTGGGCAGTTTTCTTCCATGTAGGTTCTTCTCTCCTCTTCCTTCTGCTTTGCCTCAGCTTCAAGTAAGCCCTTGGCAATGGAGAGCATTAAGCTCTGCGAAGGAGACACAAACAGAAGCACGATCAATCCCAAGAGAAGGACACTGACAGTCACTTGTATATAAGGATAAACAGGTTTGCATGACCTCTTTACCTTCAGATTATGCCTGCGACTCGATGACATCTTTTTTCTAAAGAGGTTGGCAGAAAATAAAGTGTCAATGCAAATGCGATTGAACAAAGACAGCAAAGTTGAAAACATAATAAACTGTACAGTGATTTCGAGAGCAAAGCCCTGAATTGGCATAATTTTTTCATAATGTCCACATAGTAAAGCTAACAGGACACTTACTCAGACATCCTTGCGGTTTGTGTTTACCACCTGTGGAAAAAGCAGCCATGGTGAATATTCATGAATCACCCAGAAAACACCACTGTAATTAATAGTGAACATGCATCAAACTAAACTCATCACTCTTTCAATAATCATTAATCTATTCAGAGACACATATACTATAAAAATATAGATTGTTCTTAATAAATTGTCCTCACTGCAGGAATTATTACTTAGTTATTGTGTTTTCTCAAAAGCTTTCTAAATTCGAGTAGGTTGAGGAAGGCCAGCTGTCTTGCATTGCTGTGTTAGGATAGCCTTGCTTTGGCAGACGGGTAACACCTGACACCACAAGTGGTAGTGCCAGACTTTGCCTTCTGAAACAACTTTGAGGAGGGCCAACCCATTAAACTGAATTTCATGATTAAGCTGGTCAACACTTACGGTTCAATTCATACACAGTGTACTGTGCCTGCACTTCGGTATGCAGTAAAATGGATTTGAACAAAATCAAACTTCAATTGTATGAAATCAATCCATTCAATTGAAAAAAACAATGCAAAAGTTGAGAGCTGGAAATAAAACAGCAGGTTTGTTTTTCCAGATATTTAGCAGATAGATCGAGTTTCACAAATGTGCAAAAACAGCATGATGGCTTATACAGACACAACTAAGTGACAGATTCAGATTAACACAGAAACAGCGGCAGGTAACGCTGTCAGAGATATAATGCCGTGTTATTGGTAATTTCCATTCCTGCTCAAACTCATTCTTCCGCACCCTCTTCTGCTTCAACGTGCACCAAAGTCAGCATTTACAAGCTACACACATTTCTGCAGAGACTAAAATCACAAGGTCGTACATATACATGTAAATGGATGTGTTGACACCTGGGTAAACAGCAGAGTATCACTTTCAAAATTTACTGCTGAAAGCAGTTCACTTTTAGTGTATCCCATCATCGGGTGATATATCAGACACAAACTATCAGATCACGCTGGTTCACAGTTCAGCTAGGCACATTCAACTTGCTCAATATTTTGCAGCCACTTTGACATTGAGTTCAGGACTAGCTAAAAAAAACCTGACATTTCATATATACATATACGTACTACATAAAAAAAATTAAGAAGGCAAAGAATATCAAAAAACTTTTTTTACTCCATCTGAACATACTGTACAGAGAACAATGTCAAATTCATTGTAATATAGAACTGTAATTTTATTTTGGCTCAATATTGTGAGTATGCCATCTAAGTGAACAACAGTACATCTCAATATTGCACATGCAATACTGCCACCAGCTTTTGTGTTAACAGTTACAGAAGGACTGTTGTAGGATTAATTCCATCTTTCAAGTCCATATGGAGTTCTCTCACCGGCACTCATGAAAAGTAAAAATCAGGGTTTGTAAGTATAGGTTAGCCATTAGCATACCACAATGTCTTGGATAGCCCAGATGTAACGCAGGATGAAAAGAGAGGAAATAGTCTCACCCAACAGAAGAGAAGATGAGGGAGAGCCTGACAGACTTAGACACAAGGAAGTTTGGCAAAGACACTAGCAGTTGAAGTATTCGGATGGTATATATTGCTTTCTCTGACGACTAAGGTAAACCTCATCCTTCTCTTTATGGAAATGGATTCCTTCTTAGACCAACAGGCAGGCTAGTAGAAGAAATCCTATCCCCCAGCTCTCAGCTCCTTATACAGCTGTGGGAAAAAGTTTGTGAACCCTTTGAAATTATCTGCATTTCTGCATGAATGGTTGCTATGAAGTCGAACTTCATTTAAGTCTTACTAATAAATAACGACAGCATGCTGGACGTTTTGCATTGCCTAACCTTTATGGAGCAAATTTAAACAATCAAGATCATTGACAGAAACAGTATGAAATCCTCTAGGATAATGAGTTCTTGAAAAGAGAGTAATTGCAATTCTGTTCAAATCAATTTGTGCATGGAGTCTTTCTTCCCTGCAATATTAGAAAACATACAGTTTTGGTTGCCTCCTCACAACTGAACTCTGCTGAAAGTGCAATTTGTCCAGTATGATCAATAGAAATTTCAGAGGACCTCAAAAGAAGAGTTGTTGTAGCCAAAAAAAACACTGGGCATGGTTATGAAAGGATTTCTAAAGCCTTGGACCTACATCTGTCCACTCAGGCTGATATTTTAGAAATGGAAGAAATTCAACAGCCACTGTTCTTCCCAAAGAGTAGGAGCATGCTGTCGAATCCCCAAAGCGAAAAAGAATTCTAGTTAGCAGCTTGTTAATCTTGCACTTGCTTACTGTCTGTGTTCATGAGTTTACTACGAGAGTAACTCAAAAAGACTGTGGTATATATGGAAAGTTACCATAGAGGAAATCACTGCCCTAAAAAAAAATCATTCACATCTATAGTTTGCTCAAGACTAGCTGGATGTCCCACAATACTACAAGTAAAGTAAATGAAATTTATTCATATAACACCTTTCACAAAGGTCACATAGTGCTGAACAATTTGCATTCAAAACTGTAAAATACAGAAATCCACGCAACATAAATCAGAAATAAAACCACAGTAAAGTTATCCAAAAGCCTGCTTAAACAGAAATGTTTTGAGTTGCTTCTTAAATATTTCAACTGATAGAGTAGATCTTAGCAACACCGAAAGAATACTCCAGAACCTTTGGGCCGTAGAGAGAAACGCACAATTAATCTGGTCTGAGGAAGTGAAAGGAAATGCGATTGAGTAGATCTCAAAGTACACCCCCAGGAACAATGTGGCAGAAGGTCGATAATATATTGGGGGGCTTGACCGGGGAACGCCCGGTAGGTGAGTACCAACATATTGGGTTGGATCCTGAATTCCACAGGGAGTCAAGATGACAATGTTCTGTGGACAGAAGAGACAAAACTGAACTTTTTTATAAATGCATGTAGTGATGTGTCTGAATGAAACAATACACTGCATATCACAGCAAAACCTCACCTTAACTCTTAAGCATGGTGAAGGGAGGCCAACATTGTGAGACTGTTTTGTCAACTGCTTTGTATAAAGAAGCTTTATAGCTAAATTCCAGGGTGTCTGTGATCAAAGACTCAGAAGAAGTTTGGTCTCGTTAAATCATTAACACATATTTCACATACTTTTCCCATCGAAGACTATTAGTTCTATACCATTTGTTCAATAATACATTGTATATTGTTATACCATGTATGAAAGGCATTCACGCATAAATCCAGATTCCAAAGGGTTCACAAACTTTTCTGCCTTCCACTGAGATTATGATAAGTCATCTCTGTTCTTTTGAGGGAACATTTTAATTGGAGGATGGTAGGTCCCCTGCCTCTCTGATGTCAGCAGATAGTTCATCATCCTCTGACAGGGTGGTGGTGAAAATGAATGATTCTCCCATACCAAGAAGCAGAGTGTAGTGGCTGACAGACTGGCAGATGAAAGCTAAACAGAATGTATAAATGGATGGAGATTTGGCAGGCAGGCAGGCAGAGTGCTTCAACGAGACCAGACCTCCTGGCAGAGGTGGGGCACGCATGCATTCCCCAGGGGAAACGGCAGCCATAAATCAAGAGACAAGAGCATCAGGCCAAAGCAAGTGGGGTGAAGAAATGAAGGTGGATGAGGCGACGCCCAGCGTGAGGCTGAGAGGCTTCAGGATTCACAAAGACGTTCATTTGGTGGCACCTTCTCGCAATTGTGGCTTCGACATTGGGCACTTGTCTAGATTGGGTGCACGTTCTAAAATATGAGATTCAGAAGGAACTCAAGGTGAGAACAAAACATACCATTTCAGGATGGTGGCTAAAGTTAAGACAGAGCTGGTGAATCTGTTCAACCCAGTAACTCCAAAATGCAGCAGTTTCCAGCTGAGGAGAGAGATCCAGGGGTAACAGTCATAGATAAATGAATAAGACATTTTCCACAACTCATATATGTAGTTCAAGGCAAATCCCCTGCTTTACCTGCACTAGCAGAAATTGTGTTTTGTAGTTGGTTTCCTTCTGGTCGTTTATTACCTCATCAGCACTTGCAACTAAAAATCTTAATTGTGCAGCAGATCCCTGAGGTCCATCCATTTTCAACAACCGTCTATCTAAAGGCGGTCTTACAGGTCCAAAGCCCTTAGTCCATTTTTATACACACGCACTAAAAAAATAAAATGGGGTCACCAGACTTTCCTTTGGGTAGTTGGGCTTTTACTCATTTTACATCCTAAAATAAGTGGTATTTATGGAGCTTGTCAATCAAATGTCAGACGTACAGTATCATGCCACAGGAGCTGCTGACTTGCTATGCAGGCACATCCATATTGGATGGAGTCTCTCAGGTTGAGGGACTACTAGCAAAGAGTGATAGGTTAAAAATGTGCAGTTATCCAATGAGAACAGTGAGGAGGTGGTGCTTAGCCAATGAAAATAGGGTATGACATAAGGAGGGACAAAGAGTGACAAATATGTGAAACCAGGGTCATCAGTACACCCATGCAGGCAGTAAACAGAAGGTTAGAAAGACCAAGGGGAAAAAAGAAGCAGATGCAAGACGTGTAACCTGAGATGACATGGACATGTTGAGAACTGATTGGCAGTTGCAGAGACTATTACAGTCACGGTGCAGAGATCAGGTTTGGGGGATGGGGGCCAAATACGAGACAGTTTTGTGAGTGATCATCGTAGGGCTGTCGGGGGGGGGGGGCATACAAGAAAGGCAATGGAATTAATAGGACAGAAATAGATGTTTCACACAGAAGCAGACTGGGAGGGGCATGCGGGAATTAGGAGGTGGCAAATCCCTAAGGGACACTGGGATGTGGGATGGGAGTGAAGTCACAGATTTACTTGCTATAGCTCATCGGAGTCATGGAGACGAAACCTACAGCTGAATCACACTGATCCACGTACAGCGACGACAATGTGCATCAGTGCTAGAAAGGCTGCGTTTCACTAACAGAACAGAAAAACACAAAGGACTTGCAGTTTAGATTTGTCCAGATTGCTTAGTATGACATTCTAATGCAGCGGAGTCCAACTCCAGTCCTGGAGAGAACCAACCCTGCACATTTTTGGGTTTCCCAATTCTGTAGTTGGATCAGGTATGGTGAGATGGAGAGAGAACTAAGCTATGCAAGGTTGGGACGCTAAACGCTTGGAGTTGGGAATCCCTGTCCTAATGAAACTTTGCAAAAGACAAACAAACAAAATGCTACTTGCCCTTAATGGCAGCCAACTGCTTCAAGGGCTAAGCGTGTTGTCTTTATTAGATTATTTTAATCACACCAGATCATTTTCTGACAAATTCAAATTACTGAATTACCATTTCGTTATGTGAAGAACTCGGGGTCTTAAAGCTGCTAATCGTTCTGCCCTTTAAAAGCAGCCAGTGGGAAACTCACTGAACAGGAGCCTGTTTCAGTCGCTGGGAGACTAACAGGCGCCCGGCAGTGATGTAGATCTGCCTCCTCTGCTCTTCAGTCCTGTGGCTATAACGTGGAACAGCAGATGGCATGATGGTTGTGGACAAAATTGTGAAAGATCAAGCTGGCCGATTCCATTTTCCGTATCCAACCTCTATACATAGAAGAAGGGTACTTGACCCGAGTTACCATGGTGAAAAGCATCGAGCTGTGAAGTCACCTTCCCAGTATGTAATCTCAACATCATCTCCTTGATAATTGCCTGTATTCTACTTGGGTAGATGAAAACGAAAATATGAACAGAAATCCCAGCTCTCTCTCATTTCCTATAATCCTCTGGTACCTGAAAAAACGTAGCCTAATTTAAACAGCAAGATGCTCATAAGGATGAATCCAAACTAGGGGTTATGAACCACATAACAAAACCAAAATTGTCAAAATAAAACTGATGCTCATCCCCTATTACATTAACATGCAATCACCAAAAAAACAGCCCAAACAAACAAAAGAACATGCCAGAGTCCAGCCTAGTACAACTGCACCAAGTGGCCTTTAATATTTACAGTTCCATTTACAAATACATTGGACTTTAAAACCATGACACTAGAAACATTGCTGGCTTTGCATGTTTTTGTAAATTACCTGTCCAACACGGTCAGAACTTCTTGGTTTTACAAAATTTGCCTGAGTGTTCTTAGACTTACCTAGCACTAACAGAGTACCAGTCTATATATATTAAAAATAAAAAATTAACTAGCAAAACCAATACCTGGAAATCAAACGAACAATAGCCATATCTTCTATCAATGAAAAACAATATCAATACCAGACAAACTGGGAGAATGCACTGTCAGATGTTACGTTACAAACGTTTTGCATTGGTCATCACAACATTTGTTTGGATAAATACTGGCACCGATGACCGGCCGACCAATCAGAACACCAAGCACATACGACACCCTGTAATATCGAATAGCGTAGGACTGTGCTGTGCTAAAACGTCACGGAAAATTCCACGAACACCACAGTTTCGTGCGAAAGCACAAGGGGATGATCGTCAGTGGCTGCAACGACTGCCTGGATCTGCAATGCTGCCTGGATGTTGGCATACGGCAGGAGGAAGGGGATGTAATTAAGATTAAAAAAATAATAGCTTCACCATTGCGGTTAGGAGGCACCCAGTGACAGGTCAAAACCAGTGTCAAAAAAAAAGGCTAACGGCTAACAAGCATGCCATGCTCACGGGCGCCGGATTGCCATGAGATTTCACATTGGAAACATCAATGAGAAGATGCCCCATGCTGTACTGTCTCCACTGCCCTTGCCTTATCAGAGAGCTCCGTGGACAATCGGATAACGTTTATCCTGCTCGTTCAGAGAAACCGGCCACCCAGAATGCTTGTGAGAGGGACGAGCGTTAATGGATAACAAAGTCTAAAAAGAAAAGCACGCACGCACGCACGCACGCACGCACGCACGCAGACAGACAGGTGGGGTCTTCTCCCTCCCCCTACTCCACAAAGGTCTGAGTCACCCCCAGCCAATCAGAAGCCAGTAAAGATGCCATGATCGACATAAAATCCCACGTCCATGTCACCGGGTCACCTGAGATCCTCTTTGAAATGACAGCATTCAATCCAGCATGACAGAGAGTGCACCGCAAAAGTTCGGGAAGTTCTGAAACAAAGGTGGTTGGGGGTGTCCATGATAGCTACACAGAAGAACAAGGGTCCCCGCAGGCAGACTGGACCAGACTGGATTTATGTCTGTCACTGCAGAGTGACAGACAGCCGCAGAGGATCATCCTGATGAATTTCTTCTGAGTCCAACTTGCGAACAGCGGAGTACAACCCATTTATTAATATATATACTTTAAATAGCTCATTGATCATTCCTACGGGAATCACAACATCACAACTCACAGATCTGATTCAGGAGGGACTTGAGGAGGCTGGCATCACAAAAAAAAAGAAAACGTTGAGATAAAAATGACCACAATAACCAGGGGCATGGGTCAGGTCCAGGCCACCTTTCGGGAGATCGCTTGCTTGAAACACTCAGGGTCCACATCCCCGGCAGGACGCAGCGCCCTCTCCAGGCTGACCAGCACGTTCTGGTGGCACTCCCGGATGTTTACTGGGTATCGAGCCCTGAGCAGCTCGTAGGCGGCGATCAGCCTCATGTTCTGCCGAACCATGAGGTACTGGATGATGCAGGCCGGGGCCAGAGAGTAGCCGTCCCGGCAGTGAACCAGGACGCGCTTGCGTTTCTCCGTGGAGGCGTCGATGCATTCGTTAATATCCTCGAAGCAGCGCTGGCGTAGGGCGGGGCCCTCGGCGATGGTGTCCGATAGGTCGCCCATGTCCACCTTGAGGCGGGACCAGCTGTGCCGGGCCCCCCGCGTGCAGGTGCAGGGGATGAGGCAGGGCCCCGCCTCCCCTGGCAGGCTGCTCATGTCGATGATGCTGTCGATGTTGTTCCTGCACAGCGTGCGCCCGCTGTATGCCGCGTTCAGGTTGCCCACGTAGATGTAGTCGGTCACCTTGGAGATGACCGGCTCGGAGAAGTGGAAGTGCTCGCCGTCCGCCGCCCGGGGCTCAGCGCCGGCCGCCCCGCCAGACCCGGCCCGGCAGCTGTAGCTGCGCAGCTTCTTGGAGCCCGAGCGTGACGGGGGGTTGGAGTCCGACTCGGTGCTGCTGTTCCAAGGCGGGGAGAAGAGGGCGAAGCGGCTGGAGGACCTGCTCTTGATGAGAGGCTCCACGGGGCTGGGGAGGCCGGAGCTGGGGGCCGCGGCAGAAGCGGAGGCGCAGAAGAGGGAGGCGCGTTCCAGGGAGCCCGTGCTGCTGGCGGCGCCGGCGCTGTGGGCCTGCTCCATCTGCAGGGGCGTCACACACGTTAGCAATCTAACCTGCCGGGTCACATTTATTTCTATGTCTTAGGTGCTTATTATCATCATCATCATCATCATCATAAATGATTCTCCCTCAATAGACTGCATGGGAGAGCATAGCAGAAGGTTTTGGGTGGGGGCTATTATTAATAGCCCCTATTACTACTAATTATTCTGTCATTATTACAATCCCAGGTCTGAGACTATGGCTGCCATTTGGTTGTTTGTATACAGTATATTCTTTACACATTTATGTCCATTCATACTGTGCTTATCTTGTGTGTTTTGTCTGATCCTGTTTATAACACCCGTATCAACAAAATTTCCCTTTGTGGCACTAAATTTAATCTCATCTCATCTTATTTATTGGGTTTTATCTAAATTACTAATAGAACAGAACAGTGGTATTTCACTCATCCCCTTGGGGGTTTTCTTATCACGTATCCCATCATGCTCTCCATGAGACACACAGACAGATATGCAGTCGAGAACTGGAACAGTGCCACCTGGCGGCCCTTGAGCAACTGGGCTTAAGGGCCGAACGGTGGCATCAGTTTGGCTGGTCATGGAAGTAGAACCAGCAACCTTCCGATCACGACACCGTCCTCATTCTTATCCCAGTCAGCCACACACTGCCACTTGCAAAACAGAAGCTACCCACAGGTGGCAGTGAGAGCCAGAGGGCAGCCCGGAGGGGAACGTCAGCGTCTCTGGTGCCGTTCCGCATCAGGCCCAGGCTGACAGTCATGCCAGGACAGGTGGGGTCTCACGACTGAAGGCATCACCTGCGCTTTGAGGTTGTTCTTCCACTCGGGTGTCTCCAAGGCCTTGAAGCGGCCGCTGCTGTCGGAGGAGATGGAGAAGCAGAGGGGCCGGTGGGTCCTGGGGGGCATCTGTGGAGTCAGGACCCGGGCTCCTGGCCGGGACTCGGGCTGCTCAGGCCTACTCATGATGAGGCTGGGACAGGAGCCTACATATGCGCACAGGAGGGAGAAAGCCAGCTCATCCCCATTACATGCTGCCTGTTCATCCATCTGCCATTTTTTTTCACTACAACAATTCCATTATTTACTTATTGCCATATATTTATTATTCGTTATTCACATACACTCACCTAAAGGATTATTAGGAACACCTGTTCAATTTCTCATTAATGCAATTATCTAATCATGGTTGTTGGTGCCAGACGGATCAGTCTGAGTATTTCACAATCTGCTCAGTTACTGGGATTTTCACGCACAACCATTTCTAGGGTTTACAAAGAATGGT
>JABFEA020000021.1:4920785-4937812 GCA_019775915.2 Cyphomyrus plagiostoma | reverse complement strand
GTATTGCAGGTCTCATTGGGAATTATCTACTAACTATGGATTATTTCTAATAACTACTAGTTCATTACTCATCAAATAAACAGTGCTTATCTACCTGTTAACTACGGAACAGTATTATAAAGTGTTACCTAAAACCAGTCATGCATGAATAGGTAGAGCGAGATAAACCCCAAATAATATCTGGAATCATTCAGGTGCCATAACATTAGCATAAGTCAAAGAATTTTGCCTGGAATGTTTAACCCCAAAGAAAATTGTATTTGTCAGAATGTCCATGTACTGTATGCGTACATCTGTCAAAACATCTGTCCTTTATTTATTCGTACTGTGACTGTGATTAAAATTTCAGTGTATCTTGAATACTTTTTCCAGTGAGTAAATCAGCAGTTCGCATGCATTGTGCAGTGCTTTGGTTTGCATTCAGTTTTTTAGTTGTCCTGGGAGTTATATTATTAAATGATCATCATCAAGTTTAAAGAAATTAAGTTAGATCATAAATGTACTGATAGATTATTATGACGTTTTTCTGAATTTTTTCCCCCCCCCCGAGACTTGTTTTAGACATTTTCTCGCAGATGTGGGTGAGTGCATGGTTGGCTTGGTTTCGATGTTGGCTGGCCGGTAAAACTGCCACGTTTTAAAACAACTGCAGCATAGTTTCCACGCATGTCTTTCGACAAACTCTAATTTTTCTATTTACAGCAACGTTTACTATCAGCAAAGTATCTAATGGTATGTTGGCTGAATCGGGCGCGTGTTCCCGATTTACCAAACAGCTCGCAGGGAGTCACAAATTCAGTTTAAGGCGATATGTTAAAAAATGACAGTGCCTGTGATATAATAACACTCCTTTATTTAATATACAGAACGACCACAGGTATTTTGAAACGGCGTTCATGTACAGACTCCCCCGCTCGAAAAGCTAAATTTATAAACCGAGAGATAATGCGTATCCTAACTGGCCAAATTTAGAATGCATTCGGTTATTGCAGCGAATGGCTGCAACAGAATTGTTTATAAATACAGGATAAATACACGTAGCTTTCAATGACTGACTTAAATGCTCAACTTGTAAATTTCTTGACTTTATCGCCTACCGCTTTATATAGCCTAACAATTCAATAATTTATAGTCTTATTTTAATCCTTACAATCTTCGCGAATAGTTTAAGAAGCAGAGAAGTCATTATCGTAATTATGACATTACACGCATGGTATTGGCTGGAGGAAACTCCATTGAGGATTAATATGCCTTGGGCGACGGGAACTTTGCCCGTCTCCGGTGGCGATGACATTAATAATTGGTAAGACAATTATAGTAACCAATGTCTGTGTGACTAAGGGGTTTTTCCTCAGCCCACGTTTCGTTAGTGGCGCTACAGGGCGACCCAAGCGAAATTAGTAGATGCTACTTGTGAGGTTCCTCTCACTCCAACCTCAGTTCCCTTTCCAAGGAGAGACGAGTTAAACAGAGCTGTAAGAAGATTTGAGCCGGTGGATTTAGTGCTTTGCCTTTACAGCTTCGCTGTTCATTAATAGCGCACTGCTGATTAAAGCATGCTGTACCTCCGCTTGTAGGTAAAAACTTTTTTTTTATTTGTGGCTACAGGAGATTTAAATGCTCCATTAATTCTAACAGAATTTTTTTTTGTTGCGATCACACGAAAAGGGAAATCAAGTAGCAACTTAAAGTTTTGGAATAACTGTTCGGTGGGAACCTGGTAGGGATGGGATTGAGCTCTGTCCCGGCTGACGGTGCTGAATGTTCAACTAAAATACAGATACAGAATCAGTCGTCTTAAAAAAACTCGTCGATGACCAAAACTTGGGGGATTTCTGGAAAATATGCCTAGATGAAAACTCGTCGCAAGGGATCCGCTTTCGCTCGGAGCGGGGACTGGACCTCCGGCCGGTGCGAAGGCGGCCGTCTGCAGACATGCACCAAAACCTCTCCGCTTTCAACAGCACCGCGCAGCAGGCGGACCCAGGCTATAATCTTCCCGCTCTGGTCTTTGGGACATTGCTTATTGTCGTAATCATTTGCGGGAATCTGCTCGTGTGCCTTAGTGTATACACAGAAAAAGCTTTAAAAACAACAACAAACTACTTCATAGTCAGTTTGGCCGTTGCTGACTTATTGTTGGCAATACTGGTTTTGCCACTTTATGTGTATGCGGAGGTGAGTACATGACAAATACTATCTTAACATTGACTCGTATATGATGTATTATTATATCAATGACATCCATTGTACGCCCTGCGTATATTAATATTGAATTTTATGTCTGATCAAGGACGCAGCAAACTGCACATGATAGTTTCTGCGATTTCCCGGTAGTCCTGTATAATTTGTAAGGTTGCTTGTGTTTTTTTCTGAAAGTCATGGTATTAAACATACATTAATGTTACAACTGGCCACAGTACTAGACCGTTGATTATCACCACTTCCCATGTAATCTCTAGAAAATGTCTAGGTCTTGTAAGTTTAATGGCACTTGGAAATGAGGAAAAATATGCGCTTTTTGTTGTACTAACTATAGTTCTATGAATACATCCGGCTAGAAAAATAAGGATATGAAAATGTATTAATGTGTTCACAATAATACACAAGAATTCACAGTGCAATTAACAAGGATGTTGTAAATTAGATAAATCCCTTAGGCAATACTACAAATTATGCAACTATCCTATTTTCATTTATACAGTGCAGGGTCACAGAGGACATAAGGTACAACACAAGAGGTATATCCTGGCCAGGATGCCAGTCCTTCACAGGGCACACATATGATGGGCAATTTGGAAACCTCCATTCACCAAATTGCATGTTTTTGGACTGCAGATCACACAGGAAGAACATGCAAATGACACTCACATAGAGCATGTGCTGGATATGAACCCCCAGTCCTGGGGGTGTGCGACAACAGTGCTAACCAGTGAGCTAACCCTGCTACAAATTATATACATAAAATATGAAGGCTGTCTGTTAGCTTTAATCAGTGTAAAACAATGTATTATAGCCCCAACACTTTGAGAATGCTAGTGCCTAAGAATACGGTTGAGAAACGAAGACTGGAAAATTGGTTGGTATGGTGATTCGTATCAACATCTCGGTCAGAAAACAGAGATGAAGTAACTTTGCACTGAGGACTTCTATTTGAAAGGTTGGACCACAGACTCATATAAACTGCTGTACTGCACGGTCCGTCAGACTTAGCCGCCCTAATTCCGGACACTTATCTACTTACTTTGGTGGTCATAATAGCTGTTTAATCTACTGAGCTGTTTGGAGTACTACCCATTGTTTGAAATACGTTTGCTGACGCGTTAAACCCTTTCTGACGCCTTGTGAAGTCTTCTGATTCATTTTTAAAATGCATTGGAATTAAAAAGGGCATTTATTTACAATCAGAAAAAGGTGTTTTTGCTTTTGTTACAATTTCATATACATATATTTCATTGTTACTGTTATACATTTATATCAAAGGATAGCAATGAATTTGGCATTATGGTCTCCCAACTACAAAGACACAATCAGCCAACAAAAATAAAATAACACAAGAAGGAGATGTGCTTTGCTATTATAGGTCAGCAGCTAACCCTTGAGTCCGCATGGGTCCCACACATTCCAGAACACAGCCCATAACAGATACTTGTCCAAGATTGTGGGTCTCCATGTACAGTGCCAGGGCAGATGGACCATCTGAAGCTGAAGGGTTTTACACACCTACCACACACTCTGACTTCCCCTCTCCAATACCTGGAGATGATTGTGTAGCTGCTTACTCCTGGCAACATAGGAACCGTAATGGTAGACAGTGGTGTAGTAGCAAAGGGTTAACACCTATAATTACAAAGTAAATACTGTTTATTTAATTATGTTGCTCTATTTTATTTTTTGTGTAAAGCTGAGGTGGTTACCATTCCTGGTAACAATATTGTCACTACATGACAATAAATCTAAACTTTAACTTGAACTTGGCAAATGAATAGTTACATCGTTCTTAGGACTTGAACCAGAACCATCACTTAAAATTTGTTGTAAATGTATCTCAGTGAATACAGAAGTTGTTTGGACAGGTACACTTACAAGAAAGTTAAGAAAAATACTACAGAATGATTTATTTGACAAGGAGCTATTCTAGGATATATGGAGCCCTTGCACCTGTGCTTCAGACCAGCCTGATTCTCCTCTCTGTAGTTCCAGGGTGGCGTCTGGGCCTTGAACATGGTGATTTGCGACGGACTGATGACGATGGATGTGATGTTGTGCACAGCCTCCATATTCAACTTATGTGCTATCAGTGTTGACAGGTGGGCCCTAGACTCTGAAAATATAAGCCATTGCCTTTGTTTGACCTGCTACCTACCTTCCACCCCAGCAGTGCTTGAAGTTCATGAAGAGGCTGAAGTGAGGCTTTGGAATCATCTGCGACAGATGGGATTAGTATGAAATTTCAACTTCAGTGGTTATCACTTAAGCTTCAAAACCTCCAGTGCTGGAGGTCTGAATCCCACCCTGGCCCTGTTTGTGTGGCTTTTCCTAGGTACTCCAGTTTTCCCCCTGCAATCAAGAAAGGTGACAGCGTTACTCCTAATCAGTGTTATTCCCAGGAAATTGGGAGGGAGCAAAAACGTGGACCATCTGTGGGTCCCCAAGGACTGGTTTGAGAAACACTGCTCTAAATTGCTCGTTGTTTGCGTGGACCCTGTGATGGACTGGTGTCCTGTCCAGTGTACGTACAGTGCTTCGTGTTTCCTGTTATAGGGTCCATGCTTATCATGCTCCTGTACTGTAGGGCTATTGAAGTCACAGTAGCACTGTTAATTTTCCAGCCTTCCTTTACCTGTGAGCCAGATGTAAAGCCGCTCTGGCCAATCAGAATCAGTAATTATTAAACTAACTACCTGGGAGAACTGAAAACATGACCTGGATTTGAAATCGAGAGCCAGATTTGTACTGGATAGCTGGCTATGAATGATAGACAGCTGTAAGGACGTGTGAGACCAGGCAGTGCCTAATCCTCCTCTCCATGGATTTCAAATCCTCACTAGTTGCAGAGGCCATCTGACACAAGGGAGATAACACTGCAGCCATATTCACATCGTATTTAACACAGTCTTCACTACTTCACGGTCATTCATTTGTTCTGGTAAAAGCACTGGATTCTGGCTACATGCAGAATCTTCCTAGAATCCTTTGAGGCTATTAGCAGAGCCACATCATAGGAAAGCACAATAGCACCTTAAATGTATTTTCCTGGAAATAGGCAAAATGTGAAAGTCAGTAAGGTCAAATACAAGGGTCAAAATAACCCTTTGCAAATGTCTTAATATCTAAAATGAGTGTTTTATTTACACTTTAAAGCATTTTCTCTGAATGTTAATCTCCAAGCCATCACAAAAAAGGCAGACTTAGAAAGACAACAAGGATTTCTCTTTGTAGCGTTGTGGAGAAGCTGTCAATTTGCTGCTTGATTAAGGACATCCTCATGGGAGCTAAACGCTGCTTCCCTCTATTCTGTACCTCTCTGCCCAGATGGTTGCGGGCTCAGTTAAGTGATTATGAAAAATGGCCACGCTTTCTAACAGAAGGGGCCCACTTATTTGCTCCTCTTCGGCAAAGTCCCGACGAGCAGAATAAAAAGACAAAATGGGACAGCACATTAACACACGTCATTACCGACAGCTGCCATTTCACACGAGGGGCAGTGGGTGCTGCACAGCGTCCGCGTCTTTACCAGTCCGCTGACGACGCCGCGAGGTCACGACATGATGGAACAAACGGATCATTCTGCTCAGAGCACGAATAATGATTCATAATTATGCAATTAATAATGCACCCAGCGTCATATAATTAACAAGCTTAACAAGCTGAGGACGTCACTAAGAAGGGATAAAAAACAAATCATAATTTAGTAGGAACAAATTTTTTATGGAAAAGTGTGCTTCTAACACGTGTGTGTGTGTGTATATGTGGATAGATGATCGATCCCCACAAAGATATAAATTCAAGCATGTGTATGGGTTATGTGTGTGTGAAAATGCCCCCGCAATGTAATTAAAAACCTGTTATTATGACCATTTTTTCGGTCACTACAGGGGAAGCTCAATTTTATGAAAATACGTGACTACAATTTAAAAACTAAAAATGCCAAAAAGTCTTGTATTTTGTTTGGTCACATGTGGTTAAGGTTAGGGCTGGGTAGGGGTTAAGGTTATCCTTGTTGGGATTAGGGTTTTTCCCATAGAAATGAATGGATGGTCCCCTCAAAGATGAATACAAAATGTGCGTAGGAGTTGTAGCTCGGTTCTGTGTCAAAAAATGAAATTCATAATCCATACAAAATGTTGACCACTGATTCATAGCTTACAGTAAAACTCTTTTTCTCCATGCCGGCAGGTTCATCGCGGTATCTGTTCCTCTCACCTACAACCGTAAGCACATCGACCAGCGGCAGGTCATCCTGCTCTCGGCCACCTGGATACTGGCCCTGGCGGTGGCTTCGCCCGTCATTTTCGGCATCAATAACGTGCCACACCGGGACGCCTCCAGGTGCCAACTGGAGGACAACAACTATGTGGTGTACTCCTCCGTCTGCTCCTTCTTCATCCCCTGTCCCATCATGCTGCTGCTGTACTGCGGAATGTTCCGGGGCCTTCGGCGCTGGGAGGAAGCGCGCAAGGCCAAGCTGCGGAACAGCATCCTGGCCTGCCGCAAACTGCAGCAGGCAGCCACTGCCGCTTTGCCCCCCCCGGCGGCTCTGCCTCCGCCGCTGCCCCCCGTCATTGAACGCGAGCTGGCGGACGCCAAGGCTGAGGACAGGGAGTGTTACTCGCAGCCGGGGACCCCGTTCCCCGCAGGGTACAAGAGCGCACCAGTCCAGACAGTGGCCTTCCCGGACTCTGTGTACGTGCAGGCCCCTCCCAAAAAGACGAGGGCTAAGATCAACTGTAGGGAGAGGAAGGCCATGAAGGTCCTTCCTGTTGTAGTAGGTGAGTGAGACTCCATTTTTGCACTAATTAAACTCAGCAGATCATCAGCATCAGAAATAGCAGCTTTGCCATGTGGAATGAGGCTGTCATATTAATAATAACAGACACAATTGGATATCCATTAAGTCAGTATTATCTGTCTGTGCAAGAGTTGCCACTTCTCAAGATGTCAATGTCATCAAGCTGTGACTAAGAAATGGCTAGATTGACAGTCTGTAGATAAAAAAAAAATGACAAGAGCGTTTGATTGGCTGCAACATTTTGGATTTTCACTAGTCAAATGACTGACTCAGTATAATATTAAGTCATAACCTCGTGAGCCTGAATATTTGCATACTAGGGAAAACCAAATAGCCATAATCAGAAAGCTACCAGATGTCCTGTTTTTATTCCAATCCCGCCCTGTGAAATATGACTTTGGCGATGTCACCCAAAGCACTATCTGATTGGCTGACCAGCTGAGACCTGACTTTCACCTTTAGAATAATATCTTTTGCAAACAGTGAAGTGCTACCAGCACCAGGCCAATACATCAACCCACTGATATTTCATGCAGTGGACAGATGTATTGTAGAAGTTCTTATTTCAGCTCATTAATATTCTCTAAATAAAGGATGTCAGTTTGTCGGTGTATTATCAACATGGTGAAAATGGGTCTACATAGTTGCATGGAGTACTCTAAACCCAAGTTAACAAGCTTCGAAGGCCAATCCCAGATGCAATCCAATTATTATGTAAGGTTTGTCTAAAGTCGATTTAAGATGTAAAGACATTTCCATAATGCATAGTCAAGGCAAGAAAAGAACAGAATGTAAGTTTCTTTACATACTTTTAAGGCATGGCACGTTTCTCAATATTCAATTTCGAAGGCATTTCAGCTTGAATACTAATTGAATAGCAAATTAAGCAGCAATTTAAGGCTGCTGCCTTCTGCTGATGGGAACTGAAAATTTGTGATTAGTCCTCATCTTGCTCAACCTGATAGGCTGATGATGCAGCTGCCCCACCTGTACCTGACACAAGTTCCCTCACCTGCACCAAATGAAGGGTTAAAGGGGGATGAGATTTGAAATTGTGCTGGTTAATTCTGAGCCTCATGTTTACACCCACCCCCTCCTACACACACACGCACACACACACACTTTGGTAATTCATTCCAAGTTGAGGTCCCCCATCCAGTAACCCCAGTCAGAGGCTATGCATGTGCTCCAGACATTTCTTACTGCCAGCCAGGGCCACATTATCACCTCCAGTGCCATTAGAGGATTCGAATCTGTTGAACTGGAATCTGAAGCAGCTGCACTGTCAACGCAGCACCAACCAATGGTGTACGTAATTGGAAAAGTTTTATGGACCAGGAATGCAGAGCACAAGTTCAGTGAGAGTTCAGAGTGGTGTGAATTAGAATTACATCAACGCTCGGATTAAACCGGGCCGAATTTCTGAAGAAACACCCATTGTGAGCCTGTGCATGAATGCCAGGTGAAAATCTGTCAGCATCTTTGTGGAAATACGCACTCAGCAACAACTCCTGCCATTCAGAGTCCGGGCCTAACCGACTGGCAGCAAAGGGAAATTGACTTAGAATTAAGCTCGTTGTCTGTGTCCTGGTTTCTCTTTTTTGGAAGCATGCCCCTTTTTGCTACTTGCGTCAGACGGCAGGTCACTCAGGCAAGGGGGAACGACGTCCTGTGATAACGAGTTTCGCGGGTCTGATTCAGCTTCCTCAATGGAGGTGCTCAAAGTGAGTACAGGGAGACCTGAAAGGCAGGCATTTTGTGAGGTTTTTGAATGCTTTTTCCTTGTCAGCTTCACTCACCTACACCCCACATTCGTACGTCAGCAGCAGTTTAATAATTACAGGCATTACACAAAGAGGTCCACGTGGTGTCGAGCCAAATCTCATTAAGCGCGGCAGTGATGAGTTGGAGACCTCGAGGGCAGAGTGGCTCTGGCTAACAGGATCTCCCCTGCACCTAGAACCTAGTCTAGCACCGATAGTCTTCAAGATGTTACAACTTCAGAACCCCTGTAGTACGTGATCAATCAATAAGTGTATTTAATAGCCCGAAATTTAAAACTGGATGCCGGCCAAGTGCTGAAACGTTTGTCTTAAACTTATGGCAGAGAGATAATAAAAAGAATGCAAGTCATCAAAGTTCAAGCGTGCAAGCATCCAAGCAGCAACGCTTCAAGTAAAGTGTAGTGATCGCAAGTGTGAACATCTCATACAGTGTTTAACGTATCGTAGTGTTTTTAATTTGTATTCATTTATATGTTATCAATTAGTGTTGGCACTACTGCCTCACACCTCTGACCGGTGTTTGAGTCTCTGCCATTGCTCCACGTGTCATTGTGGGGTTTTTCCTACAATCCAAAGTCCAAAAACAGGCTGAGAATTGGCGTTACCAAATTGTGAGTGTGCCCTGTGATGGGTTGGTGCCCCATCCTGGGTTGGTCGCTGCCTTCTGCCTATAGGGTCCAGATCCCTGTGACCCTGAATAAGACAAGCGCTGTGGATGATATCCATCTACTTATTCATTGACAATAATTCTTTTTTTAATTTATTTACTCACATTCTTTGACAATCTATTCCACTTAAGACGGGTTCATCAGAACATAACCCCACGTAAGTCAAAGAGCAGTGTACTTCAGTTCTATGATATTGTCTATGAACCGATGGTATCGTTTATCTTGGTAGGTAGAGCCTGTATATTTTGATTTGAAGCCTCACAACAAAGCTTAATCCTATTTTTCAGGAAAATCGGTTTTGCTTGTCTGACACACATAAACATAAAGGGCTATTTCTGCTTGTGATTCAACTCCGCCCCTTCTTCAGCCGTAGCATTCCTTTTTAGGCTGAAATATGCATGTTCCAAGGAGAGGTGTGTTTCCTAAAACTAAACGGGTTTTCTAATCCATTAATCTCAGCCTTTCTACTGGGTATTTATAGAAAACCCATTAGCATTCTTCAATTATTCACCAAGGTAGGGGATACCACACGAAAAAGCCAGATTCCTAATCTGCATGGACATGTGTACAAAATTCCCTGCCTTGACTGCATTTCCATTCACGTACACCGTCTCTATTATGACTAAAACAATTATATCAGGAAGTGTACTTACTTGTAGATCAATGTCCACAGATACTAGGCAGCTGAATGTTTACCAGTTCTGAATTCCCGCTGGGAGCCATTTCAAGTCCATTGTATTTACTTCGAGCGTTTATAACACATAATAAAAAGGTTGTCTGAGTAAAAGTGTCATAACTTCAGCCTTGCTTCTGGGATCATCTGCCTTTGCATTTGTATTGACAGATTTACCTTTTACCTTTGAAAGTATGTTTCCTGTGATGTTATTCTAGAAGACAAAGGAAATACTATGGCTGAGTCAGAGGGAAAATAACATTATAGTTGGGGCAGATCATAGCAACAGGCAAAAGATACTGGTCAGTTACGGTTTCAATTAAAGTGTAAAAGACTCTTTAGACTAATCTGAACATCCAAGGATAATCCGACAACCACAAGTCAGGTTCCATGTTAAATAATAATGTGATGTCCTCTGCCCTTCTGAAAATGGGATGATTCAGGCTGTAAAGAAACCCAAAGGAATGCAGGCTGACTCAATACCCATGCTAATAATGCCTTTCTTTCGTTCCAGGTGCCTTCCTCTTCTGCTGGACACCCTTCTTCGTCGTTCACACCATGCGAGCTCTTTGTGAGTCATGTGACATTTCTCCCCACCTGATGAGTATCGTCACCTGGTTGGGCTACGTCAACAGCGCCATAAACCCTGTCATTTACACGGTTTTCAACACGGAGTTCAGGAAGTTCTTCCGTAAATTCATTCCTAGCTGCTGCTAAAGTACATCTGGATGGGAAAAGCACAACAAAAACACACTGTATTACTTATATACGGTACAAACAGTCATTATCATTCTCTTATATTTTTATTGTTATTTTGTACTTCTTGAAATAATCATGCATTACTGTATGGATACTGTTTTTTTTTCCTGGCTACTGACATTGTCAGAAGTTTTTCTAATCTCCATGCTGTATGTGGAAATTTTCCCAGCAAGGAAACCCATTCCACTGTGTAATCAAATGTACATTAATGAGACAAAACATTACCTTTTTTATGTTAATATTTTGGAATCAAAATATTATATTTAAAATAAAAGAATTTAACAAACCTGAACAATGCATGAGTAGAATTTTATAAGGCTGGGGGTGCATAGAGCAGACAGCAGTCATCTGTCATAAACACAGTCCCATGATGCACAGTGGTTTTGTAATTAAACTGCGCCAGATACGTTTTACATGACAGAAATGACAAACAATGTTCTCACCAGTTTAGTCGCCTCAAGTCCTACCCATTTGTGCCTGATCTTTCTAAGACCTCTTAGTTTTTAAAAAAAAAAATCAGTAAAGCACTGTTGGCAAGACCTCTCAAATGCTAATGTGTCCCCTGTCAAAAAAAAAATAGCTTCCACCAAATTACTCATAAGCACAAATTAGGCTAACAGAAGTTGGGGGGAGGGGGGAGACAAAAGATCTTGGCAGAGCCGCAAGATGAATGCAACTGAAAAACCCCCAGCAGAAGCACCATCTTATCATACGGCATCCAGCAGCGAATCTCTACTCACAAACAGCCAAGTTTGTGTAGCAGCCTACCGTTCACCACAGGCAGCGCAGGCATGCGGCACTCATGTCAAAATGAGACATTTTCCCATCTTACAGCTGGGGGTAGCATTATTACCGTGCCAGAGGCATCAACACAGCAATCAGAGCACACCACCATGCTACTTACGTGACTCCGCGGGCCGTCTCTATTGGTCACCAGCCGGAGTGCTTCTTCCAGAGCCCTCCTTCCTCCTTTGCTGTCACCTGCTGGGATATATATATATCTCACATTTTATACTTTCACCACTTGGATGGAAGCAAACTCAAGGACACGGGGAGGGGGGCGGTACACCCTCATCCCACTTCTAACTTGTAAAATGCAATTATATGGGAACAGGTAGGAGGGTGGATCATTCCTCACGAGGCTTTAAACCAAATCTGAGTGTGTTATTTTCCATTACTGTTCAAAACCCTGAAGTCTCTGACCACCTGTCAGGAGACAGCCCTGTATCTCATCTCTGCCACCTACTTTCTATTCAGTACGTATAACACGTTTATTATACAGAGCAGTGTGGGTCAAAGTAAGGTCACACTAAATGATCGTTAAAACTTCTCCTAGTGGAGGTCATCTTTTACTGCTTTGTTGGGCCAACAGACATGGACCAAAGGAAGGAACATCATCCCAAGGAGCCAGCAAGTGACAGAAAATACGGAAGACAGGATCTCCGCTCCACCCAAGATCTCTCTAGGATTCTATGCATAATAGTTGGGTTTATTGTAAAGGTCAAAGAAAAATTCTGGATGATTGTGTTAATGAACACATTAACCTAGTGGTTCTCAATCCTGTTCCTGGTCCTCCTGGGGGTGCCAGGAGCAGGATTGAAAACCATTACATTAGCCCAGGAGACCTTTTAAAGCCGGGGTGGGCAATCTTATCCACAAAGGCCCTCTAGGTCAGCAATTCCATCCCAGGTGTGAGGGCTCTGCAGCCAATCAGTCCTCTAATTAGCAATCTAATTGGGGAGTTGCAGTGAAAACCCGCACACACAGCGGCCCTTTCTGGATAAAATTGCCCCCCCCCCCGTTTTAGAGTGACAAAACTGAGGCAGCTCATCCAGAGACTAAGCGCTGAACGGTGACAAGATGCAGCTGATCTCAGCTGTGCAGAAACTTGATTTAGGTTGCTGAAACCATAAAGCTTCAATATCACCTTTTCCTGGAGAAAAAAAAACAAAACTAAAAGTAATTATGTCTTTCACCTCTCAACATGGGGAATGAAATGAGAATGCAGATTAGCATAGTTTTTTTTACATCAAAGGTGTGAGGAGCTATTTTGACCTTGTGCTGGAGAGAAAAAGAGAAGATATTTCAAATATCTTGCCAGACGCTTAAATGTCCACAGAGAGACCTGCTCATTCCGGAATCCACTCCCTAGCGATAACTGTCAGCATCCCTGCTAATGCAGACAGACAAACAACCTCCGACGGTGCCAGCCAGTATCTCATCTTCTCTAGACAGATGCAATTGACCAGTTGTGCTTTTAAATACATGAATTTTGAAAAGCACTTACAAATACAAAGAGGGGACATCAATATCAGACAGTAACCTTGGTGTCTGTATTATATTTTCTAAATTCCCTAGAGGTCAGGAGTGGCTACTTTTGATGGGTCATGCCTTTTCACCTGAACAAATCGGGTTCACCATTAATTATACCTGCATGTTTTGTTTTTGTAAACCCATTGGCCTTTATAGTCGGGTATCTAATCAAAATTAGAGACCTCAATGAGCCGACTTCCTCTACATTCTAAATGTATGTGTTATAAGGACAGCTTTATTTAATCAAAATGTTGCAGGTATATTGAAACAACAAATCCATTGATTGCAGGAGGGATGAGAGAATAAAAAGAACTTACAATAAAAGTTATCAAAGACAAAAATCCAACCTCCCCACTCTACTCTCCTCTAGGTACTACAAGTTTTAAAGTCAGAAGTGCCTGGTTTCATCTATACTTTGACATTCTTTAAGTAAGACATTGAAGAACCCAGAACACATTGCCCTTTTATAACTTCAGGTGACTATGCATACAACAAGCACACTCATAGGCTAGGTAGATCCATCCATTTTCTGTACCCACTAAAATATGCAGAATTACAGGGTTCTGGAACTTAACCCGGAAACTACGGGCACAAGTCTGGCAATAACGCAGCACAGAACACTCATACCCCATTCACACCAATAGTGTGAACTCCAATACTCCTTAACCTGTGCGTCAGAAACTGAACTGGACTAGATAAAACTCCATGACGACACAGGGAGAACGAGCAAATTCCACATGCATGGAGCAAGGGCAGAGACTTTAACCCTGGACCATAGAAGTGTTTGCCAACAGTGCCAGCCACTGTGCCACTATTCCAACCAGGGAGGGCAGATCCAGTTTAATGTGCCCAGCTACCAGCCACTATCTCTTCATTTGTGCCCTTTATCCAGCCCACGTTTGATGGGAGCTTCTTTCAACACCCTCTGAACCCAGCCGTACCACTAGTTTCATTATATTTTTGGTCAAGGGACAAACTTCTGACAGCTAATCAATTTTAGAAAGCAGGGAAGACACGGACTGAGGCGACACACTCGCAGTCCAAAACTGAAGTCAGAAATCAGTTCTCGTCTTTCAAAACGATAGGCTATTCCCCACCCCCCAAAAAAATAAATAGGTCAGATGACAAACTTTCCGAAGGGCAGGAGAAGCAAAGCTTTTTTTAGCCTGGTAATATAGTATATGCAAGGGCGAGTTCTAATAGGCTACAATTTTCTTTTTTATTGAGCTACACATAAGTGTCAAGGTTGCCATGTGCAGTGACACATATTTAGGCACCCCGAATTAGGTCAGAAGACTCAAAATCCTTCAGTCCTGAAAACAATGCAAAATGTGCCTGTGAGGAATCAGGCAAAAACATTTATTTAGATCAGGGGTCTCTGAAGAACCACGCCTGATTTCAGCCAGATAGTAACTCATCAGGTAGGATAGAACACCGGCACTCCGGGGTCAGGGTTACCTACCCTTGACAGAGGATTGCTAATGTAATGCAAGTTCATATTAAGCTGGTTTTGCATTTACCGCGCGATTTCTGAATCTGCACAGCGATATTGACCAAAATATACATATACTGGGACTGCTGGTTGTGGCAAAGTACTGGAGCCAAGCTGGGCTGGGAGATGACGTCAAGACTTTGGCACACATGTGAGTTGATGGGGTGACACTGGACCCCTGCTGGCCCAAATGTAACACTTCAGGAGTTAGTCCAGAATTTGAACAGCACGTGTGGTGTGCACTCCAAAAGCACCTCAACGCGGACTGCTGATAGGGCCTGTCCAGTCCATTATGATGATCATACTGATACTGACTGGGTAGGTAGGGTTGTCCATCTTCTACCCAATGAATACCCATTTTTCCTGATCTGGTGCACGTGCCCATACACACACAGAGCATTTCAAGTATTTTCCCAGTGAAAAGCATTTAACAAACTTACCAATGAGACTTTCACACTCTCAGTTCGATATACACACACATATACACACACACATGCAAAGAATGTTTCACATGGCTTTGTTTAATTTCAATAAGTGTCACTTGTGTTTTTTTCCTCACCTTTCACCACTTCCGTTGTTTTCAGCGTAACACTACGCTTCTTTGGTAGATTTTCCAAACAGATCAACGGAAAAACACACAGAAGACCCAAGACAGCCACAAACCGATTCTGGTCACAAGGAGCCATACCAGAAAGATTAATCCCTCCCCAATAAACCGTAGAAAATATATTTCATTTAAATAAATACATTAAAAAAATAATGTTCCAAATTCCAAAGTAACTTCCAAGAAACAGGCCCCGCACCGTCTCTGTCTGCGTGTCAGATGGAACAGATCTGTTTGTGTTCCGATCAATAGTGCAGCATGTTCCAGATGATCAGCCCATGCTCAGCTTGTCTGGGACATTTGTCTGAATATGAGTCATAGCGTCGTACTGCTACGATATGTGCAGGGGAGGAGAAAACTGCTTCCTTTTCGTGAGGGTGGAGTAGGTGAGAGTCAACAATCAGCAAATGCGTAAAGCTTTTTTAAAAAAAACCTCAAGATCAGGAAAAAGGGGCTCCAGATACCCAATCAAAGCTTGTCGAATATGGAAACTTCTGTTTCATGAGGAGAGGCGATCATCCAGCATACCAACCCGAATGGCAATGAACTTTATCTTGCCTCCATTGCACCCAAAAAGAGAGCAAATTTAGACCTAACAAAATTTGACAGGGTTGATGTAATCTTCTCTCCAGATGCGGGGTTTCCATCAAAGTCTATCCTAGCAGGACAGAGAGAGGGCTGTGTGCTTGTCGGGACGGAGGCTCGCCACACGCCTGTCAGCTGTCGCACGTTGCCATGGGCACCGACGTGCCTCAGCAGCACATTACACCTTAACCTTCTCAATGTCCATTGGGGGCATCTGGTCCTCCCCCTGGATAGACACAGCAGCAGCTGGCTGGCAGCAGAGCTGATGGTCCTTCCAGTCCTGAGAAACCCAACACAGAATGGGAATGAGAAGAAAGCAATAGTACCTATAATTCCTACACAACAACAGAAAAACACGCAGACCGATCTGACTTACCCTGCACTGAGCCTTACCTGGAGGTCATGAGTATCTCAGTTTATACCAAAACATCTTAGACATTTTGTCATGCTAAACCATCCCCTTGGGTTCTCAAAACTGAGACTGAAACCATGCTCAGAGGTGGAGATTTCAGGTCCAGAGAGTACAAATCCAGACTAAGATTTTGTTTCAACCAACCAGTTGAGTACTCTGTGACTGTGACTCTTTATACTCAACTGGGTGGTTGAATAAAATCTTGGTCTGGATTTGTACTCTCTGGACCTGAATTCTCCACCTCTGCCCATGCTGTACTTAGCTGATTAAAACTGCTAATTATTATGACTAATCCGAGAAAGTCATGCTATCCCAAAAATTTTAAGTAGAGTGGTACCTTGGTTCTCGAACCTAATCCGTTCCAGACTCCGGAACGAATCCTAAAAAGTTCGAGTTCTGATTAAATGTTTCCCACAAGAAATAAAGGAAAACCATATAAATTGGTTCCCGGCCCCCCAAAATTACACCTAAATATGATTTTTTTTTTTAGCATTTAAACACAAAACAAACAAAATTAAACAAGAGCATTTTTTTCCTAATGGCTTCCAAAACAATAAAGATCTTACCCCAACATTACCACTGTCCTGCCCTGATCGTCCGCTCCTTCTGTGTGCCACACCCCCTCGTTAACCTTGTGTGTTATCCCCGTGTGATCAGCTGTTTCTGGTTGTTGTCATTAGTCCTCTGTATTAAGTCCGCGTTTCAGCTTGTTTCCCCAGTCCGGT
>JABFEA020000021.1:4905143-4920685 GCA_019775915.2 Cyphomyrus plagiostoma | reverse complement strand
TTATTTATTGTTAGTTACTGTAATGTTGCGCTGCTTTATTTGGTTAATCGTCCAGTCTGTGAAGAAGGCATTCAATTAAGAATAGCATTGTAGTATGACTCATTTCCTGGCGCGTACAATTTATATTAGGTCAGCGTTCACGGTTCAATTTATGATATTCAGATCGAGTTCTAGGTCAAACTGGTTTGTTCGGCTTAAATTTTTTAATTACTTTTTTAATTTTAAATTTAAGCATTTATTTATGTTCAAGGTATTTATGGAAACAAGTTATGACTATGTATGGATGCTTACACTTCCATGATTGACATTTGGAGTCATGCCCAACAATATGTCCCCTGCATCTGTTCAGCTTGCACTTACCTTTCTCTGGCAGAATGTGGAGCAGTAGTTGACCTTCCGGCAGCCAGTGCATTCACTCATGGCCTCCCTTCCGCAGTTGACACACATTTGCTGCGGTCGCCAAAAATACAATTAAATAACTCGTTACTAAGGCAGAGGATGCAGATGCCCCAGATGCTCTCTTTTGCATGAAGTTAGCTAGCCCTCACGTCGGCTGGGTTTCCTTGGTGACAATGACAGACATGACTAGGAAGCAGGGCAGTCATGTCTTTCAAGCTTATTGTTCCACTCCAAAACATGTCTGGGGCCCCTACCACCCCAAAGACAGAATGATTATATCGGGGTCCCCTCCCCAACCTAGCCATAATTCCACAGGCAAAAATAACGCAACCTTCCAAGTGTGCCAGGGCCACTACTTATGGCAACAGATCCACGATTACGTTAAAAATCCACGTTAGCGTGCTAAGCCCATGAGAACCCTAATCACCAGCAGTGTTCAGTAAAACAGATGAGATTTCTGAACAAATACCCACATGCTTATTACAACAAGCAATTACCTCAGCCAATTATGCCTCACATAGACACATATATCAAGGCCTTCATAAGATCATTTCAACTCACAGATTTTCTTTCTGAAGTCATTAACAGGGCAGAGCTAAAATGTGTCACAACAGTGTTGTTCCCAAAGATCTCTGTGGGGCAAAGCATGTGACGACTGTCATGGTGGATATTTTTTCCCCCAAAGCAACAGATCTCCTGTAAGATGTGTTCATCATCAAGACGAGGCAAGGTGTCCTGTTCCTCCAAGGCTGTTAGCCGTTAGCTCATCTCACACATCGAAAACATCCGGTCTAACTTCGGGGGCACCAACCAGTACTCACTCAAAGGCTAAAGCCCTCCAGAAATTCAGAGACAGAGTAAATAGACCCTGTAACCTGTGGCGGCTGCTTTTACCTTTATGATGATCTCTGTTGTTTTCCCCTCGGGGTCATCTGCATGCTGAAAGGATAGCTGACCTGGGAAAGACTGCAGAGAGAGAGAGAGAGGGGGAGAGAGAGAAACAATCACTCCAAGCTCACTCTGATTGAGAGCAACACCTATAGCATAAAACTTAGAGAGATGCACAGAGATGATACAGGTTGGCAGTGTAAGTTGCAAAAAATTGGAATTGTATCATAGTGGTGTTTTTAATTGATGTTTATTGCTGTGGTTTTATTTATTTTTTTATGTTACTGATTGTGAAGCACTTTGGGTATGACATCATGGTTACTGTTGTAAATGTGCAATATAAATAAATTGCTATTGGCATTGCCATTGAATTCAAGTCACAATTAAATAAAGCTGCCCTTACCTCCTTCCTTTCGGAAGATGCCTTGTCCTGGGTCACGAGAGCTTCCTGGCCGGCCTGGCTGGCCTGCTTGGCGTGGTCGATCAGCGCTTTCAGCTGCTGCACGCTGCTCAGCAGGCTGTTAGCTATCTCCTCCAGGTACAGCCAGGTGCGCTGTTCCCCCGTCTCCAGCCCAACGGGCAGACCGGGGGAGGGAGCTTTGGCCTGGACCGGCTGGGGGGCCACAGCCAGTGCCGGTAGGGACGTCAGGACTGCGGAAGGAAAAGCGAAGCACTGTCTCACACTGGGATCAGCAGAGGGCCAGTTTTTCGGTTTATTCAAGCTACTATTCATTTTGTTTACAGTGCAGGGCGAGTTCAAATCTGTTCACAAATCAATTCATTTTGATATACTGTTTACTGAGCACTGAAATCATCTTTGATGAACGGTACGGCTGTATCAACAATAGCTGCCCGGCGAAGGCCTGAAGACCCTCTGCTCTCTCACTCCAGCTTGACGTCTTCAAAAGAAACACGATGCAATCAGGACACAAAGTCTGAAAACAGTGCCGAGGACTGGGACACCTCTGCAGGCCGAGGGCATTAATCAGGCACCTCCAAGATCCAGTGCAGATCTCTCCATCTTCTACGTGAGTGCAGTGGGAATGGAAATTAGGGAATTAAAGGCTCCAAAAAGCCACATACACATCCCATCTACCCTACAGAACGATGTGAAGGAGGCGCTGGGGAGAGACCGACTGGGAGGCAGGAGGGAGATGGAAACAGCGGGAGTGTCAGTCTCACTGAAAGAGAGACACACTGAAATCCCTGCTCTCATGTGTATATAAAAGCTGAAAATGACCAGGGAACGCTGCTTTAGCATTCCTCAGCATTTAACAACAGAATTCAGCACTCCTGGAACAAAAGTGAAGGTCAACAGTTCCCACACCATATTTAATAAGTACAATAAATACCTGCATCCTCAAGCACATACTCTGATCAGTCCCTGTATGGACAATGTACCCGCAACAAACAGGAACATAGTCTTCACTGGGAATGTCATTGTATAACATGATGTGCTTCACTCTAATTACGAATGTTTTCTTCAGACAGACTGACCATTAAAAGGTTTCACCAGACAAATGCCGAATCGCCTGCTCTACCTGCATTGCAGGTCTTGTAATTCTCAGAGGAGGCAAGAGGGGTGTCGCTGCAATCAATTTTGACTTCCAAGTACAGTAGTTGTTCTGTGGTGCCATTTCAGTGACATTTCAACGGTAATTAAATGCTTTTAGAAATATGAAAATGCTAGAGGGATAAGCAATCAGCTATTGCTCTAAAAATGAAAAGTGAGTTATTTTTAAAGATGTAGTTAAGGTCTGTCCATCCATGCAGGGTCAAAGGGGGTCCGGAACCTATCCCAGAAGCTACAGACGCAAAGCGAGGAACAACCCAGGATGGGGCACTGACCCATTGTAGAGCACACACGGACATACACACAAACACACACACACCTATGGGCAACTCCAATTCAGCTTGTTTTTGGAGTGTGGGTGGAGGCTCAGACCCAGGTCCTAAAGGTGTGAGCCAATGGTGCTAACCACTGGGCTACTGTACCACCACATCATATTAAATGTGCCTGCTATTCAGAAATAAATGTCTCCAGGAAACTTCCAGAAAACAGCAAGACAAATGACTCAGGAAGAGACAGAGAAACTGAATTGCATGCTGTATGAAATGTATCTAAAAAACAGTGCTCTGACCCTGTTTGCTGCCAGCACAGTGAAATAAGGGGAATGCAGAGCAACACGATGGGTCCAGGCTTCTCTCAGCTCGTCACGAGACCTGAGGCCACGGGGCGAAGCGGCTGCTGTCTGCACTGATCGCTCCAGGTGCCACAGTCTATCGTGCTGAAAGGTTGCACGACAGATGAAAAGCGACCAATCTGAACGTCTGAATGCAGGCGTTTGTCAAATCCGATCGCATTCCACTCCAAGGTTCAGACAAAAGCTGCTTTACAAAGCTGTAATTTTCATTTGCAACACAGGTCACTGGCATCAAATGATCAGAGAGAGAGAGAAAGAAGTCATCAAACAGACCCCAGAACACACACGCATGTTTACATGCATCATACCATCAGAGACAGAGAACATCGAAAACACTGCCCAGCCCCCCCACACACACACTCACACACGCAGACAGAAAGCACCTTCTCTTCCTCCTAAAAATAACAAAACATCCATCTTTGTCACAGGGTTTATGTGCATCAGGGCTTAAACAGGTTAGGAAGGAGGCAAACTGTGATTAAATTGGTGAGGGGCCGTGACCAAGAAGCCTTGGCTGTAACACTAAATCGGGCAGTGAAATTGCGGGGCCACATGAGAGTGTCAAGCGATTTCCGGCAGGTGTGGGATGAAGGTGGGGGGGGGGGGGTGGCCACACGGCAGGACTGCGGCACGGCTGCGAGCCGCCGCAGCCTCGGAACGGAGAACTTTACACTACTGGTGGGCCTCAAGCATAAGCATCCCATCTAATGGTAAAACAACAGGCTCCCTGTTCGATTTCAATAAGAACTCCAGCTTCAGCAGACAAGCACGTGCTGCCTGTAGATCTATGTGAGCTTCTTTCACACACACACACCCGCCCCACGCAGTCTACAGCAACCTGTCACAGCTGGTTACAGGGAACGTCATCTGCAGTCACACTAAAGCAATTATCCTCCCTAGTTAAGCATTATTTATATAGCTTTTATAGGAAACAAAGCAAGACCACTAATATTACAGCAGCCAGGAAGTCTCACACCACACACACGTGACTCAACCCGTTAGTTACTAAGCTTTTGCCAGAATTGAAACCCACTTTTACTACTTCTTAGCCACATGTCCAAGCAGGTACTAGCAGGTCCAAGGTGAGGACCAGCCTGGCACAGACAACAAATTACAGCTAAATAACAGATATTAAAATTAAATTAAAAATATGAAACATTAATAAAAGCAAAAGCCTCGTACCTCCAGGGCAGGAAGCTTGAATTGCACCCCCTGCTCAATGTATATAGTTTTATTTTTTATTCTGGTTTTCTTAAAACACCAAACTAGGTGAATCAGTAACTCCATGTTGCCCATAGTTAGTGACTGTTAGCATGATGGCTGTCCTGTGATAAACTGGTGTCCCATCCAAATTTTCCTGTGCTCGGTGAATTAAATAATGAATCATTTTTCAGGAATGGTTCTGGTTGATTGTAGTTGTTGGTAGGGCTGGGAGATGTCACATCAATGTGCAATGATCATGTGCAATGATCACCAGGGCTTCAGAGGACGGCAGAAACACGTAGTGGGGTGCTACACGTGTTTTTTTACACCTACAATTTGTTGAGCAGATTAGCAGTACAGCTAAAATATTAATGAGATATGTTTTGTGACACCCAAAAGTTAGTAATCTGCATAAACTTGATGTATCTTTATGTTTATTAAATTTGGTTAGTGGAGCACACCACATAATACTGTTTTGGTATACTATGGTTTAGTATACTTCAATGAGATATGCCCTGAAGTGCCAGTGAAGAAAGGAACAGCTCAGCAGCCATGACATCTTTTAAAAGGGGAAATCTTGTGGCTGAATAAGGTAAAAAGACGTCGCTGGTGTGGTGGAACTTTTTGCAGTTTGAAATCTGACACGGTTATTAAACATAGGATATGCTGAATTTATACTGATTACTAACTTTGGGGTGTCATAAAATGCCTCTTAATATTATAGGTGCACTACTAATCTGCTTACCAAATTATAGATGTAAATACACATTTGTGTAGTAGCGAAAAGCTGGCATCCAGCCAGATGTTTTGCTCGTCATCTGAAGCCTCAGTGATTATTGTGTATGCACGATAAAATATTGATGTGATACTGCCCAGCCCTAGTTATATGGTATCACTGAGACCAGATTGCTGATAGATGCACATGGCCTAGTTAAACAGAATCCCCAGTGTTTATAGGATGATACAAAAAGGAGCACAAAATAATTGGTTTACCTGTAGAAATGTATCCATTTTTCTGCTCAATAAGGAAACACCACACAAACATCATTCTGTGCATAAAGAAAGCTATAACAAACGATACCAACAAGCAAAAACAAGCCAGACAGTTTAAGCTACACAATAGGCTCACAAAGGCTCACTCTGAGACTTTGTATGGGCCTTAACCCCCAAGCTGAAGCCCAGTTTACGCCGAGCTGAGGTCCCGTTTGGGCCTTAAGCCTGAGCTGAGGCCCCGTTTGAGTCTTAACCCCGAGCTGAGGCTCTGTTTTTGTCAGAAGCTCTATAAAACTGGAGGGTAGGCATACCTCTGCCAAGGTGAGGGACATGAAAGGAATCATGGCTTTGTGGGCCCCCAGTCCCTGACCCACCTGCTGTACTGGCGAAGACATCTGCCTGGGCAGGGCTCTCAGATATTATGGTGGCAGCATCACCTGCTGGGGTCCTGTCAAACGTCAGCGTGCCAGAGGTGGTGATTTGCCCTGACGGCGAAACGGTGACTGAAGAAGAAACACCAGTTAATCCAAATAACCCATCTTGCATACCCCAGCGTAGCATATGTCATCAGCAGAACCTTAGAATAACTTTAGTAGCTATTTATCTCTGTGCTAAAAGAATGTTTTTCATGTAATCACAAGACTTTTAAATGATTGTTAATGGGGGGGAAAAAAAATCACATTCAAAATTGCTAGTTGTGAGGCAGCTCTTCTGCAATGGTGCCAAGTCACATGCATAACACCTGCAAGAGAAAAAAACACCGTTCGGCTTGAGAGAAAACGAAGCGTGAGAGCCAATAATAGGAGACGTCTCCTCCACCTTTACGCCTGCCCCTGCTGAGTTTACTCATTTGGCACAGTCACTCGTCGGGGAGCGACAACACAAGAGCGAGTGCGCGACTCCCTGACACTCGGCGGTCTGACAGCCGCCGTGTGGCCGAGTCCAGGATACGCCAGGGCAGCTCTTTCACATTCCCCTCCAGCGTTTACGTTTGCCTCTGGGATGAGTTTCAAATGAATCCTTTGCCCTCTCTCGTTCTATAAACCCCTCGTGGGGTGAGGTCCTATCTTCACCCTAGGACTTGTTTCATTTCTCGAGCCATACAGTACATTCATTTGTTAGCTATATATACCCAACCGAGCAACTACCTCTTCACCAGGCTCCAGAAGGTCCAGAAAGGACTTCTGCTGTGTCAGTGAGAACTGAGAGGCCCATATGGATTCTCTATCCTCAAGCCATCAGAATACCTAACACTTAACTGACAGATGTAATTTAACATTTGCTCCTTACTCATGCATCATGCACTTTATCTATGTTGCACATCACCATTTTTATCTATTTCTTTCTTTTCAGTATAACTTTACTTCCCTTTATTTATTGCATATTTATTGTACCCTAACTTTTATGTGTTACTGCTTTCACAGTCTTTTTTTAAATGGAGGAGTTGACAACCTTGCATTTCACTGCAGGTTATGGCTGGACTATTTGCTTTGCATGTTACAGATAAAACTCCTGAATATCTAACTAAGAGACTGTGGATGATCACAATAAAAGTGGGAGTAAAAACAGGGGTAGCCCACATTTTAAGGACTTTCTGGACTTCGGATTTCATTCAGGCTCCTAAGTGATTTGGTCAGTTTGAGCCCACATTACATAGAGCCGACATTCTTCATAGCTCCCAGTCTGAGTCATATGCCTCACGTCTGAATCCATTAGCTACACTTACACCACAGTGGAATATAACAAAACCTTAGCAAAGACTTAAGGTGATTACTTAAAGACAACGGGATCCATCAGAGGGCTCCAAAATCTATAATACTTCTTGGGGAATGAAATTTGTCAGTTGGTCCCCAAATTATTCTCAAGACCCAAATTATTTTGAACTGATGAAGGGCATCTAGCATGGAATGTAAGGGCTACACAGCGCCCTCTGGCTTTGGAATGACGGAAGTCTCTCCATGAAACGGTGACGAAAGTGTTGACAAGCCCAGCTGAGCCACAGACAGACTCCTTAGGCAGTTATTTCCAAACACAAATGGTTTTTCACTTCCCCATGAGAGCACACGCACATGCATGACTCTGTGTGTTAGAATGTGTGCACCAGCATGGGGTGAGTGTGCATGAGTCAATCAGTGTGTGTCCACTCACTGGTGGCACCAGGTGCGAAGGTGATGTTCTTTGGAGACTGGATGTCCTTTTTCTCGGGGGTAGTAGGCCGGTCGCTCTCCTTCTTTCGTCTCTTGTAGGGGACAAACAGCCTCACAGGGCCGGTCTGTAAAAAAAAATAAAAAATGAAATGGGGGGGGGGGACATAGTGATTTCTCTCACTGCAGGAAACAGAGTAAACCAAGAAAAAACACCAACAGTTTATACAGCCATAACCTTAGCAGTGATGCAGGCTCCTTTGAAAATGTCACACTTCAAGTGTTAAGGTTGTGTAATCTGTGGATTAACGTTAGCAAGTTGATTTGAATACTGCTGACCAACAATGGGAGAAATAAGGCTTTGAACCCCCCCAGTGGATGGGATTACATAGTGCTGTCCATTACAATCCAGGTTTGTTGCAATGGCAACCTGTAAATTAATTGGTGTCAAGCCAGTCAGATAAGTTTGTGACTAATTTAACCAACGTTATTATTCTGCCCAATATAGGCCTTTGAAGCCCTGTTTTTCCCTCTGCCAATGGGCCCACTGCACAAGGCACCGAAATAAATGTCCCTAGAATCTGAAGATGAACTGCGACACAGTGTTCTTCCACCAAAAAAAAAGTGATTTAAAAATAGTAAAAGTGAGACCGGCATCAGAAATCTTGAGAGGTCTGACGCTTCATTATCGCGTGCCAGGCCGGGCCACGCAAGATTCTCTCAATTTTATACCAACTGGCTTTTCCAAAAATGGATGGTCACAGAGACATGATATGAAAGGTGTCTTGCCTCCAGAAATGTGGCAGCTGCCACCCCCCCATTAATCTGTAATCTTCAAACGAGCATCAAGCCCAGGGAGGTAGCACACGCTTCGATTATAAAGAGCACAGCACATTTTTTTAGACCTAGAACCTTCAACTTCAGGCTGTTGGTCGCTGTGAGAAAAGGTGAAAGTGTTTTTGATTTAGTCTGTTCTTCAGGTCAAGAAATTAAGTCACAGATTCTAATTACCATATTTACGTTCTCCCCTCTGAAAGACGCCCCATCCTTGGCACACTGAAAAAGTATTAGAGAGGGAGCATAAGGGGAAGGAAGGAATGTGTGGGTCCAGACTTTTACATCGAAAATTGTTCATCGGTGCAAAGGCAGGCAGACAATCAAATTTTTTTCTGAAACTGCAATGCAAAGACAATCTTGCGGTTAATACGTTTGGACTGTTTTCTCAGAGAAAAATACCCATAACCTTGGATAACATCACCTCAACACAAGATTGGAGAAGTCACTGTTTAAACCAGGGTGGAAGCTATGCTCAGACAAATGTAAAATACAAAGTGTCTAGCCCCCTCTACTGGATGACAAGTCATAATGCAAAATGCTTACAAAAAATTCTTACAAAGATTTCATATGGCGATAATTAAACAGATACCATAGTTCAAAAAAAGTACATAAACAGATTAAAATTATTTAAAAGTTAATCAATAGGATAGGACAAAATTCTCAACTGCCAAACTTGTAGGTTCTATATAATCCTTTTTAGGGTTTATATGCTTTTTCATTCTGCAATGAATTTTGTTCACCTGGGGTATCAGGGCCATCAGAAATGGACTCACCAAGGAAAGGTCATCGCAGCAGGCTGCACACGTGCAGGAGGCTGCGTGCGGGTTCAGGATACGCTCCTGAAAGAACACACTATGAGAAAGACCTCAGACACCCAAACATGCAACCATATTCCAGGTCTGGACCCAGGTCCACACAGGAGCAAGGGTAGTCTGGTCCACCCTATGATGTCATTGTTACTGTTATTGTTGATGGATGTTCTTTCTCATACTATGAAGGGATCTGTGGAGCAACACTGCGCCAGGCTCACGCAGGGCAGCCCCCCCTCACCTGTATGAGGCACTGTAGCGGACGGCCTGCATAGCGGATGCTCCTCTTCCAGTCTTTGCTGCTCGCCCGGCCCGACATGCCCTCAAACTCGGTGGGCGTGTACCAGCTGTTGTTATGCCTGATGCATCGCCCTTTCCCACCTGTGTTTTGTAAAGAGCCAGGGATATAAAATTATATCCAAGTGATTAATTAAAACAAACATTCTAATTTAATAAGGAGCCAAATTTGTAGTAAGGACGCTTCTGATCAGCTTTTTGTCATGAGTGCCTGAATCACATACAATCAGATGTTTAAAGTGTCTCCCTTGGCTTGCCAAGCCAAGGCCGCGTGGAAGCACACCTGAGCCCAGCCGGTTCTTGTACAGGATGCCGCTGGTGTTTCGGCATCGCACTGGCAGCTCGTTGTCGTACACCGAGGGGTCCCAGTTATACTTGGAGCCGTCCTTTTCGTGCCCGGGAGGCAGAGGAGTTGTGGGCATCTGAGGACCTGCAGAGACAGGGTGGTCACCGAGCGTTAACGTCGATGTTACTCCAGAGAGGCGTATACTCTGTTGCTTTAACTACAAAAGAAATGTATCCGTTATTTTTCATGAATTGTGTTTTATTGTGAATTAGATCAAAACGTACTAAACATACCTGAAATTAAATAAAAATTCTAAGCACTCACTACTACAACTCTACTAAACTTTCCTAATTTCTGTCAACCTTGCATTAATAATTATAGAGTTAAGCATTATGGATTTATAGGCAAAACAGCAGTATTGTCTGTGTGGACATACACACACACACACACACCAGGGGTCATGGGTGTGGCTGCTCCCTTCAGTCCCGTGGCTCCCACGATGCTCCCATCAGTGTGGACCACAATCAAGGTAGCCTTCTGGGTGTTGAGGCTGTCCGCAATCTGTAAGGTGGTCCTGCCAGTCTAGAAAAAGACAGAGATCAGATGAGAACCTGGACCCAGATCATCCTTGAGTAAATGCTATCAGACTGTTCACACTCCAAAAATGACTATAATCTGGTGGGACTGTCATCCAAGAGGAAGCAAGAACTACTCACAAGGACGTGTTCTGAGAGAGAAGCTGCTGTAGCGACAGATGTAGTAAATACGTTGTCCCCGGACCCCTGGACATCCCCCATCGTCACTGTTGTCACTTCTGTTTAGACCATGGAAATTGCACTTATCACCATCATGCACATACAGGTGCCTGCTGTCTCGGGGGGACAATTGA
Organism: Cyphomyrus plagiostoma; assembly: GCA_019775915.2. NCBI lineage: Eukaryota > Metazoa > Chordata > Actinopteri > Osteoglossiformes > Mormyridae > Cyphomyrus > Cyphomyrus plagiostoma. The sequence goes on along the minus strand of JABFEA020000021.1, from coordinate 4,909,736 downwards.
GGAAATTGTCCCAAGCCCTGACCTAAGTGAGACATGTTGTGCATCATGGGGGTTGAAGTAAGTCTGTCCCAGGGCCAGGGGTAATGAGTTGCAAATATATCCAGGGTGTACCTCTGCTTTGTGTCCTTTGTTGCTGGGGATAAACTTCAGGCTAACCCATGACCCACATCAGGATAAATGTTTAGAATGTATGGAACTGCCGTAAATTCTTTCTTTTTTAAACAATATATATTATATTTTAACAATAACTGAGTTGTTGTAATGGATAAGTGTTCATATCGGCTGGGATATATTTTAACAAGTTCTGTTAATGCGTGAATTTCGCAAGAACATAGAACAAAATTTCTGAGGTATAACATTAAATATGAATCAGTAATGATTAATTTGCATTCAGAATTAATCACACCGGTTACTCATAATAATGCATAAATAACCAACCCTGTAAAACTGAATCACATTTAAATATTGCTACAACGCGTAACACTTTAAACACTGACTGACTGCAATATGCGCTGTATTTTTGATATAACGCGTGTTGTTGTGCTAACTAGCTAACCACTTAGCAACAAATTAAATTTATGGCTCGGTCAGTTTAATACATTTTCACTGAGGTTAATTTTGTGAGAGTGCATAATCTAATTGTGTGGCTATTTAATTTCATATTTCATGCAGACACACAACTGAGAAACAAACTAAGAACATCGGTCTACGGGCTGACTTATAATGGTGTTTAAACTAGCCTATGTGTCCTGATCTCACAGTCACGCCGCCGCCAATTCGTAACTTTCCTGCAAACGCGGCCTCGTCTGGGTTCGGCAAGGACTCGGCTCCTAACTCGATGTTCCCCGGTTCCCCCATTACGGCCATCGTAGTAACTTCGGCCTCCGACTCGGTATCCGAGTTCTCCCCCTCCTCTCCCGGCACAACGGCGGTGGCTTCGGGCGCCTCCTCCAGCCCGAGTTCCTTCGCTGCCGATTCGGACTCGTCCATTTCTCCGGCCTCTGCCGATTTGGGCCGAAAGCGTCCGAGGGGAAAGTCGTCAGACTGCAAACGCGGTTTGGCAAATTAAGGACCACAAAAAATTAAGCCACAATAAACACTTTCACCGAATCAACCTATTAAAATATAATAACATATACTTGTACGCCAAAATGAGAGCCGAAAAGCAATGGCTAAATGGCTTCCTTCTCCCTTTTTGTTGCTGCCGATGGCCCGACAGGAAGGAGGCGGGACGGAAATTGTCGAAAGAAAACGAAATTACACGAGATTTCTTTAACGGCAGTTGCTTTGTGTTTCTGCTCAGTTGCAATTATTTTAAATCAAAACGATATAATTTATGCTAGCGGATTTTTTTATACACGGCACTTTTGATACCTTGAATCAGTTTTATATGCACTATTTTCTCAAGTTCGCAATAGTAGAGACCTTACTGGTTGTCCATGTGTGACTTGGGCTGTCCATGTGCAAAGTCTCCAGGCTACCAGCACCATGTTTTATAACATTGAGAAATGTAGATAATGACACTTATTCAGAGGCATTTTAAGGCATCCGTTTTATAAAATATCGGAGCTCTTAATAGCTTTATCGGCTATTAAGCAGGCCTATTTGCTTGTCAGGTTTATAACACTCATTTATAAATTATATGTTCATGTGTAGGGTGTGTAGAGCAGCGGTCCCCAACCTTTTTTGTGCCACGGACCGGTTACATGTCAAACAATATTTTCACGGACCAGTCTTTAAAGTGTGGGGGGTAAATATGACGAAATAAAATGATACGACTGGCATAAAAACAAATATAAACCGCATAAAAATAAAACTCCCCATTACGTTGAATTAGTGGGAGCCCTGAGCTTGTTTCTCCAAAACGAGCCGGTCCCATCTAGGCGTAATCGGAGACAATAACACCCGAAGTATTTTCTATGCGGCTCGGTACCGGTCCGCGGCCCGGTGGTTGGGGACCTCTGGTGTAGAGGATTTCACATTATCATGAAGAAATTTGTCATTCAGTGGCACAGACCTGCTAACATATAAGGACCTAAATTTAACGATTTCTTGGTGGGCTATGCAAAATGGGGTCTCTACAGTCTTATTTAAAAAGGTTTCCAATTTGCAAAAACAGCACATATATCAGTGACCCAAATCTTTAGAAATAGCTGTAAATGGCTTTATTTTATTTTAGATGTATTCTGCAAGGTGTTTTCTTGTATTTACAACCCAGAACACCCTATTTTTTCTGGCCTTGCACTATATTTGCACTGTTGTCTGCTGCAATGCATGTGTATTATACGTACCATATTTAATTGCCCAGATACATTCATATTTCTATATCCTGCTTCGATCCATCCATTTTCTGTAACTGCATGTCCTATTAAGGGTCACAGGTAATCTCAAAGACTAAGGCGCAAGGCAGGGAACAACTCCAGGATGGGGTGCCAATTCATTGCAGGGCACACTCACATACCACTCATTCACATTTGCACACCTATAGGCAATTTGGTAACTCCAAATAGCCTCAGCATGTTTTTGGACTGTGGGGAGAAACCGGAGTACTCGGGGGAAACCCCATGATGACACAGGGAGAACATGCAAACCCCCCATGTCCTGCTTTTTTTCATATTAATATTTATTATTATATGTATTTTTTCTAGGTGTTGTCTTGTGTCCTGTAACTGAGTGTCCTTGTCGTTTTACCCTCTGCCTGGCTGCAGGAAACAGAAGTAGCCATGTCATTGTACTCGGTACTTATATTAGTACAAGCAACAGCAAACCTTTCAAATCCTTTGAATCCTTTAATAGTGTGCAGCTTTACTTTATATTTGCAATTATATTGACATCACCATAGCCAGTAGCTACATTTGTACTTTTAAAAGTAGCATAAACCAAAACCATTTGAAATTATTTAATAATGAAAAGCTATATGGTGCTCTGGATTTGTACATCAATTATACTGATTCCAGTTATAAACTTACATATTACATGTTCTCTTTTTCCATGTAGAAATGGAAGATTTCTGGCAGATAATGCACATGCATATCAGTGTGGTTACTTTTTCCATTTGATTTATTTAATCAGTTGCACCAGTAGGGGGGAAAGAAACTGGAGTACCAGGAGGAAGCCTGTGCAACACGTGGAGAACAGGTAAACATCTAACCCTCCACATGCAGAACAGGGGGAAGATTCACCTCTGTAACCCTGGCAACAGTGCTGCCAGTGAGCCATCATGTTGCCCAATACTAAAAGGAGGATTTCATATTGTTTCTCATATTTGTCCCCAAAATACCTAATGTTACACTAAACAAAACATTTTTACATTGGGAAAATAATAAAATAATAATTTTCCCAGCTTCTGAAACATATAGGACATCACAGTTCTGAAAAGGTTTTCAGCATCTCAAAATTTAGTCACATAAGTAGCATTAAGTTTTACCTTTTCATAACACCAGAGTTTAATGGGAATTATAAGAAACAGAATCTGTAAACGACCCAGAGGACCCTCTTTTCTATGTATTTCACATAGTAAAGAACTATTTTTTTGATGAGAACATTAATTGATATAACAAAAACAATAAGAGACAATACAAAACAAAAGCAATACGAAAGTCATGAGACAGCTGGTGATATTTATAATTCAGAAAAAGTGATACAACAGGGCTGATAACTCTCTTTCATCAGGCGTGACACTCATGTTTTCAGACTCTCGCTGTCGCACAAGAAATCTTCTGGCAAATCTGTGTTATTCCATTATAAACCTAAAATTAGCTATATCAAAAGCATTGGGGTAGTTTGCAAACCCTACATAATATTTACAAGGTAATAAAACTCTTACATACATGTAAGTGCATGTGTATTTATTTTGGCCTAGGTTAATAATTAATTATTATCTCAAATTGAAAATCTCACTCCAGCCAGCTGACCAAAGAGTCCACCCTGAATCAATGTTAATAAACATCATTAAATCATTCTTTCAATATCTGTTATATTATGATCTTCACTTCCTGCAACACTTCATGAAAACTTTCTTAATATAAAGGCTTTCTCTCTGCATCCTTATCCTTTAATATATGTCTTTAAATATATTGAGTAATAGTTCCAAGTATCAAGATGGCACAGCCAAGGTCAGACACCCTCCTGATCACTCTTAATCAGGTTATATAGATTATGTACACGTGAATATGTTTCATATATTTTTATTTTACATTGTTATCTTTATATTTTATTATCATCTTATCATACACAGCTGCTCGGAGTGACCAGGGTTACATTCCACTATATATTGCATGTGTACAACTGTATATGTGACGGATAAACCTCTTGAATCGAATAACTTTTCAGAATGATATATTTACTGCCTCTGACACTCAGCACTTGATGAGGCCCACCGAAGGGATCAGCCTTGTTTACTCTTCTGGAAATGTACCAGAAAAACAGAAATTTGAACATCATCTATGACTACTTGACCCCAAATAATCTTTTATTATTATCCATCCATCCATCCATCATCTTCCGCTTATCCAAGATCGGGTCGCGGGGGCAGCAGTCTCAGCAGGGAAACCCAGACTTCCCTCTCCCCGGCCACTTCCTCCAGCTCCTCTG
>JABFEA020000021.1:4888728-4905043 GCA_019775915.2 Cyphomyrus plagiostoma | reverse complement strand
CCACTGCCCAACTCACACTGCACCCGACCCCTATGGCCCCTCCTACAGGTGGTGAGCCCATTGGAGGAGGGACCCACGTGCCTTGTTCGTGCTGTGCCCGACCAGGCCCCATGAGTGTAGGCCTGGCCACCAGGCGCTCGCCATCGAGCCCCACCCCCAGGCCTGTCTCCAGGGGGGGGCCCCGGTGACCCGCGTCCGGGCAAGGGAAACCGTGAATCTGTGTTTGTATTCCTTTTATTATTATATAAATAGTATTAAAATAAGACTTCCCAATCGAAGAAACTGGTGGTGTGCTGTCTACCTGTCTATACATTAATATAGTCAGTGAGTGTCAAATTTTTTATGTCAGTGCAATATGGCATGTAAAACATTCCCGTTGCTTGTCAGTGATATTGTATAATGTAACACTAAAAATGTTATATGTGTGTATAAGCAGTCTGTTCCCCACTCAGGTATAATTGGGTAAAAAAAGTGACAGAGACTTTAATGCAAGCCATTGCTCATAGTTTTTAAGTCTAAAGGGTCGTCTTCCACGTTTCGTTACTGGAAACGTTAAGACATAAGGAAAACTTCATCTCCCAGAATGCACCTCTGTAAAACCCACTAATCTCATCATCCCAGAGCTTTTGAGTTCCATGGATCAGAGCCGAAGAGTGAAGATAAACGAATCGTATTATTGCTTTGGGATCTTGCAAGATTTAGATCGAGCTGGGGAAAAGGGCTGAATCTGAGACAGAGCAATGAAAATGGACTTAAATACCATTATAGAGAAGATGAAAACTGGCGAGCAAGATGCCGCATTGATGGCATTGCAGGCGTATAATAAGGAGGTAAATGTGCGTTATTAACTTGCAATTAATTATATTGTGTTTAAAATTCATGAAGGTTATAAATTACCATAAATAAATACACTGTAGAGAATTATATGTACATATATACAAATCTTAAAGCAACTAAGCACAGCAGATTAATTACTAAGAAATTGGCACGTATTAAGTTCCAACATCATACTAACCCAAAATTAAGATTAAACGAAAAGTAGTCTTCATTAAAAAAATATATAATCGACCGCAAACGACAGGGATATCGCGTTATTTGTTAATTCTACATTAAGCAACATGTCATCGCAGCTGCATATCATGCGCTACATGTAAGCATGTTTTTCACAATGTCTGATCATTAATGTACGAGACATTGCGTTTATTCTCAGTTTTTTTTTCTCCTTGTTCTTGCCTTCGCCAACATCTGTTTCCCTGCCGCTTTTAGCCTTCAACGCAAGGGTAGATGCATTATATAGCCTATAATAAACTATAGATGATGTAGTTATCGGTGCTGTCATGTAACACAACAATGTTTATTGAAATGAACAGAACTGTAATAACAACACGTAGGCTAACAATCGTGTCAATAGCCTATGTATTTTTGTGTATTTTTGTTATTGTAAAGAATTAATTCGCATAAAGGTTTTTAGAGTAGAATCTGTATGTAACTTGTTGAACGACGATACGGCACGTTATGTGCGCTAGTAAACAGTACAGCAGGACATGATTTTAAATAATGTATCTATATTATAGTGTTTATAATTTAAACTCAACTTGTTACTGTGGGGGTATAGGGTATACAGTAGCGGTGCCTTGATGACAATCTTCGTCTATAAATGAGTAGCGTACTGTTACCATACTCTTTCTACCGTATCCTTTGATTAACTCGGTTTCCTACTCTTTGATTAATACCTGTAATAACGGGAGAAGCAGTTCAAGAAATTGTCATTATAATGACTCCTAGTTAATTTGCAGCACTATCATGAGGATGGTGGATATGTTTTGCACAAGGGAATAATACAGTATTTTAGTGACATGTTGTAATATGGAAATCTAATTTAAAATTATTTTAACTTTTAATTAAAAGGAATATTCCAAAGAAGTTGATCTTATCTGTGCTATAATGGATGGGCACCTTTATGGTTGCAAACTATGTCAGTTTTCTATTGCGGGCTTCATCCTTGGAAATCCTGTATCTACCAACAGAGAGAAATGACTCTGTCTGAAACTTGATGTCACTGGGGCCACCCATCTGTGCTTTCATCCGTGTGTCTGTGCATGTGCCTTTGAGTGTGTGGTGTCACCACAATTGGATTAAGCTGAACGATCAGCACAAATAATTCCTCGGGCCCTACTAAATCCTGTACGTCTGACCGTCACCCGTTTTAGCCCAGTTAGTGAGCTTTTTCATCACGAGCGTCCTGTCAGGTAAATGGTTTTATTAAATTTTGGATGCTGCCGGGATCCAACTGATGCCTCTTCTATATAAACCTCCCTGGGTAGTCAAGGACTATGCAATGAGACAAGCCAATGTTCATTAGGAGGCTACTCAGTCTGTGACCTCGAAGTATTTTTCTGACTCACACGTCATTTCCTGTTTGCTACACATTCAGCTCAGGGACAAAAGTGACGAGCCCCATTAATTACCAATATAACGGCAAAACTTCTCATTAAATGACCTGACTGAATGATTTAATCCACAAATAAGCAGCAATTTACTGACAGATGGTTTTCTCTTTTTGTGTGTCTTTTAGAAAAGCCAGTGCTTCATGTTTAACACTAACGAACAAGAAGAGAGAGAGGTATGGATATATTCATCGAAAATTGCATTTATTTGCAAGTGACATATTTCATTTACAGCATCAGAACTCTTGGAAAAGGGAATTTGCCCATTAAGCCTGTTTCCAGAGAAACAGCTTCTGAGTTTAAGTCTGAAACACATCATATTTTATAACTGCAGGAACATGAAATGTCATAAGGTGGACAGGACTAGGGAGTCCTGCACATGTTGGCACTTCTTGTAGAAATCATAATCAAATAAGGGTTTACAAATATGTTTTTAGAATGAGTACTGTAATAACTGTCAATGGTTTCAACTGTTTATTCGTTTTTAACTCTCTTCTCATCTTCACCCCTTTCTCGCCTGCCTTTGTGTTAGGATGGCCAGTTGCAAGAGGTATAAATGTAGAAGATGTTTAATGTTGTAGTTCAGCATGGCTGTAAAACCCAAGGCTTATTCCAGAATGACAGTAAGGGTTTACTTTCAGTGAGAAAATGGCGGATCATTCAAAATCTATGGGAATACTGACCAGGATTGGCTTTTTTGAAATTGTGAATAAGAACCAGAGGGCTTTATTACACAGCAAAATGAATAAGCCCTAGGTTTACGTTATATTTTATATGTTTCAAATAGTCCAAGCTAATCTATTTATAAGCTCTATGGAAGTTTTATAATGCATCTTTACACAATGGAATTGTTCAATTTTGTTTCAGGGTATTTTCATTATCAAAACATAATTGGACCGCGTTTACGAGCCTCTGTAGCTAGCAAAAAATTTAGCTGATTTCCATTAACACATAAGGAATGATCCGCTCTTTCATTTTCAGCACCTGCCTCAAAATTTACTCATGGCACATTCGGCCCGTCAGCTACTGTCACCCGCACTGAATGATTGTCATTGATCTGCAGTTTTTAATTTCCCTCTGCACTAAAATCCAGAGGATGAACGAGATGATTACTAGGTTAACCAAAGACAGGATACTGTCTACTTGGTCTCCCTAATCTAGGAGTTTAAGCAAAGCAGCTTAGCAGACCTGGCTTGCTTTGGGTTTAAACCAGTAGGGAACCTGGATGCCCCACAAGTCGTTTCTGGCTTCTTGCCTGGCTTTTCTGGAATGACATCAATGATTTACAAAGAGCCAAGCAGAGCTGGATGTCCTAGCATTTTATTCTCTATACCTGTTGTATTGTTCTCTGTGGTATTGTCTCTTATATGGCTTGGAATAACACATCCACAAACATCAATTAAACCAGAATCTACAGATGACAGGTGCGTAATTGAGCAAAGGAGAAATGTAAATGCTAATTTACTACAAATAACCCTACAATCAATATTTGCTGCTCTGTAACGCATGTGCTTAGTGTGACCACAAGAAAAATGACTGATCTTTCCAATACAAGGTAAGTGCAGACATTGTGTCCTGACAAAACAATTTACAGTCTTTATTGAGTTGCACATTTTACAGAAGTCATTAATTATAAATGCTGTGCTGAAATTTCCTGCAGCAGAGTTTTATCTGGAACAAGAGCAGTTAATTGTTCTGCCATACAGCAGTGATACAAGTTAGGCGGAGAAGAAGAGAAAGACAGACCAAGGTTTAGATTTCCTAGGATTTCAAAGCACTTCCTGTCTGCTTCCCCAGTCACGGTGGAAACAGTTGCCAAAAAACCCTTCTGAAGCTTCAGGCAGCCTGTTTACTAATCACAGAGCTAAATTTGTGGCCTCTTTATCAATCCAACGGTCCTGCCCACAGTACCCTTCTAGAAGCTAATTGTAATTTTTGCAACAATTGCAACAGCCTTTGAGAGAACTCAAAAATGACAAGGCTTGGTGTTTTGATATTCATGGCATTACACCGGTTTTCACTCATCGCCAATTGGTGCTTAAGATCAGCACTGAGAAGGTGAAAATGCATAGAAATTTCATCATCCAGTCTCATCCAGCAATGCAAAGAAGCAATACTGATGCAGCATGGGTACTGCTGTTTTGAAAGGAAGTTAGAAGCTCAGCATAAAGAATGACAGAGCTTTAAGATTTAGAACAGATTGTATAAAATGCTCTTGTTAAGTGAATCACTTCCGTAGGCCATTGAGACGGTCTGTCTTACTTTTTCCATATTCTTAACAGTCAAAGATCTGCCCTGACTAAATCGTAAACCTTAAAGCCAGTGCAGTGGGCACTGTCCACATGAATTTGTCATTAGGTGCTTTCATGATCGAGTCCTTAAATAGCACATCACCCCCAGGTACAACTGCTGTGGCTGTGGGACATTATCACTGAAAGCTCTTTGTCCCTAAGTATCGATCTGACATCGATCTGAGCCATTTAAAAACAAGGTCTTTGCCCGGCCTCCTGCCATCTCTACTTAGCTCTTCTCCACTTTACTTATGCTGGTAGTAGGGATGAGGGGAATGGTTAACACTGTGCTTGTGCCCTCAGCGCCTGGGGGAGCTGGTCCTGGGCTTCTTGGGGAGGAACCTGCAGCCATCCTGCCAGCTGGCCTGCCTGGAGACCATCCGCATCCTGTCGCGGGATAAGAACAGTCTGGGGCCTTTCGTCACGAGAGGCGCGATCCAGACGCTGAGTCGGCATGCGGGGCTCGCGCACATCGAGGGTGCCACGCTCGAGATCCCTGACCTGGACGTGATCGTGGAGGCCCTCAAGTGCCTGTGTAACGTGGTCTTCAACAGCGAGGCGGCACAGGAGGCCGGAGCCCAGCTGGGCTTGATGGGCAGCCTGGCTGAGCGGCTGAAGCAGTGTCGCGGGCGGGAGTGGAGCCACGAGGTACGCTTCTTCGACCTCCGTCTGACCTTCCTGCTGACGGCTCTTCGTGTGGATGCCCGCATTCAGCTGGCCCGCGAGCTGCGAGGGGTCAGCCTCCTGGCGGATGTCCTGGATGCCACGCTAGGCCTGCGCTGGGTGGATACCTTCGAGGTGGCACAGGCCGATGCGGAGGATGGGATCCCGGCCCCGTTGCTTGGCCGAGAGGAGACAGAGCGGACGATGGAGATCCTCAAGATTCTCTTCAACATCACCTACGACACCAACCGCCGCAAGGTAGATGAGGTAAGACTCGTATGGTAGCATCCTTCTGCCCATTGCGTATAAAACACCACGTTGTGGGGATCTTCTCCTACATTGTACTTCTGATTAGGTTTTTGGCTCTCCATTTTCTTGGTAGGAGGAAGCAGCCACGTACAGGCACCTTGGAGCCATCCTCAGACACTGTCTGATGAGCTCTGCTGATGGGGAGGACCGCACCGAGGACTTACATAGGTGGGGGAAACACTGATGCAACAGCTACACTTATCACCATTGTGGGGTTTCTTATAAAGGGAGCAGTTTGTCACCATTTATAGCATTTGTCTTTCTTGAAAATTGGAACGGAGGAAACTGGATGTCTATGGAGATTTTGCTCGCGAGACTCTATTAGGCAGTCTCAAAGGGAATATTCCCAATCGAAATATGATTGGCGTTATAAAGAGCACGCAGTGTTGGCTGGGGTTTCGGTCGTGCAGAGGAACCGTGTCATCAGCACCGCTGAGGGGAGCCCACAATCCCTCACCGACAGCTTTGCATTATTTCCTGTTTGCCAAGCGATGAAGGAGTGAGTCAACAGATAGTGAGTCAACAGAATCCAGTGCTCTGGCTTTTCCGTGCTCGCTGTGTTCGTGCTGCTTGTCTTTAACACCAAGACCCGTTTCACACATTTGTTGATTGGTGTAGAATATCTCAGAATTCAATTATAAACTAACTATACCATGTTTACTGAAAACCTTTCACAAATATTAGCGATTTGGTCTGATGACATTTCTATCAACTGGTATGAAGATAGATATTTTTTATATTAAATTCTCATTTGTACTGAATCTCAGAGCAGAAAACACAAAGCTGATTTAAAGAAACTGGATAAAAATGCTTTCTGCAGTTCCTCAAATGTGATCTGTAAAAATAAGAGATCCCTAGACATTCACAAAAACTGACTCACGGGCCATTTGCTTCACGGTAATAACATAAAAAATTAGCCAGTGGAGATGCCTTGTTTGGTTAAACAGGCCTGAGCCAAATGTGCAATGCCAGCAGCCATTGTGTGGGACCTTGCTGAAGTGTGACCTCGTCTCCGTCCCCCTTCACAGCCACACGGTGAATCTGCTGGGGAACCTGCCACTACCTTGTTTGGATGTGCTACTCATTCCCAAGGTGCAGCAGGGTTCCATCGAGTACATGGGCGTCAACATGGATACCGTCAATATGCTACTGGAGTTCATGGAGAAGAGGCTGGACCGGGTGAGCATCATCGGTGACAGTGGAGTCGGTGAATTCGCTGGAGGCGAGCGAGTGTGTCGTAACCAAAAGGCCAGGCTTCAGATTTTGTTCAGCTGGCTGGGGTGAGATATTCAATTTGAGACAAGTTTGCACACACTAGACATGAATGTACATATATGGAACAGTTTTATTACCTAGTTGTAGGGTTTGCAAATTATTCCAACACTTTTGGTGTAGCTAATTTTAGGTTTATAATGGAATTATATAGATTTGCCATAAGATTTCTTACGTGAGTGTATGTCTGAAAGCATGAATGTCACAGCAGATGCAAGCGAGTTGGCAGCCCTGATAAGGCCTTTAGGGATTAGTGCACTCTAGTCTGATTGCATGACCCATTAAGTCACAGTAATTTGGTAATATCACAACACTGTGTCCATTTTCAGTATTGCTATCACCATCTCCTCAATCCTTAGAGAGGTACAGACACCTGCAAGGTGCTTGTGGGTTAGGAGCTAGGTTGTCTTGTTTTCAAACGTATTATGAAAGATACCTTAACGCCCTAAGGGGATTTGCCCAGGTAGATCGCAGCTGGCCATGTTACCAAAGCAGGGTGGTAGATTTATGGTTGCTGTCAGCGTCTGGCGAGACACTCAGGCTTTCAGACTCTCACTCAATGTCAAATCTATATTATTCCATTATAAGTGTAAAATTTGCTATATCAAAAGCACTAGGTAGTTTGCAAACCCTACAGATTATTTATAAGGTAATAAAACTGTTACAGACATGTAAATGTGTGTGCAGACTTGCCTGAATTGTAAATCTCATGCCAGCCATCTGACTGAAGTTGGGGACACCGTAGACAAGCTAAGACAGTCACATTGGCTGCAGGGCTGCTGACAGTTTCCATCGAAAGACTGGAGCATAAAACTAAGAACAAGTAGGTACAGCTTCAGAAGTTTGGTGTATGATCACCACCATCAGCACTTAAGCCACTGGCTATGAATTGGCCATTTCTGCCATTTTCTGCAGCAGCTCATTTAAATGTATTTTTTGTGCTGTATGTTTTATCTCCAGGGAAAAAAGGTGAAAGAGACTCTTCTACCTTCCTTGAATCTTCTGACGGAGAGTGCCCGCATCCATAGAGAGACCAGGAAGTTTCTGAGGGTGAAGGTGGGGCCTACTACACTGTCCCCCACCTACCCCGTGTGTCTGGCTGTGAGTGGATACGGCGTGCTATTGTGAGTATGCCTGTTTTTCTTGTGGGACCGTGCATGTGAGCAGGTGCTGCCCCCACTGCGCGACGTCAAGAACCGGCCTGAGGTGGGCAGCGCTCCGCGTAACAAGCTTGTGCGTCTCATGACCCACATCGACACTGACGTCAAGCACTGCGCCGCCGAGTTCCTCTTCGTGCTCTGCAAGGAGAGCGGTACGCAGCTGCCGCCTCGGTTCGGGACTCGCGGTCGCATGGCGACGGTGACGCCTCTTCCAGTTTAGAAAAGAGCTGGTTATCTGTCACACACAAAATGCATTTTGTAAATGACACGCCCAGCTGACGGCTCAGTGGACAGCACTGTAAACGCACACCTCCAGGGTTTGGGCTTTAGATCCCACTCCTGCTGTGTGTGTGGTGATGCTTTTCCCATGATGCTTTGCACACTCCAACCTCCTCTTATAGTCCAAAGATATGAATTACAGGAAACGACACCTCTAAATTATCCGTAGTGTGGTGCCTCTGATGGACCGGCACCCCAGCCTTGGACCCTGTGCTGCCTTGGATGGGCTCTATGCCTTCCCATCAGGCAACTTTCCTTAGTACAGGCAGATTATTGCACAGTTTAGTGTCAAGAACATAGACAATGATGTCGGATTAAATTCCAGCAGGGTCTGCGGTTTAAAATTATTGTAAAACAATTCAGTTTTGTAAGTGGGTAAAATGATAACAGTTGCTCTGATATGTGATATGTATTATGGGATACATAACATAAATGACCGTTTTCCAGTTCTGTGTTGTGGGACTTTTTACTCAGCTGTGTGTTGGATTTCCCCCACTGTAGTATCTCGGTTCATCAAGTACACGGGCTACGGCAATGCAGCCGGGCTGCTGGCAGCTCGGGGCTTGATGCGCGGTGGAAGGAACCCCACCCATTACTCTGAGGATGAGGACAGTGACACGGAGGAGTACAGGGAGGCCAAACCCCAGTGAGTGACATCACATCATGTCTGTGTAAGATTTAGGGGGGTGGGGTCACTGCACATCCAGGAGATACTGTTGGATCCCGGAGGTTCCTGTCATGATGTCATTCTGCCTCATCCTCTTTCCGCCTTCAGCATAAACCCTGTGACTGGGCGCGTGGAGGACGAGCAGCCAAACCCAATGGAGGGCATGACGGAGGAGCAGAAGGAGCTGGAGGCCATGAAGCTAGTGAAGATGTTTGACAAGCTGTCCAGGTGAGAGGACACGTCCAGCCCCAGGGCAGCCCAACCATATGGAATCGCTGCTTTTGGCTTCCTTTCTGATTCAACAGACACACTTTAATAGTCAGTTATTGGTAAACCTGTTGTTTAGGTCATTTTTAACCACCTAGGCACAATTTGAGACATCCATGAATTCTGTGTGGTGTCCAGAAACACACGGCCCTCATGACAATAGCAGCACTTATTACACTTTCAGTAATTTATGCACATTCTGACTATTCAGTAGCCATTCATCCTCCGAACACTAGGGGCAGTGTCTTTAGGGTGATTGGCTGACTGCCGGTCCATGCCAGTGCGATAAGGGCACATGCTCTAGGCACGCAGGCACCCCTTCATGGCCCGTGCCCTGCCTCTCGGTAAGAGCCAATGGAAAGGCTGTGGCTGACAGGGCCTCAAACAGCACATGCGCACAAACCCTCCCCTCCCCTTCCATACACTAACTCTGTGGGCTCCAGCCCCTAACTGCTAAAAATATCCGCATGCATTTCTGCAAGGAGACGTAAGTAACTCTGTGCGCCTTGATTTATGTGCCCCCAAGTGGCTCAGCCAGTAGAGCAGGTCTTTTTCAGCCCTAACGCTTCAGTTGTCACGCTTGTTTCGTGGCAGTGCTGCATTCCCAGCTTCCTGGGGGGGGCTTCCTGCAGACTCGTGGGGTTGACAGTGTCCGGTCACCAGGAGAGAAGGAAAAACAACACTCCCTAAGGTGCTGCTGGGCTCCTCTCTAGATCATGTGAACTGTCATGTGAACTGCAGTGTGAAAAATAGGCCATCTGCTCAACGCAGTTCCCTCTCTGGACACCAGAGGTCAGAGTACTAAGGACAGTGTAACCCGAAAGCCTATGTCTTCCTTTCATGGTGGCCATGCAAGCATTCTGTGGTGTTTTGAAAATGAAAAAGTACTTAGAATAGACATAATCTGGCTAGATATAGGCTTACATGACTTAATACACGACTTAATCAAGTTGTGACGTTATGTTTGCAGAGGTCATGTGATCCAGCCCATGAAACTGACAGCTGATGGACAAATGACTGCCCTGGAAGCCGCCGACTTAGAGATGCTGAAGCCCCAACAACCAAGGCCACACAACTCCGTCAGTGATGAGGACAGCAATTAGGAAGTGTGGAGGGACTCTGGGTATTTTCCTCAAATAGATCAGATGCTGTATTAGGTAGAGCTATGTAAAATAAAAAAGGACAGCCATAAAGATTTACACAGTTGTGCTTATGTCACCAGCCTGGTGACTGGGTTCTGAACTATTGCACAGCGTGAATATGACTATCAGACAAAAAAATACTAGATAATCTCTATTTCGCTGTGCAGAAACTGTTTGTTTCTAAGAAATCACCTCATTTTCAGAACAGACACAGAGAAATGACATGGTAAAAAGTGTAACACCCCTGACCCTTTCCCCTCTTACTGTGGTCCCATTGGCTAAGCATGCCCAGTGCTGTGTTCCCATTGGTTATCCACAAGCAGCACTTTAGAACAGTGCTGCTAACTGAATGCCCAACTTCTTTTTTTTCTTATTCAGCATAGTTCGTAAATGATCAGGTTTTACTGAGTTTAATATTCAGTTCAGATACATGAATAAATTAACGAAGCAGGTGACATTGTACCTGAAACACAATCCACAATTTAGCCCTTTTAAAATGAGTTATCGATTTACTGTTTGTTTCTTGAAATATCACAGAACAAAACATTTAATATTTTTAATGGTGATGTGAAGAACTTAAGTCATCTCAGAAGAATTTCATTTAATCAAAATATTTTGGGAGCTGTATGGTGTAGTTTATGGGTTAGAATAATTCGGAAATTACAAGTAAATAAAGACAAAATATCTGTATTTATGTTTAATACAAACTTTTGAAAAAAGTTTCAGAATTGTCAACTCACAATCCTATTTTCTCCTGAGTTAATAAAAGATTGAAGCAGCAGTTTAAGCATTTATAATGACCAATTCTGCATTTATTTGGATGAAATGCCACTGAAGGAGAATAACATTCTTGGTGGAACGTTACTGGTAATTACTAATAATTTAAAGCTGGACCAAGCAGGGGCATCCCTACTGCGGAGGTGGGGCTGCTTCAGCTCTTCCCACATCATGGACAGTCGTGTCACATGCACACGTCACTACAATGTCCACCTGATTAGGTGTGTAGGGTGATTACACGGTAAGCTCAGACACGGAGGGAGCTGGCCAGTCCAATGTCCTCCTGTCTGGAGCTCAGAGAAGAATGCTTGGTGACTGGCTGCAATTTGTAGACAGCACAGATGCACAATATAGATTGTGTAGGGCAGAGTTTACCAATCCGCCCCTCAGGGACCCACAGACAGCCCATGTATTGAGGATTGTCTGGCAAGGAGCTGGGAGGGAGCAAAAACATGGATCAACTGTACGTCTCCGAGGATCGGATTGGGAAACACTTGTGTAGGGCTTCCCAGGGGACTGAATACAGATACAGAAAAATTCAAATATCCTGTACATTCTTAACCTCGATTAGGACAAATGAGAAAAGTGCATTTAGTCACGAACATTATTTCCTTGGTTTCCTCAGGATTTCAAGGCCTTTATTTACATACGGGATTAACAACACAAGAAATTTACAAACGAGAGGTGGCCATTCGGCCCATCAAGCTCATTTGGGGAGAACTTAACCAATAGCTTGGAGTTGTTAAAATCTTATCCAGCTCTGAATTAAAGGAACCCAGGGATTTAGCTTCCGCTACACTAGCAGGAAGACTATTCCATACTCTAACGACACACTGCGTAAAGAAGTGCTTCCTCAAATTTGTTTTAAAATGTTCTCCTGCTAATTTCCACTTATAGCCATGAGTTCTAGCATTCAGACTAATATTGAAATAGCCATTTGGCTGAACAGCATCCAGACCCGCTAGAATCTTATAGACCTGGATCATGTCCCCCCTTAATCTCCTTTGCTTAAGACTAAACAGATTCAGTTCAGATAACCTCTCCTCATAAGACATTCCTCTAACACCAGGAATCATTCTTGTAGCCCTCCGTTGCACCTTTTCTAAGGCAGCAATGTCCTTCTTGAGATATGGTGACCACACCTGCACACAATATTCTAGGTGGGGTCTTACCAAGGAATTATATAAATGTAACATCACCTCCCTTGATTTAAACTCCATAAACCTAGAGATTTAACCCAACATTCTATTGGCCTTTTTTATTGCTTCCCCACACTGGCGAGAGTGGGACATGGAAGCATCAACATACACACCGAGATCATTCTCGTAATCAGCTACCTTTATTTCAAAAGAACCCATAAAATATCTGTACTTTATATTTCTGCTCCCTGAATGGATTACCTTACATTTATCTGTGTTGAATTTCATCTGCCATGTATCAGTCCAGTCGCTAATTAAATCCAGATCCTGTTGTAGCCTCTCTGCTGCTAAATCAGTATCTGCTACACCACCCACCTTGGTGTCATCTGCAAATTAAACCAGTTTACTAAATGTATTGTTGTCAATATCATTAATGTAAATTAGGAACAATAGTGGTCCTGAAATGGAACCCTGCGGTACCCCACTATGAACACAGGCCCACTGTGACTCTATATTACAGGGGTCTCCAACTCCGGTCCTGGAGAGCTACTGTCCAGTAGGTTTTCTACCATACATGACTTCTGATGAGCCACAACAGTTCTCAGGTAAATACCAGGAACAGGTATGGCAGATCAGAAGCCAAGTGGAACAGAATAATAGCTCTCCAGGACCGGAGTTGGAGACCCCTGCTATATTAAATACTCATCAGTATAAACCCCATCTTGCTCTCGATGAGACACACAGGCACATGTAAAGGGGAGAGCAACTTGGGGGTCAGAGCACAGGGTCAGTCAGTGAGCAGCACCCCTGAAGCTGTGGGTTAAGGGCCTTACTCAATGGTCCAAGGACTTGTGTTAGCCTCCTGAACTACACACTGCTCCGTATAGGAACATAAGTGTGTCTAACATGAATCTATTACCAAGGGACTGCATCACTAAGCAGGATTTCTTTGTGAGCCAGATAACTTGCTAGATTTAAGGTACCCCAGTTTAAATGGACTTTTTCCTCATTCACTTACACTTAGCCCATACTACCTTAAATCCAACTAGTAATCTGGCTAAGCAAGAAATCCAGCTTTGTGATACAGGCCCCAGGTTCAACTAACAAAATAAAACAAACAGCCAAAAACTCAAGTTTCACAGCCAACAGATTTTCAGTTCAGGTGAACTGGTGATTCAAAAATGGCTAAAGTGTAAGAATATCCCACGATGGGCTGACCATCCATTCAGGGTGTGCAACACCTTAATGCCTATATGCCTTAATAGGTGCATGTGTTTGTGTGTGTGTATGTGAGCGTCATAGCTTTTGATTGGTGCTAGCCATCAGCGAATCCAGCTCCTCCTTGCAGTCCATAGCATCCACCAGCCTGCGGACTCCATCCACAATGTCACCCAACTGGATGATGTCGTTGTGCCGAGGGGAGCGACTGGCAAAGGGCCCTACGAGATCTCGATTGATCAGGAGACGTGGCACAGAGTTGCGAACGGCATAGGCCAGGCTGGCAAAAGGCTCCACCTGCACCAGATCATTACAAGATGGTATCAGTTAATGGCTGAGGCCCCAGTGCTCACAAGTTATGACCTACTGCCATCTCCAGAACTTTCTCTATAATGTGAACAGATTTTTCCATTTCCTTCCTTAACTCCACAGTTCTTTGAGTGGTCGGACTCACCTCCAGTGCTGTCCCCATGACGATGAGTAGGTCAGCGATGGGGAAGTCAGTGAGGTACGAGAAGAACTGGAGAGGAAGCTCCTCACCAAAGAAAACGATATCGGGCTTGATGACACCCTTGCAGGTAGAGCACTTGGGGACCATCCCTGCCATTATGTCAGGCTGTCAGGCATCAGGAAGAAGAAGTAGTTATTAAATATTTTTTTAAATATATACGAATACAGAATCGGGTAAATCATTTGAATTAACTCATAATTTGAACATTTTAACTCCACACTTGAATTAAAATCTGATTTGATGTTCTCGTATGCCTCCAGGTAATCATTGCAAAACCACATAGGTGGAAAAACGAATTTGAGGTTTGAGGTTATTTTTAAACATTCTCCGTGGGCCCTGCACTGCATAAGCACTGGATGGTGGACAGGTGGGATAATTCATACAAATCCAAGATTTTGCCTGCAATAGGCGTGGTGCCAGGCCGTCCATCTACCCAGCGACGAGCATCCGAGGGCAGTACAGCACGGGACACTCACTCGCAGCTCCTCGCCGGGGTATTCCTTCCGGCAAACAGTGCAGGTGGCTGTGGAAAATGTTCCGTGGGCTTCCACCAGCTTCCGAGGAGGTATGCCAGCCACTGGAATCACAGACATATTTTACACACATGGTTTAGGTGAGAATTCCACTGAGTATTTGTAATAAATAAATGATTACTGATACCACCCTAACAAAAGTCCAAAACGGATAAATTAGCAAGCTATCTTACTGCTATCCATCTATCTGTATATCTACCTATCTATTGGAGCACACACACACATGCGGGCACGCCTCCAGACTGCGGCAGGTTACCCACTCCGCTCCAGCCCGTCGATGTTCTGCGTGTACAGCTTCAGCAGCTGGCCTTTATCATGCAGGAGTCGCATGAAGTAATGCGCCACGTTGGGTCGGTAGTTCCCCGGGTACAGCTCCTTGGCCAATGCAAAAAAGGGCTTGGGATTATGCTGGAAGTAACTGATATCAAAGATGGCTTCAGCGTACGGCAAGTTGTACTGCTGCAAGTTGTCGTACAGACCGCTGCCAGGCGATCTGTACGCATAAAAAAATACAAATAATATTTATAATTCAATATGGGGGCTTGGCCAAACACATCTACATGCAAACCATAAGTCATTTCACTATGCAGGAATTAAAGGAGAATGTTCACCTGAAATCTGGGATTCCGCTTGGTGTGCTGATACCCGCTCCCACCATGACCACTATCTTCTCATATTCCCGCTCTCTAATGCCCCGGGCAACATTCTCCAAGGTTTTCTGTGTTGGGGAGGTACCACCTCCTACTGTGAACTGCCCCCGGTCACAGCTCCAAACACGAAAACGCCTCCTGAGAATGAAGAGAGGAATGTTTGCTACACGTTATCTCAAATGCAGCAAAAGTGAGGGGGGGGGAATCAAACTGCAGATTGACAGCCGGCAGCTACACACCCATCAGATGGAGCGAGAAGCAGCCGATGTGGAGTTCCTAAGCCTCCTAAGCTGTCATGTTTAAGGTGAAGGGCATTAGCTCTCTCTGACGCTAAGCACGACAGCCCCCGTGGCTTCGCCGCAAAAGTAAAGTGATGCTCTGAAACACAGAGTTGGATTGTGAGGGTTATGAGTGGATTCTGAAAAGAAGATTGAAGATTCGAGTCCAGGGAGGAGCAAAGCAGTTGTGCAAATTACATTTCAGGATGTATGTAAACATAGACAGGCGTGCTGCAACAGATTTTGAGCCCAATGAAAGCATATCATATTGGGCTCCCAATGCAGACCAATGAAATTATGTTCCAATTTTTATGCAGTCTGCATACTACACCGATGTTAATAAGGGATGACGCAAGTCAGTGTTCTTACAGCAGCTGAAACATACTGCCTTATGGAAGGTGCACCATGGCAGGTGAAAGGTTGGGAAACGATGACCTAGATACCAGGGATGTGTAGTGCATCCTTCAGAACGGCATGCAAGGGTCCTGTTATGAACTTTAACTCTATATCTATCAAGCGTGAAACTTATTCAGCTAAACATGTTAGGCTCCACCTGACTTCTGACAGACAGGACAGCATATGGGGGGCGGCATGGTGGTGCAGTGGTTAGCACTGTTGCCTCACACCTCTGGGATCCGGGTTCTGGTCTCCGCCTGGTTTCATGTGTGTGGAGTTTGCATGTTCTCCCCATGTCGTCGTGGGGTTTCCTCCG
>JABFEA020000021.1:4875475-4888628 GCA_019775915.2 Cyphomyrus plagiostoma | reverse complement strand
ATCCAGGGTTGTTCCCTGCCTCGTGCCCGTTGCTTCCGGGATAGGCTCCGGACCCCCCGCGACCCAATAGGATGAGCAGTTTGGACGATGGATGGATGGAGGACAGCATATGTGTGGTTGGGCAAACACATTTCAAACCTTTGGCACTGATGCTGGAGTACATGCGTTCTACCTTCATTTTGTCTCCGTACACAAATGATTGAATATCTGGTGACCAGTCTGACAAACTGCTGAAATGTGCTGATGACATCATTCTGATAGGCTTTATTTCTAATGGGGATGATTCCATATACTGACAAGAGGTGGAATATCTGTCATCCTGGTTGAGTCATTCAAGTTCTTGAACACTGTCAGTCAAGAGGGATAAGCACATCACCATCATCACATAGACACAACAGCATAGGCTATAATGTTCCTCTTACAGTAACTGAAGAAATGTCATCTTCCCAAACAGTATAAATTCAATTCTACTCTATACTGTGATAACTGAGTCCATCCTCTCATCTGCGATAGCTGTCTGCTGCATTCTGCATCGGTTGATTCCTGGAGGAAACTGCAGCATGTTGTCTGATCTGCAGAGAAGATTACCACCTGCAGCTTTCTTTCAATCCAGGAACTGTTCGAATACAGGATAAGGAGGTATACTGGGAAAATCATGGCTGATATCTGCTGTGAGAAGTAACACCCGCTCCAAAAACTCCCCTCTGGTAAACGCCTACAGAACATAAGTAGTAAATCAAGTAGCCACTGTAACAGATTCTTCCCTCCTGCCTGAGCTTCTAATTAAGCAGAACTGGCTGGGATTCTAATCAGGGCAAACATAGTGCAACATGCATATGGACATCCTGTGGGCCACACTCCATTCCTTTTTGCACTACTAAGCAGTGTACCTTGAGAGGTTAGAGAACTGTACACTGCAGGGGTCTCCAACTTCTTTTTGCAATGAGCTACTTTTGCAAAGAAAATACCCTGGCTTGCCACGATTCGGGGTCTTCCCTCGGTATTTTTGTTTTGTTTTGTTTTGTTTTTTTTTGGGGGGGGGGGGGGGGGTTGTTTTTTTTGTTTTTTTTTTTGTTGGGTTGGGGGGCGGGGCCGCGGGCCGCCCAGCTCGATTGTAAGGTGTATCGCGATCGATTAGTGATGCCTTGGACATCGACTTGTTGGCGAATACTGATACACTGTAGTGTTCTAATAAATTGTATTTATTTTGTTCTGCCATTTAATGTAGGACTTCACCAAAACAAATCCCTTGAATATGTGTGTAATATCCTTGGCGAATACATTTGATTCTGATACTGTCGAGGTTAAAGGTATAAATTAAGTAGAAGAATCTGTAGTGTTTAACCACAAATTACAATGGCATTATAAAATGAATACTGGAATATAAACAGTTATTACATAGATCATTATATACAATACATATGTCATCCAAGGTTATATATATTTCACAAATCACACACACTGTCATATATGTTTTACCTTTCGTAGAAGAAATTCGTATTGCCTTTGACCTTATAATTTCACAAAATCTTAAGCGCGGAAGTCGAATAAACGTGGAAGTCATGATGTTCGCTTCATTTATTCATATAATAATTTATTTAGTTTACAAAACTTGGATTTTACTGAATTAGACTGAACCCCATAACGAGGAAAATAAAATGTTCACCCAACTACAAAAACAGAGCTTCTGCGCTCTTAGATGGGTCACTAAACCAAGGGACAAAAATAGTATAAATACCGTAATATCCCTTAAGTTTGCTCTCAAGGAAAAGATATGTATAATTATCTATTATTGTTTCTCCATTTCCATTTTAATGTTAAGTGTTATTTTTTTTGTTGTTTTATTCCTTATTTTTTGTTGTTTTTATTTAGAACAACACAAACCTAGGAGGATCAATTTAAACAAATTATCTCTTCCTCTATACTGCCTATACTACGGTAGTAATGGCTGCCAGGTCACTACCCAGAGACCATTGCAAAACCCGTGTGTATGTTTGAGATACAGTACTATTTTCTTTTTAATTTTACGGAGCGATACGTTGTAACAGGCCGGCGATTACAATGAAAGATGTCACCGGGTACCTTAAACAGCAACAGAGCAAGAGCTCAACGCCAGAAATGGCAACGGAATGGCACACTTTGGAGGACCTTTACAACAAAAAGTAAGGAGTAGAAAAGGCAAATATACTTCTGTCACAGTAAGAAACATGCGCTGAGTCATGTAGCTAGCTACAGAAAAGCCGCTTGACATGAGCAGGCCCACTGACTTCGTTAATGTGTTACTCGATTGATCTTGCAACAGACATTTTAGGAACACTGTCTACATTAGTGACTCTGCAAGACATGCAGTTTTCGGTTTTTAGTGTATCACACGGGCCCCTGTGTTGCGGTCCAGCACACTGCCTATTGCTTTTGGTCGCTTGGCTTTAGACAAACTCTGCTTGTCCTGATCTTCCTTGTGGACTTTTTAAGACACGGTTATTCATGCTAGATTAATTCAGTGCAATATTGTCACTATGTGGCGTATTTCGATTGACTTGGTGTTCCTCTGAAAACCAATTTTCCCTTAAATATGTTTTCATAAATTATAACGCTTTGAAAATAATGTGCAACATTTTAAGTTGTCATTTATAATTACTTTTTTTTAAGAATATCATAAATATGGATTATATTAATAACGATGCAGATGTTTCCACTATTATCTAAAATTGTCTTAACTGAGTTTTTCCCAAGACTCAAAGTATTTATTTGACTACTTGAACACCTGTACATGTCTGTGACAAAGAAGACAAACTCACTGAAGTATTACTTTTTTTCTTTGAAATAATCAGGTTGTGGCACCAGCTTACACTGAAGCTAATGGTTTTTGTACAGGAGCCTTGCTTTGCCACTGGTGATGGACTCATTCAGGTCAGTGCAGGACTTGAAAGGGCATAGAATTACTGCTTTACAATGGCCCTCATATCTATATGAAGAAAATTCCTCTATCCTGTCTTTTTTGAGTAAACCCCCGGGGGTTGGCTTATTCTCATCTTTTCATTCTCTTGCAGCTATATGAAAACTTCCTCAGTGACTTTGAGCACAGGTTAGTCAGTCCTGATTAATCAACATCTGATTAGTTTACTACTAAAGAATCACATTCTTCTGATACTAAAGTACCCATTTCTGTAATTTTGGTCAGATGGGATAGCAGACTTGTTGCCCAAGGCTTAAGATGCACATTGATGGCAGTTCAGTAGTTTGAAATAAAAGAATCGTTTTCTCTTGCCCATTTTCAATGGCATAATCATGATTTTTCTATTCTCATGAATTCAGAATCAACCCACTGTCCCTGGTGGAAATCATTCTCCATGTAGCCCGCCAGATGATAGGTAGGGATGCAGACATTCTCTCTCATTTATTACATAAACTTTGACATTATTACATGCCGTGAAACAATATACTGAACTGTGAATCTTTACAGATCCAAATGTTGCCATCGCCTTCCTTGAAAAAACAAAGGAAAAGGTGATTTGTTTTTAAGTAATAAGAACTATGATGACTATTATTATTATTGATCTATGCCTGTTATATAAATGCAGCATGCATGTGGCATGAGACTCTGTATTGTTACATGTCTTCGAAAGCCTGCAGTTCAATATGCCTTGTTCATTCATTCAACTAGGTGAAAAGCAGCGACGAAGCTGTGATCCTCTGCAAGACCTCCATTGGTAGTCTCAAGCTGGAAATAAATGACCTTCCCGCCACTAAGGTAACAGGCCCCCCCACACTTTTTTTTTTTTTTTTAAAGTTTCCAGCCTGTACTTGTACCACATATTTCTTGCAAATTCTAAATGTATTTTGAAATGTTCTTTGCCCCCCCCCCAGAAATTAATTGAGGAGGTGGAGGAGATGTTGAATAACCTGCCTGGCGTGACATCTGTGCACGGGCGTTTCTATGACCTCTCCAGCAAGTACTACCGCATCATCGGGAACCATGCGTCTTACTACAAAGATGCTCTACGATACCTGGGGTGTGTGGATGTTAAGGACCTTTCAGGTAATTTATTCCTACAGGTAGCCAGAGAAGAGAAATGGATTTTAGTACAAATGAAAATACTGCCTGGGCTAGTTTACATCAGTCTTGTGCTCGTTTTTGTATTATGTGTTTTAAATGTATGACTGGCTGCTTTAAAATGGGGAAGAACTGTTTTGTACATGATTTATTAGAACCCTCCCTTCTTCCCACCTACAGAGGCTGAGCAACAGGAGAGAGCCTTCACATTGGGGCTAGCAGGACTCTTAGGAGAGGGAGTTTATAACTTTGGAGAACTGGTAAATCACTTTTTAAAAGAAAAATGCAAAATGTGATCCATTTATATGCTAAGAGCATTCGATGAATCTGCATCAGAATCTGCTATGGGCGATAAAAACAGAGCCTCTGAAGTGAAATTGGCAGCCTTAATATTCCAAATCCTGGCCATCAATCCCATGGGGTCAAAACCAACTGTTGATTAATATGGAGTAATTGAAGCCAGTATTCCGGAATTAATTATGGCATGTTTTAAACCCGTGCTTTTAATAGTGATATGAGCAGTGGTTGATCGTGTGCTGTTCCCTGCAGCTCATGCATCCAGTGCTGGAGTCTCTCAGGAATACAGACAAGCAGTGGCTGATCGACACACTTTATGCCTTCAATGCGGGCAATGTGGAGAAATTCCAGGCCTACAAGACTGCTTGGGGTCAACAGGTGAGGGAGGGTCTTTTTACAGCAACAAGACATTTATACCAAAGTCAAAAACCTTGCATGGAAGCATATACGCTCCTCTACTTACGCAGGAGTTTCCAAACGGCCATTCATAACTTAAAATGTCCGTAAGTCGTTATTCAACATCATTTTAAGGGTATACACAAGTACAAAGAACTAGGATGTTGGGAGTATGCACGCTACGCTGCTGCACGGCTGGAGTAGCGGCCAGAAGTCATACTAGGCAGAATTGGCGTGCAGAAAAAAAATGTCGCGGACAGGAAATGGGAGTCTAATGAACACAATTTGGACTTACAGTCCTCTTCATTCATATGTCTGAAAGTTCGTAAGTTGAAAGTTCGTAAGTAGAGCAGCATCTGTACTTATTTTTTATACATGACATAGCAATGCAGAATTGTCATAGGTTATATGTTTGTTTATATGTTACTAATACATTTTTCTCCACAGCCTGATCTCGCAGCACAGGAACACAAGCTAATGCAGAAGATCCAGCTTCTTTGTGTGATGGAGGTACTTGGACTTTTTAAGGGGGTTCATTTTTTAATCTCTGTTTATAAGCTGCCTGACTTGTTCTTTTTTTTTCTTTCTTTCAAGATGACGTTCACGCGTCCAGCCAATCACAGACAGCTGACTTTCCACGAAATCGCACAGAGTGCCAAAATCCCAGTGGAGGAGGTTAGTCAGTTGCATCCTTTTTAACTTGGATGTTGTTGTTTTTTTCCCCCCCACGTATACTGGTTTATTTCCTTGGCGTTCTCTCACTAAAGCGCAAGCGCATCCTACACGTAAACAGCACAAGTGCTTCCCTCCAACTCCCCACAGGTGGAGCTGCTGGTGATGAAGGCTCTCTCTGTGGGGCTGATCAAAGGCAATATCGACGAGGTGGATCAAAGGGTTCAGATGACCTGGGTACAGCCAAGGGTATTGGATCTGCAACAGGTAAGCTTGTAGCTCCAGGTACAGGTTTCTGCGTAGAGGTCTCTGTGCCTCCCCTGACATTCAATTCTACTTCCTGCGGCTCCAGATCAAGGGCATGAAGGATCGCCTGGACTTATGGTGTGGCGATGTGAAGAACATGGCTATGCTGGTGGAGCAGCAGGCCCACGACATTCTCACCTAGAGCTGGCGTCCTGCAGGTTCTGCGTGGCTGTCCCACTTTTACCTGGGTCCTTCAGACCTCTTCAACAACCCCTGGGGCATCATCTCTGACTGTATTTTGGAATAGTGACTAAGAGGAACTGCAGCACCCAACATGTTAAACTCTTCTGAGTACTGTTTTATATTTAAAGTTGGGTGCCATGTTTTACTCTTTTTTTTTTTTTTTTTTCCTTTTTATTTCTTTAAAAATGTTTTGGACCATGTATCTTTTTTTTTTTTAAATCCATGTGTTTTTTGCCCAGTTAAAATCAAGACAGCCAACCACATTTTACTGAAAATATACGCAGCCCAGTGTTTAATCTGTTCATTACTGCGGATACAGTTCATGTCTGTAACTGCCCATGTTCAGTCCAAGATACTAAAATATGTAATTATTTTTTTTTGTACTGAGCAAGTCAGTTTGCTAAAACCACCACTTACTGACAGGGAATGTTGGGTTTTTTTTCCCCCCAGACTCAATAAAGGAAACCTACTTCATGTCATTGTCTTTTGAGTTTGTTTTATCTATTTTAAGATCACAGGACCATTTCAGTGGGCAATACCCAATTCACGTCCATTAACAAACTGGCCAAATTAAATTAATAAGTCTCTATAGCTCAAGAGTGAGTGACCATGTGTATATGTATGTATATATATATATATATATATACACACACACACTAGTTAAAATATTATCCTTAACTATTGGGAAATAGTGACACAGTTTGTCAGAAGGCAGTACTATAGCCTTACTATGACAGGAGGTTGAATCCCACTTAGTTTGTTCTCTTGCCTGTTGATCCTTGCTATCCTTGGGGTAGACTTCTTTCAGTCTAAAACCATGCAGAGTGTGAATCAGTGTATCTAAATTGTCTATATTCAATATAGCAGAATAGTTCAAGCTCCCTAGGTGGCATTTTTAGGTCTTACCATCTAGAAATGTTGCCGGAAACAATTTATCCGTTTTGTACTTGGTCAAATCTTGCATAATATTTACACCCCTGAGAGGACATAGGCAAATTCCTACCAAGCTATTCAAAACTGACGATGAGCCCAAGCAAGAAATTATTTTATGAACATTTATTAGAAAGTTAGTGCATAAGCATTCGCTTTTTTATTGGAGAAATGACTTCAGGGGGGATCTTGTTGGGGTTCCCGTCATTCCAATTCCTCAGCGTTTTTTGTACTCCTCCAAGTTGGCCAGGATCCATCCCGAGGGAACCAGGACTGCAGCAAAAAAGGAAACCATCGCAATGGTTTGCTCCTGGGGGGCAGATATTGGCAGCGGTAAGCACGATTGGTAACGTTTCTGTAATACAAGTAAAATTATATGTATAGGGCCAAACTAAACAGTTATATACACAGTCTCTCGCATGCACGCTGATTACGCACCAGGTTGTGCGGATCTTTTAGGATTGATAAATTATGCGTTATAATACAATGAATCACGGTCGATTTAAGGTTTTTGAATCTTTAAAGTTAAATTAACAAAGAAAAAAAAAAGTTACACTGGGTCATTAGTGATCAACAACTCATCAGCAGCAAGTTACCACGCCGGAAGACACGCACATATATTAAATTCCAACACCACAATTGTATAAAAAACTCTTCTAAGTTTAAACGAAACTAACATTTCAGAAGAACCGATGAGATTTATGGAATATACTTAATTTCCACAAAGCTTGTTTTTGGTGCTTTCGGCTGACGTGAAATATGATACAGGTGCAATGGCGTTTACGCGAATTCTGGCATCTTGTAAATATCCAGAGTTCCAGACGCATTTCGCCCAAATGAGATGATATTTATGTCTCTACATAAGCAGGTACTAAAATCGTATTTTGAAAACGTCGAAGAGGTTTCAAAACTATTTTTAGACGTCAGCCAGAAAAAAATCAGCGCTAAATTAAAGATGAATAAATTATGTATCCAAAAGCAGCAATTAAAAACCGCACGAACTCGTAAACATCTGATCAAAGCACACTTATCCACTTTAAGAACATGCGCAATAACTCCACTGAGAAACTTGCAGTGGGCTACTTACAGCGACTGTTAAGTTGTGTTTCGCAGGTTTGGACGAAATGCCGGCTTTGGAGGCGATCAGGGATCGCAGAGTAGGTCGGAGAAAGACGAAGGAGCGACTGAACGTAGACATGGTCATTTTCACTAGCGTTTCTCGTTCAGCTTTAACACCCAAGGCCGAAACGTGAAGGATTGCGGCTCCCACCAGTTGTCGGAGAGCTTGAATGCCCTTCAAAAACAGCTTAGAGTTTATCTGCCAAGTGTAATATAAGGTCAAGATAAAAAAAAAAGTCCAGCCTCTATATCCCAATCGGCTACGGGTTAAACTGTATCCTGCATTTTAATTGGCCAGTATGTTCCAGGTTATAACCAGTTATTTAATTATTATACGAGAACAGTTTCGCTTTATTTGCTGTTCTGAGACGATCTATAAATTGCTTAAATATATATCGCCAGATACTTCATTAATAAATGCATGGATTTTCACAAATCGACCCCCTATCCCACCGTATATGCAAACCCCAAAATGTTCAAAGTTCAAGTTAATTGGGTCTGTAAGAATCGCGACGGCTGATCTGTTGCTAAGAGGAAAAAAGATGCTTTCATCTCGGTACTGTAAAAAATACGGTACGAAGAGCACAAAAACAATACATTGACACAATGATGTCCCGTTGTGAATTTAATAGTGAAGACGTACATACATTTTAACCATACATGAAAGTTTATTCTATAAATAGCGGAACACTACATTTTCTGCCGTCAGCAATCTTCGGATTTTTCTGATCTCCACTGGTTTCACATTTTTAAGTCCTGAAAGAAATGTTGAAAACATCACGTAGGTGTCGTGAAGCAATGCTGTACTCAAACGTATTATGGATAGACGTCATTTTTATCGATTGAAAATGTAGGTTTGAGGTTCCTACCTTTTAGAACCGTATACCAGCTATTCAGTCCTAATCTGTATGTATTATTTTCTTCGTAGTCATTCACGTATCTTCTGCCATCTGTAAGTAAATAAGTACTTTAAAAAATAATTTCCTGAGGTTTACTGTGTGATGTAGGGCTAGTGATTGACAATGAAGCAGAATATATATGTAAGAGGTGCAACTTACATTTTCCCTTGAGATACATCATTGACTGCGGGCCCCAGTTTTTTACGTTCAGTTTACTCTGCTGGAAGTACACACGGCATACTAATCATTATGTTTCTCAGTATTAGTAATACGAAGTCCACAAATTCTACACTTATTTCAGATTTTAATTCTAATATTTTACCTTCGGTGTTGAGTTTGAAGGGACCACCAGGAAGATAAATATTATTGTGCAAATGAACATCAACCTTGTCCTAGTCTTCTGAAAAGAGATATGGGTACTTTATATGAAATTTAACATATCTGAACATTCTCACAAAGCTAATGACTCAGTACATACATTGCTGATTACTCAGTACGTACACTGCTAATTACTCAGTACATACACTGCACTTACCATTTCTCCCAGAACGACGCTTGTTTTGGACCACTGGAATAATCTCTTGCTTTCCAGCGGTTGTGCTTTTTATTCACATTTGTGACTCAAAACAACGGGATCTCGGGTTCAATACTTCCAACCGTGCGCGGTAAGTCTTGAAGGCACATATCCTCAGGTGGGGAAACGCGAAAACAAAAGCTAACGTCAAATCCATAATGCCGGTAATGAAAACGAATGACATAACGATTTTCGAGTATTTGCCTTCAGTAAACTTTTCCAAAGTGCTGGAAAAGAAAAACAGCGTAACTATATAAAGATCAACTGTAATATAACGAACTGTAATGCATGAAGCTATATATTTGTGTTATATATTGCCCTAAGGAAATTAATATTCAAAAAGTTATAACTCTTAATATTATTCTGTGTTGGTACACGGATCAGTAGATCAGATATTTTGACTGCCAAAATTCCAGGTTCATAATTTAATCAAGTATAGATTAAATTAATGTATCTATATTTTTACTTGTACACCTATATTTAACAAAAAAAAGTAGAGTATGTATGTGCTTAACGTAGCAAGACGATCTTTCATCCATAAATTTTAATCCAAATACAAGGCATGGCGTAATCTTAAGGTTTGAAGTCATTTCTTGTTTTTTTTTTTCTTTCTAGTTTCTCCCTTTTAATTTGGCAATTGTCAAACATTGTTGGATCATCAGCTGGAAAAATATGAAGTTTATATTGCATACATTGAATGAGCTCTATAAGAGGTTCTAATTATAATAGTAGAGTACGTGACTATTGGATTCCTTCGGCAGTTACAGGAACTGGTGTTTCTAAATTGCTCATACCGTGTAGGCCTTGTGATAGACTGAGATTCCATCCAGGATACTACTTTATGTTGTGCCCCAGCGTTTGGTTAATTTGAAGACCACCGTCCCCCCAGTCTATACTGGGAAAAAGAAAAACTCATTTCATATTTAATTGCCAG
This sequence comes from Cyphomyrus plagiostoma, assembly GCA_019775915.2. Classification (NCBI taxonomy): domain Eukaryota; kingdom Metazoa; phylum Chordata; class Actinopteri; order Osteoglossiformes; family Mormyridae; genus Cyphomyrus; species Cyphomyrus plagiostoma. Next base: position 4,878,264 of record JABFEA020000021.1, on the reverse strand, counting down.
CATCAACTATCATATGCTATACTGTTGTGCATAAATGAACTTCTATTTGAGTTGAAAAGCAGTTAGAAGACGGAAGGATGGATGGGTGTACTCTCAGCAGTGATGCATAATATGATCTCGGCCACTAGGAGGAGTAGTGGAAAAATCCTGAATACAGGAGTACCCCTATATCCAGAGTGTCACATTGTAAAATGTGTAACAGTATGTTTTTTTCATCGTTACTTTGTCATTTAAGAGGCATAAAAAGCATGATTTTCATTGCTCCCTCATCCCTTGATACATACTTCTTCATTGCTGTATGTCTTCCTGTGTGTGACTGATCAATTTCCATATGTAAGTACACAAAATCACATTCTCTATATGGGGTCCTCAGATGGTTCGCTTTTATTCACGGTTTTGGCTATCTGCAGCTATCGGCTATCTGTGGTAGGTCTTGGGATGTAACACACAGATACATGGGAACTGGCTTCGACATTCCAATGCAATATAACGCATATAATAGGAATATAAGAAAGAATTCCTAAGTTATTAGCAATTAATGCTTGTTGGAGTTTCTTGAAACTGAGAATTTGATGCCATAAATATTCAACCATAATTTTGAATTCAATATTTTTATTGAACGTTACTGCACCATTTACCTCATAAATATGATATGACAATTTTACAATGGTGGAATTTAGTAAATCTTTGTTAGGAAAAAAAAAAGTTATTTTAAAAGTGAAAATCTGTATTATTGCACATGTATCTTGCACATGCATGTTGATTAAATGGGAATAAAAAAAACATGCATAGAGTTACATTCAGAAATAAATAACTAACAAAACACTGTATGGTTACAAGCAAATAATAAAGAGTACAGCAAACATTTTCTTATAAGTAATAAAATAAGTGTTTTAAAGCATAAGAAGGGCTCTTCCCATGAATTAGATGCCTTAAAAAAACCAGTCATGTTGCATCCATTCAAACTAGACCTGCAAGTCCTTGTGTTTAAAAATCGACTGGATGATTTGCATCAGGCGCTGGCCAAACTCCCACAAGACCACTGCCTCAGCTTGGGGCAAAGTGAAGCCTTCCTTTTCTGCCTCCTCTGCTCGAGCAATGAGGCAGCCACATGTCGCTTTTACGGCGTCGAGCGTGACACACGCCAGAGGACACCTGTTAAACACAGCGATCGATGAAGTCTAAGCAAACAGGGATGCACCTGGCATCATCTGCAATCCATTGATTGGGACACTAAGAAAAAGATCAAAAATCAAACACGGCTAGTGCAAGACTCCATCCTTTTGTAATCCATGTATTTAATTTATTCACACCTTTAACTCAATTATACTGTTAAACATCATGTGCTGCTGTACTTCTGTATATAATTCAAGTTGTCAGCTCAGAGATTAATGAAATAAACAACACATTTAATCCCATATTATTCAATTACTCTACTCCTTAGACTAATACAAGCCTTTCTAGAAGTATTAAATTATTATTTTTTTTTTTTAAGTCAAGCCATTTAATTACTGATGTATTATATTTTTCATCCAGGTTCACTTGAGTTGCGGCATGAAAAAGCACAGAAGAGACCAAAGAACCTCAACAACAATTTCCCAATTGAATCAATGAAAATTACTACAAACATCGAATCGGCTCATAAGGTTTCTTCAGTCCTTTGCTGATATAACAGGATATTTTTGAGAATCAGATCACTGTTGAAACAGTAAAAAATCCCCCGAAGATCACAAAAATGTCTGACATCGCTCAGATTGTCCTTAACAGTAATATAGAGACTGAAGCTGAGAAGTTGAAAACTGCAAGACTAAAACAATTGAGTGTACATGCATAAACTGTGCAGATTCAACTCCTCTCTCTCCTCCTACTGTAACACTTCATGACAAAATTCTGATTTGCTGTTTTTACACTACTGATTGAGCTACTCTTTTTGTGGACCCATTCTTCTCACATACAGAAACCATTATTGCTGAATACTAGTATGTGTAATTTCAGTGTAATGGTCTCTTTTATTTATCACAAGATGTTCATGATCTTTGATATTTTGGGTATTTTGCTCAGCTTTATAATCTTTCTGGGTTCCCTCCTTCTAGCTGTACTGCTGTTGCCCCCCCAGCTCCCCCCACCTTAGATTGACACCAGTGGTGTTGGCCCGTAGCCTGCCCCACAGATTTTGCTGGGGGGTTCAAATCTGTTATATTACAACATAGCCGTTTGTGTGTATTATGCTATGTTATAAATACATTAGTAAATAGTGTATATACTTACTGAATACTGAAATGATGAGGACAATGATGAGGATATTTATTTATCAAGAAATAAATTAAATACATTAACACAGTAAAAATTTGTTTATGTTGTCCGTTATATCTTAGGAGGGTTGTCACTATAAAATACATAGTTTTAAACGAGATCCTTACTCTGTGTCTATACCATGAAAGTTGGTGTCCTGCTTGTTGCTCCAGTCCTCGGAAAAGCCCATCTTACGCTCCAGACGCAGATCATAGTTCTTACAGCTGACACACTTGCAGATGTAGGAACACATGATCTTGGCCTGTAGGAGGTCATACAGGTCAGCAGACTGCACAGTGGCGTCCCCTCTCCTCATACCCGCTCCCACCTGGCCTGGCATGCACCCCCTCTCCTCATACCCGCTCCCACCTGGCCTGGCATGCACCCCCTCTCCTCATACCCGCTCCCACCCGGCCTGGCATGCACCCCCTCTCCTCATGCCCGCGCCCACCGGGCCTGGCAAGCGCCCCCGCGCCGGATACCCGCGCCCACGCGGC
>JABFEA020000021.1:4839755-4858075 GCA_019775915.2 Cyphomyrus plagiostoma | reverse complement strand
CAGCTCGTGACCATAGGTGAGAGTAGGAACGTAGATCGACTGGTAAATCAAGAGCTTTGCCTTTTGGCTCAGCTCCTCCTTCACTGTGACAGACCGATGCAGCGCCCGCATCACTGCCGACGCCACACCGATCCGCCTGTCGATCTCCCGCTCCATCCTTCCCTCACTCGTGAACAAGACCCAAAATACTTAAACTCCTCCACTTGGGGAAGGACCCCATTATGCCATAGTACTAACCAAACTAAATTTGAGCAAAAAGTGGACATTTATTTAGAAAGCGTTTTAAATACACAACCTAGAAAAATGCTACAAAACGCGCGTTACCTTTATTATTATGATCAGTTAATAAAACAGTAATTATCAGTATATGACAATGAAGAGTAAAGTGCCTCTGCAGCCGTTGGTTTACGGGCAGTCGCGATAATTAGCGCCGGTGTTCTGTCATAAAATCCTACCTATCGAGACGGGCTATCGAGCCTTTCTGCGCATGTGCAGTTCCACCGTTTTGGGATTAGCGTTAGGGGTTAGGGTTAAGGTAGCGGTTTTGGGGGGTTAAGGTTAGGTTTAGGGCTATCGATTAGCATTTTTTGACAAGGCAGCAGAACACCGGCCTTTCAGTATGTTTAGCCAAATCTTTAACTATTTGCAGACTGATGCCCCTGCTCTCCCCGCTCAGCAGCACTGACCGACACTCGTTTAATGTTCCGCTCATCGTTGTAATTGTACCATGCATAAACTGCACTCGCAATTAATTAATGTTATGCAGGGAAATGTTGCAATTGCTGTTAAGGCATGGTGTTTTGTCTGTGGTCTATCACATTTAAACAGCATTTCAGTGAAAAAGACGTCTTTAAATGATATAGTGTCATAGATTTTTGCGTTGATTAGCTTGGTCGTGGGTTAAAAAAATTCGCTGATGATATATAGGCCTATACAGATCCACAATGGAAAATGTAAAAGATTTCAAGTGCTCGATGTAAAAAATAATAGAAGTTGTAATGCTTAAGAATTATGCTGTAAAGCAATATACAAGCAAAATAATACAAGAATAAAAGTAATAGTAATAATAGAAGAAATGATAGATAATATTAATAATCATCTAAATGCAGTTTAATGCTTTATGTTAAAAGTATATAAAACTGTATTTATGACGCTCTAAGACCCTTGATGTGTATGTGTATAACATTCCACTATTGTCACTATTGTTATCATTTATACAAAGTGGTTTATGAAACGGGAAGGGGGAAAAAAGAATGCCAGAAGACAATGCGATAGAGGAACGAAAAAATCCTTAGTAGGGAGAAAAACAATCTTCTGGTGGTTCAAGTTTTGCAGGCTGCCCAAAAGCCTCTGGGCATGTTAACTCGATAGAAAACAGAGAAACTGGGCCTGCTTTAATAAAAGCAGGGCGTAAACTGTCTCACAGTTGATGTCCGTGGATGAGTTACTTTTCCAGGTAGGTCTATACAGGCTGCATCCACAATGAAACTCTTTCATGGAACTGAACCTTCTTTATGTGTCTTTGTATAAACATGTCCTGTTTTTTCTAACAGATATAATTTTATTTCCTATATTGTCACCAGGTCGATAGTCAGGGGAAAGTTAGAACTTTTCCTTCTTTGTTCCTCTTCCTGCTTCCCACCAGGACATACATGTCCCAGCTGTCTTTTCGGTTTTTGTATATCTCTTGTCCCCTGTGCTTCTACCAAAATTTGTCTTATTTTTGTTCCACCCCACTACTTTTGTTACACCCATTTCCACTCCTGTCCCAAAATAAAGTTCCTGTTTGTTCCTCCTATCCCTGTGTCATGTTGCTTTGTTTGCTGTTTGTGCCTTAAGGCCACTGCAGTTAATGTTGCTGACTAGTGCTGGATTTGCTCTGTTAGGGGTTTTTCTGGAGACCCTGCATTGGTATCAGTGTGAACCAGATCTATATCTAACAGCCTACATATCTGTGGAAGCCCAGTATAATTTGTAACGTATGTGCCATATGTCTAATTGTTAATCAAAGTGAAGGAACGTTGTAGCACTTCATCTAAGATCACTTAGCTGTCATGGTCGGTACCTGTCTGGTCCTGTCCCATGTTACATCTCCCCATTTGGCCAGCAGTTCTCGCTGGCCATCCTGTTTGGTGTTATCCTAGTATGTTTCCCTGTTTCCTGGGACACCATGTGGCTTAATAGGCTAAGTGTTCGGCTGTTTGTCCAGACTCCCCTTTTGATTATGGGTTCAAGGCCGTTATTTTATCATTAATCAATTATGACATTTCATGTATTCCATGCTGGACCTATATTAGTTAATTATTAACTAATTACTTAACTGCTATCTATTTTTGTTCCTAAATGGAATACATGAACCGTCAGGATTAATTAAAGATTAACGACCATGGTATCAGTGTGTAACGAACACTCAATTACTGGTTAATTAATGCATTTAGTAAGCATATAGTACTACATTATTTGTGTCCCCTCAAGTAAGGTGTGACCGGCTGCATTAAATCATGCTTATGCCATAGTACTAACTGAACTCAATTTGAAGGGTGATGATTAATTTTCTATAACTGCACATCCCGGCGATTAAGAGTAGTAAATCAATCCGCAATTAAAATCTTTAATTGTAATGTTACTGTTAACATAAACTATAGAAGCAAAAAAATGCTACAAATCACTTACACCACAGCAGTGCTTCAGGCTGAAGACCAGGACAAAAATTACTATTACTAATAACAGTGTAGGTGCATATAAAGTTCAAACTGAAGTTTCATAGTTATATTTGTATTAATTAAACCTCATCTGCACTGCTCAATTGTTCTAAGAATGCAGTCCATGTCTTGTAGCAAGAAATGGATTGGTGTCAACCCGTACATAGCTACAGCAATCCTTGGATTTCAGCCACTTTCCAATCAGGCCTGAAGTTCATCTTCCTTTTAGAGTAACACTGTTGGTGCCTTCATTAGTGTCTGTATTAACATACAGAGACTTATTTTTTTGTTTTTTTTTCATGCACAGGTTTAAAAACCATTAATTAAACTAGTTAACAGCACTGTCTCATGTTCTTTGGTCTTTTATGGTTTTATTTTGCAGTATTTTTAGAAATAATACATAACAATCCCAGGTCACTGAACATCTAGCAATTTGATTTTTCAGAAATTAAACACTCACAACAAAATTACAATAGACAACTTTTTAAAGGATGCACACAAAATATTCCCAAAGGAAATATCACCAAGGCAGTGTTTCCCCTGCATAGTCCAGATATCCCCCGTGATCCTTTTCTGACAATCCAACAAGCAGACTCAGGATTGAAGAAACACTCTCCTCCGCACTCAGCTCACCCTAAAGATAATAGTACAGTACACAGAATAAATGGATAAGGCTTGAATTATACAGATATTCCTGATGCTCACAATCAACAGGATCCTTACATGAGCAACATGACCTCAAAAGATTCACACCACAGGAAGTTTTTTCAAGAACCAGAACCTATTTCTGGAACTAGGAACTTGTTGTGTTCACACTGTAGGAACTGGCAATATAAATAAAATATAAATAAAAGGCTGAGTGCCATTTTTATCTTGATCGATCCCCCCAATAACTAATGAAACGACTTGTTTATCCTCTGTTGTTTTGCTGTGGTGATGTAGTTTCACATGAAATAATGTGTGAAGTTTAACCTATGAGATTTTTGCATCTTCCAAGCTTAGCTAGCATAAAGGTCCCAGTTCCTGTTTTGTGATGTGAAAGCGACAGACAAAAGTGACCCGGAGCTATAAAAATCCCCAGTGGAGATGGCCCAGGAACTTGTTAACAGGGAGCAGGTTCCGGAACTTTGGCATGAAAGAGCCTTATCACTCACCCGTGGTCCCCCCATGTCAGTGCGCACCCAGCCCGGGTTAATGGCCACACAGAGAATTCCCTCCGACTCCAGATCTACGGCTAGACACTTCGTCACCATGTTCAAGGCTGCCTGTGTTAGGAGCCACATCAGAAGTGAGACCGCAAAGCAGGTTCTGATCAGCTTAAGAAAATTTCCATGGCTGTGTTCTGAAATTGTTCACTCCTTGTCTCCCTATTCCTTACAGAGAAATGTAATGAGATGATTTGAGAGACAACTTTAAGACACCTTTACCTTTGACACCTGACTCATTTGAAAAGTACAATACAGAAACTGGAAGAGAAGATAGGAGGAGATAGTAGAGTAAGGCTTGACTCGGATCCACCATTTGCCTCACAGCCACGCTCTTGTTGCCAGTCGCTCTCCCTGGAGTTCTGACAGCTGTAACTTATTGTCCTAACAGTCAAGGCTTTTCAACCGGTCTAGCTGGTTTCCCCTCTGTGAGGAATTGTTGACCTATTATGGTTTACTAAGTGTTTCAGATCCCTCAGTGTGAGTATCTGTACTGTTTATTCTATGTATTAACGTGTGCCTACCCTAGCCTTCACCCCCAGGTCTGACCGCCGGGCTTCGACAGCCCTAGGTTCTGGTTCTAAGACTCATGCTTCGTGTATTGGCTTCCTGTTCTCTGTGTTTGGGTCCCCTGCCCCTGAGGTATCTCGTTAGAGAGAGTATGAAAGTCTGGGCCTGTTGTTTAAGTTATTGTTTAATATTATTTTTATTGTTTAATTATTGATACGATAACGCTTTACTTGATGGGGCAAAAATAATACAGTATTATACTATTACTTATGCGTTAATTAACCAAGAAACTAAGTCTTAGTTACTGATCTCATGTTAATTAATCATTAATGAATCGTGATGCATGTTTTGTCTCAAGCAGTCACTATATGTCAGTATATCTGTTAATTCTGTAAACCTTTCTGAACTATTGAAGGAAATACTGAAGGAACAAGTAATGAATGACGCAAGTGAAGTACTGATCTCAGATTTGTACATCATTTATGAATCATAACATCTATCTCAAGTAGTGACTATATTTGTTCATAATTTGTACTTCAGTAGTAACTGAGTATTTGTGCCCCATCAAGCAACGTGTTACCATCAGTACCTATTATTCAAAACTGAAATGTCATCTTCAGTGATTGCAAAGATCATGAGTATCATTATGTTACTTAATGTTTTATAACTATGCCTGTATTTGCACCATTTTGTCTGTATTACAAATGGTTTGTTGACAAAAGCTGTCGCCGTTGCAATGCAGTATGGTATTAACTGAACAAGGGGTCAGATTTGCCTAAGCAGAGGACTCCTCAGATCTGATTCTGGAACAGTTAAGTGCTCACCTTGGAGGCCCTGTAACCATAGTACTTTAATTCCGCAAAAGCTCCCTGGTTGAGCTGGATGGATCCGAGTCTGGAGGACATGTTGATCACAGCAGCCCTGTGGAGCCCCATCCCAGAGCCATGCGTCGCAGCTGCTCGCAGAAGCGGCAAAAAGGCCTGCAACAGGAATATAGCAGGAAGAAAAATCCAAATTAAATATCAAGAAGTCTTGCTTTCACTCATAATTTAATCATGCTTTCTTAATTACTAGAGGACCACACAACTTCTTTTTACCTTGGTGACCATGAGAGGGGCCACAGTGTTACTTTCATATGTCTTCAGCATCTCTTCAGCTGTCAGCATTTCAAGGTTGATGGACCCGCCAATGGCTGCATTGTTTATAAGGCAGTTCAGCCCCTCTGCCCCCACCAAAGGTGACACCTCCTCAACAGCAGCATCTATACTGGCTTGACTGGTCACATCTTAGAGGACGATAAATCACATTCATGACATTCATAGTGACTCAAATGTCAGGTGACCCTAACCAGTTTATAAGTGATTCTGAATTTAGTTTTCTCCATAGTCCATTCTAAATACAATTTTGATTATTATTATTATTATTCAGATTCTTATAGCAATCATTTTGCTATAAACATATTTTTATACATTTAGATGATACACATCCACAAGTTAAATTCAAATTTAATAACTTTCACAGACTTTTGCCAACATTTAATATTAATTATTATTAAAACAACAGCCCATGCTGATTTTGTGATATTTTTGTTGAGATTCTTAAGAAAGATTGTTGTAAAAGTATTCCCCGTCTTGCAGCCTTAGCTTCTAAGAAAGGCTCCGGATCCCAACAGCCCTGCACAGGAGAAGCAGGTACACAAAATGGATGGATGGATGGATAGAGGGAAGGATGGATTGATGCTGTAAAAAGGAACTGAATTGAACATCCATTTCAGGACAATATGAGTGCTGATGTACCACTTGCGCCACTTGCTAGCAAGATCTACTTACCAAGTGTTACAATGTGAATGCCCGAGTACTCCTTAGCAACTCTTTGAAGTTCCTACAATCACCAAAAAAAACCATCATTAACGCCTTGTATGTAGGCTAGTATTACTCCCTCTGTCTATTATTTTAAAAACTGCATTCAAACATCACATTGTCAAATTTATCAAATTTTTAGGCCGTTCCAGTGACAGAGGTGGGGGGGGGGAGTGGAGGCGCTCCACAAACATGAGAAAATGTATTACCATTATTTTAAAGTATAGTCTAAATTAATAATATCAACTAATATCACTTTTCTGAAAAGCAGAATACACAAATAAAGCATTTTTGTCGTGGCAGTCGAGGGGCCCCATCCAGCTTGGTGCCCCAGGCAACTGCCTCCCTTGCCTGTCCAGTGTCTGCGCCTCTGGTCAAATTCATCTGTTATACTTACCGCGACAATTGTAACTTCCTGAGGCGTGTATTACAAACCAGGATTTCTTGTTTAGCAACAAGACTATCGGATTTAACGTTAGTATCAGCTAAATGTATGTGTAAGTAAATGCAAGAAATTCTGCATCGAGATACAGATCACTGGAAACAGGTCAATATTTTGTTGATCTTTTAACTATTTAATGGAAAGCGTTTTCAATACATTGGGTAGAAAACCACTATATCATAAAACACGCGTTACATTTCTAATTATGATCAGTTATACAACAATAATTATCAGCAAATGATATTTAAAATATAGGATAAACTACCTCTGCAGCCGCTGGGTTACGGGCAGTTGCGATAGTAATCACCGGCCATTCGGACCTTTTAGCCATGCTTGTAACTATTTGCAGACCGATGCCCCTGCTCGCCCCGGTTACCAGCACTGACCGACACTTGCTGAATGCTCCGCTCATCATTGTAATTCTAGCATGCATATGTTGCACAGACAGAAGAGGCAGAGTTTTCTGGTGGCACTTATTGGGTTTCTTTATTAGTCACACTCTGTAAAATGGATAAACACGACAAGAAATGAGAACAGGTTTAATCGTGTTTAACATGACTGGCAATGTGACTTCTTCATCAATGGATGAAACTCACAGTCGCTTACATTCACAGTATGGTTTTCTAACACGCACACCATTTATAAATGATTACACGGTATAGTATTAAATAAAGACTATAACTGTCTTACATTAACATTTCAATTATCACTTACAATGTAGTGTTAACATACACCAACTGTATAAAAATACATTGCATTTCCTTTATATCACTCTTGCAAACCGATAAACTCTCTTCTAAAACTATAAACTTCCTTGACCAGCATTATGCTACTCATGCGACAATGACAGAATGTCACGGAATACAGATGAAGTAATAAAATATTACTCAGCTCGCTTCACAAATAATACTGAGCGCATTGCAGTGCAAACACTTCGCGCGGCCTCGGCCAGCGTGGGCTAGCTGTCCGCTTTCCAGCCGTGAACGCGCTGATGCGATTAGTTTTACCGGTCTAAAACACGCTTGCAGTAACCAAACACATGAAATACACGAAAAACATTTGATGGACGTAAACTGCGATGCCACAACACTTACCTGTAAAATGGATAAACACGACAAGAAATGAGAACAGGTTTAATCAGTTGGTGTAAACAAGTGAGCAGACAGCAAACAAAAGCAATATTCAGTCGAAGAACCAAGTTTGGTGTGAAGGGTGGCGAGGTGGAGATTCAATGTTGTCCAGTATTATTGTCAATGCAGCAGGCGGAGGCGGCGCTGGTACCTTGGCCGTAGCTGCGGCAGCAGGCAGGCGGATCGCGGGCTCTGGGCCGGCAGGGAGGGCCCTAGCAGCCACTGCCGACGCGTAGCCAGCAGGGGGCGCCACAGTCATCCATCTGCCAATGGATTAAGGACTTCCTGACCAACTGACCTCAGGGAGTGAGGATGGGCTCACACGGTTCTTGTCAGCTTACACTCAGCACTGGCTCACCACAGGGATGCATGCTGAGTCCTTTCCTTTACTCGCTGTACACAGACAACTGCACTCCCACCTACCCTGCCAGCACTACAATGAAATATGCGGATGACACTACTGTGGTGGGACTTATCTTAAGGGGAGACGAGTCAGCCTATCGGGAGGAGGTCCCTAGACTGGCTGAGTGGTGTACGGATAATAATCTTATTCTGAACACATAAAAAAAATTAAAATAAAAAATTGACTTCTGTAGGAAAAAGGCAGATATTGATCCACTCCACATTATTGGGGAGTGCATGGAATGGGTCCCAGCCTTCAAGTTTCTGGGCACACACATTGAGGAGGATCTCACTTGGACCACCAATACCACCGCTATGGTCAAGCAGGCCCAGCAACGACTACACTTCCTGAGAATCCTCAGGAAAAACCACCTGGAAAAGAACTTGCTGGTGTCCTTCTTCCGCTGCTCCATTGAGAGTGTGCTGTCTTACTGCATATCCACTCGGGACACCAACTGCTCAGCGACAAACAAAAAGGCCCTCCAGAGGGTTAAGACTGTTTATGGGCATTTTCTTGGGTATGGGAATGCAATGGGAATGTAGCAGATTTGAGACATGGTGGGACGATAGATTTGGAGAGTGGCTGATTAAAGATTCTTGTGAAAACCCCTGTGAGTTGTTCAGCACATTCTCTTAGGACCCTTCCTGTGACTCCATCCAGACCTGCAGCTTTCCTTGGGTTGACTTTACTAAGTACCCACCACACCTCCTGCACAGTGAGTGTTAGCCCATTGTTGTAGGTTGGTGAAGAGGTAATGGCTGCCTCCGTGTACACGCCACTTGCTGCAAAAAAAATAGTTTAATCTTTCAGCCAGGGAGATATCACCGTCAACCATTCTGCTGTTACTTCTGTAATTTGTGATCTGCTGGATGCCCCGCCAAGCAGACCTTGGATTGTTGGTATTAAAGTTTTCTTCAATTCTCCTCTTGTGAGCTGCTTTAGCCTCTCTAATGACCTTCTTCAGGTTATCATTAATGTGCGATTTTAGGCCAATATTTATGGTAATTTTGTGACCTGTTTGTATAGGACCTTTGAGAATAGCAAATGAGAATGAAATACACACCATCATTGACTTCTTATCCTACCTGAGGCTGAAAGGTACGATCACTGCACCTTCATCACTATTGTCATCATCTTTAAGTGCGTGTGGAAAATTCCACAAGTTCACAACTTACCACCAATACTGTGACTTTCCAGATTTAACAAACAGCAATTACCCACTAACCAGTTTGGTTTCCCTTCTGTCATAGAAAGGATGTCAGCAGTACTGTACATTGTTCTGCATGCAGACATGTGCAAAGCCACTAGAACTTAGAGCTTGAACATCTAAGAACAGGAAGAAACAGTGGCAGGAAACAAAGGCCTGCGCAACATCATATTGCTGATATTTTAACCACCTTCATCCGCCACATTTTCCATAACCTATTTAATCATAAGGTTGCCTTTCTACTTGTAAAACAGTCACCAACCCACTTGGTCCTTTTCCTCTTTCAACCAACCAGCTGAGTACTCTGTGACTGTGACTCTTTATACTCAACTGGCTGATTGAAACAAAATCTTGGTCTGGATTTTTACTCGCTGAACCTGAAATCTCCACCTCTGTAAATAACAACTCCCACCCATCCATCCATGCTCCAGTGTTCTAGACTTGCTTGTACTATGCAATTCAATTAATTTTTATACAACATCTTTCACAAGAGTCACCCCAAGATGCTTGACAGGGGTGTGCTAAACTCCATCACATCACTTACACAGAGAGAAAGAAAGAAACACTTCGCTAGTTTAATTTATTTCAAAATTAAACGACTATAGCCAGGTTACAATAAAGAGGACTTTTAGGGTGCACACAGAATATTCCCAAAGGAAATATCACCAAGGGAGCGTTTTCCCTGCATAGTCCAGGAATCCTCCATGATCCTTTTCTGACAATCCTGCAAGTGCACTCAGGATTGAAGAAACACTCTCCTCCACACTCAGCTCACCCTAAAAATAGTACAGCACATAGAATATAAGGGTGTGGATCATGCAGACGTTCCTGATGCTCACTTTCAAGAGGGTCCACACATGAGCAAAAAGCAACGTCAAAAGAGTATCCATCACTCACCCGTGGCCCCCCCATGTCAGTGCGCACCCAGCCTGGGTGAACAGCCACGCAGAGAATTCCCTCCGACTCCAGATCTACGGCTAGACACCTCGTCACCATGTTCAAGGCTGCCTGTGTTAGGAGCCACACCAGAAGGGAGACAAAGCAGCTTAACAATGTTTTTATGGTTGTGTGACATGTTTCACTCCTTCACTCAATGTTCTTTATATTAAAAATGTAATTTGATGATTCAAGACACAACTTTCCAATACACTTGGACCCCTAACACCTGACTTTTTCAAAAAGTAAAATACAGGTACAACATAAAAGGTTTGTTATGGTTTAATGCTATTTTTATCTTATCATTTAATTATTTATATTAATTATTTCAAAATGAAATATTTTCGCTAGTATTATTCTTTTTTTTTTTATTATTCCTACTTGTGTTTAATAGGTTGGTCTCTTTCACCATCTTGTTTGTATCACAAGTGGCCAGGCAATGAAAGACCTCACCTTTGCATTGCATTACAGTAAACTGTAACTGTATATCTTGAAAACTGGGTTCAGCTATAATCCTAGTTACTGTTTTAGAACACAAATTATTCTATGTCTACATCAAACCAGTCTCATCCATGATGTAGCTGTAACATACTTGTGATAGAATATTCAGCACATAACACATCAAAACACATGTCACAATTCATGCAAGCTGAGCAGAGGACTGAGGTGCTCAGATCTGATTCTGGAACAGTTGAGCGCTAACCTTGGAGGCCCTGTAGGGATAGCACTTGAATTCCGCCAAAGCTCCGTAGTTTAGCTGAATGGAAGCAAGAATGGAGGACATGTTGATCACAGCAGCCCTGTGGACCCCCATCCCAGAGCCACGCGTCGCAGCTGCTCGCAGAAGCGGCAAAAAGGCCTGCAACAGGAATATAGCAGGAAGAAAAATCAGAAAATGAAATGACAAGAAATACTGTGATCAAGTTTTGGTAGAGGCAGAGCTGTCCAGTTCATGCAAGTGATGGGAAATTTGGAAAAAAAAAACATTTGTCCATTTAAATACATAGAGCATAAGGGAGGGACACACCCTGTCCATTTAAATATATAGACTATAGAGCATAAGGAAGGGGATACACCCTGCCCATTGCAGCTCACATACACAAACAATCACAGACTACAGGCAAGTTAGAAATACTAATTGACCTAATTGCATGTCTTCGGACTGCAAAAAAAAACCTTTAAATGGGATGAAAACAGAATTTCCATATGAACACTGTGGGTGGGATTCAAACCCACCCCTGTTTGCCACCACATATCAAAATAATATAAAGAAAAATATACATTATTTTCTAGTGCAGTGCAGCCACTCCTAAAAATATAACTGGCCCTTGATGGCTGCCACAATCAATGCTACCCCGAAAAACAATAAACATATATCAGTTAATCATGCTTTCTTAATTACTAGAGGACCACACAACTTCTTTTTACCTTAGTGACCATGAGAGGGGCCACAGTGTTACTTTCATATGTCTTCAGCATCTCTTCAGCTGTCAGCATTTCAAGGTTGATGGACCCGCCAATGGCTGCATTGTTTATAAGGCAGTTCAGCCCCTCTGCCCCCACCAAAGGTGACACCTCCTCAACAGCAGCATCTATACTGGCTTGACTGGTCACATCTTAGAGGACGATAAATCACATTCATTACATTCATAGTGACTAAAATATCAGGTGATCCAAAACATTGGTCTGAGTTTAGTTTCCCTACCTTTGTAATAAATTCCAATTACAGTTTGTGGAGGGGGGGTTTGGGGGCTGGGGGTGCCTGAGCACCTGTCCATTTTGCCACACACACACACACACACACACACACACATATACACACATACATACACACACACACACACACACACACACACACACACAAATTTAACAATGCTTCCGAGATTTTTGCCAACGTACAACACTGACTACTGTCATATGAATGTCTGGTGCTGCCTTCATTAAATCTTTCTTAATGTGCTACAATTCAGTGTTTTTCACAAGTAACATTCAACAATCTAGCAGTGCTTTGGGCTCCACATAGCAGGATATGAAAACTCCAAGGCCGAATCCCAAGCTATCCCCTCAAGACTCCACCTTCGTTACGTGTTACACTCACTCTGTGTCACCCTCACAACAGGCCCTATGCATTTAAACTGAAGATAATTTTCACAAGAACGATTTGAGACTCACATTCACTCCACCTTGTTCAGTCTTATTTGCAGTAATGGAAATGTGTTATGTTGTAACATAAAATGACTCCTTCAAGAAGCTGAATTATCATTTCTTTAATACTATGAGTTTTACGAGTTATTCAGAAAATCAAAAAGTTTATCTGCTGTGAAAAGACAATTAAACGTCTTATCACACTGAGAAATGTGAAGCTTGCATTGTACTCAGATGCCATTTATTCACACATACACATGGGAGGTGGTTCAGGTTTTTAAAGGGCCCAGCGTCAGCTGCGGTTCATTCGCTGAGTGGACCTGACCTGGGACTGGGCCTTGCTGTATTGGATGAGCATTTTATGCAAACAAATGTAGGGAGTTTAATATTATCATTTTCGGGGTGGTGACAGTGCCGATGTGCCACTTGTGCCCTCTACTCACCAAGTGTTACAACATGGATGCCGGAGTGCTCTTTAACAACCCTCTGAAGTTCCTAAAATTGCAGAAAAAAAACAATTCAAGATACATTTACCCAGTAATGAGATGACAAAAACACGCCTTATATGGAGCTCTTGGGGTGTCGCGGTAGAAAAAATATTATGTTGTATTAATTTGTGCTCTCAAGTTACTAATTCGGGCTCCATAGATATCGACTTAGTATCAGTATAAAATAACTGCACTCCCACTTCTGGAAGTTCAGGGAGTCTCCTGCAAATTGAAAGCTCCTCCCTTGACACGCGCAAATGATGTGCAACATGCACGGAGGGGCGTTTGGGGTCTTGGGGTGCCTGAGCCCCCGCCCATTTTGCCCAAACTATTTAATGTAAATTTGTGCATGAGCTCTACAGGTACTCTACAGTATTTGTTCATTTCAATTCAACTGTATTTATATAATGCATTTTCAGAACATTACATTGCCTCAATGCGCTATACATTATCTCTGCCAGAAAGCAAGTCAGAGGTGACAGTAATAAGGTAAAACTCCTGAGCCAAAATTCCTGCACAATAATGTGAGACACTGAAAAGGCCACACAGAAGACAATTATTTCCAGTTATTGCTGCTAAAGGTGGTTCTGTAAGCTATTGAATCATGGGGTGTACTTAGTTTGTCACACATGGCTTCACCAATTTAGTTTATTTTTGTTAAAAAAATGAAATAGTGGAATCTGATTTGTGTTGTTTTCTAACCTGAGGTTAGATTCAAGTACATTTAAGAACCTGTGCATTGCATGCAGTAGCCCATGCAGAGCACACCTGGTAAGGAACAGATGTTTTTTGGTAGAATTGGACTGAAAGTGGATGTACTTTCTTTTTCACATTACTGTATATCTTAAAATGCAAATGAGATGTAAGTGCAATATATATATATACAGTGGTACCTCGGTTCTCGGACTTCGGATCGAATCCTAAAAAGTTCAAGTTTTGATCGAATTTTTCCCGTAAGAAATAATAGAAAACAAATGAATTGGTTCCTGGCCCCCCAAAATTACACCTAAATATGTTTTTTAGCATTTAAACACAAAATGAACAGGATAAAACAAGAAGAGCATTTTTTTCTTAATGGCTTCCAAAGCGATAAATATCTTATCCCAACATTACCCCTGTCCTGCCCCGATGGTCTGCTCCTTCCGTGTGCCACGCCCCCTCATTAACCTCGTGTGGGATCCACATGTGATCAGCTGTTTCTGGTTGTTGTCATTAGTCCTCTGTACTAAGTCCATTTTTCAGTTTGTTTCCCTAGTCCGGTCATTGGGTGTGTTCGTCTTGCTTACAGCGCTGGCTTAAAGCACCGCATTCTGATCCTGACGTGATGCATTACAATTAGATGCATTGCGACCTCTCACCCGGCTGCACAAACTGGACCCACCTCCATGAGGACACACCTCTGCCCTTATTGGCTGAAGAGTTTAGATACACGCATGACATTTGTATCCCAGGCAGTTCCGATGCGTAATCTGCTATTTCTCCCGAATATCACGTAAAGCAGTGAGAACTGGTTTTCAGTTAATTTACCTGGTAGAATAAAGTTTAATTAAATGACATAAATACTCTAATAGTACACGCAAGTTAGTGGTTTATTTATTGATAGTTACTGTAATGTTGCGCTGCTTCATTTGGTTAATCGTCCAGTCTGTGCACTAACCTGTGTATGTTCTGAATGACAATAAAGTGGCTATTCTATTCTATTCTCGATTTCCCTATTATTTTAATCACGGTCCTCGCGGTTTGAGCACTGCTGGTTTCCAGCCTTCCTTTACCTGTCAGTCATGTGTGAAACCTCTGACCAATCAGAATCAGTAATTACTAACTACCTGAGAGAATCGATGTCCAGATTTGAAGAACCCTGCTCTATTCTATGAAGTAGCTTTGTAAAACCACCCCAAAACAGCAACTGCAACATTGTTTTTCTGCAATACACACATAAAGGTTATGCAAAATAGGAGACTGACCATCAACAATTAAATGAGTGCATTCTGCCTATCCATTTCTGTTTTAGTCTATTACTAATACAATATTAATGCATATAAAATGTACTTAAGTTCCGATGGTAATATTTTTGAAATTTTCTTCAGTCAAAATAAAAAAGGTTACCATTTAGGTTATTAAATTACTCAAATAATTGTTGAACTAAGTCTAATTGTGATAGAAATTAAAGAATTTCAATACATCTATTCGTTTAATCAACAATCACAATTGAATTGACTTGCAGAAAACAATTTACACCCCTGGTACTGAGTGCCCCCCTTTTTTTTAAGCACCTGCCCCCAGAAAGTCTCAGCACAGCCTTGATGTGCCCTGATGTGTAGAAAAGGTATAGTACCTCTGCAGCTGCTGGGTTACGGGCAGTCGCGATAATCACAGCAGGCCTTTCTGACTTCTTCACCAAGTCTTTGACCAGTTGTAGCCCCAGGCCCCTGCTCGCCCCGGTTACCAGCACTGACCGACACTTGCTGAATGCTCCGCACATCGTTGCTGTTGCGCCACTCATACACTGCACTCACAGTTTATGTGATACGCAGATATAATGTTGCACTTCCTGTTTCGGTGTGGTTTTTAACTGTTCATTGCGTGCACACAATATGCACAGTGATGACTATGCACAAAAAGTGAGCTAGACCTGACATCTGGGCTGCAGCCAGTGACGAAATGCCATCACTCACATGGTGCCCGGACAGTAACGGTCTGTGAAAAAGTGTGAATTGGACGTAATTAACCTAACTACATGTCTCTAGACTCAAACTCTGGTGGTGTGAGCGCAAACCAGAAAAACAAGCATACTTAGAAACAAAATACACCCCCAATTCCAAAAAAATTAAGTAAATAAAGTAAATTTTAAGTAAATAAAATTATTTAATAATATACAAAATATAATGACATGGAAATCTCATAAACTCATATTTTATTCATAACAGAACATACAAAACATTTCACATGTAGACTAACTGCTTTATAACTTGATTATCCAGACTCTTTATTCAGCTCAAATAATATTGTACAGATGCCCTGCTGGGACAATAGAGACTAATGTGACATACAGTAGGCCAAAAACACCCTATGTTAATGAACACAGTCGCATGCAATGTTACTAGTGAGTTGTTATCCAATAGAATGGTTATGCATATAGTATTATTGTAATTTGTCCATTTTCTTCATGTTCATATATAACCTCCACTGCAATATAAACATTGTTCCATTACATTTGGTAAGCTTTGTGTCTTGTACTTTAGTACCTGCACTAAAACAAGAAAATAAACATATTCGTAGCCCATAGCATTGACTGAGTTACCTGAACCATATACAGTACATAACTCAGGTCGGATTGGGAACTTCTACAGTGCATTACCATGTCCATCACATGACCAATCACCTTGGGATCCCGGTGAGCAACCCCCCAGGTCAACATCTGGTCCACTCCCACACTCTGAAAGTGCCCATCTGTCTGATGCAGTCAGATGTTACTGTACGTGGGTGTCCACTTGGCCTGGACCAGCTACTCAGGTTCTCCCCCCATGCTTTCCCAATCCATCTACTGACTTTATAGGAAGAGTCACCAGAGACATAAATATCGCTGCCAAAGTAAGTGAATCTTCTGACGAGGTCAACATGCTCTCCGCAGACAAACACATTGGTGACGACAAGGCCTAAGAGGTTATTAAAGGCCTGTATCTTGGTTTTAATCTAGGACGCTCGCAAACCCAGACACTCGCTCAGTCTTTTGAGAGCCTTGATCAGAGCCTACACTGATTCTGCTAAGATCACATCATTTTTGGCTACCCTGCCCCACACCCAGTCAATGCCAGCATTGAACAGAACAAGAACACACCCCTGATGAACCCCAGAATCCCCTGGAAAGAATGCAGAGGGTCTGCCTCCACACTGCACAGCACTCACACTAATCAGAGTACAGACCATCCATGATGTCTAGCAACTTCGGGGATCCAGTGAAGTGTCCCCCAGGGCACCTCTCTCAACTTGAGAGTCGAACGCCTTGCGAAAATTGACAAAAGCTGTCAAGAACCTCTGCCGATATTCATGTTTGCACTTGATGAGAACCCTCATGGCCGGGATGCAGTTGATGGTAGACCGTGCTATCCGCTGATAGGCGAGCGAGTCACCATGGATCTTGTTGAGGATGACCCTAGCAAGGATGCAAGGATGATGCCAGTCTCTTAAATGGAAGCAAAGATAGTCTGTAATGCCAGAAGGACAGCCTTACCACAGGCCTGGAGAAATTCACTGTGGATACCACGGTAAGCTGCCTCACCATCTGTGAAGTCTCAGTGATACTGGGTGGTTCACAACAAATTGGAGGATCAGCCTCAAGAACTGTGGACCCAGAGATGTCCAACATCCTAGGTGGAGTGTCAGCTTTAAACAGCTGCTCAAAGCAGCACAGAACTGCATCGTCAAAAGGCTGCTGTTTTAAAGCAGCGCCGTATCGTGACAGCAAAGAAGAGGGCAGTTCAGAGACACCTTTCTCAGAGTTTGAATCAATGACACTTAGTGGCATCAAAGAGAAGAGCGAAATCAGACATTTCATCTTGTGAATGTGAGGTCAGAAAGTATTTCATGGATGGGATTAGGACCTGGAATTAATCAAGTTTTAAGGTGCATCTTTATGGAAGTAAATCTGTGTCATCAGAATTTTATATGCCACTGAAATTCTAACATTGAATATTTATGCAGTGGAAAAATGCATTGGAAATTCAATGGTCCGAATTCACGTGCAAAAATACGAGGTTAAAAAATACAAAGACAACATTGCAATGTTGCTCCAATTCGATGGTCTGAATTCACATGCAAAAAATACGATGCTAAAAATACAAGTTATACATCCGGGATACCAAGGCTAAGCAATCGAATCTGTGGCTGCATTCGACTTGGGCTTTAGGTCTGTCTACAGCTGACATGACAAGAGCATCTGGCTGCGGCTGCAGGGGTGGAGTATAAACCGACTGCAGCCAAGTCGAACAACTTCTAGTCCTTATAGTGTGCGAGACCTGACTGCACTGCAGGAGGGTGTAGATAAATCTATACAAATATCACCTGCATGCACATTACTTCTTTTACAATAACTAACCCCTGATCCAAACTGTTATCAGTGGAAAAAATAAACTATTGTGTATAGTGGCCTTGTGTAAAATGATAGCTGCCGGGAAAAAGATCAAATACATGTATTTCAAGGAATCAAAGTTTTTATTGTCATAAGAACATAAGAACTATACAAACGAGAGGAGGCCATTCGGCCCATCAAGCTCGCTTGGGGAGAACTTAACTA
>JABFEA020000021.1:4781214-4811971 GCA_019775915.2 Cyphomyrus plagiostoma | reverse complement strand
GCAGCGCAACATTATAGTAACTAACAATAAATAAACCACTAACTTACATGTACTATTAGAGCATTTATGTCA
Organism: Cyphomyrus plagiostoma; assembly: GCA_019775915.2. Taxonomy (NCBI): domain Eukaryota; kingdom Metazoa; phylum Chordata; class Actinopteri; order Osteoglossiformes; family Mormyridae; genus Cyphomyrus; species Cyphomyrus plagiostoma. The sequence continues at coordinate 4,811,899 of JABFEA020000021.1, read as the reverse complement.
TTTATATAAACTTTATTTTAAGTTCCAGAACCGAGGTACCACTGTACCGCTTTTGCAGATATTCTACTCTTATTCTCAAAATTCTAAATATTTATATAAATTTATTGGTTATGTTTTCATATCGGCCTACAGGGGATACATTCACCATAAAATTGTTTAGAAAACCTTGGGGATCATTCTTCTGGGTTTGTATAATCTATTGTGATGACGTTTTGATTGCTAAGAATCTACAATTATGGACTGATAGAACAGAATTATGGACTTGCTATGACATTCATCACCTTTCATTTAAGTAAGATATTCCTATTTTAAAAAGTATAGTTAAACATTGACATTTTTTCATTTTTAAATAATTGAAACCTTTGTTACTTTCCACGGAATGATTTTGGAATGTCTGGAGCAATTGCCATCCTCATAATGGATCTTCATCTAGATACAGTCTACTTCTCCGCAGAAGGAGAAGGTTTTTTTTTATGATCGGTGTTTCAAATCAAATTTCAGCTATACACATATACAGTGGTAGGACAGTTTATTAGGTAGGCTACACCTAAAATAGGGCCTTTCTAACCTTTTGTCCTTAGAATAGCTGAGATTTGTCACGACATGACTTTCAAGGTGTGGAACGTGTGTTACAGGGATGCTAGTTTGTGTCAACGGTCTTGCTTTTCCATTGTAAAATCGCTGGTAGCAGATATCTGGTCTGAATAGCTTATTCCATTTTGCACTACAGATGCATGATGGGATTGAGATCTGGTGAATGGTTTAGCCATTACAGTAAGCTAAATTAACTACCAAATTCCCGGAATTACTCCTGGACTACTGCAGCCTTATGTCACAGAATATTTTTATTGTGAATAATCCTACCGGGATACACCTGATAAGCCTGACTCCTCATGCGTTACCATTGTACGCGAAAACCCCAGCAGTACTGATATTCCTGAAATACTCATACCAGTGTGTCTGCTGCCAACAGTTATGCATTCGCATTTAATAAAATCTTCTCCACCTTCTCCAATCTTCTTCTCCATTCTTACTCTGAATTGCACACACACAATACTTCAGCACCACCGGCTTTCAATTAAACAGCCCAAACAAGCAATTCTTCCATTGTCAGTTATGGAGGGTTTTGGAAGTAATTAAATGGCCAGTTATGTGTATAAGAATAGTGAATTGCGCTACACTCCATAGAACGCATACTGTGAGTTTCATGAAATTTTAGCACATATGTTTCGTGTTATCTGATTAATACTTTAATACTCTGTTTTTCTATGTTGTGGAAATAGTCGCAGTCACAGCATTTGAACACTTGTCTTGCAATGATTTCTTCATCATTCTTTACATTCTTTACAGTCTGTATCATAAGGTGTGCAGCGATATCTATTTGCACATAGTCTTCTTTATATAGCATAAAGAGTAATAAATGGGTCTTAAAGATTATCTGGTCACTGTTCCTCATGAAGCAACGATATTGATGTGCTACATAAAGTCAGGCCTTTTTTGGTAAATGTGCAATTAAAGGTTTTTAACAATAATTGTCTTCACCGCTGTCACCACGTGCCAGCTGTGATTTTAATCGGTGTTGGGCAGTTCTGTGTTTCTGGGAAGGAACTGAAGATGCTTGGTCACTCAGCCTGACTCTGATGGCTCATCAGTCGCAGGGACTCTGGGAAATATTGGCTCTTTGTGTGCAAAAACAAGGTAGGAAGGCTCCTAAACAGCACATTTGAAATATATTTGTATGAAAAACTGATTGTGTCTGTGATTGTCTGCTGTTAATTTAGACTTCTATGTCTTATATGTAGCTTGTTTATTTTTAAAGCCACTTCCCCCTTCCCCCCTTTATAGGTTTTGGTATTTTCATCAGAAGTGGGGGCTCTTGCTCTTCTAATCAATGCCACTACAAAGACTTGGGTCCTAAAATTCCTTGGTGTGGTCAACAAATAAAAGTTTCCATTCATTATAGAAAAAGCTGGAAGTCATTCAAATTTATGGACCGATATTATATTACCTATTATGGAGGCTGTTTAAGTAGCACTGTGGCCTTGCACAGCATTGTGGATTTGATTTTTGCCTTGGCTCTGTGTGCTCCTAAATTCCTAAATTGCCCTGTGTATGTATATTGGGTTTTATGTAATGGCATATTTATGAAGTTCATTTCACATTGCTTATAAATATTAAATACTATAGTTTGATACCCTGTGTAGATGTTTAGCCTAAAGCAGAAAAACAGGAAATATGGATCATTTTATTCTGTGTCATTCGTAATTTTCTTTTTTTTTGCAGAGATGCAGATATAAAATTTTATCCATCTCCATAGATGAGCATTGAGGACTTTCTCCAGCCACTTGGATGGGTAAGTATCCCAACTGGTATAGAAACACACACCTAACTCATGACAATATGATGGAGGAAGCACTGATGCGTATCTTGAAGGTCCAGATGGTTAGCTCCCACCAAATGTGGCCAATCATACAGTAGCATTGTCCTTCTAACAATAATCCAGTCCTAGAAATACTTCCAAGAACATTTACTACAATGCTGAGCACATTTCAGTGTTTTAACAGTACAACAAGTGCATGTCACCAACAACAGGAATGCTTTCAAAAAACAACTTCGCTTACAATAATTTCATCAGTACAGCGTGAACAGAAATGATTTTTGTCTAATCGTTATATATAATAGTACTTCAGTCATAATACTGTGTCAGTTATGACCATTGTTTTCTAACTGACACCAGATCATTATGCAGTAATGGATATTTTTTAGTTTGACATAGTAATTAAATGCAATTAAATTATAGTTATAAGTTTTGATTATGTAATGAGTTGAATTCCAGACAAGCTACTGGAAGAAGTACAGATCAGGGATACTGAACACAGAGGTGACCTGAACCCCAATTGACACAGCAAAGACTGTAATAAAAGGACAAGTAAGATATACATTAATTATACATTACTTTGTTACAGAGCATCATGTTCATGTTTCTACACACAGTCATCTCAACCAGAGTATTTTACAAAGTGTCTTTTGTTATCACAATTTGAAATTTTTAAATTGCACGTCATGTAACTGCCATTACAGGGCTAGGTGTTTATACACACTGATACATCATGGGGCACAGGCACAAGCTAAAGGCTAATGTAGACGCACCAGTTCCCACAATGAATGGAACCCACAAGCTTGGCAGTGTGAGACACCCCCACCAAGCCAGAATGCCCTAACACTGTGTTTCTCAATCCAGTGCTCAGGGACTCCCAGACGGTCCACATTTTTACCCCTTCCCAGCTCCCTGTCAGACTGTACACATTTTTGCTCCCTCCCAGCTTTCTGTCAGACTGCACACATTTTTGCTCCCTCCCAGCATCATGAACTACATTTTCTTGTCATGTTATGTACTAGAAGCTAAACTGAGGAGAACAAACTGTAAAAAGTAAAGTAAAGGTATATTTCACACATCTTACACAACATCTTATGAATGACTTGTATTGTACAGGATAGTTCCTAAATCTCAAAACAAATCATGTTTTCTTTTATACATGAAAATAAGAAAGGCATGTATGTACAACCACCTCAATCCATTTGAGGACAAACAGTATCAACATACATGTGACTGGAATTGTCCCAGTATCTAAGATTCTCAACTTTATCAGGATACTGACTTTGGTAAAGGTAGGGAATGCATTGGGCAGTATTTACCTGTGCCACTTGGTATTCCCTTTACAATAAAACACAGTCAGGAACATCTGTGCAATCCTCATTTGTGAGCAGTGTGCATCTGCTTTTGGACCTGAATTGCTTCTGAAGATATACAGATTCATGAACTTGTGCAGTGTGAACAGTGGGGGTTGGATGCTTGTGATCAGATGGTCGCTGGTTCAAATCACAGGGTCACCGCTGGGCCCTTGAGCAAGGCCCTTAATCCCATTGCTCCTGGGACTGGCTGACTGGCTGACTTTGGATTGAAGCACTTGCTAAATAAATAAAATGTAAATATAACGGAATTCGAGTAATTTCATGGTGATGCTTGGGAAACCATTGGGTCCCCTTTTTTCGGAATTTATGCCATTAGTATCCTGCTATTCTCAGATAATCATCCACTAACTAATAAGACAAATCCATAAGCAGCTAAGCTTTATTTACAGTATGACATTGGTAGGGGCTATGTGACTGGGAAAGAGGGTTATGACATTGTAGGGGCTATGTGACTGGGAAAGAGGCTTATGACATTGTAGGGGCTATGTGACTGGGAAAGAGGGTTATGACATTGGTAAAGGCTATGTGACTGGGAAAGAGGGTTATGACATTGTAGGGGCTATGTTACTGGAAAAGAGGCTTATAACATTGTAGGGCTATGTGACTGGGAAAGAGGGTTATGACATTGTAGGGGCAATGTCACTGGGAAAGAGGGTTATGACATTGGTAGGGGCTATGTCACTGGGAAAGAGGGTTATGACATTGGTAGTTTCACTCATATTGGGCATGTTCCATACATTTGGCATGCCACATTCCGTTCATTGAGAAGAAGAGACACTCAAGGCCTGTTTCTGGATGTATGACTTTCTGTTTTCATTACATTTGTCTAATCCTATTACATGCTGTCCTGCAAGAATTAAAGTCCAATTTGGAGAAAAACAGACAAGAGACTAATAGAGAGCTTGGTAGGATGCTAATGTGGGGAGTGTGTACCTGTATAAGTATGATGAGTTTCTTTCATGACTCATTATTTCAGCCAAATTTTCAGCACCGTTAGATGCATTTTACTATTCTGTCCTGTCCCTTCAATACCTAGGATAAAATATTTTAGAGAACTTTGAACATGCGGGGCCTTTATTACTAAAGCAAACGGGGAGATCTGAGGCTGGGTTACAGTTACAAAAATGCCAAACTAAAGAAATATATTAATGCTTCTTTAAACTTCTTATCTTGATCCCAGTCAGCTGGAGCTCATCCCAGGCAGCATGGGAAGTAAGGCTAGCCCAGTGTTTCCTCAACCCGATCCTCAGGGACCCCCAGACAGTTTTTGCTCCTTCCAGCTTTCAGTAGAGCAAAAACATAGACAGTCTGGAGGTCCCTGAGGAACAGAGTGAGAAACACTGGGTTGGAAGTCTATCACAGAAAATGTACAGAATATTGTCAAACTATGGGCAATTTAGAGGCGCCACCTAGCCCAGTAGTTTTCAGTCCTCTTTCTGTAGCCCCCCACCAATTTCCAATTTAAACAAGTTCATGTAGTTCTTAGTAGGCTAATAATGAATGTGGTTGGTTGAAATGAAAATATTCAGACCGGGGTGGCAAAGGGAACAAGCCCGAGAACCACTGATCTAGCCTAATGCTTTCAGACTAAGGAAGGAAACTGGAGAAAACCTACTTGAGACTGGGAGAACATGCAAACATGCAGCAGAGGTGGGATTTGACCCCCACCCCTGGGAGTGAAAGGCAACAGTACTACCCACTAAACCACAGTGCCCCCAAAATGAACTTGTTTCCAAACTTGTACAATGTTATGCTTTCCCTGACTATGAAGCACGTTCAGTGAAGTATGTTCCTTGAAGTATGTTCAGATGTAACAGAAGAATTTGTTACCATTTATACTTAAAGTGCACTTAAAGTTATTTGTAACTACATCATCGCTGTGATATTGCACCCAATACCTAATGTCAGTGTGTGTGGTCGTGTGTTGCCTGTATTTTCACCCACTCTTGGAACAAATATGAAAGAAAATAGCTCAGAATTTCACACTTTGTGCCAATACTTTGGTATATCAATCATATTATTTTATTTACATGGGTGCTGACAAGCAATATAAAGCATTATATTAAGAAAGACCTAGTTGCTGCCAGTCAGGATATCATAGTGCCCTTTTTGTGCTGGGTCACATTAACTCCGCTACAATGGGACAGGGTGGCAGAGTGTGTGTGCCATAGTTTTCCTTCTTCAGTGTCTTGTCAAACGAAGGCACACGGGGATCTGTATCTTTGTGCTTTTAGAGCAGGTGCATCCATCAAAGGAAATAGGACACCTAACAAATATCGACGATTAGGCCCCAAAATATGGCAAAATGGGCCTGAAATGGGACAGTGAATTGGGTTAGAGTAGAACTGGTCCATTGCAAACAGTGAAAAATCTGTCAGAGGAACGACATTGTACTAGGAATTGGCAGGATATGAGCCTATCACTGGTGAATACAGCAGGGATACAATGTGTTAATTATCCTTCGAGGAGCAGATTTCCTGCAGGAACAGAAGTATGGATTTTCTGTGCATCAGTCACATTTCACTAGTGTTTCATTTGCAAACTATCATGCTACTTGATTAGCATTTCAAAAGCAAATCTGTCATCCTGTGAATGAAGCAGAGGGTTAGTGTTTGTTTGCCTGACGGCCGCAAGCATAGCTTTTTTTGGGCCACAACAATATTTGAATGTGAAGCAATATCGGATTATCCCTATGATATGAGGATGTGTAAGGCCACTGCTTTCATTTCAATGCCACAGGGCTGGAGTGTAAAGGTGATTCCATATGAGATAACCCCTTATCACACTTGCTGCAAAGAGACCACTCAGAGATCCCTATTTCGGTGACTAGGTAGGCCATCCGGACTTGCTAAATGTTAGCCTAGACATCTTCATATTGCTGTCCGGGGACCTACTTAACGACTGGGAAGCAGTAAAGCTGGAGAAGGTATAACAATTAATTCATAGCTTTTTCTTTATGTTAGCATTGGGCTGTCTAGCAAAATTTTGTTGATGTCCAGTATCTATATTGGGACTGGCTTAATGCTTTTGAGCCTGATTGGGGTTACTCATTTATTATGCCTCTGCTATTACTAGTGGTGACACATCTATAATCTTTTTTTTTTACCATAAAAGAGAAAAGGCATGCGTTTAGATATCACCAGGTCACCAGATTCACCCTCAATACAGCTCAGGAGGTGAATCACAAACCTTCTGATCTTCTCATTGATGCTTCTGATGGCAGATGATTGAAGCTGAAGATGAAGTTGTCCCAGTTCCCGCCCATGATACCAGCACCAGTGCCTATGGAGCCTTCACAAACGTACCCTGACTGAACAAAAACAACACACACATCCAGTTCATTAAGGTATGGCTGACTGGCATCCTTTCACGTTTCTACGGCTCACCAGATGTTCGCTTCCCACAAGCATGACGATATTTATCATTAGCTTATTATCAAAGACCAGCTTTGTTATCTAAGAGCTTCCTGTTGGCTTAAAGGGGTGTGCTTAACAATTGTATATCATTTTATCTGCATTAATTTAAGAATAAGATGACTCATCCGTTAACCTCCAAATACCTTAGGTTTTTTTGTTAGAAAACAATTTAGTTAACACATACAACACTAAGTGATGTTGAGTGATTACTGGAGAGCAGAATGTGACCGTCTGCTTTCATATATTTTGTTTATCTTTTATTTCAGAGAAAATCACCATCATTTCTTTGATTTTGAAGATATTACAATATGAGAAAATTAAGAACATCGTTGTCTCTGGTTTGGTTAAGAAATATATGTCTGTACTAGTCCGTCAAATGTTATCAACAGAGTTGGAATGTACCTGTCCAACAGTTATCATGAATAAGCAAGACTGGTCAGATTAACAATAAGGACCTTATATTCATGCAAATAAAATTACCATTGGATTGCTCCTGAGTACATGGATATCACTGCTAAATAAGAGACAAGTCAATGCCTCTGTTAGAACCTGAGCTTGAACTTTAGTACAGGGATCTCATTTGATCAGATGCTAATCAAGTTTTGCTGGTGGCTAACTCAGTATCTTTCGGCGTGTTGTCTGCTTTTGTTCACCATGAAGTAATCATTACATTAAATGGCAAATGCTGTTACAACATTCTATTTCCCTTTAAACAAAATATACCAGGTAAAAGGTTTGTAGTGGCTCTCGCCTAAATTTTATATTGAGATGATATAAAGACAAGGTCATGAACAGAGAAACAAAAAAGAAAAACAAGCCCCTAAATGGCATCAGTTACCTAACACTGAAGGTAGTGAAAACTGGCATTTTCCACTGGAGGCTGAGATAATTTGTTTTGTAAATAGATGTTTTGTAAATACAGTTAAAAAAACAGGACTAAAACACTGCAAATAGTTTATGTTCTGGCTATGAATTTTGTGTGTGTTTTGACCATGCTCACCACAATTTAAAACGACTATTCAAATCTCTAATGTGACACATTAAATTTAGTACTACATCCCTCAGGGTGACCTGAGAGTTCCTAAAAATTTGGACTTGGCCACAGCTGACTGTAACCATCATCAATTGAATCACCCCTGTCACCAGTGTGTGTATGAGCAATCACTGCTAAGCAGTCTACATGTGTCTACATTACAGCATTAATCATGTCTTCCACACCTAAGAATATAATAGAAAGAATACAGCATTAAGTAACAAGTCAATGCTATTAGTTTGAGCAAATTACTTTGATTAGTCACTTATAGATACCTTATAATGGAACTTCAAAAAAAACCATTTTGGTTGGTGCTCAGCATTAGTAATTTCGTCAAATTCAATGTGACCCTGCAATTATGGGTTATTTTGAAAGCTAGGAGATAATGGTCCTCTTTTTGTCAACTTTTTCTGCCTTTGTGATCTGTAACTAATGTCACCTTCATACACGAGGGGCCTTTACTTTCAGGTCCTGATTAGACCACTGAGCGAGGCTGTGCTCGCGTGACATCTTCCTCTTGGAGTCTGTAGGAAGTATATAAGTCTGTCTGTCAGTTGACGCCCACTTGTCCCGGGTTCTTCTAAAGACAGTGGTAAAACTTTAAGAAGGGTGATTATGAATGCAGGCAATAGTTGAGTTTTACCACTCTGTCACTGTCATGCTTGTGCACATCATATTTATCAAATCAGATGTGGCGTTACAGAAGGGTATCATTTAAAGAAAACCTTCACATCTTCCAGATTTTTTTGATTATGATCCTCAGTGCTGCAGATCCCATTATGACTGAGACCCCACCTCAGCAGGCAAGCACAGTGGCTCGTGACGTCCACCAGTAATTACCCGGCACATCAAAGAGCTCCAGTGGGGATCAGCACTTTCTTGTCTTTTGGGAACAGGGAAGGTAATCTGCAGCATAGCCATCATGTCCCATATACAGTCTGTGAGGAAGAACATGGGTTGTAGAATCCTCAGGGGTACACACTGCTGAAGAAAGGAGACATTACACCTCATGGGCCTTGCCGGTACTCTCAGATTGTTAGTCACATCTGACTAACACTGTGTCAGACCCAGATGAAAGACTGGAGTCACATTTCCGTCGTTAACAAACATCTTCAAACATCTTTTCATTTCTGAAAGCAGTAGTTTTTGACATTAGGCTCTTCCTGTATTTATACACATTTGTAAAACAGCTCACCAGTTACACACCTATTTTTGGACAAAAATGATAGTACCAGACCGTCTGTTTGCCAGTAGTGTCATGAGTCATGATGTGTCCATTGCAAAACAAATTTCAAACATAAGGAAAATGGGTCAGCAAGTGTCATTTGTTTCCGATGTGAAGACGCCTTCCAAGTGGTACGACAAAAAGCTGAGCTTCTCTTTCACGTTTTGTTTTAATGTTTGGGAAAACAGGGATCTGAAACTTATATTTTTCAGTTTCACCCCCATAGTATGATTTTACAAGAGTATGCAGATAAAAGAAGGTTTAATTACATAAATACTGGCAGCAGAGAGCATAATATGGCTCAGCGCCAATGTAAGGATTGGCTATTATTAATGTGATGTTAACTTTACACCAGAAGGGTCGGAATGTGTGAAGCTATAGGAACCATTGAACTGGACTCCCTTGCTGCAGATCACTGGATGCAGCCTAAACCTTTGGGGCAAGATGTGCATCACAGACAAGAGGAACTGTGGTTTCATCCTCAGGGAGCTGAGCTGTCTAATGCAAGAGCCCATGGAGATACTGTCATCTGTGAGGTGCTGAGAAGGTGGATTTCCTGGTCTCAATGTAGGCATATCCAATCATGGCCCATTCAGATGCCTAGTCCCAGCTAAACATGGCCTTTTACGATTGACGTAAAGGGAAGCCTTGACATTTGATTAGGTCATCCAGTCCATCCATACCTAAACATATGGGGGCACTGTGTGGCTCAGTGGGCTAAACCTGTGTGTGCCTGTAATCATGAGGTCGCTGGTTCAAACCCAGCCTCAGCACGTCTGTGGCTCCTTGAGCTTAACCCCCAACTCCCTTACCTCACAAAGAGCAAGTTGAGGGAGGCATAAAGACAATTTCCCCGTGGGGATCAGTGAAGTACCAATTAAATTAATTACATTTGACCTACACTTGTGCAATAGATAGCAACAGACAACCAGCAATCCCCAGAACAGAGATCATACCACACACTGTCAGAGTAGTGCTGAGTGATGTCAATTTTACAAATGAACCCTAACTTCACATGGTCTCCATTACCTGAGTGATTCTACCCCAGTTAGTTTAGTGTGATTATGGAGATGTCAAGAGAAATGTCTACCACATCTGTATTACTTGCAGTCAATTGAGTACCATTAACTTTTCTCCAAGTCACACTCATGATTAAGTCACTCTTAGAGGTTAAGCAATCTCCTATCACACCTATCAGATCCTCATGGAGGATCTATATACATCTCCAACATCTAAGAATCACATCATCTCACTTGTGAAGCATAATAGTGAGGTCCATTATGATTGGTCACCAAAAGCATGTACAAATCATATATACTCTATATCAGGCGAGTAATAATGGCTGCTGTTATTGAAATAACATGTAAGAACTGAGAGGCTACGCTTTCTGTGGCGGATCTGCTGGTCCGCCTAGGACTTGGACTCCTCACACAATGTACACAAACCTGTCAAAGGCATACCTGGCACATCTTGTGATGAACAGGGTATTTTCCATATATGAGAGTATGGAGAATGTTGTGCTGATGTAGGAAAGCTGTGATGACCTTCAGGCAATGTGCTCCTACAGTGCACCCCCACCATTAGAGGTGCTCTGGAGATGATTATGAAAATCATCCTTTAACTATATAATATTCATACAATGATTGAATATCATATATTTATCACAAAATCAATTCCTTAAGCACTGCACCATCTGAGGCCTTTAAGTGAAACATATGAAAAGCATTTCCATGGATTTTGATCAATACAGTACCCTACTGTACCCTAACATTTAAAATGAACTGTAGAATTCATATTTATTTAGGTACATGAGTATGATGCCACTGTGTGGCTTAAAGGTAGTACTGCAATACTGTATAAAACTGAAATATTTGCTGCCTTACATGAATAGATTTAAAAAAAAAAGATATGCAGAACTATGTAGCAATATAAATTTACTATGCAGCATTTTTGAAAGACAAAAAGGTGTCTCAATTTGTTATGGCTCAGATCCGTGGTACGACAAGCACAATCATTCTTAGTGGTACAAAATGTAAACTACCTCATAATCACGAAGGATAGATAGCACCCCCTGTCTGCGGTATGCTGCACAGTAAAAAGGTATAATGATACACATAGTTTAAACCAAGGGTGGGCAGACATATCCCTAAAGAGCTGTAGTTTTTTTGAGTTGTGACAAAGCAAAACACCAAAATATAACTTTTTTTACAAAGAAAAATTGCAGGAGAGCTTCACAGCAGCATCTCATATTTATAACAATCACTGAGCTGAGGGCAGTGTCTACAATCAGGTATATTATGCTTCTATGTTTTTTTTTTTTTTTATCTTGGCAGGAATTCCCCATCAATTCCATCTTAGGCGCCACTCTCAACACACCACACCAGTTGGCAACCAGCCACCACCGGCTGTATGGGCCAAAAGGCTCATCAGTGTGCTTGGAGTGCCCTATTCACTCCACCCAGTTCCATAGGTACCCAGCTGATGTCGTTCTCAAGATGAGAGGAAACCAGTGGACATGAGTGACAGCAGAACACAAGCCGCTTCGCATTCTCCAGGCACCCTTGCCAGAAAGTACCATGACACAAAAGGACTGAACCCAGACATCAGCTATAGATAAGATAATCCTTTATTAGTCCCACAAGTGGGAAATTCTATAGGACCGTTGAATTACTTGGAAAACCAAGGACTGATGTTAAAATTATAGTTGTGTCAAATTTCTATTATAATTCAGCATCGAGGGTTGACAGCATTGGGCCACTGAAGAGTGTATTATTTATATAATACTGAACTGTACCAAGACACGGTTTTAAGATGGGCCTGCTGAGTCATGGGAATGTAAGTCTCCCACATTCTGCTGTAGGTGAAGTCAGAAGAGGGTCCTCAGCACAGAGCAGAAGCACCGCATCCCATGGGGTGACATCAGGTACCTACATCACTGCACAGGTGGTGTGGGAAGGGAAACATTGCTCACAGCAGCACTGACACACATACCAAACATTAGGGATCCCCAGCACTGCAGATATACCACATCCTTTGGCTACAGGTGTGATTTAGATTTTCTGTATGAATGTTCCAGCTGTGGTTTTGAAATGTCTTTCTATCGTTAAAGTGAGAGAATTTAACTGAAACCGAAAATAAAAATGAATGGAAACAAAGGCAACCGTGGATGGTGATTCAGCCTTTTCACAAACTACAATCGCTTGGAAATCTGCAACCTCCTGCTTACAAAGTTTCTTTAACCATAACTGACTCTTAACGCTAAATTTAATTATACTTTAAGCACCACCATCCAATACAATTCAACATTTAAAAATAAAGGGTATCACACTACAAGTACAACCAAAGGGGCAGTTCACCCCGAAACTGAAAAAGGTATGTTTGAGTGGCTTCAGTGATAGCTATCCATCTAGGATGTTCTGCTGGGAGTCGCCTAGTTTTGGAGATACCGCTTGCAGAAATGTTGGGCTTCTCTTGCTTATAATGGAAGTGAACGGCCTTATTTCTGTGGTGATTAAAGCACCAGAAAAATACATCTGAAAAATTCAAGAACAATGTCTCTTACCAGAAATCATGCCCTGGGTGTTGAACTTTGAAGTGAGCAGTTCAACGTACAAAATATTTCCTTCTACCGAACTCCACAGACCAATCATATCCCAGCGCAGGGAGCCTGTGCCCACATCCTCTGTACATTGAACTGCGGCATTGACTTATTCCAGTCTCACAAAATGTAGAACTTACCTTATGTCATTCCCTTATGAAGCGTGCATCATATTGTGGTAGCTTTTACATTAAAAGATTTGCGCTTTCCGTGTAATTACTGGGGGCAAGCAGAGATTGTTAGTGGCAGGGACATCAGGGATGGGGGTGGTCATTGGTTTGAATCCCTGGACTGGCAGACCGATCCCACTTAATGCCCAATTGCTCCAAGGCCACTGCCTGCGCTGTGACCCCCAAGTCTGCTCTCACATGTACGCGCTTGTGTGCCTCATGGAGAGCAAGAAGGGACAGGTATGATGACAATTTCCCCATGCGGATGAAAGAAGCCTCGCTATTCCTTTCAATAAGGGCAGCACTTATCCAGAGTCCAGGGGCAGAGAGAGAACATGCACCCATAACTTCCAAAATCAGCCTACATGAACATAAATCACCAGAATCACCACAAACACAACTGAAGCAGGACTATTCAGCAACGGTGAAACCACAGCTGAAAAGGAGCATATTCACATTTTGTCTAGAATCACAATGCAACAGCCATTGAACGTTATTTTTAAGCACAAACTGCCGTTTGGAACCGGACTGTTTAACTGACAGTGTTTAACAAGGACGAATTTAGTTCTTCTTGATCACTTATTCCCAAAGGATGAAGATTTTATTTCCCCTCACCGTAGTTTTGGCTAAGATTTCCACCCTCTACAGTGCACCGTGTGGTTAAACATCCACCAGCAGGTGGACTTAAACATCGAGAAGAATAACCACACAGACACCAGGCATGATTCTCCTCCAGCAGTGTTCAATGTGTCATTATATTTGTTCAAACCAAAGAAATCAACAAGTTACATATGATTGCCTGCCAGAGGCCGAGGTCGAAAAGAAATTTAAAAAAGGGGGTAGAAAAAAATAATTAAAAAATAAAATTGTATTTATTCACACTGCTGGCACTGATTTTCTTCTTGTCAAAAAAAGCACGATTGTAGCAATATCAGAAATCACTGCATCCTTGTCATTTACACGGATTCCTATGTTTTTTGATAAATATAATACTGTACATATATATATTTATATTTGTTGCAGGTAGAAGGGTTGACGTCAGTGACTGGGAACAATCGTTCAAATAGGACTTACAAACCTTCAGCAAGAGTTGACATTAGTTACATGCAACTGGAAACCATTCTCTCTAGCCGTCTTGGGGTTCGCAATTTATAAATTTGTCAAGCAGGTGAGCAAGCTTTCGACTCTTCTAGTAACAACACTACTTCAATAATAAATAAAGATAAAAACTATACCAAAAGTTTTTCAAACTTTGCTCATGTTTTGAGGATACAAGAAACATTTACAAATAATACCTGTAGCAAAAACCCCATTGTTGAATATTTAAAATTAAGTTGCCCCAAATAATCAGCTGAATAAGAAAAGACCAACTTAAACTATAGGTTAACATTTCATTTTAGCTGTTGCTTTCAATTTGAAGAAATTATGATTTTGTGCAGGAGGAAACAGCTTTTTTGGGTCACACTATGTGTTCCAATTGGTTTATTTCAGTTATATATTTTCGGCGTCTGTATACATTTTCTTTATAAAATACTTTATTCATACAATCATTTTAACGATAGCAACATTACTATTAACTTTGAGTGGCAAGATATCAGACATCGCATAAGAACAATAGTATATAAACAAATGGAAAAAAGTTCGGTATCCATTAGTACGTGTGTTGGTTTCTCTTCATACAGTTCGAACTTTCTGTACAACTGTCTGTAAAACCTATTACGAATATTGCTGGTCCTGATCTGGTGAGGTTAGGGCAGTGGTGGCTCTGGCTCTGAGCTTGCACTGCCCCCTATTGGGGCCCCCGGAAGGAGAGCTGTGCGTGACAGAAGCGGGCCGCCCAGTGCTGTGCGTCACGCTGGCCCATTCACCATACCCTCTGCAGTGGGCATGCGCTGTTCTGTTCTGGGGGATCAAGGGGGGGGTGGTAAAAATGCAATGTCCTTCCCGAACGGCGACTGCACGGAGTCCCTCAAAGCCCCCCCCCCCAATCGCCAACCTCAGACTTACTTGGACTCATCCATGGCCGCCACTTGCTCCAGAGGACCATTTAAAGCTTCGGTCGGAGATTTCGCTTTCTCTAAGTGCTTCACACTGCCAGGAAGAATGGGAACATTTTAAAAGTGCTTGGGTTCCAACCCCGGAACGTCGACATGAAACCACACGGGTGATTATACAACGGCCTTCGGCCACTAAGCATGACCATTGGCAACAACTCCCACCTCTGTTGCTGGTGGCTGCTGGCAGGCTGACCTGACGGAAGGAGGCTTCTCTCGGGATCAGCACCTTCCGCCATGGAGAACTTTGCAGACATGTCTTCAGAGGTAGACAGCTTCTCTTCCTCACTAGAGAGAGAAGGGTGGCGATTTTAGAAAGTCTTACCTTTTTTGCAGGGAAATTTGTGCTCAAATGTGAATATTTGGACTGCTTCAACACAAAATAATGACATGCTGAATGAAGAGGGCCACGTTGATGCAATGGGCCAGCGGGGATGGGGGCCGGGAGGAATACACAAGAACCATACTAAAGGTGTTCAGAAGAGCTTCTCTGTAAGCTGGACGCAGGGATCAAAATGCCTGGCAGCTGACAAGCGGGGTCGCCATTTTGGATTTACGGCTGCCTGCTTCCAAAAGCTGGCCTAAATGCACGCGCTTGCACTTTACAGCAAGCTACCAGAATAAAGAAAGAAATACAGATTCATCTCGTCCAAATCTCAAGATGCTTGGTGGAGTGGACCCAAGAATGTGAACCAGTTCATTTAAGAGAAAACCACAATACCTCAGAACTAACCAGAAGTTCCCCATGGTGATCACTTGTGGAAAAAAAAACTGGGTTGCAGAGTAACCAAAATGAGAGCGGAATGAAAATTAAAAATAAAAAAAAAAAACACCTGCTAAAGAGTGGGCTGTACAAGGCTGCTCTTTCCCACATGATGCAGCACAACATAGCAGAGATTTAAGGCCTGGGCCCATACGAGACTCCATTACACACAGTTTTCTAAAGGCCACAGTTAGAAACTGCCCCGGAGGCTGTATCCGACATACAAGAGCAGACTGGCCCTGCTGAAGATGGGTTTAACCCTTTCCCTGCTGCCTGATAGTGTTGATTAAGAAGCTCCGATTTCAGCTACAATAGCTCTGCACAACTGTGCACAACGACCTCTTCCATGGAAACACATCATTGTGACAGCAGGACCAACAGGAACATCGAGGAAGCCCAAGGACACACTGGCTACTCTGAGAAGCCACGACACCCAATGCCCCGAAGCCCATTTGTACTCAGAGGTAAACGTGCAGATGGAGATGGTAATATTTAGAACACCACAAATAAAAAAAAAATTAAAAAAAAAAATCAGAGGCTGACAAAGACACAGCAAAAGTGAAACCTTGATAAGCTGTACATACCGGTAAGATTTCAACACTCTGAAGCCACACGCACGCCAGGGGAAAGAGGAAGCTCATGTTGTAAAATGTTGCAGTTATAGGGAGGAGAGAGTTTCTCAAAAGTAAAGAAAAACCCAACATGTGGGATAGTTTTAAGATTTTATAAACTCTGCAGCAAAAAAAAAAAAAAGGTAGACAAGGTCACACTAAGCACACATGCATAAACATTCAGTGGAAACTGTTTCGTAACTAGCAAAGAATCTGGCTCTACCAACTGCTGCAGAAGAGAGCCACTGGACAACAGCAGCATGTTCCATGTAAGAACTGGCTTTAGCTGTGTGTCAAAAGGCCAGGGAGGGTGCTGAAAACTGACCACTGTTCCGGTAAATCAGAACAGCTCTTGTTCACATGCTGTCAAAAATACGGCTGATGGGGGCCATTACAGGCAGATCCTGGTTGGCTCACCTTTTGAAAACAGCAGTCTCAGTTTTGGCATCAACAGTAAGGCTGACGGTCTCTTTCATCGACCCATTGGTGACCGTCTCCGTGATGCGATCGCCGACAGGCTCCTCCTCCGAATCGGGCCCCTCCAACATTCTGGCCCCACAGGGCTCCGCTTCAGAGGAGGTATCATCACCAGGCCACCCACCCATCACTGGAGGAACAGTGGAGCCCCACATCAGTATTGGCACTATAATAAGTGACTTGTTTTAGGGGGAGGAAGGTTACTTCCAGGCTGTTCACCTGCAGGGGGCGCAGGTGCATTGACACCAAGAGGGTCAACAGTGTCTGCACTGGTTTCCATGGCAACAGGGGAGTTGCTCCGCAATGGATGTTTGGGGCTGCAGCAAAACCAAAAAATGCAGGGTGAATGAATTAGACAGAGGTTCTTGGCTGGTCCTACAGAGACATCTCACACCCCTTCACCAGAAAGGCTTCAGTATTTATAAAGCTTGCAACACAGACATTGACACTCAGTAATCTACAAAAGACATTAACCACACTACATGCCTCTGAAACAGTAACTTGCATTCTAAACTCAGTGTGTGTATACATCTTACAAATTTTGCCAATGATAACACATACGGCTCACAGCACTGCCCACTGCTATGGTTACAACCTTGGACTCAAACCTATAATCTCACACCATACCCACTCTGAAAACACAATGTAAATCTCTGCACTTTGGATAAAGGTGTTAGCTAAGCAACCATAATGGAAAAATAAAAGTCTCACTCTTTTTTGGGGCTACCAGACACAATCGACATTCATCTTCCATGTGCAGGTTCCAACTTTTTTTTCCAAATTTTTACTCTACAGTCAATCACCCAAATATTAATATATTATTTTAAGACTTTTGCACTGAATGGGAAACATTTATCAGACACTCACCCAGCATTTTCTAATGCTTGCTTAAGGTAACAGGCAAACATACTACAGTATTCTACATTACCACTAATACCACTATTCTTGTATATCTCCATTTTCCCCTCATAAATCAGGCTGGCCAACCACTGACCTCATAGCAGCAGGACAGTTGGAGAAGTCCGCCCAGCCGGTCTCCTTCCCCGAAGACGTGGCAGAGCTCCACCCGTCAGACTCGGACATGGCAGCTGGTGCCGTGGCCCCTGAACCAGAAGCCCCAGTTGCTGAGGAACTAGCTGTCTCCATGGGGATGTCATCAAAGTTAGCCGTCCAGGAGGGGGCTACCAAGACAACCCAGCTCATGCTTTCGAATGTGCAAACTATCAGATTCTTTTTAATGAACTTATGGGGGCCATGTATGGTAATAGTAGCGTTCAGGGAAGAACCCTACACTCCACTGCTTACCCTCACTGGAATCGATTTCCATTCGGTCATCAGGATTACTGTTGCTGCTTTCAAAGGGGTCCTGCTTGGCGTCCTCCTCTTCAGAATCAGTGCTTTCCTCGCTGTCGGTGCTGCCGGAACTTCTGAGAGACAAAAGGGGGAGATTTTTCCCCAGTCGAGAAACAGAAAAAAAAAAAAAAAAAAAAAAAGGTAGAGCATTGCTTATTTGCCCGCTAGTCCAGCAGCCAAATGGCCATACCGAGGACGTCGGCGCTGAGCCTCGGGGGCAAAGGTCACATCTTTCTCATCCCAGATGTCCTCCTCGTCAGAGCCAGTGTCTTCAAACTGCTGGATCTTCTCCTTGCAGCAAGCTTCAAATAGGGCTATATTTGCCTACGGGGGAAAGTACACTCTGATGTCAGAACACAGGGTCGCTAAGCTCCCTAATGCACAGCTGTTAAAAACATAGCTCAGTTAATACTTTCATTAGCTAGTTAAAAATTCACTAAAAAGCTAACAAACAGTACTTACACTTTCATTTGTATTCAAGGAAAAATTGATGTCTGATATTCTATCAAAGGGAATACTGCAAATATTAAGAAAAAGGATTTCAGTACAGTTAGTAACAACACTGCAAGAAGAGAACGTGTCTCAAATCTTTACTGTCTTATTGGTAAGGAGTAGGACAATCACCGAGCCACCAAAATTAAGCAAGATTCAAAGTTCACATAGTCCCCACCAGTCCAGTCAATCATTTTTGAGAATAGAAAGCATCCCAAGAGAGACTACGATACCCAGAAGGTTTCTGAAACAACACCTGTTAAACCTGCTACTCACTGAAACCCAATAAGCAGTTCACGCCAGATTTAAGCAACTTTCCATAATCAAGTTGCCTTTAAAATTGCCAGAATGAATACAAGAGGGAATTATTGCCTACAAATTAAGCCTTCCAAGACAGGGGTGTCAAACTGCAGTCCTGGAGGGCCAGAGCCCAGTGTAGCTTAGTTCTTTCCTTGTTCCACCACAAACGACTAAGCTGAAGAGCTGTATGGTAATTAACAAGGAGTTGAATCAGGTGTGTTAAATATGGGGAATCCCAAAAACGTGCAGGGCTCCGGCCCCCCAGGACAGCAATTTGACACCCATGTTCTATGACATTTCCCACATTAACCTTAGAGCTGCAGAAGACAAACCTCTTCGACAAAGCCTTTCCCAAGAGTGACCCCACATGATTTAACATCAAGTCCTACCCTAAGAACACACGGGTATGAGAAAAACAGCATGCGTTCAGAGTACTCACTCCACGACATCGTCTTGATCGGCAAACTCCTCGTCATTGAAGCCGAACTGCTCAATAAAATTGGACGTCATTTGTTGCATCTGATAATCAGAAAAGGCCTGGCGTGCCCAGGACCAATGATAATGATATAGTCTTGGAACTACAAAGAGACCTTCAAGTTGTTTCAACACAGTTTTAAAGATACAGGTTAAGCAGTCCGAGAAGCGCACGAGCGCAGATCTATTTGAACATCTACCGTTAAATACTTGCCTACAATTAAAATAATTAGTACAAATCATCCAAAAGCAAGGCACCATCCCATTAACAATATTTTTAAATGACACAGAAGCAGCGATCAAAACCAGAATAGGAGATACAGATAACCTTATTTCACCAGCTCCTCCAGTTACAGACTTACTTGCTGCAGGGTGGAATCCTGATGAAACCCATTGTCCTTAAAATCAACCTCATCATCACTAGATGACGGAATGTGGTGGGTGCTTACCTGCATGGAAAGAGGCAGAATGGTTAAAAGGACCTCAAACCCCCCAACTCATCGTATTACTTAAGACAGTAAGTGTTAATCAGAAGACGGAGCCACATACTAAGTCTACAGTGTTCTTCTTGTTTGTATCTGCTAGAGGACCCGACGTGAAAGTTTCCCATCTTTCCCGAGCGTCTTCCTGGAGCTCTAGAATGGAGGAAAACATTTCAGCACACAGCCAGGCGGACGCGAACTGTCCCAGGGACGGACAGACTGCTGCCACACCCCAGCAAACCTGATATGAGCTGCTGTATCAGTGTGCTGTTGGGCCCCTTGTCACTGTTGTGCACGATGGAATTAGCTATCCTAGTCAGGTGGCCCATGTACCCTCTTCGCCGGCCACCCTCAGCTCTGCAAGACAGTGGTTGAGTCGCTCAGTCCCTGACACAGGAGAACAGCAACGCAGCCACATAATGAGAGAAATTATGAATGCAGCTCTTACTGTTCCTTCTCATTGGAGGCCCACGCATCAAGTATTCTCTGTATCAGCTGGCACTTCTGGAACAGCTGAAGATGCAAGAGAAAAGGGGGGGATTGTTTAACCACAAGAACAAAGTACCAGAACATGCTCGTGCCAGATGGAGTCAGATGGATCTGGACTCACGTGCTTGACTAGGTGGTTCTCCCTAATGGGCTCTTGGTCTCCATCTTGGTTGATTTGAGGATGGCTGTTCAGGGCTGGGGGCATAGCTAAGATCATCGCAGTGCAGATTTCTACTTGTATATGGAGGAAATTATTCCATATATATTTAAAGTACATATCCTGAAAATAAACGAAATTTTATAGTGAGCACATCGAGGGGATCAAAACTTTCCATAAAGCAGATTTAAAAATGTGCATCATCAACAGCCAACACTGGCAGCTGAACCTTCCACAGTGCATCTGCAGGTCGTCTGGTGAGATGCTTACGAGAATGACTCCGACCGTGTTGAGGTCGATGAGTTCCATGTTGATGATGTGGGTGTTGGTCTGGAGGAGGCTCGCCACCAGCCGCACCACATTCAGACGCGTGTTGCCCACGGGGGGGTCTAACACCCCCCATGTGGTCTTCATTACATTCTTCTGCAAGGCAGCAAACACAGATCGACCTTCAGCAATGTTACAGCAAAAGACAACGGGGTGATCTTTTCAGGAAACACTCTTTGCCTAAGCCATAAAAAACAGAAATCTAAATTTAAAACAACAGTGGCCCAAAGTCTGGCTATAGAAAACAGCTAGCAGATGAAAGCGGTGACCCAGTGGGACAATCCACAAGAGAGAGCAATTTAATCACTCCATTTAACTGCCCTCCAGATGGGTGGTCAAGAGGACTAACACACAGAGGATCTACACTTTACTCATTTAAATTGCTTCAGATCAGATGGGACATGTAACAAAGCTGACTAAATGACTACTACACAACTGACAGTTGCCTATTCATTATCATCTTAACATGTAGCAAGTAGCGACAAGATAACGCAACCACAATCAGTTAATATAAAGGCAGCATAATTGAAGGCAAGATGTACTTTTGGGGGCTCCAGCAGCAGCTGATGGAAGTCTTTAAGCCTGGGCTTAACTGCCTCAAGAACACTTAGATTGATGGAGAACGACGGGTGATTCATTCCAGGGGGGCAGCTCTCTAGATGGCCTTCAAAACTGCATTTCGGGGAGAGAGAGCAGCATTTCAAAATCCCTGCCAGTCTCATAGGATGGAAGGTAAACTTTACAGCGCCAACCCTGGGGTAACTCCATATACGTACGCAGGTCTCCGGGTTTCAAATAGAGTGAGCAGAATCTGGATAACGCTGACGATTGCAGAGTCATTCTTCTCTTTGTCAAAAATGTTAGACAGCAACTGTTCCACCGTCTCCTGTCTGCAACGGGACAATATTTATTTGATATTAAAATGTAGAGTTGAAAAAGGGGGCCGTCACACATTATGTCATTACTAATGAATATTATGAGAAAATTCCACAGTTCATTTTCATAAAACTACAAATGAAAATCAAAGGTTTCAGAATAATAAGTGACTGATGGCATCACAGCTTTACTGCTTTTGGTTTTAGTTGAACACAGATGAAACCAAGACACAAGAGGAAAAAAATATATTTTATATAAAAAAAAAAAAAAAGAAAACACATTATTACTTCTCCAGTGTGGCCAGTAAGGGGTCAGTCTCAGAACCCCCCTGGACTTGGAACATCTGGTCTCGGCTGAGCCGGATGATTTCACACAGTGACTGGGATGCATTTGAGTGCCTCTGGCAGAGACGAGTAACAGGACACAGGCATCAGACAACAGACAGCTAATACACTTTGACTCTGTACAATTCATGCTTCACAATAAAACCCTCCCTGACAGTAGGTAGCATCCCAGAGTCAGCAAGCCTCACTTACGTCTTCATCCTGAGATGGCTGTACCACATCTACAAGCCGCTGGATGACCTTCTCCTCATTCAGCCACTGTGGAAAATTCAACAACAGGCCATTAAGGTCGCAACACTAGTGGCCTGTCCTACAAAACGACCAACTTTATTAGCCGGATGAATACAGCCCCGAGCTGCCTGCAGGTGGCTGATACCATCCCTCTCACAAAGAGCCAAAAGCTTCTACAAAATCACAGAAATTCAAGGAAAAGCAAAAGGGCATCTTTCCACAAATGCATGCGGTCATACTTTTGTGCTACTTATTGGCCGCCCAGAAAAGCTGCATGAATTAATTTCTACACAGCTCTCGTTTTTGTACAGTTTAGAATAAAGGAAGCAGAGGCAGCGAATGAAAAGCGCTCACATTTAAAACATCCTGACGGAGCTGTTGCGGTTCAATGCAGGTCAGCATCCTGAGCAGCAGGTCCATGATAGCAGAGGTCCCTATGTGCTTAATCATTAGATCCACAAAGTCTTCCCTCTTGCGTAGAAACTCCACAATCTACAGGATGAACAGGAGTTGAATCAGCAAACTGTATGACAAAACCCAGAACAGGAAGCTACAGACTTGCCTGTGACTGCAGTTTTGCTTTTGTGTATAAGACTTAAGACAAAAAAAACACTCACACACATTTGGTGGTTGGGAAAAAAAAACTAGGAAGCTGTATAAAATCCTCCAACACGTGGATCATGTCCAAAGGTTAATCGTGCATAACAGACAGTCCCTTCCTGCACAGTTTTTGGGGACTTACCTGGTCAGGCTTCCTGCTGATAAGAATACTCAGCACCTTGCTGAAGAAACTGGCTAATAAGGGATTAAGAGGTGGCTCATTCTGGAGGAAGCCGTAGAGTTTCATCAGCAAACTTTCATCATCTCCCAGTCTGTCATTCACTTGGCCCACATCAGAGGTGAGAAGTTCACAAGATATGTTGGGGTACCTAAAAATTAAAAAAAAAAAAAAAAAAAAACGATTAGGCCAAAAACACAAAATCGTCAGTTAGGATAAAACCAAAAGTGATAGTCTGCAGCATTCAAAAGCTCTAATTTTGTACTGTACAACAAATATCAGCAGTGTGCCCTAAAACAATGCAAACAGCCTTCCTCTTAAAGTGACCTCATCTATTAAAGAACAATGCATATATTTTCAGCTGATTAGCTTGAACTTTCGTTCTCAGATTGCCATTGTCTTAGAATCTATACAACCAAAGTAGAACTGGAGTATTAGGCTGCAGGGGCCCACTCACTTGTACTTGAGCTTCTCATCCATGTCGTTACCAGGCTCCTGAGTTATGAAGGTGACCAAGTCCTCCATGCACTGTGGCCGCACAAGGAAGTCCACCAGCTTGCGGTTCTGGGCCTTGCATTCCTGCAGGACGTCCTCTTCATCCATAACCTCTGTCAAGGTCACATCCTCCTTCTCCAGCAGGGTGTCGATGTGGGACGTTGTGTGCAGGTCAAACTTCCAGAACATGGTGCTGCTGCAACCAGCAAGTGCAAACAAGCTGGGTTACGCTCAGTGGTATTTTTTAAAAAAAAAAAAAAAAATGGAATTTTCATGACCAATCACATCCGTAGCAATCAGCCATACTCATGCCAAACTGCTAAAGCAGTGAGGCCCTTGTTACAAACACATATGAGCTTCACTGGCTTTGAGACCCAGTAATGCTCCAAATAACTAGCTTAAATGCAGCTGTACAAATGCTCCCTAGCATTGCTGAAGGCTTCAGACAACTACAACTAAATGTGGCCCCACAGAAGGCGAACAACACAAAGCAGTAAGAAGCCGGCCAGCAGACAGCAAGGATTTCCCAAAACGTGTTAAAACAGCATACCTGGTTGAGGCAGTAACCTGAAGACAAATCTAATCAAAAGTAAAATGCCTGTGCTCTTTGAGGGTTCTTGCCCATTACAGGCTTTACTGACAGCCAAGACAGGAGAAACCCTTTGGTGAGGGATACATGCAGGAAAACACCACAGCTCCCACGAACCAATCAATGCACACCTGCAAAGCAAAGCACAAAGGAGGCACATTTCAATCACCCATTCAACTCTTAAACATCTTTATACGCATTACATATACAGGCAGTCCCCAGGTTAACAATGTGCAACTTACGGGCAAGTCGTAGTTACGGACTGCCATCAAGCAGATATTATAAAAAATTCAGGCTCGAGATAATGAATGCAAGCACTACTTTGCGACACTCATAAAAACACTGAGCGACTTAAGTCGATCGGAGTCATTCTCGTAAGCAACGATCATTAGTACGACATACTGAATTATTAGCCTGACAACTACAAATTTGCCTTAAGGAGCGACTTAGGCAACATAATTCATTCGTAACCTAGGGACTGTCATTACACACAAACCTGACTAAAAAGAGGCAATATATCCCAACAATCACCACAGATTCTCTTTGGTCGCAATGCAAAATGTACGTCATAGCAACCGAAATAAACCCATGATAGCGGACTTTCAGTTATTTTCTGATGGAAATGACAGTACACATTTTCTTCTACATTCAAATAAACAAAAACACACATACATAAATAAATATATTTAAAAATGAAAAATAATATTGAAAACAAAGGATCTGTTACTCTGCTTTTCCATTTATTTAAGGCAACCATGTTTGACAAAATTGATATTTCAGAAACTAGAAACCAGTCAGCTAACTTACAGGTCATGAGAAGGTCCTACCCTAAAGATATTTACTAATTTCTGTGGAAGATGGAGTGCCATCCGACAGATTTGAAGCGAAACACTTCTTTCCAAGCATAATGCAACTGCTTATTGGCCTCTTACTATCTGCTTAACAGCAGTCATCAGCTAATTTAAGAACACATTAAAATCACCTATACTGCAGCAAAAACTACATTTAAAAAATAAAAACCATAAGATGCATCATAACCACACTTTAAATTGAAAAACACAAACACCTGCACCAAATATCTGAATTTTAAAGGTCTAAACTCCCAGTGTGATAAAGGCCTGACACAACTTCATGTCCGGAGTGCACATCAGTGACACAGCAGTGCACATTTCCCTCTTTTTCTGTATACACTGGCACACAGCATCAGGGTAAAAGGTCAAAGAAGAGCCACGTGATATCTACCACTTCACCCTGATTTCTCATGAATGGCAGATAGAAAGGAAAGCGTATTGATAGATTTCACGAAGGGGCCTGTGTGGCTGGTCTCCCTCCGAACCTTCACATTCACTATGAGCTGCTCCGAGCCTCAGCTGGTCATTAGCAACCGTCCGACTCAGCTATGCTGGTTAATTTCTGTGCACATTTATATGCGAGTGAATCAGTGAGGATAATGCTTCCAGCAGTGCAGGCTTATGGGAACAAAGGCAGCTTCCCATGTAAACCATTTCGGATACAGCCCTGAATGACACACCAAGCCCAGAGCATGTTCATGTGCTCTAAGTCATGTCAATGTCACAGCTGCTGGCTATTAACGTCGTAGCCAAACAGGCACATGGCAGATCAAAGACACTGGTAACAAACACAAAGTTATAACTGACTCAGCAACTGTTTTTTTAAGCAAAACTGCAGACATCAAAGGCACGAGAGCGTGGGCATATTCCTCTCCTGTTACAACACTGCATGTCCACCTACTCAGCGTTTGGCTAGAAATAGCCACATACTACAGAAACAGAGCACCCCCGCCCCACCCCCGACCTTACTGTAAATCTTATTCTTCCATCAACTTACAAATCCCACTCATAAAAAACGGCAGCACGTTTTATTGTGGAACTCAAAAACAACGCTTAATTTTAAAGCTTTCAGCTGGTATTTACTTTAACTGCACGCCGATGAATCCGATGTCTCCGCTGGATATTTTTTTTTTTTTTAAACCAGCTCCCCGGTGGTGCAACAGCTTGCTACACTTTAAACAAAATCTGATTGCTGAAGCACGGTTTTGTCAGTCATCCCACAGAACTACCACAGCCGTCGTGTAATTAAAAAAAAAGAAGCATAACAGTTAGTTTGGCTGTGCACGATCCAGCGATGGTCACATTACGAACCAGTGAATAAAATGCAGAAATTAAGGTGGTCGCCTCCTTCAAGCCGATGGCTACGCTTATCTAGATAAGGGAGCAGGGCGGCGTGCATGTGAATAGGAACGCGTGTTTTGCAACTGCAGAAGAGTAAAATGTGCATTAAACGACATTCAGTTCTGCGGGCTACACCAGGCACCTCTGTACAGCCCTTGCCCATGCATTAACACGTATTTACTCCAGCATGCGGCTGTAATCACTTGGCAGTCGCAACAAGCAGCAGGTTATTTCCAGGAACAATAGAACAGGTAAAAGGCCATATATGGTTCACCTGAGCGTGGATGGACGAAGGTAGTAACAGACGTTGCTTTTATGTACCGCATATTGGTGTGAAGCCAATGCAGCGGAGCGCAGCTCGCCGGCGGCGGGCCTTGTGCTGCTAGTAGGACCGTTTTTTTTTTTTTTACATCCCTGGCACCAATAAAAGCACAGATAGTCAACTAAAACAGCTAATGGAAGTGGCGTCTATTTTAGGTAAAAGCAGCTATCAAACAGCACAAGTTGCAGATCGATGACAGACCGACAGGCGGACAGATACGCAGGGAAAGGAAGCTGAAGTTGGACGTCGCTGTTTCGTTAAGGCTGAGAATGCGATAGACGGAATATTTCCACCAAACCTGGATGGTTACACGATCCGGCTGGCAAATGTTGCATGCAAATACTTAAACCAAAGCTTCTGCTAAAGAGAGCTATATTTCAGAGGACACCATTTAAATAAAATAAAAGCCAACTTCGCCTGCTGTGCTACGTCTACCATAAACCCGGCTTGTTGTGAATGGGGTCCGGCTAGTTACCGATACATGGGCCCCTAACTAAGAATTATACGCAGTTACACAAGACGCTGATTTATTAATTCTTAAATGTGGTGAAAACAATGAAAACGGAATTCCGTGGTTATACCAACCACTCTGACTGTGCAAAACAGATCGGAGTTAGCAAGCAGCTACTCCTGTGGCCAATAACAAGAACTGCATGGACAAGACAGTACGTACCGATAAATTGCGGGAAATAACAAATCCCCCACATGTAGATGGAGAACCCTCTTGCTTCGGGTGTTGTGAACATAAAATACGATGTAAACGTGCAACTGAGAAGAAAAACAAACTGTTTACAGCAGATTGTAGCAGGCGGGAAACAAGAGACCATTAGAGAGGACTTTCAAGATGGCGGCTCTATCAACTTCAACAACCCCTTCCCCCACATAGCCGCCACATCTGCCCGTCAAACATAATACGTTACAGTCATTGGGTACAGCGCACGCCAATCACACCAAGCGCATGCATTTTTTAGTCCCTGATTGGATAAGTGGGCTGTCAATTATTTTGTAAAAAAAATCATATTGCTGTGTGTTCCTTTGGAGGCTACTGGACATACGATTAATGGAAAAAGCCCTCACGCCGAAACTGGAGCTTCTGTGACCGCCATTTTGGAGTAAAAATTGAATTGCGTATCTGTGCAAAACAGAGCCGGTCTCGTGAGCCAATATGGCGTTAGTTTCACATTCGACATCGTGGTGTGTCATTTGATTGGATTAAAGTGATGTCTATCAACCAATACGCCACCTGGCTAAAGCGCGGAAAGTGAAATTGCAATATTTTACGGCTCAGCAAAAGCTTAAAAACTGCATATTGTGGCATCAACCGTAGCACTTTTCGAAATCTGCTTAAGGTTAAACCCATACTTATAGCATAAGGCTTGGAAATAGTAAGATATTACAGCCACCGAGCTTGCATTGAACGCCCCGGTCAGGCCGATTTCCGATTGGCTTTGACTGTTTTCCCCGGTTGTTTTCGACGCCCTAGCAACAATGAGACGTCACGTCGATTGACACGGTTTAAGCAGCCGGCAGCGCCTCTGGAAGCAACCGGCGAGCTCCGTACAGTAACTCGAGTTTCCAATTGCGAGAAACGCTTTGGCGTCCTTTCGCTAATCCAATGCCACTTTCCAATAACCCAGAATGAAAGTCACTTGAATTTTCTTGGGTTTTAATGAGTATTTTATTCATGGATCATAAAACATACTTATGGATCTGACAATATTTCCTATAATCTGCAGTGACCTTTTGAAGAAAAATTATAGTTGTTTCATTCACTGTCCTAATATACATACATACATAGGTACATACATTCATACATTTTATAGCTGCTTTTCCTGGTTAGGGTCGCAAGGATGTTACCTTTACAGTTAATTTTAAGCACAGATTGTCCGGGTATTTTGTGTTGCTATTTGGAGATAGATAATCTGTAGACTAGACAGTTTGCCATGTTTGTGACAAGCCCATATTATTTTTCAAGCAACCAGAATGTAAATGTAGGTACACATAATATTAACGCTGGTACGAGATTATGGGTTACAACACCTACTGTGCCCAAATTATAATTAAATATTTGAGGCATGTCATTTCCATACCAGTCTGTACTACATAAGTCGATTCACAGCTGGTTATTTATACCCTAATGCATTTGCAAATAAGGGTGATTTTTTTTAGATCATTAATCTGTTGTCCAAGTATTTACTTTGAAAGGGAAATCTGATTTGTGCTGTATTGATACGAGTTAAACACAAATAACTACTGTAGCCTGTGTATTCCAAAAGAACAGAAAAACCACTATGACCTACTAACGTGCACTCAAATAAGATTTGCGAAAAGACACCACACACAGACACAAGGAAAGCCAGATAGGGCATATTCAACTAAAATTATTCTGGATGGAGAGGAACTCAGAATAGACTCTTTGTTCATGCTGCATGTGTGCACTGTATGCTTGTGTACACTGAGAGCGAGCAGCCAATTTCTATCCACTAAAAGGGTTTGTCTCGACTTTCTTCCATTGATAAAAAATCCGGGTCAGGCAAGCTGCCTTTGGCCTCATCGACGCCAGTGTATATAGAATGCATATCGTGCTACAGACAGGCAAAGATAGAATCATAAACATGAGCTGGCAGTATATTACGGGCAGCTCAGAAACTGCTATATCATGGCTCTACTGTTAAGATCTCTGTGCAGGTCGTGCTGCTGTTAATCACCACCAGGAAGGTGCACATGCCATATTGTAAATACTGTTTATTTCAAGCTTGGCTGCCATGTGACGACTTTGCTGATCGGGCTCATTGGGGACAAACCAGCCAAGTTCATACATAGTATTGGTCAGGAAGATGGGGAACATTGGGCAGCAAGTACGGCACTCAAACATTGATGAAATATTAATTTAGTGAAAGTAGATTTTAAAGCCTAGACAGAAAATACATAAATCATCTGACTTAGTGCATGTTTTTCTTTGTTGGGGCATTAAAACCAGCCCGCAGGTATTACACAGACCATATTTCAGATGGGTTATTAATGTGCACAGAAAACAAGCCAAAAATGGTACTCTTATTCAAATTAGGCTGTGACTGGCATTCGATTTCTGTTTGGCTCTTGTGACTCAGCTGTTCCCCTTGTGTGGTTCTGGGTAGCAGCAAGCACAGACTGGCTGGTGTGCAGGCAAGCCCTTACCAATGTGCACAGACCTGGGGTGGACATTCTGTAGGGCACGTGTGGAGGCATGTGGATCATCATCGGCGCATGAATGTCTCAGAACAAAGAATGACCCAGGTCTGATCACTCTATACACCTTGGGTGGGGGATTATGGGTGGAGGGGGGGGTGACATAAGTGGAACAGAACAAAATGAGGGCAAAGGAGGCAAGGCTTCTGTCTGAATCCAAGGGGTTTCCCAGTGCATTTGTGCCCCCCCTCCCATCTCTGAAGGGTGGAGCCACTGCTTCGGTTTCTAGAGAAGTCCTCATGACTCCTGGTCCCCATAATGCTGTGCACTTTTCAACCAGTTTGATTTTTCTTCCTTAACCCTACTAGGACCTCGACGACATTCCAGCATGCACCCAGCAATTATTCCCAATAAACAAATCAACTCTACAAACATCTGTCAAAGTAATAGGTTTGGGGGGGGGGGGGGGGGGGGGGGGGGGGGGGGGGGGGGGGGGGGGGGGGGGGGGGGGGGGGG
>JABFEA020000021.1:4756104-4774803 GCA_019775915.2 Cyphomyrus plagiostoma | reverse complement strand
ATTGGTTGATTAGATAATTGCATTAATGAGAAATTGAACAGGTGTTCCTAATAATCCTTTAGGTGAGTGTATATGTAAACCCCACAACTGAAGCACAAGATTATTTTAGCTTGTTGTTTCATGTGAACGAATGTTGGAAAAGACTCCATAGAGTACCATAGAGATTTAATTTACATTGATGACTGTATGTATAACATAAAACAAAGTGACTGGTGACTGGGTTGTAGGACATCTTGGCGGTTCTGGTACGTACATCAGGTGATCTGCATGGAACATGCGACATTGGAGAACACTGGGAAGAACTGACCTGTAGGACCTAGTAGTGGAGGGGCTGTTGGAGGAATAGAACATCTCGGTGTTGTACAAGGAACGGTCCGTGGCTGGAGAGGGCGGCGGGTTGAGTATCTGTGGGATCAGACAGAAAGAGGTCGGCATGGTGAGTTTACCAGGGGCAGTGGTGCTTTGAGAGAGCACTGCGCGGGCAAGGTCCGAGTACCTGAGGGTAGAAGGCGGCTTTGGTGCTGGATGAGCTACTGGAGGATGCGCCGGTGACATGGTTCCGGTCGTAGAGTGGCGCTCCACTACTGCTGCTTCCCATCAGGCTCATGGAACTCATCATGGACTTCCCACAGGAGATACCTATAGCGGCACAGTCAGAGTGTGGTCAGGGCACGGCCAGAGCACAGGCAGGATACGGTCAGAGCACAGGGAGGGCACGGGCAGGATGTGGTCAGAGCACAGAGAGGGCACAGGCAGGATATGATCAGGGCACAGGGAGGAACGGCCAGAGCACAGGGAGAGCACAGGCAGAATACGGTCAAGGAACAAGCAAGGCACTCACTCAACGTGGCCTAGGAGTACAGATTCAAACAGTTCACTCAAACAAGACACACACATGCAAACCTCAGAGAGAACTCAAGATTTACTAGCTCAACATAGAGAAAAAGCCACAGGAAATCCAGTCAACTCAAGTCAGCAAGTGAAGCGGTCAGGAAAACAGATGCTAAGACCTGAGCCAGCAAAGTCTGGTACTTCACAAAAACACAGACCCGCAGAAGGGGGGGGGGGAGGGAACCCATAAGCACATTGAATAAATAAGCTTCTTTTGGTCCGTTTTCACTTAAATTCACTTTGCGAACATAAGGAGCAAATTCTAACCTGGCATTAAAACAGGGTGGGGAAACAGATGTTTCCAAATGAATACCTCTTTTGTTACCTAAGCTAATACAAAAAGTAAAGTCCAACAGGAGAACAGGCAGGGCCAAGTCCAGCAGGACGTCCTGGGAGAGCTCACCGGTGAATGTGCCATGTTGCGGGTTGCCTGGGGCAATGAAGTTCAGGGGCACATGAGGCGCCCCGCTGATGTACTCATGGGGGAAGGCACCACTAGGGCCCTTGTAGCGCCGGCACACCACTCGCTGGCAAACGAAGTACATGCCACCCATCACAAAGACAGACAGGATGATGCCAATGACCGGTCCGATTGCACTGGTGTGGCCGGAGATCTCATTGAATGAGGGATGTGGCACCTCTGCAAAGACACACACACAAAAAGAACCCAGATAATAGATCAGCTATCAGTTTCTTCCTTCCAGAGAACCACAAAAGATTTTGCTTTTGGGAATTTTACACAAAAATGTTGACCAATCAGATTGTAGAGGAGGTGGGTCCAAGCAACTATAGAAGGCTGCCCAAGATTTCTGCTTGGTTGATCCCACCTCCTCTAGTTGCTTTGACCCACGTGTTATACAATCTGATGTTAGGTCTTTGAACCAATCATTTTTCCTTCTGCCCTCAGAACATAATTGCCTAAGTAAAACTCCCATGACCAAAAAATCTGGGGACAAAAGTTTTGCCTGAGTAAGATACAGTTTACAGTCCCTGTCAGTAGGAGGTGCTGTGGGGTTACCGCAGAAGAGCTCATCAGAGTTGTCGTCACAGTCTGAGTAGGAGTCGCACTGCTGCTTCTTCTCGATACACTGGTTCCCACAGCGGAACTGTGTGGTGAGGCAGATAGCTGTGGGGAAGATGGACCTCAGTTACAACAGGCAAGAGACTTTCCATTATTCAGAGAGACAATTCAAAAGAAAACAGGGTGATGGAAAACTGCTGACAGACCACATGTACCAAATAAGCCACCCAGGGGAATTATGGGTATCCAAAACACATCCCGGGGAGGCAGGCTTACTATCGCAGTCCTGCTCATCGGAGCTGTCTGAGCAGTCGACCTCGCCGTTGCAGCGCAGCTGTGCATCCACACACTGGCCTTTGTCACACTGGAACTCCAAGGCCGTGCAGACGGGACAGTTCTCCTCGTCACTTTTGTCATCGCATTCCGCAAAGCCATCGCAGCGCCAGGCCATCGGGATGCAATCGATCTCACCGGTGGCACAGGTGTATTGCTCCGTAGAACAAGTGGGGGGTTCTGGAGTGGGGGGGTACAAAATGTGAGAATTTATTTGGACAGTAAATGGGACTGAGGAAGGAGGAGATGTTGTCACTTTTGGGACTGGGCCTGCTCTATGTGGTGGACAGGACATTGCCTTTATCCCCCTTCTCTGTACTCAGTCCAAACATCCCTGTCTCACATCTGCTATCCAAAGGCAGTATGGCAAAGAGGATTCTGATTAGCTACCTCCACAAATGAGAAGATTCTGCAGCAGCACCAGATGCATGGGGCAGGAACAACGTGGCGTGCCATCACCCTTGGCGATGCAGATGTGTGAGCAGCCCCCATTTCCATGGGAACAGGGGTGTGAAGCTACCAGGAAACACAAGCATTGAAGTTAGTGGCCACATATATAAACACATGCATCTTAGGTGACAGAGTTACTAGGTGATTCAAGAACATACCGAACTCCTTTGGGTCCATGTCCTCCACGGCATGGATGCTGGTCAGGTGCATGACCCGGACCTGAACACGTGTGCGCCCCTCCCCAGTGACCTTGTCCACACGCTCAATCATCTGCTGCTGCCGGTCAATCCAGTACAGGTGGCCCCCCAGCACAGTCAGCCCCATTGGCTGCAGGATGTTGGAGTCCTGCAATGTGATCCGATTGGCTCCTAAGGGATAGGGGGCGGGGCATGTCAACACTTGACCAATTATCTGGACCACTTATCTCAGCAGCGTTAAATATTAAAAGTAAGAGGAACATTATTTCCCTTTTGTCATATTTTCTCCAAATAAACAAGATCCTCAATGGTGCTCAATACTGAATACATCTATAAAGAACTTTGTTATATACACTCATCCTTGGTCAGAAATGGCAGGGAATCGGTACTGGGCTTGGGTGGAGGGGGGATTTAGCATAGAGGTCGGTGGGTGAAGGAAATGAGTACTTGGCTGGAGAACGCGGACAGCCAGCCAGATGTCCATCTGCAGCCATCGATTTTCCCGGCTTTTTGCGATATTTATTTTTTTGGTTCTCTCCCAAATTTGCTGGATTGCATCCCTATACCTGGCAGCAATCGTGGGATTGAGTCGGACGGTGGTGCCTCGACGAAGAGTTATACTCCCCTCTCTAGGGATCCCAATGGCTGCTGACAAGCTCTAGGGAGAGCTGGCCCAAGTCAGGAGATGGGACACCCTAGCTGAGAGCCTGACATGCCCTGGGGCAGACAGCGGGCTGATAAACCACCCATGAGAGCTCTGATCCATGGCAAACACACCCATGGAACCGAGCGGTGTTGGTTCTGAACAGAACCAATACTTCATCCTTACGCCCTATTCTCAAACTGCCAATCTTGGGTGTTTCTCAATACTAAGAACGCAAAGACCATACTCGGGGTCTTGGCAGGACCAGTCTTATTAACTTGCCTCCCTAATTTGGGGCACAATAAATCATAGGATTGGTCTCGTTCCAGGAGGATGCAACTGATGCATCGATATTTGGGACAGGGCAAGAGTGACATCCAGGGATTTTTACCGTCCTCTGTACTTCTGTTCTTAGCACTGGACCTGGACTCCAGCAATGAAAGATGGTTAATGACGGGTACATGAGAACACAAGTACAGCCCAGTACGCATCCCAAGAAACACCCCCTGAAAAGTCTAGGGCTTGAGAGCTGAGGTTCCACTATGATCGGTGAGCAGGGGGGAGAAGCCCACCTGGGAAGCCAACCCCTTCCCCAACCCATGATGGATGGCTAACATGCAAGGTGTCTTGCCCTGCCAGGAGACATCAAACCCCTCTCTGCTTCTGGAAAGTCTCAGGATGTCTTGCAGCTGCCTAATTACAATAAAGATGAAATGGTAGGTTGCTTTGAAGTTCCCTGTACCCACAAGGCAGGGGTGGGGTCTGTAATGACAAGGGCGGAAGTCTCTTTCTTTTGTCTAGAAAGATCCATATCGCCTCTTCCAAAGAACCGGATTCTAGAGTCTCTCACTTTCTCTCCTTACTCCCATTCAGGAAGAGAAAATAGTTTCAGTCTGAAAAATGGAGAATTGACAGGAAATGCATCTGCTGTCATGGAAGCATGTCCGTGTCAATTTAGGAGCCCTCAGCTCGGAGACTCTGCTGCAGAGTCAAGCCAAAATTAATAAACAATATTACCCTAATGGGTGCTGTGAACGGACCCTAAAGGCAAGGAACAGCATGTCCCCCGCCTCCCAGAACCTCTGGTCATTAATCACCAGGAATAAATAAATAATCAAGTAGGTCTGATGTCTACCTCAAAGCATCATAAAACTCACGTCGATGCTGCAACATTATTTCATTCCCAAGTATCAAGAAAAGCCCCTCTGATCTTAAAAATGCACAATTAATCTGTTGCAAAAACACTGTGTTTTTACATCGAAGAAACAGCTGCATAAATTAGTATCGGGCAGATCCAATTACGTGGGAGGGTTAGGGAACATCACCCATGGACAGAAACCACAAGGTATGCGCCTGACTTCAGAGAGCCTGGCATCAGGATCAAAGGGGCATGATTACTCATTTGAAGGGCTTAAAACGTCCCAGAGGTGCTTCA
Source organism: Cyphomyrus plagiostoma (assembly GCA_019775915.2). NCBI lineage: Eukaryota > Metazoa > Chordata > Actinopteri > Osteoglossiformes > Mormyridae > Cyphomyrus > Cyphomyrus plagiostoma. Next base: position 4,769,833 of record JABFEA020000021.1, on the reverse strand, counting down.
TTATGGTGGTACAATTATGGACACTTTTGTGGAGACCGTTAGAGGGCAGATATCAGATAGATGGCGACGTGAGGCAGAAGAGCGTAACTGAGGAGGTGATGCTTTGGGACCAGTGCAAGGAGGGAAAGCAGAAAGCTCCACCAGCTAAGGCTGAAAAGATCACACACATGCAACAGCCAAGGCGGGTGGGTGGGTCCTCACCGGAGAGGTCGCTACTCTCAATGCGTTTGAGGTCAGCATCCACCCAGAATAGCTTCCCTAGTCTGTGGTCCAGGGCCAGAGCCACGGGGCGGATCAAGCCGGTGGTGAAGAGGGACTCGCGCTCCGTGCCGTCCAGCGAGGCTCGCTCAATCTTGGCGGAACGCTCCTGGATGGTGGTGAAGTACATGTATCTGTGCGACAGGAACAAGGGTATGGGGAGACCAATTAGTACGACCAATGTATGAACTGCGAGTGTCACAGTCATAATCATGTCAATTTGCATTTTCAAGTTGCCACACCAAATCGTTAGTCAACTACGTGGAAAGCAAAATATCTTCAAAGAAGTACATAAACAAGTAATAACAGTAGTGATGAATGATAACAGATAACAGGAAATACACCAGCTGACAGAAAGGAAAATAGAGGGAAAAGACAGGACAAAACAATCCTTTCTACAAGTCATGACTGTGGAAAAAACTTATTTGTCTGATTCACAGTTTATCAGACTCGACGAGACACCACACGGAGCTAGCTGAAGGAGCGACACTTGTTTTTTCCTCCTGGGCATCTGTTTGCTGTTGGGCTTTCTGTTTCAATCACTTCATCTTTATTTTTCCACTTAAAGCAGGACGACTGTGCGTCTGCTATAACTACACGGGTATTAACTTGCGGCTCTCTTAAAAATAAAGAGTCCTGGCAGCTCAGAAATTAGGCCTTTTATCAACAGCAAAATGGACACATTCACCCTGATGGGGGTTCACCCTGTTAAGCAGAAAGCTATTTTTTAAATCACATATCCCACCACAACAGCCCCCAACCAGAAAAAAACAAAACAAAACAAACGGGGAAAATCTGTATATTTTTCAGGAGAATATCAAAACGCAATAAATTAATCTGACCATATGACAACAAGAATTAATGGTTTGCTTCTAAGGTTAGTGCTGTTAAGTGATTAAGTTAATGGTGAACCACTGTTTTCTTTTCTTATTCGTTTGTCTTCCTGGGTTGGAGTGAAGAAGCAGACTCCCATATAACCCAGTGCATCTGCTCTCCCCCTACAACAGGCCCCCGATCACGGCTAAGTTTCAGAAACCCCCCTCCCCCCATATCACGCGAGAGGTCATCCAAGCCCCACCCAGCCTTCTCCAGGAACGCTATAAATAGGCACCGAGAAGGATGGCAGTGGCTCTAACAATGGGAGCCGATTACAGAGGAAGCAGCCAAGGACCTTGACCACGAAGCAAACAGAAAATAATCATGGGCGGCCATCTGCCCAACACGTGCAGCAAGTTGGGTCCCAGCTCAGCCCAGGACGCTCCGCAAGTTACATAAGAAGGATATATATTTTTCCCCCATTCACCTACATAGAAGGATCTACAGTAACCCTCCCGTGTCAAATCCTTAATGCCACATCACTAAACACCCAATCCCTGGTGACCGCAAGAGCAGCCCGAACCAAAAATAACAGGACTGTACATCTATATTTAGTCAGTCTTCTGCATCTCACTTAGTGATTTCTTTTCTTTTTCTTGCAGGCGAACCTAAATTGAGGCTTTCAGGTTTTTAGGGATTTTGATTTTTTTTTTTTTTTTTACCCGTTTTCCATTTTGAACTCGATTGGCACTGGTGTTACGTTCATTCTCCACGGTTGGGTAGATGTGTTAGAAAAAACAGAGACAAAATGAAGAAAAACCGCAGCTTATGGAGTCAAAGGTGGAATCTTCCCAGACCGCATGAGTGACCACAAAATAACTCCAAGAGGAGGAAGCGCATCCCACCCGCACCCCCTCCTGGCGCTCGCCCCCGCCTGCGTGCCTCCTCACCCTCTCTCAGCATTGACCACAATTGCACGAGGCTTATCCTGCTCGTCCCGCAGCACCACACCGACAGAGGGGCCGGCCAGCTCCTGGATGTTGATGGTGTTGGTGGCCTCGCACGTCCAGTAGACCATGCGGCTGTAGAGGTCCAGACTCAGGTCATGGGGAATCCTCTCCATGCTCTGCTGGTGACTGGGTGTGGTCAACACCAACACAAATGGCTGCAGAGGACAATGAGAAAGATAGTTACCCTTCTGGTCCACGGTGTGTAGCACATATATCAGTAGATCGTTCTCTGAATTTCTATTAGGTCCTATTCAATAAATTAATATGTTTATGCTTCAAGGGAATGACCAAAGCAGAACGTCTGATTACTTAAGGCCATGTTTTTAGTAATTTAGAAAGACATTCATAATGCATTATAATCCATTCATAAAGTATACACATGGCTATAAATATTCATAAAAAGACATGACACATCATAGCTGTGTATATTACGCATTATGGCTGCCTTATGAAGCTCTCATCTATAATGCACTATAGACACCTTCATAATGCAGTACAAAGGCAACCTTAATGCTTATATCAACCACTGTAATGCATTATTAAGGTCTCTATAGTGCATTATTGATGAGAGCTTCATAAAAAAAATTTAACGCATAATAGACAAGGCTATAATGTGTTATGCCTTTTTATAAAGATTTATAGCTATGTTTATAATAATTTACGAATGCATTATTGTGTTATGAATCTGTTTATAAATTACTAAAGACATGGCTTTTACCAAACAAGTGTTAACAGTCAGAAAAAATGTTTGGTATGTTAGATTGTTCTTCAGATACTGAAAGAATCAGGCGCAGTGCTCCCTTAGAGACTAACGAGGAGAAGCCCACCTGAGAGCCATCATCGCGAGCTCGTCGGATGTTTTGCCTGCCGTCCACCCAGTAGACAAGGCGGTCCCGAGGGTCGTAGCTGATGGCACGCACATTACGCTGGACGTGGATGGGCAAGATGATGTCAGGGTTCTGCTCGCCCAGCACCATGCGGCTGATGGACGTCTTCTGGCTGAAGAGCAGAAAGCTGGAGGGGGCTGGGGGGGCAGAGAAAGAGGCAAGAGGTTGGGGGACTGAGCCATGATCGAACTATTTCACAAAGTTAATGATCAGTTCCTCTCCCTACCACTGCAATGCAGGATTTGAAGAATTTCATTGTATTTGTAGTTGAACAAATAAGCATGAAGATTTAGATCTTGAACCTTTTTTTGACACTTGAACCTGGGAAGCATGTCCACTGGGTGGACTCACACAGGAGAAGAAATGACAGACCCCTGTCTCACTTAGCCAGGGGGCGTGATGGCTCAAGAAGCATTACACACAAGATGGGCAAAAAAAAAAACACACAGCCTTCATCCTCAGTACTGGAGCAGCTTTGGAGAGGCGCACGGACTATGAAATACTTTTCTTTTTCGGCACAAGATATTAAACATAAATAAAAATGTTTATGTGCTTTATAAAAATCCCAGACACTGGTGGTCATGTACAGCTGGGGAGCAGAAGCTTGGAGTTGAATTGATATAACCGGCAGGTGTCCAGCACAGAACCAGCTGGTCATAAAATACGACGACTCATGCCTCCCAACCAAAGAACCAGAGCCTCTCAGCCCCAGGGGAAGAAAGGGAGGGGATAGAGGATTGGGCAGGGGGATCCAATCTCAGGGGTCTTGGGTGACTGCTTCAGTCTTGCCCCGCCTCTGGGGGAGGGGCAACTGCATCAAAGCCAATGAAATGAGCCTTAAAAACCTTTAGACTCAGCCAACCCAGGATGGGAGGAACCGAAGCATAAAAGAAAAACATATCAGGGACATATCATCACTTGCACACCAGCATCAAAGAGACCAAAAGCAGCATGAGAAATGAAACAGAGCAGCCGCCCAGCCCAGTCCAGTCCCATGACTCACAGCTGCAGTTCCTGCCGTTGGCCTCCAGGGTGTAGTGTGAGGCACAGCGGCAACGTGCGCCCTCGGGCGTAGCCAGGCACAGGTGGGAGCAGTGGCCGTTGTTCTGGGAGCAATCATTAAAGCCATCTTGCCGGGAGGCATGGAATACCAGGATGTCCATCACGTACTCCAGGTGGCCCTGGACTATGGTGCGGTTCAGCCCGCTCCGCTTGTCGGCCCGTTCAATACTGCGCAGGTTCCAGTCCGTCCAGTAGATATAATCCCGGTATTGGGTCAGCCCGAACGGGTGTGGCAGGTCGTCAGCAACAATCTCCCTCTGCTGGCCTTTGGGGGTTATGGACACCATAAACAACACTAGATCTCCCCCTCTACAAAGACTGTGAAATGTTAGTTACTAGATTTTAGATAACTCAAAATTATCCATTCATGCATTCGTCTTCTATAGCACTTGTCCTGTGCAAGGTCCTATGGGTTCTAGAAGTTTTCCAGAGGAACAACAGTCACAAGGTAGGAAATATTCTAAAACCTGCAGATATCGCATCACAAAGCAATTCACACCCCCAGGTGGTCCAGCCAGTCCAAGAGTTAGATTGGTGGACGGCTTTTTAAATTGTCCATAGATTTGCCTGCAAATCCGGGCCCCGCCGGACTGACATCCCTTGCCTCATGCTCTATGCGTCCCAGGATAGAACCTAGGAGTACTGTTACCTTAAACTACATAATCTGTTATGGAAACATATGTATTCTAGTTATAAGAAATGCTGCATATTTACAGCTTGCATTGGAATGATTCAGATTAAGCACCTCAAAGGTTCTAGGACACGAAACCTCCTGTCAGCTAGCCATTAGGTTATAGGTTCACCATCCTGGCCTACCCATTTGCAGGTCCTGTCTTTTAGGGCCACAGTCTGAACTGACCACAAACAGGTTTACCTAGCATGTTGGAGGACTCGATCATGCAGGTGTCCAGGTCCGTCCAGTAGAGCCTCTGGTCAGCATAGTCAATGGTGAGCCCATTGGCTCTGCCCACCTTGTCCACCAGGGTGACCACACTGCTGCCGTCCATGTAGGAACGCATGATCTTCGGTTTGCCCCCCCACTCCGCCCAGTACATGTAGCTGCAGGGCGACAAGGGCTAGAGGATCAGCATTGGCCAACAGTCACAAAGCCAAGGGTGCTTGATGACCCAGGAAACGATGAAAGTCTCCGGGAGCATTGAGTGATGGGGGCTGTGGGACCTGATGTCACCCGAGCGATCGACAGCCCACTGGCAAGTGCAGTAAAACACAGGGCTTGACAAACACTTAAGTCGCTTCTTATAGCAACAAGATTTTCTTCCAGAGCTAAGCTTGGGGTCGGTGGGAGGAGTTAGAGGAAGGTTCTAATTAGGTTATAATATATTAAGGGGATGTTGTGCTCCATGCAATGAAATGCAAAATATTCCCAAAGTGACCAGAGGCCCTGGAATAAGACAGCACTCTTACCCATTACCAGGATCCAGGGCCAGAGAACGAGGGTTGTCCAGATCCTTGCATATCAGCACTTGCCGGTACTGGCCATCCAGCCGGGCCACCTCTATGCGGTTGGTACCAGTGTCGGCCCAGTAGATGTTGCGGCCCATCCAGTCCACAGCCATACCCTCAGGGTAGTCTAGGCCAAACTCAATCACGTGCTCTATGGAGCTCCCATTCATGAAAGCCCGGCTGATTGTCTGCATGGCCAAATAGGAAAAAAACAACTCTTAGATGCTGGAGCTGCAGCCATTTTATTGTATACAATTATACAAATGAGGCTCTCGCATGCAAGAGAACACATGCAGAGCCAACCACAATAAGCTGAGCAAAGGCCAGACCTTGGTGCTGACGTCCGTCCAGTAGATCCTGTTCTCGGAGACGTCGAAGTCTAGGGCAGAGGCCTCCTTGATGCCGGTGAGGGGGATGGCCACGTCATTGCTGTTGGTGCCCAGTGAGATGCTGCGGATGTCGGCGCGACTGGTGAAGAGCAGGAAAGCCTCGGGCACCACACAGGTATGCAGGTTGCTGAGCAGCTCGAGGCCCATGGGGCAGGCGCAGCGCGGGCCTTGCGGCCGGTGGAAGCAGAGATGGCTACAGCCACCGTTATCACTAGCACACGGGTTGGTACCTGTTGTTACAGATAGTGGAAAGGGTCACCACAGAGGAGGAAAGGGGTCACCACAGAGGAGGAAAGGGGTCACCACAGAGGAGGAAAGGGGTCACCACAGAGGAGGAAGGGGTCACCACAGAGGAGGAAGGGGTCACCACAGAGGAGGAAAGAATCACCACAAATCCACTCTGAGGTCATTGTTTACATTCACAAGCACAATCTTGAGGTGACTTCTCAACCCTGATCTACAGGGACCTTGATCTACAGGGACCTGGTCACCTGAAGGCTGAAGAAGACCAAAATTAAGCAGTAAGGTATTCTGGTAATAAAAAGTTCCTTTTTGTCTTAGGGGAAAACAAAAAAATTAAAAACGTCAATTAAACCAATCATTCTCTGAGGACAAGGAGAAAGTTGCACTTTAAGAACAGAGGCGGTGTTTTCGCAAGGATTGCCCCCCATACCGAAGGTGGCAGAGACTCTAGTCGCCTTCAGCCCCATCAGATCGGGCAGCTGATCGATGATGATTTCCCGGACTGCCTCAGTCTTGTGCACGCGCTCAATGCTGCGGCGCTGCCAGTCTGTCCAGTAGACGTAGTCGCCTAGCAACGTGAAGCCGAAGATGTGGGGCAGTTTGTCCTCCAGCAGGGTCCGCCGGCCCGTCCCATCCGTGTTGATCACCTGCAAAACGTGTTTGAGTTGTGGGGGTGGTTGCACTCAAGGAGACTTTTGGTGCCGTGCATAAGAAAGACAATCAGACGGACACTGTGCACCAGCATGTACACATAATTCTGCTGCTCTTAACTGCACGAGCCAGAAAAATATTTAACAAGTTTCAAACATCTGCATCAAATCAAGTCATTGCTCACTAACTCCTTTAACACACTGTCTTGGGACAACAAACAGATAATTCGTATCCCAGTTGCAGACCACTAGATCATTACAGAAACACATATCATCTGCTTCTGTTTTTCTACACTCATAACCTCATAACCGAGTTGACATGAGGCAACTGAAATATTTTGTGCACATTTGATTTAGTTGTGTTCCTGTTAACTTTGGAACGTGAAAGGCGAACAAACGAGCAAGCAAACCTCCTGCAGGAAAGTATATCACAGCAAATAAACAAATGTGACAGTACTGAATATCCCGGTCACCGAGAGGATAACGAGGTAAAATGACACGCAGAGTGGTGAAAGAACTAAGAAAAATGAAAAACTGGAAGCAAGCGCCATCTTGGTACCACTGTGTCCTTTTCAGAAAAAAGCTGCAATTATAGCCGTCGAGTACGATCCTCACATTCCTACTACGGAGGAAGAAGTGCCTCTGAAAATAGACATGTCAGCGGTGAAAATGTTTACATTCAGAAAGAGAGAGAAAAAAAAAGTCTAGCATGGGATAGACGACACTCCAAAGACTTCATACTTTTCAGGAAAGGCAGAAAACGGGTATAGAAAGGCGGCCATCAATCTGCCCGTTTTTGTGTTTTTTTTGTGGCTTTGTTTTTCTTTTTTTACTCAATGTGTCCTGTCTGGCCTCTCACCTCCAGAACTATCCAGAAGGGCCACTCCCAAGGGCTTGTGGGATTGGCCGGTAACAAGGGGTTGAAAAGTTCACCCTTGCCATTGCAAGAAGCCCCTTGTTCCCCCCCTCTCTCACCTACTCCCAAAGCAAACCAGCCCCCTTCCCTGCAGTCATGAAAACTCACGACTCCCCAAAATGCCTTTCTTTCATAAATACAGACGAGGCCTCCAACTTGTACAAACAGGAAAGTTATCAGAAAGCTCACAGGAAACTCCAGGGCCTTGCAGCTTATACCTGTCTCGGAGCTTTAATAACGCCCAACTGTGGACTTGGAAATTCCCTTTCTGCCACGAAATGTTTTTCTAGCAAGCCATTTTTAGACAGGAATGCATAAAATTTTCATCAGAGGAGGGTGGACTGTTATTCACCATTGATTATTGGGTGGCTGAGCTGCCATAAGGGATGCAATCTGGTTCTAGTGGTTTGCCAGTGATGGTTGCAATAACGCCATTGATTGTTTCGTGGGGTGCAGCCCTTAATATGGAAGGGGGTGGGGGGGGGGGGCGGAGCTGGAGTATACTGAGCACTTCCTGTGTGGAGCGGGAGCTGAGGCGAAGCTGGAGAAGCCGTCAGCGGCTGCCCTAGAGTGATGTCGACTTGATTTACTCCTGCAATGTAAACCCTTCACTTCCTATGGCAGGCAGATCAGCTCAATTCCTTTTGCTGCAGGATGGGGGGATGTTAAAAGAAAATGGAAAAAAAATGAAAATCTTTGTTGAGCAGATCAGTGGAACTGGAGGAGACATCAGCGAGACTCTCAGAAGTTGCATACAGGAGCTCTGATACAATCAAACTCCTGCAACAGAGTCAGACACCTCCAGCGAGGAAAAAGGGGTGCTAAACGGCTGTGACTGCACATCAGGCTCTAGAAGCGGGTTATTCAAATTACGGGTGTGGAGACTCTAGCCAATCAGAACCAGTAATTATTAACTACCTGGGAGAACTGAAAACAAGGCCTGGATTTAGAATCGAGGGCCAGATTTTAAAAGCTTTAGAAGTACTGCAGATTCTGTACAACTCCCTGCTACACCTACACTCAGGAGACCATAATAAGACATAATAATAAAGTATAAGACTCCCCCAATCTCAACCTTGACTCACCTTTGACTCACCTTCATCCTGTGACTAGGGGTAGATCGACCTTTTCAGGGGTTCTAGGGGGCCCATTACAAAGAAAATAAATGATAATTTCAGGGCCCTATGTCAGTGTTCTTCAAACCAAGCCAACCTACAAGAAGGTCCACATTTTTGCTCTCTCCCAATTCCCTGGGAGCTGAGAGGGAGCAAAATCAGGGAGCGTTTAGGGGTCCTCCAGGACTGGTCTGAAAAACAGAACGGGCACTGCATTCGACAAGTAAAGGCCATGTGGTGCCCCCTTCAGGAAGAGTCCCAGATGGGGAAATGCCACGTTCAGTAATGGGTTTTGTCTTTCACGATTCTATTCAAATTCTGCCGAGGCAGCCAGTTTTGATTCCCTGGAGGGGAAGGTAGATTAAAACATCACATAACAAACAGAATGGCTCACCTGACAAAGTGAGACGTGACAGGAGATGCAGAAGTATAGCCTGCTTTGTGTGGTTCCCCACAAATGCTACAGCGTTTGAAGTGGAAGGTATGTTTCAGAATCAACTCTTAGCGAAGAACATTCACTTACTGACATATTTAATGAAACAGGATCTGTTAGGGTGGAAATTTTTCAGGGAAAAAGGCACACGCGATCATTTTTTCAGTATTTTAGGAAATTGTAGTTAAAACATAAGCCATCAAACAGACTTGACTAATGAAGGTTTGCGGTGGATGAGTTTTCCTGGGGTCAATGCAGCTAACCAGAGACCAGGAACCCATCACCAGGCTGAGTCAGCACTGCCGTGTTACTCTCACACTCCATACGGCAGCCGGGGACATCCTTCTGGTTAGCTTGTTCACTGGCTGCCCTCAGGAAGGCTGCCCTAACTCCGGATGAAGGAGGGCAGGGTGGGAATGTCCGGGCAGCAGCACACCGGGGGTTCTGTGCATGCCAAAGGACGTACCGGCTGCTGGGGCTAATTATCACGGCGGCGTGCGGAGCAGGCCCCTGGGACCCCACGGGAGGAGAGGAGCGGTTTGACCACAGGGGGTGCCATCGAGCGGTCCGCTTTTCAAACACAGCAATTCACTCCTGCTTAAGAACCCATGTCAGCTAAAAACATAAAGGTGAAAAACCTTTAAAAAAAAAAAAAATAAAAAAAAAAAAGTGAGAAAACATAATTTCGCGGATGTTTTTACAGATGTTTCAGTTCATACATTTACTGCAGATTCACACTAGAAGTAGAACGCTTTGTATTAAAAGCGACTCCATTGAATTCTGGTTGGACCAAGCAAAAGAAGAAAAGAGATCACTCTGTTGGCTATTGTATCAGCAACCCCCCGCCCCCCTTTTCATTTTTATAGAGGCAATTAGTCACAGCCAACGCTGCTGAAAGGCCGCAGTGACCTTGTTCTCCATGGACTTTTTGATGGCGAAGTAAGTCCTCTTTTAAAATGGTGTGAGAACGCTTTTTTGACTGGGAAACTGCCACATAAAAACAGAGAGAACACAAAAGGAAAGGGGGAGAAAAGGGAGAAAAAAAAAAGACCTTGTGCGGAATTTGGACACAAGTTAGATTTGCATATGCTTCCATGAGGGCCAGCTGTAGACCCAGAGCATCCACTCAGACTGCAGCCCATCCGCCAGAAAACTGAAAAGTTCCACAGGCTGAGGAGTTCTGTTCTCCTGTCCGCGACTCGTTCTCCAGCACGAACGCTTCCCGCTCCGCCGGCAATGACACGCTCACCCATTCCCCGAGCGGCAGCCTCCCAAAATTATCCCCACCTCACCCACTGGCCAGCGCCTCACCTCGCTTCAGCTGGGCCTGAAAGTGAAAACTGGCCCACTATACAGACCAGCGCCAAACCAATCCGGAGGCCTATGATCACCCATCACTTTCTTTGACAGCTCCACACCCAAGGTAACCCCCACCCCTCACCCACCCCCACCAGCACGCAGACGCCGCAGCGAGTCAGCAATTTGCAACGGCGCCGATCGCAGTTTCAGGCCCAAGGGGTCCGGCTCGGGTGAAGGCAACGAAACCGGAAATGGAACGGGGAGAAAAAAAATGGCAGGCAGTCAGGGATTTAAATAACTGGCAACAGATTTAGAGCCGCTCTCTGGATCGGGGGATAATGAGCGTTAGCGCTGAATGGAAATGTGATGCGGCGACGGTGGCATGAGCAGCGCAAGCTTCGAGGACCCAGGAGGTGGTTCGCGGCCCACACACTCATAGCCAGGGTTGCGGGGCCAGTGGGCCCCAGGCGACGACAGACAAGCGGCGCGAGGAGCTGCTGCAGTCCCGTGAACCCATCCGATGGGATGAGCAGTGCTTGTAAATTCTTGTAAGGCGTGGGCTGAGGCACACAAGGAATGCATTGTTAACAGACAACCTATCCGCCATGGCGAGGACTCTTCACCACCACATCGGTGTGTATATATATATATATATATAAAAACAGCGGGGGTGTTGTTAGTGTACTTTGGGACAATCGCGGTAATGAGCCACAGGCGCAGCCAGAACAGAAGCCGTGCGCCTTGTAGGCTGCTCCCTGTCTGTCGCCCGCAGTGGGTGTACCTGCCCCGCCCCCAGATGGCGATGTGGAGACGCTACTTCAGCTTGTGCCCCAGGGGCTGGTTTCTCAGCTGGAAAACATGGAGGGGGATGAGTGGCAGAACCACAGGACATGTTTTCTGGGCCTCCCCTCGGACCCATGAGACACGGCTCAGTGTGTAAACACGCGTAGACAAGCGGGGGTGACTACAGGCCAGATGCCGTTTTGGGGCGCGCTGCGGGACCGGGCCAATCCTTCGGGCGCCACACATGGCCACAATACCGACGGCGTGCTGTTAATTTAAAGCAGTGGGCATCCTCCCCCTTAATTGTGAAATTTGGATTCTGTCTTCCAGTGTAGAGCAACTGAAATGGGTCAGACCAAAACCAAAAGTTGGGGGAAAGGAAATTGCGCAAAGCGATGTTAAGCCCCGCACATGCAGCCAGATGATGATTGATGCCGTGTGAACGTGGCCAGGCCTGGGCTGTCGCCACAGCACTGTGGCGTTTATTCTGCCCGTGCTATGAGCCACACAGGAAAGGCAAGCTCGGCTGAGTGAGGGGGGGTCCCGTGTGGATTTCTCCTGCCCCACAAGAGCCGAGGAGTGTTGAGTGATTTAATCCCCAGCAAAGGGGCAATGATGTCCGCTCTGCCTCTCCGGATATCTGTCCGCGAGGAACCTTAAGCTTCTTCACAAAGACACAAGGTTCCCTTCGCCCTAAATATGCTCTCTGTCAGAGTTGTTTTTATTTTATACACACATACTTCTCAAAGCACAAATCACAACCTGTAGGAGAGAATTATGAAAAAAAAGAAAAAAGTTGGACAGAGAAGCCCTGGGCGTTCGGTATGGAAAATATTACCGCCAGGTGTCCCGGACACGCTGGCCCCACGGCAGACATAAACCTGAGACGATGTGAGCTTCCTCAAAGCCTGGCACCAACAGCCGGCCTGCAAAAGGGCCGGACGTCTCCAGCCACAGCAACAAACACTGTTACCAAGCAATTTACTACTTGGCTGGATTAATTTGGCTCCTGTCGCATGTTTTTTTCTTTAAACCTGGTCCCTACCCCCACTAACCTACCATAGGCTCATTCATAGAGCATTCTGAGGTCATCGAGGAAAGAATCACCACCGTCACTCACTAGCTTTCACGCTATCCGATCGGAGGGAATTCCAAATCCCCTGCAGAGACCCCGTGATGATTGGTGTATAAGGCATGTTCCCACCGCAGGAACCTTTTTCAGAAAACCAGGAAATTTGATCATGTTCCCACCTCAGGAACTGAGCCCGACTGCAGTTCCTCAGAGGTAGTTCCTGAACCATTTTTTTAGTCTCCAGACTGGGTAGTTTTTGCTCAACCACGAACTACTGGGTGGGGCGCATAGCAATAAACTTTGCTAACTGGATGACGACAAGCATCAGATCTAACTTGTAAGTCACATGTTAGTGCAGTAAAAACAAACAGAAATAGTCAAGCAAAAATTTAGCATATGGAATTATTATTGTAAACCCCGAATTGCATTAAAAGCATTAATGAGTACCTTTGTTGCTTGTACAGTGGTACCTTGAAACAAGACCTTAATTTATTCCAGAAGGCTGGTCGAGTTGCGATTTGGTAGACACCCAAGTGGAATTTCCCCATAAGAAATAACGTAAATGAATTTAATCCTTCCCAGACCCCCGAATGATTCCTTATTTATCTACCGACCTAACTCATAACGAAAAGCATTAACAATCAATATAATACTAATACACACATGAAAAAGCACACATACAAAAGCAATAAACATAAAATAAATGACAATCCCACACTCTGAAACCAGAGCAGATACCACGCTATAATTTATAAGTTCTAGTTGCTTTCACCACTTTCCTCTTTGGTTTGCTGCTATCACTGCTCACTTTCTTAGGGGCCATGATTACTGTATCACTAAATGTACTGTAGATAATGTACAACAAAATTCACTCTGAACACCGGAACTTAGTGGAGAGCTACCGTGACACTGAGAGAGATTCATATGAGAAGTTTAACCCATGAGCTTTTTGTATCACACCTTCTCATTTGATCACAGTTCCTGTTGTGCAGTGAAAAAGTGGCAAAGGACCAGAAAAGTTTGCAGTCAAGATGGCCCAGGAACTCAGTAGGAAGGGCGCCGATAGAGTTCATTAGTATAGAGCCTGTAACTACCTTGCTTGATGCACTGGACTGTAATATATTGCAAGCAGGGAGGATGTCTCCCCCAGCCTTAATATACACGGGAGCTTTCACTGCCTGCGGTGAGAGGGCCAGTCGTTCCGGCAAACTCACAGCTTGCTCTTAGCCGTTTAACCTCTAATCCCATAAACCATGAAACACAAGAGAAGTCATAATGGCGAAGTGTGGGGTCAGGAGATGGGGGAGTCTGTTTAAAACACGATGTCCTTAA
>JABFEA020000021.1:4723964-4740182 GCA_019775915.2 Cyphomyrus plagiostoma | reverse complement strand
AACTGCCCTTAAAGGTTTTTTTTGGAAAATCTTCAAAACGGAAATAAAAAAAACCCTAATAGTGCCCTTGGGCAGCATCTCCTTTGAACAGGCATTGTGTTCAAACCAACCCCCCCCCCCCCCCCCCAAGTGTACAGCTTCCTGCCACATTTATCTCAATTATGGGCCTTCTCTCTGAACCCACTTTCATTTAACACTGCCTGGAAGGTGACCGGTGACAGCCAAGCGGAGAGCGACAGCTTCAGGGCTTAGGGATTAAACAAACACAGCTAAACGGAAACTCCAGCGAGATCAGGGCACGTTAAGGCTGGTGCCGAGACCCAGATTCAGGGTAATGAGGAAACGTGGCCAACTGCTCTTTTCATAATGCACTGATTGTTTCAGACGTGTGATTCAGTGGAACCAATGCAATCAAATGCTGAGTTTACAACTTTTAAGAAACAGTACTTTTATTTGTTGCAAATGGAAAAACCCCCCAAAAGAGAACAAATATTATATTATTATAGATAACAAAACATCAATAACATTAATAAATACGGCTACTTATACTATTAATAATATTCCATCCATCCATCTTTCATATTCGCTTGTCCAGTTCAGGGTTGAAAGGATCCGGAGTCTATCCCGGATTTACAAACACAAGACACGGATATCCATGAATGGAGCCTGACTGTCATAGTTATTCTTATTCTTATTATTGTTATTGTTGTTTTTGATAATTATAACCTGCTGTAGAAGCGTCTTGGGTTCATTATAAAGTCACACTGCCAGATCACTGAGCCACACACAGTAGCTGCTTTTACAAACTGGGCAGCGACCGTTGAGCGGCCCCCAGTGTAAACTGTCGGGAGGGAGGGGGGCAGGAAAGGAAGAGGTGGCACACCTTCTCCTCTATGGGAAAAATGAGAAACAGAGGGTAGAAAAACAGGCCGGAAGATGAATGGGACAAAGTTCATACCTGGAGCGCGGCACAGAGTAGAGAGCTAGCGAGAGCTGGCAGAGGGGCGGGGGGGTTGAAAGTTTACAGCTCTGAAGAGCTGGATGTTAGATGGGGAATGCAGCTCCAGAGCTCCCCACCAGGCAGGATTACAGAGAGATTCAAGGGGAGCTCAGACGGCTGCCAGTTACCTTTCTCATCTCGGCGCTCAACGTCTTGGAAGGAGAATATAGGAATTCACTTCCCTCTCCTTGATTCAAAGAAGCCGGGGCACTTTTCACGAGACACTACTCATTTTTGCGATCATAAGTCATTAACTCATTTTCGGCAGCTGGAAGTAATTTAAAAACAATAGCTGGGAAGGAGACAATGAGAGTGGGGGTGGCTGAGGGAGAGGCGAGGCTGCGGGGAGCAGGTTTACAAAAGACTGGGCTGCCGCCCACCGACTCCAGGTGCTGCGGGGGCTACCGTGCAGACGGGCTACCGCTGGCGGAAATATGGTGGCGGGAGAGTGTTGCCCTTCATTGGAACCTTTTATATTGGAGGGAATTAAGGCGGAGTGGAGTTTAATTTCATTACAGAGGATATCAAACAGTCCAGTCGCCTCTTAAGAGGAGGTGCGCTGATTTCCGCTACTTTCTTTGGCAACCCAGAGAACGTACGTTTTCACCCCGGCCATTGCGTGCCATGGCATCGTGCGTAAATTTAAACATATGCTCTTACACTAGAAGTACCTATGGAAAAAAACATATCACTGCGGGAGTGGATTTTAAAGAGTTTATTCCCAAAAAAGAGCGAGACGGACACAGCAACCTGATCCCCACGCTGGGTTCTGGATGCCAGCCAGCAGCCTCCCCCTGCCTGCCCCGCGCTGAGCGCGTTGGTAACACCAAGCGAAAACTTGTGCAAGTCATTTTTCCCCAAAGTTCATGGAGCTTGTAGGAAACCTGTAAGATCGAAGAGCGTGAAGGGAAGAACTGCATCAGGTGCCCGGAGGCCAGTGTCCCATGAAGTGTTTCTGCGAGTTACTAAGGGTGGTTACATGGCCATAGAATAATAAAAATATTATTCTGGGGGCTCCCCAACATTGAAATGGGAAGGGGGGGGGGTCATGTCCCAGCATCTGGAAGCCCAACAATAGGAAACAGATGCAGCTGAAGACCTTGGCACCCCCCTATCACAGGGGACCGGCCACAGATAGCATGTCGTGTGTGGTGACTCCCAGGCAACCCTGGGAAGGAAATGGCTGCCTCAGGAATCTCACTCACCGGTGGGCCGGGTTCAGAGCGATGGCCCGTGGCTGGTCCAGGTCCTGCCAGAACAGCACCTTGCGGAAGGTGCCATCTAGGTTGGCCACCTCTATGCGGTTGGTCTCCGAGTCGGTCCAGTACAGCTTGCGGCCGAGCCAGTCGCAGGCGAGGCCGTCGGGAGAGTCCAGGCCCGACACCACCACTGTCTGCCCCATTCCCAACGTGGCCTCCTTCACAGCTACAGTACCAGAGACAGAGAGAGACCCAAAACCATTCATAAACTAAAAGCAATGCCAAAATTGACTCGTCCAGTTTAGGATCCAAGCTAGGTGATCAGTTTGAAACGGGACCAGAGGCGGCACTAGAGGCAGGGCCTCACCATTGCTGGACTGGTTGTAGTGGGTCTGCTTGATGGCTTCCTCGCTGACGTCGGTCCAGAAGATGAGGCCTTCGGAGTAGAGGAAGTCCACAGCGGCTGCATCTTCTAGGCCGGCCACCACCACCGCCGACTCGGGCCGGCCAACTGCCGCGTCCACGAGCCTCACATCACGTCGGTTTGCAAACAACAGCAGAGGCAGTCCTGTGGGAGTGATGGCAGGAGGAGAGGGTGACCAAAAAGGATCCCGCTCGCCCCGAGGAGCACATTTTTTTAATTCAGTCCGAGCTAAACTTCACCACCTGCACGTTGCTCGATGTCCTGTTACAGACTCACCTGCCCATCAACATGAGGAACAAATTCACCTGCCTCAAGCAAGCTGTCCAGACTGTTAATGCCTGAACGATTTTAAAAAGATTGCAGTGCCTAATGGGTCATTTTTTCCTAGCCAAGGTGACCAGTTCAGAAGTTTCTTTGTCTAAACCAGTGATGGCACAACCCCTAATGTCAGGGGATGGGGTATCCTCCCAATACCACATGCTGGTTAAAAAATAAAAAAAGTCAAGACACTAGATGCTGTGAGCTTTGGCGGATGAGCATGCCACCCTGCCTGGCACTGTAATGTAGGTGGCACGTTGGCGTTGTGCTACCTGAACAGTACAACTGAGATGCACATTTTAACATTTAGCTGCAGCTGAGGCGCACAGTGGTGAAGGATTTTTGCACTCATAACCTGAAGGTTGTTAGTTCAAGTCCCAATCATTCTCAAAGAGCCATAAACAATCAAGAACGTGCCATGAAAGAACCCAACCAAGTAAATGGGGGAAAAACTGTTTGAATAGCAGCAAAGTAAGCAAAATATAAACTACTGCTGCTGCTCACCATCAAGTTTATGTTTCCACAACATAATTTAATCCATCAATTTTCCAAAAAAAAACTTCATCAATCGGATTAACACTGACTAGCAGTCTATCAGGGAAATGCAGAATTAATATTAATAGAATTAATATTAATACCTCTTTACCAGGCTAATGTTTGGGACGTATTTTTGCCATCTCACGCTGAGAACTCAGGAGCTTCTACCCTCAGGCCATCAGGTTACTTAACACTAACTGACAGTTGCAATTAAAAATTTGGTCCCTGCTCAGGCATCCTGCACCTTTTGGGAGCTATATTGCACGTATCTTGTTTTCCTTTTCTCTCATTACCTGTATAACTTATTACCCGTGTAACTTTACTGTTCCTTGTTTATCGTATATTTATTATACTGTAACTTTGTCTTACTGCTTTTCGTTATTCTTAATATGGTGGAGCTGACCACCTTGCATTTCACTGCAGGTTACATACAGTCGGACTGCAAACCTCGCATGTGACAAATAAAACCTTTGGATCCTTGAATCTTCACCGTGCCCAGACCTGAATCATGCCATGTACATGAGGTGGGGCAACTGATCTCTGAAACATCCCAAAGGAGATCCCTGAAGAGGTTGACGAACCCAAACTCCACGCCAAGGAGAACACAGAGGGGCTCTGGATCGCAAACACAAAACATATATCAAAGCATCACAATAAAAGTTTTAAAATCATTTCTATGAGTCCATGCGCCCAATTTCAAGCAAAAACAAGTTTGAGATTTTGAGAAGTGGTTGCTCTACACTTAGATAACCTAACCAAACATTGCAAAATACTGCTACATAAAAGCCTTTTGAGACGAAGGTTAAATTAACAGACAAAACTCTGCCACAATATTGATTTAAACCCAATTCATACTGGGTGAACAGAAGAAAAGCCATCCCACGATTCTGTAACTGTTCTTGACTTAGGAAAAACAACAAACAGTATCAGTGGGCTTTGTTTTCTTGTGTCTTGCTTGTATTGGAACTCACTGAGCCATCATTCATCATTTGCAGTTAAGCTGAGCTGGAGAAGCTAGAGTTGAGGGGCTGGAGGAAGAGTCTGTGGCTGGAAAAGGCAATGAGTATAAAGTACAGGTTTAAAGGGCAGAGAGCGAGTGCCAATCGCCTCCTGCGAAGACTGCAACCCCCCCTCAGCACCTTAGTGGATGTCCAATCTGCAGATAGGATTAATGAAGCAGAGTATCTTGGCAGAATGATGGGCCAGTGCAAGCCCAGTCATCCCAGGCAAAGAGCCTAAAGGAGCACGCACCTAGACCTGGGGATCATCTGAAACCAACGTCCATGTCAAGTCACGAGAGGAAGAGCCTCACAGCCTACAAGCATACAAGAACCTGGACACACACGCACACGAACACGAACACACACACAACTTCATGGATATGGATTTTTGAATTACTAAATTATCACCAGGGGTATATGCTCGTTTTGCAAAACTGCCATTATCTACACCACCCAAAAACAGAACCCAAATCGAGCGCTGACAGTGATTTCCAATTAGCACCAAAACCCTGATCTAAAGTCTATCGTTGCTTTATTCCATCCTTTACTAATTTCTCCTAGTGTGATTAAGCTTCCCAATCTCTTAATGCCCCAGGTTCTCCTACTGCCATAAAACTCTTTTTGGTCTCTGGTCCCAAACTCACAAACCCCAATGACAGGCTGCACTGCAGCCCAAAGGTGGTGCAGATGAAGCTCCAGTGGCCACCAAAGCACAGAGTTCTTGACGTTTTCTTCCAATCCTTCTTCTCCTCTGCAAGTAGAGGGCAGACAGATTTCTCCATACTGGCCATCCTGCTTCTATTTCAAGCATGTTTCGCCTCCCCCCGTGAAAGATGACGACACATTAGCCTTGACTTGCCTATAATTGGGTTTTGTTTCTTCCTGTGGTTGAGTAATGGAATGGTGCTGGTTTTTGGTGTACCAAAGAGGGACAATGTGGTATGTATTCAAGCGAATGGCAGTTTTATAGGAACGAGAGCTCTACTCCTGTTTTATTCAACAATTCACGCAGTAGAAAAGCCTGAAGGACAACTCAAAGCAAGGCAGCATGGAATTCCACACAGTACCAGAACATGGGCACCAAACCCTGCAGAAACCCTGGGCATTTTTACACAGGCGGCCAGTCAGCCGACAGCTACCAACACCAAGGAATGCTTTCAGCCGTGCCGCCAGCAAGCACCTCTCCAGCGTCGTCTGCGGTCAGCTCATGTGACCCATTTTAACCATTGTCTGTTACCAGCTTTTCCAGTCCCATAAAGGGAGAGACAAACAGGTAGCATCTGGACAAGAAGGACAGACACAAAGAAACAGCTGAGAGCCCAAAGTTGGCACCTAGAGGAACACCCCCACCCTCAGAGGGAGATAGGGTGGGCTACAGGTATGGTGTGTTGGTGCATGTCTTTAGGGACGACGGGCTGTACAGATGTAGGAAGTGTTTTGAAAGGTAAAGCCAAACAGCCAAGCACAATTTCCATGAGGTGCGACCCGTCAGAGGCCCTCGTCTTGTTTTGGTTCAGTTTCAAATCACCAGCATTCCCCCCCCCCATTTTTTTTGCATCTTATCAGTCCTGTTCTCTGTGATGCATAGTGTCTGGGAGAAAATAGGTGCAGGGAGGGAAACACCTCAGAGACGGGTGCCTGGAACCCCCCCCCCAGGCTGCGCCCACCATCGCATCCGCCGCCTCCCTTTCTTCCCTTCCCGTCAGCAAAAAAAAAAAAAGAAACAAAAGACAGCTCACATTTCAAAAACCAGCTTTGGAAGATTTGTATTATTTCTCCAAATACACAGCCACCACCCCCCAACACCCAAAAATTCAGTAAAACTGAATGGAGAATGGAAAGGCAAGGAATTAGTAATAATGGGTGTATTAATCACTGTTACACTTTGCCCTGGTTTGACAATGCTGACACTTCTGGAAAAGTCACACAGAGGTATTTTTATAAATTATATTAAAAATCTCAAATGTCCAATGGCATGAAAATTAAAACAAATAAATCAAATATTATTGTCATATAAACACTGTTCTGACCACAGTGCATTTGCACTGCCCTTATTATTTAAAAAAATAAGGAAAAGTTTGTTTGGACCCACGCAGAAAATGTTAACTGATTTGCCACATCATTTTCCATTGCCTCTAAATCACAAAACCATATCACTGTATTGTCTGCAAAGTCCAGATATTTACCAAGGTCATTAAAAAAAAAAACGCATGAGAAAAATTCAGTTGTGCACCTTAGCCTGTAAACAAAGAGCCTGGGCCATTTTGAGTTCGGAAATAAAAAAGCAAACAGGCCTTTATGCAGAAGAGTGATGAGCTTTGTGTATTCAGCCCTGACCCTTTCACTGCTCGCCTATTCACATGCCAAAGCAGAGCTAATCAAGAACTTTAATTCCCACATTAACATAACAGGGAAAAGAGTGACTTCTCTTGACAAGTGTTTAAAGGAAACGAACTGAATTTTGAACAGCCCTCTGAAAAATAAACTAATACCAATCAAAATGAGTAGAACAATTAAAATGATTATTAGTCTTTGTAATATCACTAGTAGTAGTGCTGATAGTCATGAATTTTGCTTTTTATTCCCATAACTGCTACACAGTCCTTGTGTGGCGCTTCGAAAGTTACCCATATTACAATATGCTTAGTGGAATTAAACGATGACAGCACAGTTAAATGTTTAAGGGAGAGAGTGGAAAGACCCACGCGGGCCAGGAGACGAAACAGGATCTCGGGTTCATAAAAATGCTGATGAGACTTCCTGGTAAGGGGCAGAAACATCAGCAACGTTTGCTCACCTCGCTACCTTCTCACAAAGCTCACCGCTTACTCACCGCTTACTCTGAAGGCTGCATCCCTTATAGGAACTTTGAAGTCGTACTTCAAACAGCATTGACGTGTTGCACTTTTTTGGATTAAACTATTTCCTGACAATATGTGGGTGACACTGTTACCTCAGTCTTCCAGAGTTAGAGGATTGAATCCCACCCCTCTATGTCCGGAGTTGACGCATTCTGCCTGTGTCACACGGGTTACCTCCAGGTACCCTGGTATCCTCTAACAGCCCAGTGAGATGCATTTACACCAGTTAGCCCATTCAAAATTGCCAATACAGTACACGTGTACATGCTCTGCAATGAACTCTACATTCTGTCCCGGGTGTCCCCCACACTCATGCCCTGTGCTGTCGAAACCCTGCACAACCCTGGCCTGGAAAAGTAGTTAGAGGATGGAAAGATCTAGCAATATTCATAGCTGAATCAACGGTTATACACGGCGCTGTACAGCAGCATTAAGTCTCACTATTAATACAGACAGACACCTCCAGAATGATCCAGACTTAATAGCTACAGATCACCTTAACTTCACAACAGCAGGCACTCACCTCGCGGTATGCCCCCTCCCCCTCCAGTGCATGTCACTTTTACACCATGCAAGACGTACAAGAAGGTGAAGTCAGGTGCTGCTTTGCGTCCCCCCGCCCCAGCCCCCTCCATAAATCATGGTATTCATGCTTGTCTATGTGTATGTGAAGCCGACAAGCCTAAACCCGAGTGTTAATTTAGAGTGCTTGCAAAAGGTTTGAATAAGCCCCCGTAACCGAAGGCGCCTTCATACCGAACAACGAAGAAACAACAGATCAAAGACTATTATGGCAATAAGGAGCCGTTCGTGGACAACTTATTGAAGCAACTGTTCTCAGCAAATCAACACATATCACCCTAAATTATTGTTGATCTATTTTCAAACAACTACATTTTTGGATTACAGTGTTACATCAAATCAACATCTTGACAAATGCTCAGCAGTTTCAAAAATCTCTCAATATGATATTTTTCCGCGATCGCCGCGGCATTGTCATTTTATGTGCCCAATTTACATTGTAACCAATTTAGCAGCGTTTTGATAATCGTTTTGTGACAAGAACCCTGAGATCTATCGTAAACTTGAGGCCCCAATAAAAAGCGGGGAAAATGTTCTCTTGGGTTAACGTAAAAATACACTTTCTACACCTAAAGACAGCATTTAGCGAGGAACGTTTACATTTCTGTACATTTCTACAGTGATCAGTAAACGTAAACGATCCGACACCCGAGGCACAAAACACATGGGAAAAGTATCAAACTAGAAAAACTAACTGTAAAAATAACATTTTTGCTCGGTACATAACATAGCCTACTTTACTTTAAGAAACTAACGTGCAAATAATCTTCCATCGAATTAAAACAAAAAACTTCCACGCAACTTTAAGCGACAATCACTTCTCCAGGTCCGTCACAGTTTCGAAAAAGAAAAAAGGCATTTAACTTACCGTCAACTACAAAGACCAGACCACTGTACAGTAATATTCTTGCAAGTATATACTCCATTGCAAGCGTCCGGAGCTTCATGCTCTCTCACTCTGGCTCCATTTTCAATTTACTACAGATTTTTGTATTAAAAAAAAGGAGGGGAGAGAGAGAAAGTTTGTATCCGAGAGAGCAAGTCAGCTTGTTTCTTGGTGAAAGGCTCTGCCGCTACTTTTCTGCGATCAGCCTACAGGCTACAACCAGCAAAGCGTCTGACAGCGGAAACAGGGTGACGTCACCGCATACGGTCCGCGGCGGGCCATCCACATTTAAAGCAAATACTATCTATTTTCTAAATGCATCGATCTAATATAAAGTCATATCCCCGTATGTGCACTTGCGTGCAATTTATACCCGAGTTAGACCTATAGTTATGTGCACATTGTCTTACGTCTATGTTTTATATGTAATGTTTGTTTTTTTAATAGAGTAATGTAATACTAAGTCCTGTGCCAAGACATAAAACTATATGCTACAAATCATTCAAAATGTCTTGAAGTTGCAAATTACGAATCACAGTGTTATGATTGTTTGATAAGTCAATATCTAACAGAAATGTGTTTGGTCAGGATGTACAATAAATGCATAACCGTGCATCAGGACAGGAGTCTACAGTAAACGTTTCGTTCCTGTTGGCTTGAGCTCTGGTGCTGTTGTTTTCCCAATTGTTATACTTTCTTGGGATATTACGAAGCAGGGTGTTTAAGAAACTGGATGCAGGGATTAACAAAAGAACCGCAGTGGTTAAAAAAATACTTAATTCAAATTAATTTTAGAACATAGCGGGAAGAGCAGATAAAGGAGTTTATATTGTATGGAATAGACTTTTGTCATATTATCTGTAAGTAAGCACCTAAGAGCGGTGAATTGCTCAGCACGTTAAATCTCTTTTTAGGCGTGACCGGAAGAACCCCGGTTCAAACGTCAGCCTCGGCAGAAGTCAGATGTCCGTCAGCAAGGTCCTTGATCCCCAGCTCCAGCAGTGCTGCACGTTGGCCGACCCTGCGTGCTGACCCCAGGCTACAGAGCAAAATGGGTAGGCAAAGAGTAGACTTCCAGTGTACTTATGTATCTGCAACTGGCAATAAAGTAATTTATTTATCTTAAAGGAGTACAGCATTTCTGGTAATAATGAAGGAACGGTGTGATGCCTCTGAGGGACTGGGAAAAATAATTTAACCAGGATTATACAATGAGTACAAAAATTTAAACAAGGCTGTGAAATCTTGAGAGCAAAGATTGGCGTTAATGCCTTCAGTGCCGAAACTTCGCAAAACTACTTCACATATTTTTATAAGTCCTGGCGGTTACTGCAACACTATTAATACATTTATTCATAAGTTTTTTGTTTTTTTCTTGACCCACCTAACAGCAATCACACCAGCATGAATAATGGACAAGAGCGCCACCATCAGGTGACGTGGAGAATCTCATCAACCCCATTCTAGGAATAGTTCAATGGTCCTTAAACCGTGGGCCACCAAATAAATGGGAGTCACAAGCTGATTTTCTGAATATGGCAAAAAAACATACATAGTTAGCAATCTGTCAGCAGGTTTTGGTATTAAGGGTTGCAAGTGTTTTTTTTGTCATTTACTTTCTTCTTATAATGAGTAGCATTTGTAGGAACGACCCTCGTAACACAGCTGAAGACCATCATCTCATGGCAGAGACTGTGCAAGTATCTCAGGGTCAAGCCCTGATTAATCAAAGCTCATCAGTCTACCTTGCACCAAGCAGTCATCTATGATCCATTATGTGTAACAACCATACTTCACCAAGGAACATGTTAACCCACCAGTTCCATATCTCTGTGGCATAAATCAGACGTGTCATTAATCCTGGTGTGAAATTACGGTGCTGTGAATGATGACATGGACCTACAGTTATTCAGGGGGCTGGCTTTGGTCTCAGTTTTTAGTCAAGTAGAGAAAGACAGAATAAATGCTACTGGGTGACAAGTTCAGCTTTTATCTCACTGACCTAGAGCCTCTGTCATTTTACAGCAAGAGAGAATTCGCCTGCAGCAAAAATTGGTCTTCCGGGCTGAACACTAAGGTTCACTGACAACACCGAATGCAGAGGTCAAGGGGAAGGTTACGAGAAAAAAAAAAAAAAAAACTATGCACCACCCCCAAACCATTTCGCACTCCCTGTGCGTGTGAAAGACAGCCAACAAATCTGAGGCAGAGAAAAATGCTGCAAATAAAACCTGCATTTATGATCACCTGCACGGCCTCTGGCACTAGCTTTGATTCCCTTGCTCGCGAATGTTACCTCGCAAGAATACTTGGGAATACTCATGCCCACTGCTCCTTAATGAAGGCCTTGTGGGACAGGCATGTGCAGAAACGCAACACTAATCGCCATTAGCAGACCTACCCTCTTTATGCGCCAGGTGTTCTTCAGCTCCTGTACTCGTGCCCAAGTGCTGGCCAGATACTTACTCGGTTCATGTTACTTAATGAGAAAAGAGGCAGTCGAGACATTTTGATGCAACATAGCAAGAAAAACAACAGGAAGAGAAGGTGACTGGTCAGATGGGAATTTATTTGCCATAAGTACCGGATTGGTAATGATGACTAGATCCGTTCGACGGAGGGAAATTCAACTCCACTCAACACAAAATGAGGCAGTGAAGAATGCAAAACCTTTTCCTCAATCCCAGCAGGCTTACAGTTTAGACCAGTTAAATGAGGTGGAACACAGCATCCTTGTTTTTTAACAACCAATGGACCTGCTGGATAGAAGGGGAGTCGAGGGCTGGCAGCTTCCCAAGTTGGAGCAATTCGGAATGACCTTTTAAAGGCGGCCATGTTTCCCCTCTCCGTTTTTGTGCAAAAGCTTCCCTGGAGCGAGCGAACCTCGTGAAGGTGTCTAAGCACTTTCCGCCTGCCTTACTCATTTCCTTCCTTGCCAATTAAATTCCCGGACTTTCAAACTCAACCCAGGATACACTGAATCACTTAGCTTCACAGCCATGAATAGGCCACACCCACCTCGTCATGCATCGCAACAAAAACAATAACGCAATGACCCTGAGAAACATGGGAGGAAATGAATGGGCAGCAGAACCCCGCTTCGCATGTCGGCAGCCAAATAAGTCAAATTTAAAGACTGAGGAAGAAATAAAAGATGACCTGTTTACAATTTATTATTGCAAAACCCGTTACATTTAACTGTGCATTTATAAGACTGCACAGACCCAGTCTCTCTCATTCCTTGTTCAAATCTGATTTGTTGCAAAAACCCTCCTGGTGGTAAAAATGGGCTTGTGGATTCCAGGAATGCATTTCATAATGGCTGGGCGACTGTCTTGGCTTTATGTGAATGTGCTTCGGTCCTTCACTGAGCGCTTTGGCGTCCACTCTTCAAGAGACAAAGTGGAATGTCACAAGGAAAAAAATAAATAAATAAAAATAGTAATACATGGTGAGAAAGCTAGTTACAAGTGATGGTAAAGGCATTATTAATCAAGTCTTTGCAAAGAACCCAAGTACACAACACTGAATTGTCTACAAAGGCAATTAGTTTCTCTACCAATAACCAGGATTTGACAAACATTTACAAAAAACCCTTTACATTAACAAAAACTTTAGACATTTGATGGCTTAAGTATAGATTGAGATAGACTGAAGAAAATATTAGTCTTCAGGGTTTAATGACTGGATAGAGAAGCACCATCTGCATAGAGAAAAGTAGGTAAGATGAACACACAAAGATTCCAGCATGCAGGTTCAGTTAGGCCCATGCTAGGTCTCACTGTAAAAACAAAACCTCAAAAGACCCCATTGACTACAGCTGACCTGCATGTGGTGTGCAAACTCTATGCAGGACTGTACAAGTCCCTCCAGAACCATGGGAAACCACAGCGTTAACGTCGGTGCTCTGAACGTCAGGCTACCACAACATTACAAATCGGTTCTCAACAGAAAAAGGAACCAAAAATGTAAACTCTTCACCATTAAACTCCTGAATCCGAATACATCCCATTTATTAAGTAGTCCACTTGGGTGTAGTCTTTCTTCTTGTAGCTCTCATAGGCTTGTGTGAGGAAGAGAATCACACTGACCACAAAAAAAAGCAGGCCGAAGATGAGGATGGCTAGCAGAGTGCTGGTGTCGACCACCTGTCTGGTCAAGGAGCTTGCAGTAATGTCTAAAATGGCTTTATTTGGTTCTCTGACATCATTACCCGGGTTACTCTTCGGCGGTGAAGTTGCAGGGTGTGCAGGAACGCTAGAGGTAGCATGAGTGCTGGGGGTTGTCGGAGAGGTGGGTGACGGCACTTCGTTCACCGTAGTGGCTCCTAATCGTGTTGTTGGCTCCTTTATCGTGGTAGTAGGTGTCGTCGAGGACTTTGTTGGGATTGGGGTAGTTGTTAGGGACGTCGTCTCTGAGGGTTTTGCCATGACGGTGGTTGGCGTTACTGTAGGGGGCTTGGTTGTAATATTGGCTGCAGTTGTCATCGAGGAATTCATGGTGACCGCGGCGATCAGCGGGGATTTGGTTGTGGTAGTGCCCATCCTTAGGAGCTCCGTCATGACAGTACCTGTTTTCACGGGCTTTTTCTCAGTACTTAGGAGAGGCACGGTTACATGTGATGTATTCACTGGGACTCCCATCTCAGAGCTGGGTTTGCTTTTGGGTGCCGTAGTCGAATTGGAGGTCGCCCCACCAGATTTCGATACACTTTCCTTGACAGCAACAGTGGAGACATTTACAGAGGTGCCTACAAAAGATAAGCAAAGTGAAACATTAAAACACTTTCTTCCCTGTTAGGAAGTGACCAAACTATAGCAAAAAATGAGCTTCCTTCAAACAGAAAATTGAAAACCACTTTAATTCTGTTC
The DNA here is from genome assembly GCA_019775915.2 of Cyphomyrus plagiostoma. Lineage (NCBI taxonomy): Eukaryota > Metazoa > Chordata > Actinopteri > Osteoglossiformes > Mormyridae > Cyphomyrus > Cyphomyrus plagiostoma. The sequence goes on along the minus strand of JABFEA020000021.1, from coordinate 4,726,503 downwards.
TCTGCAAAGCGCAAGACTTATGCAGTGCTCACTTGGAAGCTAAATCTTAATAAAGTCCCAATTCTGCTTTCAAACGGAAAAGGAACATCTCGGACCCCCCCCCCCCCCGAAGAGTCATCCCAAAAAAAAACATTGTTAGACTGATGCCAGACCTGTGGGCCATTTCAGAAGCTAAGCACAGGTTTACACAATGGTGTCCATTATTTTAAACTGCATAAATAAGCCCCCACAAACCATAGTATAAAAAGTATCACCTCATGAGGTCAAAGGGTAAAATATACTCTAACATGCTCTCCAGAATAGAAAGCGAGCGTGTGGTTGGGTTTCTGCGGTCTGATACTCGCACGTCTCCCTGCAGCATACCCTCCCACCCCAATGGCGGCTGCATTCCCTGCACATCTCGAGGGTCTGAACGGAGGCTCTCAGATCAGAAAAGCAGAGCACCCGAGCAGCTGGCCGCTTCCAAACGGGACACGTCTGGAGATCCACCCCAAAGACCAGGCACTGCTGAGATCACCGAATCATCTCTGGCTACTCAGCTCTCCCTGCTTAAACAAAGCTATTGGGGGCTCCAGTATGATATGCTACCGTGGGACCCAAATCCCCTAGATGGCAGCCCTGCTGAATGTACGGACGACCCCAGATTTTCTGAGTTCACCAAGGAGGGCAAGTCATTAGAAAGACTTTAGGTGCAGAGCTGGTCAAAGCAGCACAAAGGCTGACGGAAGAGCGCAGCACAGTCTGCCATCTCCTCCACACTCCTTTCATCTTAAATCTAAACCATATGAACGTTCTCATTTAAAGAGAACAAAGCTCATCCACCTGGACATTTCTCCAGCTTTACTGCTATAAATTACTACCACAACGAAATAAAACCAAACTTTTGGGAAACACCTTAAAGGCAAAGTGGGGGGGGAATAAGCTGACAGGCTGTATCTTGCATTGTATATCAACGGGTGTGAAACCCACACCTGTAAGCTGGCAACAAAACGGTCAAATTCTTTCCGTCTAGAAGTACAGAAGGTTCTCCTCCCGAATCATTTTGTCTCCGTACCCTTGGCGTGCCACAGGCGCAGAGCACCTGGAAGCGTGATGGGCTCGCAGCAGCACTGCATGACATTTGCGATTTCGCAATTTACGGTCATTCTCCCCAATTCCATCTTTCATGTAATTCTAAATATGCAGGAGCCACTGAGTTCAGCAGTCAGGCCAGACTAGCAAGCTAAGGATAATGTGACTGGACATGTGCCATCACTGAATCCTTGGAGTAATTTCATTTTTGTATTAATTTTAGCTATAGTGCAGCAGAGGAGGCAGGGAACAAGTCAAACAGTGTCAGTCGTTCAAAAGGGATCCAATATTCTTCCTGCACAACTCAGTTTAGCCCAAACATTACCGGTTAGCAGGCTAGTATAACTTTACTTTGAAAGGAAGAAATGTTTCTTCCATCATGTAATTTTTCTACATTTTATAATAATGAAAGAAAAAAAGTAACAACTGCCCAACCTCTTATCTATGACTTGGATGGAATCTTATTTATTTTTACATAAAGCAGTGTCAAAATGTGATGGTACCGATTTTTCTTAGATATTTACTCATAGATATATACACCATATAACACGGAGAAGTTACCTACTCATCTGAGAGGAGACACAAAAGCATTATCCAGCAGTTTACCATGAGAAACGTTATGCATCATGAGATAAAAATCGTGCACTATTTTTCGGAGATTACACTAAAAGCTACTATTTTATACTGGCATCCAAGTGTCCCCTTGCCCTGTGGCTTGTATAGTACAGGTCTTTAAAAAATAAATAAAAAAAATTCACCCCACTTACATGCTTGTTCACACTGAGTAACATTCATGGCTGTCAGCAAGGGCAGGATTGGTGAGGGTGTCTCAGAGGAAGACTGGGCCACAAGCAGCCCAATAATAGGCCAGAAAGCAAGAAAGGGCCCTAGTGCCATCAGGAACAGGAAAGGGCAACCCACACTGGAAGACTGAATGGCCAGGAGTCACGGTGAGGGCAGGGGGGGTACCACCATCTCAGCCACACACCTGGGGGGACGACAAAGAGGTTAGTAAATGCCTGGTTGTCCTTTCAAACATGTTTTTCAGTCATGGGCTTCTCCATGTGTCGTAACGTTGGGTGAATTTACTCATAAGCATACGTTCCCAAATCAATAGAAGGGGGGGCAAAAAAAAAAAAAACACACACACACACACACACTTCAGCTCTGGGATATGCAACCTCCTGCCTGAGTTTTTTTTTTTTTTTGAATGAATGAACGAACGAACAGCACCATCTAGCACCATGTAGCACAATTTCTCCAAAATGCAATGGATCCGTTTACTTTAAAATCAGTCAGATTTTTCCGTGTAATCAGTTTTTTTCAACCACCATGCCATGTCAGCGCAGATGTGGTCTAGGGGGGCATCAGTTATTACTGGCATGGGATTTCAACACACACACACACACACACACACACACACACACACACACACACACACACACACACACACACACACACACACACA
>JABFEA020000021.1:4713499-4723864 GCA_019775915.2 Cyphomyrus plagiostoma | reverse complement strand
ACACACACACACACACACACACACACACACACACACACACACACACACACACACACACACACACACACACACACGAAATGGGGGGGACATACAGCGATTCAATGAATTGTGACAACAAAATGAAGCATGAGTTTGCCTTGTTTACACAGCACAAAATAACATCTCCAGATACCATCCAACAACACAGACACTTCAAAGGGCAGCCTCAATGACATTGGGTGTGGTGAGAAGAGCATCCTGACCACCAGACTACAGAGGATCCCTGGAGTGCCCAAAAGAGGTTCTACTCCAGAATGAACCTGTCAGATTTTTCTCTGGAATTAACAAACAAAAAAAAAAACAAAAAAACAAATGAGATCCCCAAAAATCCAGCAAGATACAGTGGTATTAGGAAGCACTGCAATAGAGAGGAGCCACTCTGTCTTTGATTAAAGTTGGAACATTTGTATTTCCACATCCTGGTGAGGCAATTGCCCAAACAAATCTGTTAATAAATTCAGGAGACCTTCTACGCTGTCCTGGTGGTGACCTCTCGTCGCAGAGGAAGGAAGGCCAGACAGACTGGCCCATGGCAATTTCCTAAATGACACGAAAGCCAGGCTACAGGCCAACCATGACGTCTCTTTAGCATTTAAATAAATAGATATCTTAGATAGCTTACATGCTACGTAAACAAAGAAAAGCAAGACAGCCAGCTGGAAAAGTAGCTTTTTTTCTTGACAGCTTTGAGCAAGAGACCATTTAAGTACAGACTGCACTTTAGAATGCTACTTTTTAATTACAGCACAGCCAGTTTTGGATGAGCTCACTGTCGATGAGATTAGCGAGACCGGGGAAGATGCTCGGTCATACCCGGTGTCGACCCAGCAGACCGGCTCCCACAGCCTTTGGTCAAAGCAAGTTGGATTCCCCCAGCGTGCAGAGGCCGGCTAGTATGTTTATCCTTGTTCATTTGAGATGTATTGCCAGTTGGAGATTAATCAGGTTACATTGAAAGAGCTGCAACACGATAATGTCAATAATCATCTGTAATAAAAAATAGTCAACACCGAATTGTGTCATTGATTGGTTGCATTTTTGCGTAAATCACATATAGACATCACCTAACAACAATAAGCCTGGTTCATACTGCACTGCATATCGTCATGACGCAAAGATTCATATTCATGTCACATTGGTCTGTGGGCGCAGACAGCCACGGTCTGCACATGCAAACAGCAGTGATCATCCAGCAGGGGGCAGATGTATTGCAACAAACACAAATACACACAGTGCAATGGGCAAACTCCTGAACAGCATTAAAGCGGTTACTAAGCAGGAACGGAATTACAATATCGCATAGCTGGTATTTTGAAATCGACATAAGTCGAGACCACAATCCCCCCCAAACACAGTGATTCTTATTACTTTATATATGTCAGCATTTTAAAATAATATGAAGTACAAATCGCAAGCAAGCCAAATATGCAGGAGACAGTAGATCTTTGTTTCAGTTTCTATGCTACTTTGTCACTGTAAATAAAGATTATCCAGTTTTATTACAAGCTGTTACAGCTGTCACATAAATTCCTCAAAGATTTTTAAACAACTGTTTGTACTTTTTTTAAACCCTGTGTTTTGCCCCAAGCAATTAGTTGACAGCTTGACGACATGATTAATCAGTTATCAAAATCAATTATTTTTCCAGCCCTGTGCTGAAAAGTCACAAACACCTTGCTATTCCTGAACTCTTCTCCACCGAGGACGAAACTTCTGGTACTTTCTTCAAAACACAATCCAAGCTGGTAATAAGTATACAAGTTACATAAAATCAATGATGAAATTTTAAGTTTACAAGCCACTCCACAGATACTTAAGTCCATAGAAACAACTTAAAAGGTTTGATTTTGGTAGTATTACAGTGAACCCAGCCTTAGATCATGTGTGTCAGGTTACTGCAAATCTCATGAATTACTGTTAAAGACACAGGACAGATGTTTTATCCACCAACCCAATCAACAGCTCCTGCACTAAATTCATCCAGCCAATTTACCTATCTCCCATTAAGCACCACCCAGTGCAGAGTGTCAGCACGCCAATAATCAATTATTTGAAAATAAACCAAATCTCTTACTGCACTGGTTAACTTGGCTTCGACACCGCAGACAAGAGTGCTGTTCCAAAGAAGAGGAAGAACCAAAGAAATGACAGGATATGAAGCAGCAATGGAATAACTGGGTTTTGGGGAGAGCTCCAGCGTCACCATGTTGATTTATCAACTGGCACCTTAATTAATAAAACACAGGTGGACCTAATCAGACTCATCACCATGTTAGGAACATGCAAAGTTAGCCTGTTGACTTCCAGATTTTTTTCTAGGAGGGGTCAGATATATGTTACATTTATTTACTGTTTATTTACTCACTATACTGTTTGCTCCTTGTTTAAATCAGTGTTATTTTGCTTTATTACTTACCCCTAAACCTGTATGGTGAAACTGGATTTCTTTTTTAGCCAGATAACTTTAGCCAGTTTACTTTGACCCCAGTTTAAATCGACTATCTTCATTGACTTATATTTAGCCCAGACTACCTTAAGTTCGACAAGTCATCCAGCTAAGGAATCTTGCTTCATGATTTAGGTCCCTGTAATGTTTCTACCGTGACATGCCTGACACCATTTCAGCTTTGGGCTTTTCGTAACGGTAGCAGAAAGCATTTTACTGCAGGTTGTACTATGTATGATGATGCATGTGACAAATAAAATTTGAATTTGATCTGATTTCAACAGAGTGGTGACGACGGCCCATTTTACTGGCTGAAGGGGGGCAACAATGCCACAGTTGTCAGTGTACAAGGCAGCACCTAACAAGACACTCATTATGGTGGCACAGCACAGACAAACACCCATTGTACTTCTTATTCTTGTTTGCAGCATGAATCTCTGTTGAAATCAATCTTGTATTAATGGGGGGAATAAAATTCAGAGCCACGTCCAGCCCTGTGGAAGGGCTGGACAGTTGGAAAATAAGGTGTTATGAAGATGAGATACAGATGCAGCCACCTCAATGTTCCCCTCAAAGCCGGCTGCCTGCCAAAACCCAGCCAAAGGGAGTAAACCCCCTCCTTCTGGGGGTGTGCCTAAATCTTCGTCTAGACCCGCCCATTTATTCACTTGCAGGGTGTTACCATGAGATGGCGCTTTCTTTACAAAAACGAAACTCCTGGTACTTTCTTCAAAACACAATCCAAGCTGGTAATAAGTATACAAGTTACATAAAATCAATGATGAAATTTTAAGTTTACAAGCCACTCCACAGATACTTAAGTCCATAGAGACAACTAAAAAGAGACTCCAAAGTTATAACACTTGCAATCATGCAAATTTTTTATTGCCTCATTTACCTTTGTGTAGCCAGCCCCTATATCTATAAGCTTCAGAGCTCAAAAGTCTTGGCGAGAAAAGTCTATAATGTGATATTTTTGCAATCTGTCAGCACCACTGAAAAAAACTGGAAAAGTGTATGTTTAACGTAGATTTTAACAAAAAAATAGAATAATTACATTCCAAATGATCTCAGATTATTGGGGCTGAATAAAAGCATTTGTAGCAATTCAGGATAAATGTTTTTTAGATAGGTGAAATGTTTTACAGTTTGTTATAATATTAAAAATCATTTTGGGAACAAAACTGCCAATTGCCAAAAGTCATTTACTGAATCAGTCACTTGTTTGGCGAAACTTTGAACACCTAGTTAGACACACCTTGTAGAACTGAGTCATCATTTTTGCTATGTTTCTTTTATGTTCCTCTTTTTGTGTCTGGTATTATGACAAAAAATTACCTATCTAGTGCTGCTTCATTATTCCATTCTCTTTGCGCAATGTACTGATGCACAGTACTCTCAGCAAAACAGCATGATACTACCATCACCATGCTTGACCGTTGGTCCAAGGTTCTTAGGTTAAGAAAACAACCTCACCTTGACCCCTGCAAACATATTTCTTTTCATTGTGGCCAAGCAGAGAAGTTAATGACACATTCACACGTCATTGTGAGTACCCCCCGTACTCACAATGACGTAGCCATCAGCAGCCTTTCAGACTGTTAGCCAGACAAAAAGAAAGAACACACTAAGGAATGTGTCTGTTTTATTCAAGCACAGTACAGAACACAATCAATCTTATTACTTTGTTTAGGCATGTAATTAGTCTGTTACACACATCTTGGGGTCACTCTCTTCTCCTGATACACAACTGCCGATACCAATACAGATTCCGATAGAAGAGCTGTTTTTATTTTGTTATACTTCATATATTATTTTTTAAGTTAGTAAATACAGATGGAAAAAACATATGACAAATATTTAATTAGGCTACTACAAACATACTTTACACACAGAATTAAAGCGACCATGTCGGCACCCTTGTTCATTTCATCATCGTGGGGGATCTCATTACAGTAAAAGTCCCACCTAGGAGGCTAGGAGCCAGCGGGGGCCACAGACAAGGTCCAGGTAAGGCCCCATCATGGAAACAGGGGAAAATTCAAGAGCCTACATCTGTATACAGCCATATAACAGAATGCAAACAAAAGCACATTCATGTTTCAATTTTCATTGCTGTTCAAGTGATTTATAAAAAAGTTAAATGTTCAAAGAAGCCTTTACTGGCCACATGCTCATACACTAATTCTTTGTTTCTCCAGCCTTTTAAGCAAGTTTAAGTACACAAATTTATATTTCAGTCAGTTAGAAAATGCACACACCCTGATATTGTACCTGATATTCATTTGGAACTGAAGGGGAGATACTGAACAGATATGATCCATATTCTTGATTGTTCTTATTTACAGGACTGTTTAATAGCTAATTATGAAACTTTTACATACTGTAATATCACACTGGGAGTTGTTTTAATTTAGGCAAATGTTTGTCATGCAGTGTTTACCAAAATGAATCACAAGTACAGGTATAGCTTATGAACAAATATCACAAGCAAATATTAACAGGCCCTGCCTTCAAGGTAAACATTGAGAGTACGGAGCAAAGACAGCGAATACTCAGTACCTTTGTCATTGTGTTAATTCAGAAGCTGCAAGAAATTGTTATGATTACTATTTGCATTTTAGACAAAAGTCTGATTCTTAGAAATATTTTTCATGTTTGGCTATATATCAGACCTGGTTATTGACTAGCGAGGCCCGGTTACCTACTTGTTCTTTTTTTAAAAGAGAAACTGGACCTGAACTGAATTGTAGCCCATTTGGAGCTGAAATATACCACCATTGATTATGATATATACTCCACTGTATTGAATCTAAAGATCCACCATAAGAATATGGTAAAGTACAGGATTTGAGTTTGTTTCCCCAGTTTGTTTCTCTTGATAAAAATAAAGATGCGCATTTGTACTTAAGTAAACCCTTTTAATAAGTATGGGTACTGTACTAGGGAGTTTTATATTCTGCGTAATGTGCAAAATTATATCAGCTGATTAAAAAAAATGCAGAACACAGCAAGTAGTGTATAAAAGTTCCAAATCAAGACGAGAGAGGGCACGTTATTTTCATTTGGCCTCATCATCGGTATACCAATGGAGACTCACTATTGTTGCAAACAACTGCAATATATAGGAAGTGGACTTTGTTGCGGGGTCGTACCATTTCTCCGTCCTCATTCGCCCCCACCACCGCACGCATGTAAACCGGGAAGTCGCCGGCCTTCCGTGCATTTCAGCCGATGAAAGCATAACAATATCATTCCTTCGTTGTGCACTGTCGCACAATAATACCCACCAGACATTTAGGACCCAAGACTGGGTCCGTGGGCATCGACCACTTCGCCGAACCCGAACATCGACAATGATCCTACTGGTCCAGGCTTGTCCAGCGCCTGAGGCGAAGCTGCTGTCCCTCCGCCCCAAAACGGTGCTGCAGCTCCGCAACATCATAACTAAATTTGCAATACCAACGCTGCTTATTCTGACTTCACTAACGCAAAAAGTTAATTTCCCGTAAAAAAGCGACACTTCAGGCAGTGCTAGTATTACTATTTCTAGCTCGAAACCGGCCCAAGATACTAACGGACTCCCCCTCCCAGTTTAAAAAAATAACATGCATCCCCATCTAACGCAGGGTGACGCGGCTGACTGAAATACCCGTGGTATGCGTAAGAAAACAACTATCTGCATATACATGGACTATGTGGCAGATGCCACGTTTCAGACTTTCGCAGTTTAAAGTACTGGAGTTAATCGTGTGTTTTGCTGATTGCCTGGGTTTAGTATCCACCAAGCCAAGCCAGCTGGTTAAACTGGTGACACGCTGGACCCAGTAGGGACTGGCGCAGCTATCACTGTTTATGCAGCAATAAGGCCGTGTTACAACGCTGTCCTGTCCCCAGGCACATAACCGATTAAAAAACAATAATCGGAGTACTGGAAACTAAAGATGAAAAATTCAAGATGGATTTACTATCTTACTTACCGAGGTGAAAAACGTGATTTGTGCTAAGCTGCGCGCATAGTTCATACCGTCACTGCTTATAATGCAATCAGTCCGAATATATATACATATACATATGTATATATATATATATATATATATATATATACATATATATATATATATTTTATGGGAGGATATATTTATCTCCGATTCTGCTTCCGCGGATCAGGATTAAAGTTATTTCCTACCTTAAGTGAAATAACGTGTCGTAAACGTCGGCGCATGCCTCCACTGTGGGTTTGTCTTTTTTTCTGAACAGGAACCGAAGGGCGAAGTTTAGTGGGAACGGAACTGATGAAGGCAACGCTGGAGATGCCAATCAAAGAAGCAATGCCGATGGGAATTGCTATTTCTTCGTGTAATTCTTTTAAAATCACTAGTATTATTTTCAGGAACTCTATTGTGAAATTGCATTCGTTAAAAAAATGGATCAATACACTAACGACATTTACTTTTGCACTAACATCAAGGCTACGCCTTAAATGATGCAAACTTGGGAATATCCTTTTCCAGCGCTTTTACGAAATTAGAAGTCGCCTTAACTGGCATGTCGGAAACAAAATACAATATAACAACAGAACAAATGGTGAGACACCGTTACGGTTCTGTTATGTGTAAGTCAATATGTAATCTGCAATAGATGCATTATTTTTCACTGTGATTGTTAAATTCCGGTCATTACTGAATCGTCAGGGAAGTTTGTGTTTATTGAGGATTATTATGGGAGTTCATGCAAAAATGTCCATTAAAATACTGTCGCTAAAGAATGTCATATTTGTTGACGGCAGGGGGCGCTGTTGTGTGCGATACCCGTATTGTAATTGGAAAATTAAATGGAAATAGAAGGACCGTACTTGTTCTGCAGCTCGTTTTTCCGTTTTCGCTTAATTATCTGAAATAAATTGAGCCCTAATATAATATAGTATCATCCTGGACGGATTATGGCAGTGAAAATGAAACTGTAAACTTAAAAGGGAACCCAGTGTTTTTTTGGTAGTTTTGAAGGCCGACAATTTAATTATGCTCATATACTCGTATTAACCACTTACTTAACAATAACGCTGGTGTGAAAGGAAACCCTCCTCAAATGCACTCACCAAAAATATAAGCATGTATGCTCAAGCTCACTCAGTCTCTCAAACTGAAATGCTAGGAATACACATCTAGCTACATTTGACATTACAACACTTGAAACGACATTAATCAGTAGAAATTACATTGAAAATTATCTTAGATCCCTCGATACAAAAGGACGAACACATCGATGAAGTGTATTACCTAGCATTATCCATTTATATGAAAATAGATTACTAAACATTATTACCAGAAATAGGGACAATCCTGGGGGGCGCAATGTTAATAGAGTGGCGATCAATAAAGATTTCGATCAGTGGGGGGCTGTTGCAGAGTGCAGGTGGTGCTCTTTTGTTAAGGTGTGTACATGAAGCATGGACACAGCAACACGCCTTGGTCGCGTCTTATTTTTACAACGTAGATACTTCCGTGTGTCATGACGGGAAAACCTGAACATTTGTCTTATTCTAATTTATTTATTTGCGAATAAGGGCAGTCTAACAATGTTTTATTCATATCTTGGCCCCCACTTCTGCGCCTGCGGAGTGTTGACTCTCACAGTCTAACCGGGGAAGCGGTTTAAAGGGAAAATTGGCTGGGTTGTTTTTTTTTGTGCAGCACTACTTTTTGTATACATCCGACTAGGATTAAAAACAATTACAAGATCGTCCTCTTGATAGACAAACAGCTTCGGGGAGCAGCCGTAAATTTTCTGAAGGCGTTGGCCGGGCTGAAGGCGCCGTAGCGGGGCCCGGCCGCCCAGTGTAACCGTCGGCATGGCTCTTTAGCGGCTCTATTTCTTGTCGCCGGCGGTGCTGCGTCCGCTCTCCGCTCTGCTGTGCTGGCCGCCATCTTGAATTTTAATGTTAATTTTCTGGATTTTTTTGTTTCTTTCGATGTATAATCGAGGAGGTTTTGTGCCAGTCCTGGATACATAGGACCCAGCGTTTGTAACCGAGGGTAAAGGCTGAAGTGAGTATTTTTTTAAAACATCGTATAGGCGACAGTGGACATCATTCCTTTATTTGGTACTTTTTTCCGGGTGAAAATGTTGGAAGGGTGGTTATGCTAGACAGAACCTGGAGGGTTATGCGGATTAATTGTGTTTTATAAAGGTTGTGTACTTCATTAAAAATTTCATTGCCACTTAAACATATATTTCATTTAATACGATGGCTATGCACACGCTTGGCCCTATCAAGGCCACATTCGCCTATTTACCCAACTTACCCCAATTTAGATAAGAAACTGCACGTCTAGACTAGTCACCTTAAATATGCTTTCTTTCCAAACTGTTATGTAGAGGTATAGCCACCTTCAGTACTTTACAGAATGATTTGAACACCCGAAGAGGATGGCTCTTTCCTAATGTGCACGATAGACCCTTTAAGAACACCACCATTGCAAACTCATATGAAGTCGATCTGGGCTTTCGGCTTCGGCTATTATTATTATATTATTCATTATCGTCTCACTGTTCCTGGTTTTCCGCACTTTTAGGATTTGTTGTAGTGTAGTTGATCAACTGTTGGTGCTCGACAATAGAGCAGCTGCAGCGGCCAGCAGGTGGCAGCATTTGCTCAATGAAAACAAGACCAAGCAGCCTTTCCGCATGTGCATTGACGTCAGTATGAGAATGGCTGTGTCTGTAAAATCGATCAATGGATCAGTTAGTAAATGAACCAGCCTGTGAGTCGATGAAAATATGTTTATTTGGATTTGCGATGCTTTTGCAGTGTTCTTATTTGTTTGGGGTGGTATATATTAAATATGTTGTATTCAAGGTGCCTTTAAAATGTATCTGTGAAACAGTAATAAAGCATTATTATTAGTAATTATTAGTTTTTTGTGGTGCAGTATGTTCATTCACCAGTTTATGGAGTCTTGCCTTGAACTAATACAACACATTTAAAATACTGTTTTAAAAATGTTGATGTACATACTTGTGGATACTACACCCAACAGCAGGGGTGGCCAATCTTATCCTCCAAGATATCCTTTGGGATAACTTTTAGTTTAGCTGTTCAAACCCAGGTGTGAGGACTCTTCTTCCAATCAGTCCTCTAAGTAGTGATCTAATTAGGGAGTCGCAGCGAAAACTTGCATAAACAGCGGCCCTTTCTGGATAAGATTGCACATCCCTGCCCCACAATATACATTGCATGTGAATGACCATTCAGCAGCTCTCATTCCATGATTACTGTGTAATCTGCTACAGCTGAATTGAGTTAATAAATATTTGTTGCCACTAAGGGGTGCTGTCTGCAAGATGATTGCTGATTATTTAAATAACCAATTTTGTTCTGGTATTAAGGCAGTAGTTTAAAGCCTGAATCACTGATAAATACTAACAACTTGATTGTTATGTTCAAGATTTGCATCTAATGCAGATTATCCCTGTCCAGTAAGAAGTAGTTATGTAAAATGGATTAGAATAATATATTTTCGTGTCTTAGTTAGGATGGCCTTATTGTTTACATTGGTGCTTCTCAGGATTCAGAGTTGAAGAATTTTATTTCTCATATGCATGAATGCAGTGGAACACCTGCCAGGGGTTATAGAGATAAGGGAGGGGGGGTTGTGCAGATGACTGATTCTTTGCAGTTTAGTGCAGGATTTGTCCATCTTGCTTTGGCTGTCGTCGTCTTCATAGTGTATGGGGACAGTTTTGGGGTACAGGCTGGTCGGGGAATCTTCCACTGCATGGTTCCAGTTTCTTATTACATAAATGAGTAGCAATTAATTAGCCCCAGTAATGCAGGATTCTGCTGCTCCCTCCCCTTCACAGGAGAGGGCAGCCCGGGC
>JABFEA020000021.1:4686122-4701429 GCA_019775915.2 Cyphomyrus plagiostoma | reverse complement strand
TGTGTGTGTGTGTATATGTGTGTGTGTGTATATGTGTGTGTGTGTATATGTGTGTGTGTGTATATGTGTGTGTGTGTGTGTGTATGTGTGTGTGTGTGTGTGTGATATTTAGCAATTTTCCAAGAATTTATACATTTTTGTGTTTGGCTACAGGGGAGGCCTTAGCAACAAACTTTTCCTCTGTGCGTTGCCCGACGGCCAGGACAGTGTCGACGATGAGCCCCGTTGTGTGCTGCTGCGGCTGTACGGGGCCATCCTCCAGGTGACTCAATCCGCATGCAATTCCCCTTTCGTTAACCTTACTTCTTGCCCCTTGCCAAGCTCTACCTGCATCTCTGCTACGAGACCCCCCCCTCCCCTCCCACTCCACCAGTGTTACAGACTCAGACGACAAAAAGATTTATTTTGTACTTATTTGATAATGTATCAATTGGTTTTCTGTATGCTCCCTGCCTCTTCAAGTGTCACCTGAGTCTTATGTGTGTAGTCTTCCTAAAGCAATAATGTTTTACTGTTAACTTTACAGCTTATAGTGTTCAACATCAAAACCCACCCACCTGCCTTAATGGTGGAGGAAATGTTCCTGTGTGGGAAATGTTTCTGTTCAAGTTTAATTATTAATCGGTGACCTATTTTGCCTAAATTGTGGTAGAATTTCTTCACAGTGTTGCTACAGTCATCTAATATATGTTGATCTACGTAAATGATGCCTTAAGTATTTGGTATTTTACATGAAATGGCACTTAATGTTTAAATGACTTGTAGGTCCTTGCTGTTTTGCTAACAAAATTAGACATTTTATTTTAAAGTTTCATTTAAGTTTGTAGTTTTTTTTTTTGGGGGGGGGGGTTCAAATGTAGAGGACAACTTTAACATGAAGTTTCCTCTTTGGGAGGTTGTTCAGTTCACTTCAGCCAGAATCGTCAAGCACCCGGTTTCTGATGAAAATGGGTTGGCAGCCATGAGACCCAGCAGTCCTATGGAGCGCTGTTGGTGTGGCCTTTGCCGTGCCGCTGAGTGTGACCCTGGGCGTATGTGCCAGGAGCGTGCGTGACCCTGTGTGAGCGAGTGCATGTGCGTGTGCACGCCTGTTTGAGGGGCACCAGTTATTTGTGGGGGGCAATGTTCCACCATGGCTGTACTTGCGTGTGTTCTTTGCCGTAGGCCTTCCGAAAGGAGCGTGCCTTGAGCACTCTTGTTTCCAGGTGATTCCACCATACTGCGCACGGTACAGTATCAGATCTCTGAAGCTGCAGAGTCTCCTTTAACTTATTACAGTAAAGTTAATCCACCGCCAGACTTACTCAGCCATCTAAATGCCAGTTTATCAATGCATTTAGTTCTGTTCTGACAGGTCTGCTAATTCGTATTTAGTTGATTCGCCTACCTTTTTAAAATACTGCACATTTTCCAACAATATTTTAGCTGGATAAAGGACTATTTTAAAAAATCCAGCCTTGGAAAGCACCCAGAACACTTAGGGTTATTGTTTTTACCTTATTTTCCTGAAACCTTTTTTGGCAGCCTTGATAACTGCAAACACTTCTGACAAGGGTCTCAACCCATTGAAAAAGGCTGCCTGACGTCATTTGTTCTTTTCTCATTTTTTTGCGATATGATGGCAGTTCCATTTACATTAGCTCATATTACTTCCTGGTCACAGGATTGCTAGCCAAATTTCATAGTCCTTGGACCAGTGAGGTAAAACACTTGTACAGTTTATACAGATACATTTGTAGTCATGTCAAATTACACAGTTCATCTTTATGGTCAGTTGATACCTGCATGTTTACGTTTTTAGCAGTGTGACTCTGTCATGTTGTCCTACAATTCAGATGGAATTTACCTGGAAAAGCTTTCACAAGTATATTTGCATATCTATAGAAATTATTCATCTTTTTCCAGTGGAAGCTCTGCCTTTGTTAAAAGAAACCAGCAATATAACTTCAATGCACTGAAAGTAGTTAACTAAAACCTGGGATTTGTATTCAGTCACCATAAGCTTTGGTAGTCTTTAGTAAGTTGTTTAATTTGTAAGCTCTGAAATATTTAGCGAATTATAAATGCACGCCGTACTTGTTCTATTAACTTTTAGACTGTAACGGTTTCTTCATCCCTGTGTTCCGTTTAAATTTAAACGGTGACATAGAGTACTGAGTATTTTTATGTATCCCATGATATATTGCTGCTTTTGAATCTCATGTGACTGTTTGGTTGGATTTTAGTGTGTACTCTAGGGCTGTCTTCCTTTTTTTTTTGTGTTTGTTTGTTTTCTATCACCATGCCAATGTACTCACGGTTAGTGTCTTGCTCTTTCTCATTGATAGATGTCCTGTAATAAAGGGGAGACAAGAAAGTCAAACAAAGAGAATTTCTTTCAAGTAAGTAACTAATGGGGGGGGGGTGCACAGTCCCACACTTGAATACAAGTACTTAATCTTCCCCTTGTCAGCATTGCATGAGTGTTACTTTGTGTCAATCCATTTGAGTCCGTTGCTCATGCTGTAGGGCTTTTGCCAAATCAGATCTGATCTTGACACTGTCAGCTGAAACCTCCTGAAGGGATATTGCCAAGCCTTACAGCAGACATTCCACATGTTCTCCTGGACAACCAGGGACGATGGTACTGCCTTACCAGCTGGTGGAATTTCACAGAAACCCCTGTCGTGGCACTCCTCCCCCTGAGAACTAACTGGAAGTTACACTGCTGTCTCCTGACACAGTCATTCTAGAATTCTTTCCTTGTATGCTACTGGTGAAGTAGACTAAGATCGACAAAGTTTTATGAGAAATATGAAAGCTAGTTACATTTTTTAATATACTTTTTTTTTCTGGTTAGCTATGAGCTTATCTTCCTTTTGGTTCAGTAGAATTGCATTAGCAATGACTGATTTTAAAATTTAAAAAGTAATCCACCTTGGTTAAATTGGGATATGTGTGTAAGGGCTCGTAAAAAATCTGTAGTTTTGCACTTTGTATCCAAAAGAGAAGTCCCTAATACCTTGTTCACAAAATACTGGGGTGATTTCACTAGGAGTGGTGTTAGTGAGGTTTGTTTGGATTCATAGCAAAGAACCAGGCCTACCAGTTTAATACCTGATGAGGAAGTAAAGTATATTTATCAAGACGGGGATGAAGTACGCAAATAATGACCTACGTACTTTGGTTAAACTCAGCCAGCATTGTTTGTGCATGAGCTGTGTGAAGTGAAGCAACTCATCATGAGCTAATTCTCCCTGTGACGCCACTGCATCAGCTGCTGTGCATCAGGTGCTTGGCCCTTCAGACCTCTGCCAGCTCGTCCCTGCCTTTTCCGAATCCTCCATCTGTGCAGTCACGTTAAACATCGCAGACGGTGCGGTGCCACGCCATCAGCACGATTTCTGTCTTCTCGTGCACATGGATGCACCTTGTTGGGTCATTTTTAATTTTTTTTTTTTATAAATGTGAGGGGGGGGGAGATTCCAGGACTTCACATACCGCGTCCTAATTGTGACAGACCATCTGATCTCACACCCTAATTCCTTAACAGTGGTATGGCCTTAAATGGGCTCTGTGGGCTGTGACGGGATGGCTGTCAATCTTGAACTTTTTAGGTTATGTCATTCTGTCT
The DNA here is from genome assembly GCA_019775915.2 of Cyphomyrus plagiostoma. Taxonomy (NCBI): domain Eukaryota; kingdom Metazoa; phylum Chordata; class Actinopteri; order Osteoglossiformes; family Mormyridae; genus Cyphomyrus; species Cyphomyrus plagiostoma. Next base: position 4,697,816 of record JABFEA020000021.1, on the reverse strand, counting down.
CACTTTGTCGCTTATTCCACCCTGGGACACGCCTTCATTTATGGCACTATAATTATCTTTTACCTGCACAAGATGTTGGACAAGATCCAGTGTAGTATGATGCACAGGAATGGTAAGACAGTAATGTCACTTCCTGTCATCACTCAGAGCAGCATTAGTGTGAATAATGCTGCTGACAGGATGGTCGTGAGCCCACCCAATGAATTTTCCCCATTTTAAGATTCGCAGTATTAGTCTTTGACAGTGACTGCACTTTCAAGAAGCATTTCATGGTCTCTTGTATGTATTCCCCCCCCCTTAAATGTAAATTTGCTTAATTGGCTGACTTCATATGAGTCTGACCCTATTCGTTTCTCCTTGCCCAAACCAACAGTACCATTTAAGTACCATTCAGAGCACTGGAACATCTGTCTTTTTGGCACAGAATGTATATTCACTCTTTAAAAAATGATTAACATGAAGGTCAGAAAGATCAGTTTACGGGAGCAGCCCAATTAGAGTATTTGTGTTAAAACTCTCAATCCAGTGTTTTTGGATATGTACAGGCAAGTTGCAAAACCCGTGTGTGGGTGTGTGTGCAGTGATTCGTATCATAATATGTAGTGAGTTCAGTTGGTTCGTTGATCAGTATTATGGGAATGCATTATAGAGAATTTTCTTGACTGCAAAATAACCAATTATTTATAGTGTCTAGTTCAAACTCATAGATACATTGCTTACGGGTGGACTTAGGCCTAGAGTGTGTGTGTGTGTGTGTGTGTGTGTGTGTGTGTGTGTGTGTGTGAGCTAGCTAGCTAGCTAGCTACCCCAGCCTTGTGTCGCCTGAGAGAAACTTCAGATCCTGACCAGAATTTGTAGTTGGATGATGGGTGAAAGAGTCTGTCTTCTGCCCTTAAGGGTTGGCCTTGCATAATAGTGTGTCTTGCCCATTCTTCAAACCTGCCTAACAGGGTTGCAGGGTTTGTTCCTCGATCTTCAATGACAGCCATAGATGGATTCTCCACCTCGGAGACCAGGGAACACTGGGCTGGTGTACGGAAAATACCGACTCAGTCGCAAATTAATGCCAAAATCTTTGCTGGTGTGTGTTCAAGTCAGTTTTCCTTTTCCGGGTCACATTTTGAACGGTAGGGGGCTTTGGGTCTCTAGCAGCCTTTGTTCAGTGATTTGTTACTGTCAAATTTAACTGCCTTCAGAAAATCCCTGAGTGTTCCCTTCAGTTAAGCTCCTATAAATACAGATTTCTCGGCAGATCTTCCCATCTGAAAACAATTTTGTTTAATCTGTCATGCTACACAGACTACTGAAAAATGCTAATTCATGATGTCCTACTGCCAAAGACTTTGGATACACATCTGATGGTTCATGTAAAACCTTCTGTTGTCAGGAGACAACACAACACTTGCATATCTTTTGTGTGGTTTTGTAATTTTTGGTTCACTGGTAACTGCTATCATAAGCTAATTTTGAATGGGCATGCCTTTGTACTCAAGGGTTTTTTTTCGCCAATACATGTGCAAGACTGTACCGTAGTGATGTGAAATTCATTAAACCCAGGCCAGTGTTTGAACAATTACCCTTCCCTGTACCTTGCCAGTGTTGGCTGTTTGCCCAGGTTGCTTGGACACTTTTTAGTTGAGGGTGTTGAATAAATTACTCTTCAGTTGTGAATGTTTCTAAAGCAGGAAGTATTTATTTTTTCCCCCTACTTAAAAGGCTACAGTTGCTATTTAATCGGTGGCTCACGTCCATTTAACCACTGGCTCGCATCATCCCCAGTCTTTCTCAAAGGTTACTCTTTCCCAACAACCACGCAAACGGGGCCCATCAAAGTTTTTCCGTGTGTTTGTGCGGTGGGGTGGCGGGGGGGTGTTGACAGCTCTTGTTCGCTCCGCCGGAGGTAATAGCTTTTGTTAACAGGAGCCTGCATGTTTTAATCCCGTGTGTGGTTTTGGCAGGGTGCCGAAGCCATGGTGCTGGAGAGCGTCATGTTTGCCATCCTGGCAGAGAGGGAGCTGGGACCTAAGCTCTATGGAATCTTCCCCCAAGGAAGACTCGAGCAATTCATCCCTGTAAGTTCCCTTCGATCCCGTCATCCATCAGGTGGCTGCTAGGCCGTCGGCGTGATATCGTAGCGGCGAGCATCAAAGTTTAATTGTGCACTTTTACTCAGTTATGGTGTTCTTTTTTACCATGGTGAGTTTGCCTAAAAGGGAAACTAACATCAATGAAGTGTGTGTAATGAAAATAGGTAAGACATCAGGTGTGTGTGTGTGTGACTCTGTTGCTCCATGGGTAGACAGACCTGTGGCTGCACTTCCACAGGGTTTGGGGTTTGAATCCGGATTTCGCTGTGTATGTGGAGTCCACATGTTCTCCCTGTGACACATTGGTTTTCTCGATGCACTCCAGCTTACTTCCACAGTTCAAACGTGCAGTTAAGCTAATTGGTGTTTCCTAGAATATAACTGTGCATATGTGTTCTGTGATGGATTGGCTTTCTGTCTGGGATGAGCCTGCCTGGACTAGGCCTCAGGCTCTCCATGACCAGTGTAAGTGTTAGAGGGCAGATAACTGATGTAACAAGTCCTCTAAGGCAGTGGTTCCCAATCCAGTCCTTGGGGACCCACAGACAGTCCACGTTGTTTGCTCCCTCAAGTCTGGCAGCGATCTTTGAGGAAGTAAAAACATAGACTGACTTGAGGGTCTCTGGGGACTTGACTGGGAAGCACTATTCCAAGGGGTTTTTCTAGGGTAAATTTCTGAAAAAGATTGCAAGAGCATCCTCTTTAAATGCACTTTGTTTAATTTTTATGGAATCGATGGTTTAAATGTCTTAAAAGCAGTTTTTATGGAATCTGAAACATACAAAAGTTGCATGAATCTTATGGAGCAAAGTCAGGTGACCTGTCACAGCCGCATTATCTATTTTGCCAGATAGCATAGCTGAGTTGGAGTCATTGTACTTGCCAGGTGACAGCCATAACGAGGTCCTGGTTTGGTCCTGAGAAGCGAACTTGTGGGCGAGTGAGCAGATTGTGGGAATTCCCACAGTCTCCTACCTTTCATTCATTATGGCTAACAATATGCCTCAGCAAGGGACATGTAACTGAGAGTGTATTGGAGTATTTTTAGGTCAAGATCTGGTTCAAGCTCAAGAATCGTAGTGTCGTCATGTCTTTAGGATCTGAAACTGGATGTGGGCTGTGATCGTCTGGCTTAAGGAGACTTGCATGAGGATGCAGCAATAACACTACAAATTATATATGGAGGGTATTGACTCCTCCCTCTCCTAGTTGGGGTATATAAAGGATGGATGAATCTTGCACAGCACTAATGGACTTTGTAAACATGGCCGATCTTGCATATACTGAAGCATGACTAGTTTTCTTTAACGTGCCTGGGAGGAAAGGGGGGGCCAGTGGGTTATTTTATCCCTGTCTTTACTATTGCTATTTTTTGTTTTTCTGTCTAATCCCCTGTCTCAAACAATTTTATGAATCAACATATTGCCCTGGAGCGTCTGTATTGTGAAATGTGCTATATATTTCAGTGGAATGATGACCCAGTTGTACTTAGCTGAAATAGTGCTGAGGGAGCACTAAAGGGTTTTGGATTGAGCCAAAAACCACTAGTTCCTTAATTGTGCTCATGATCGAGAAGGGGCCTGTATCATGAAGCCAGATTGCTTGCTTATCTGTAACTTTTTCGAATTTAAGGTACACCAGTTTAAATGGATTATATCTTCATCTGCGGCGAGTTACTCAGCCCAGACTGCCTTAAATCGTATTTAAGTATTCCTGCTAAGCAAGAAATCCTGCTTTGTGATACAGGTCCCAGGACCATCAACAATCAAACCTGTTTGTTTACCTCCCCATGACTTTCTCCATGGCAGAAGTTTAGTCACTAAGTATTTTAAACTAGTATTAGGAGCTGAATTGTGTGTAAATGGTATTTCATGCAGATGAGATTGAAGTATGTTTGTCATTTAATGGAATAGTATATGGTAGCACAGAGTCATTTTTAGTGACCCTAACTATTAAGGTTGCCTTGTCAGATTAACCTGAAGGCTTGCTAAACTATATTTTCCCAATGAGTTGTGGCTGGTCAGACTAGAGATTGTGGCTCCCTTCCCATTTGCTACACTCATGTGGGCGGAGACCTACAAACAGGACAGGCTAGTTTTTGTTTTTGAATTGTCATGGTTTTTTTTATTTCCTGATGTATTTAGTCACCTGACTGGTTACATTGATTGCTGAAGTGGAGTCTCTGAAATGTCTGACCATTAACTCCATACAATGGTCAATTTGTGGTCACAGAGCAGGAAACTGGAAACCAGTGAGCTGTCTGTTCCGAGCCTGTCAGCTGAAATAGCCCAGAAGATGGCCCGGTTCCATGGGATGAGGATGCCTTTCAACAAGGAACCTAAGTGGCTTTTCGGCACCATGAACAAGTGAGTTGCCTTTGCTCCCCAGAGCATCCTTTTTAGTAAAATCTTTAAGTGTACAGTTTGGACACCTATGTAAGACTAGGCTGTATGTGTTTGGGTTTTCTGGTGTGTCTTGGACTTTGTCTATGCAGTTAATCCAGGAACCAAACATTGTTCCGATACAGTATTCTCATTCAGTCTTTTGTGTTTGCTCTTGCTAACCACAGGTACCTGAATCAGGTGCTGAGAATCACCTTCACCAGAGAGGGTCACATAAGGACTTTCACCCGCCTCATGAGCTTCAACCTGCCGCAGGAATTGGAGATGCTCAAGTATGACGGTCCCCAATGTAGCTTCTGCTAGAGGCAGACTTGATAAGACGTTACATAATGCCGCATATGAGTTATGCCACAGTCATACAAGGCGGCTTCTTGATAATCTTGAAGAAATCTATTAATTTGATCTTTCCCATCAAGGATAGAGATGGGGGGTAAATGGGAGAGTATTTGCCTTGAAGTAGTAGGTGCAGTAACTTTCCTTGTCATTATTTGGACAACTGCCTTAGGAACGCATTCCTGGTTAGATCGTTTGGATCTTGCTGGGCTTTAAGTTTCACAGCAGGTTCCCACAGGGAGTAGGCTTGATTCTTTGCATAGCTTAGTCATGAAAAGTGAATGCATTCATTTGTATTTGGCTGTTGTCTACCCCTTGTCGACATGAAGACATAGTTAAATGAATAGTGATGGTATCTGTAGTCATGGTGTACTGCATTGTGTGTTTCTTCCTGCAGGTCGTTGCTGCAGTCCACCGCATCTCCTGTTGTGTTTTGTCACAATGACTGTCAGGAAGGTAAGACTCCTTGCTGTTAAACTAGCTTTGTCATGCATTAATCCCAATGGTGATGATAACTGTCCCTCTGAGTATGTGATTATAAGGTCTTTGGATTTGCCACCAAGTGGAGCTCCTCTGTTGGATCAGCAGCTGCGTTATCAGGGTAATACTTCATATCTCCTTGGGCTCTGCAGGCAATATCCTGCTTCTGAAAGGTCGAGAGAACTCTGATGGACAGAAGCTCATGTTGATCGACTTTGAATACAGCAGCTATAACTACCGGTCAGTCCTTTTTTTTTTTTTTAAAACAAAGTTTATATTCTGGAGTCATGCTGTTATCGTTACAGTGGACAATTTACATAATGGGGAGGCATGGTGCAGTGGTTAGCACTGTTGCCTCACACCACCTGGGTTCGAGTCTCAGCCTGGGTCACGTGTGTGGCGTTTGCATGTTCTCCCCATGTCGTCGTGGGGATTCCTCCGGGTGCTCCGGTTTCCCCCCCCCCCCACAGTCCAAAGACATGCTCGTAGGTTAGGCTCTGGACCCTCCGCAACCCAGTAGGATAAGCGGGTTGGAAAATGGATGGATGGAATTTACATAATTTGAATGACTCTTGCTAGATTCCTGTGGTGTTCCTGTAATATATTGTTGGCTCCTTTGCCAACTTGCCACTTGATACTGGTCACTCACTAGATGCCTTTGATGTCATGTTTGTGCCTGGCTTTGCATCTGCTAAATAGTTTTGGTTTGCAGTTTTTTTCTTTTTTTTTTTTTTATAGTTATAGGTGTCTCTTTGGCAGTGCAACTGTCAGTAGTATTAAACTCTTCACTACACTTCGCTGTGACTCAAGGTGACTGTAATCTTCAAGGGAAAATCCATCCATTATTTTACTGTCATTAAAAGATTTGTTGCAATTTTAAATTATCAACATGACCTGACATGTCAAGGTGCTCTTCTGCAATTGATAGTGTCATACGGTTCCACTTAAAGTTGTTTACGACTGCGTGCAGAATGTTTTTGTGGTTCATTTTGTATAGATTCTAGCACATTGTATTTGATTAGATCCAGATTGATTAATTTGTGAAATGGTTTCAAAAGGGCTATTATCTTTTTTTTTTTTTCCTCCTCTCTCTGAAATCCCAAGATTTTTCAGTATAATGAGTGAGTGTTGTGTTCATGATTAACTAAATATGCAGCTCACGCAGCCAGCTTCAACAGTCAAAAGACTCGTTTTCTGAGTCCTCCATTTGTGCTGGGGACCTGAAGCTTGGGTTCAGTGAAACACAATGGGATGCAGTCCAACCTCAGTATCATCACAGAGAAGTTCCCGCCACCCTCCCGAACAGACAAGAATAGCTGCGAGTCGAGTCACTGGGTTCTACCTTTTTGTACTGTTTCCACGGTAGCATTTCTCAATCGGATCACTGCATACCCACTCCAGCCTCTGTCAGCTTGTTAGGGATTTGTTCGGAGACCAGCAGGCTGTTTCCTTTTACAGGATTGGCAGGTTGGATCCCTCTAAACAAATGCTACAAACTTATAGGGGCATTCCGTAACAGTAGTGCAATCATTTTGAGTTTGAATCTATGTAGGTTTTTAATGATTGTTATACTCCAACTAAATTACATCCTTTCCAGTGAGATTGTATTTATGGTATAGCATAGTGTTCCAGTGTGGCCCTAAAGCCTCACCCTCTCCAGCTTTAGTGGGTTTCTTTCCCACATCTGTGGGTGTGGAGTTCGCATGTTTTCCCCATATTTTTCCTCCTGCATTCCATTAACCTACAGTTAGAGCTGGCATCTCAATTCCCTGGAGTGTATGATTGCATACAAGTGAGACTGGCATCCTGTCCAGGGAGTCTCCGTTTTCCCTGAGCATCCTGGGAGAGGCTCCAGGCCCCGTGCTGGATGAGCAATTATGGAAGATGGATGAATGGATTCATTTTAAAACTCAGATTCTGTTTCTCCTTCAGTATTTATTTACTACGCAAGCTAATATTTAAGTTCTCATTTGTTTTGCAGTGGATTTGACATTGGAAACCACTTCTGCGAGTGGATGTATGACTATACGTACGACAACTTCCCGTTCTTCAAAGCCAACCCGAAGAACTACCCTAGCAAGGCGCAGCAGGTACTCTGCCTATCCCTGATGGGGTTGCTTCACGGTCTTTCTCTGTGCCGTGAGTAATGGCTCATTCTGCATTTTCTGTAGCTGCATTTCATCAGCAGCTACCTCTCCGAGACAGATGATGGGCTTGAGAATTTGAGTGAGGAAGACCAGATGGAACTCAAGGAGCAGATGCTCGAAGAAATCAACAGGTACAAACTGAGCGCTGAACCCCTTTATTCCCTGAGAAATTGTCTGTAGAAAATGTCTCTGCAAATCATTGTACCTCTAGAAATTGGTACATTGTAGTATCAATCCCTGTGGACGATAAACCAGTCCTTTTCATCATCGGGCGCTTCCCAGAAGATGCGTGTAAAGGTGGCCTTGTTTCCCGTTGTGCAATAAGTTCATTATTCTGGTGGTGTCATTCTTTCATTCTATAGGTTTGCCCTGGCATCTCACTTTTTCTGGGGCCTGTGGTCCATTATTCAGGCAAGAATATCCACAATTGAGTTTGGCTACATGGTGAGTTTCTGATACAGGCTTATCCCAATATAATCTGCATGTACCGAACTATGAGCAAAAAGGATACAGGAAAATGACAGGAATATAACCCAGTGTTGTATGCACTTCACAAAAGACAGTCAGTTACATGGTGTTTGTTCGACGTTTGTTCTGCTTGATCTCTGTCCAAATGAGCACATTTACCTTCAGGGTAGCGTGGTAACTTGGAGCCCTGGCCCTGCTGTCCATGCCGTGTATTGCATCACTATTTAAACATTGCGACTAGCTCTTGCCAAGCCAAACAGACATGCATTTAAAAGGCCAGCATACTGTGGCTGCAGTTCTGTGAGCCGCTCTCCTTTCATCCCTCAGGAGTACGCAGTGGCGCGGTTTGACGCCTACTTCGCGCTGAAGAGGAAGCTGGGGGTGTAAGCAGGATGAGAGGGGAAGAGGCTGCAAGGGCAGGGCAGAGCAAGAGTCAGTCAGCTGCAGGAGTGGGCCTTCAGGAATGCCCCCCTCCCTCGTCGAAAGGAAGCGTCTGCATTTAGGAAGGAATAGGAGCAAAGTCCCTCCCCCCGCTCGTCCTTCGCTGTGCAGCCTAGCTCAGTGTTTACAGAGACCCTGTGGCCTGCTCCACATACTCCCTGCTTTCTGCTGAAATGGGGTCAGGTTGCTTCTGGGTCAGTTCATGAATATTACTTCGGCTTCAAAAACATCACAAAAAAGATTGCTGGTTGAGTAACAGTAAACTTAAATAGCGAAGATATGTAATTTTTGCTTTAGGTAGTGCATTAATATGTATGGATGAAAGACCAAACATGTTAACCTTCAACACTTACAGAATTTTTCTGTGCCAGAAAAACTGAGTCCAAACCTGGGATCGTCAGGCTTGATCGCCAGACCAAATACAACAATTAATACTTTGTACCTGTTTCTTTGACTTCTTTTTTTATATCAACTGTTAGTACTTTTGTGAGCCTTTTTTCCTTTTTATGTGACACTTGCTATAAAAATGTGAATTGGAATTACGTGGCTTTAAGCCATCTACCTCCATAATCAGTTGGAAAATCCCTGCTGTATTGTATTAAACAGAAGTGGAGATGTACGCATGTGAAGTTCAAAAAAGCAAAAAAAAAAAATCCTTCTCAGCGTTTGTTTCCTGCATAGGTTACAGACACAATGATCAGTGTTGGCAGTGTTGGTCAAATTCTGTAGGCCAGCCTTCACCAGGAACAGTCCTCTATAGACAAATGCAAAACCTACCTTTTTTGTTTTGTATTGCTAAAACACTGCTGTTCTGTTAGGGACCAGAAACTGTTGTGTACTTTGAGGTTTTCAGAGTTAATTTGGACACGTGGATTGTGGTGACATCTCAAGTGCCAAACTGAATTTCCCTTCTGAGAAGTTTATAACACTTATTTGAGCCAGGGAAGCAAAGATCTGATTGTGCCTCGCCTGGTGGCTGCAGTTTTGACACTCTTGGAAATCGCTGGATTTTTATTCTGGGTAAATGTGACAGAAAGGGGTTACTTATATCCTATGCATAGTGATACTTTAACTTTTAATAGTTTATTTTTACCATCTTTTTGTGGGGTTTTTTTTTTGTATTCCTTTTTTCTGTGTTTAATTCAAATCTTGCACTGTCATCAAAACAGAAATGCAAGTGTCTGTGCCATTGGCAAGAATGCCAAATGCATTTTCTGGTATTTGTTTTGGTTTGACTAAATGTATTCTTCTCCTAAAAATTAATTTGTTTACTCTGCACTTTAGTAATATGGGAGATGAACTGCAGTAAGGTTTTATTTATTTTTCCAGTTTTTCTTAATTGGACCTCTTGGTACGTACTGTAACTTCCTTCAGTATGGCTCTAAATTGTGGGGGGAGTAAAATCCCATTTCTCTGATGCACTTAATGTTTGCAGTGTTGTGACTTCTGTATATTGCTTTGCAATGAGACGGCAGTGAGGAACTATAGTGTGGTGACAAAACGGGAACAGAATGTGGAATTCATCAGTTTGAGGTGAAAATGTGCATATCTTGAATTGACCTAAATACTCTGTGGGAAATGACTTCATGCATACAGCTATGCAGATTAGATTAACTGCATTTTGAAAAGTTTATTAAAGGAGTATTGCCTTTGAAAATATGCCACTATAGTGTATCTTTACTGTTTTGCTATCCCTGCAATAAAATGCATTGTCTTACGGACTGTTACCTGTGTTTGACTCTTGCGCCTCCGTTGTTCACCTGATAAATATCTTTACAGCAATCGCCAGAGAAAGGTAGTGGAAGGGGGAATATTTTTCATAAAGCTTTAGAATTGCGCATATATAGAAAAGACTTTCAAGTTAAATGTTTTGTCTAGATGGCATGTAAATTGCCAGGACAGTTTAATGAATGCCCGACTTTCCAGACACCAACACTGGAGGGGAAAAAAAAAATGCTCTAACTCAAAGCACAGGATTTGATATGTTTTCTGCTGTGAGGAAGTACAGTGATACTTCAGTTCTCGAACTCATTAGAACCTGATTTTCTTAAGCCGAACCAACCAGTTCGAAAAAATTACATGGAACTCGATCTGAATCTCAGAAATCAAACCGTGAACGCCGACCTAAGAACTTGTACGCTCGGGGAAATGAGTCACCCGGCACGTCTCTCAGCCGAAATAAAGGGTGAAGTTTCAGTCTCAGCTTCGCGTTTGCTATGATGGTATCCTGCATGTTTACACTAGCTGAACACACATATTTGGACAGTAAAAATGCATTTAGACAATGATAAGTTATAAAACACATTTTAAAATAAAGATTTCTTTATAATATAATACAAATATACATTTATTTACAATATTTTCGTGCCGAGCGGGGACAGGGACAAAGGAGCAGACGTCAAGGTATCTGGGAGTACGGGGTTTAATTACAGGTAAGGCAGGCAAAATGCAGACGGACAATACAATTACCAGACTGGGGAAACAAACTGAAACGCGGACTAAATACAGAGAATTAATAACAGCTGATGACATGGGGATCCCACACGAGGTTAACGAGGGGGCGTGGCACACGGAAGGAGCGGACAATTGGGGCAGGACACATTGGGTTTTTTTTAACTTTACACATTGTGTGGATACATTTATTGTCTTTCTTTACAGATTACTCTTCTGATAAATTTGGTTAGATGTGTTTAGTGCAGTATATGCTCTTCTTGTTTTATCTGGTTCATTTTGTGTTTAAATGCTAAAAAAAAAACATATTTAGGTGTAATTTTTTGGGGCCCGGAACCAATTAATTGGTTTTCCATTATTTCTTAGGAGGAAAATTCGATCACAACTTGAACTTTTTAGGATTGTATCTCTTCCAAAAAGATTAAATTCGAGTTATGAGGTACCATTGTCATAATATGGCCTGTTAAATAGGTTGCGTTTTAACTCTTGCAGTATCAAACATTAGTATGTCTTGGTTGCACAATAAACCCTGTTGACATTGTCGATTACACTATCAGTAGTTAATCAACATGTTAGGTCAACTGTCCTTTGATACACTAGTAAATTAGGTTCTGCCAATGCCGGGAAGTGTTTTTGTTGCAAGATAATTTTTATTGTCCTTGAAGATGATCTATATCTCCTCTCTCTCACTCCTGTCGGAAGGAGACCACCAGACCAGCGTGTATCAAGTATGGGGAGCACTGGATTCTCACTGCTTTCCTGTCACTCCAGGACTCCTCTTAATAGTTTTTATTTAATTTGGTTTTGCATACACACTCACCTAAAGGATTATTAGGAACACCATACTAATACGGTGTTTGACCCCCTTTCGCCTTCAGAACTGCC
>JABFEA020000021.1:4663907-4676851 GCA_019775915.2 Cyphomyrus plagiostoma | reverse complement strand
AAGTGTGGGGGGTAAATACGACGAAATAAAATGATACGACTGGCATAAAAACAAATATAAACCGCATAAAAATAAAATTCACCATTACGTTGAATTAGTGGGAGCCCTGAGCTTGTTTCTCTGAAACGAGCCGGTCCCACCTAGGCGTAATCGGAGACAATGACACCCGAAGTATTTTTTTCTATGCGGCCCGGTGGTTGGGGACCTCTGGTCTATGTTATTATTCTTCAGTAGCTTATTGCAGCCAGCTGGTGGACTAGTAGTTAAACAGCTGGATTTCTATCGTAAATGCAGCAAAGAGATAAGGATCCTGCCTTATAAATTAGGAAAACTCATGAAGACCCAATTGTTTTTTTTTTTGGTCAAAAATTTATATACACTTATCACAAACATGCATGTCATGGCAGTTTTGGGCTTCCAATTATTTCTACAGCTGTTCTTTTTCTGTGGCAGGATGATTATACAATACGCAACTTCATAAAAAAAAACAAATTTGAGCATATTTGAAGTATTTAATGTCAGTTTTCTGAGATCAACACAAGGTCAAAATTAGCCACACAGGGTCAAAAATACACAAACTTTCATTCATAGATAATTCATTCAATTTTGCTGACAGTCTTATAATTCGGTGCCAAAGTCTCTTAACTGCCAGTTAGTGATCATAATTGAGTAGAGCTGGTAACTTCTCTGTGCCAACATAAAACGGATTCTGACAAAACTCAATGGATTGATCAATACACATTACAATGTGGAAGTCCAAGGAGCTCAGTGCAGATCTTAAGAAGAGTATTGTGGGCTTACACAAGTCAGGAATATCTCTTGGAATCATTTCTAAAGATCTTCAGATCCCAAGATCATCAGTTCAGTTGTTTGTTAGTGCAAGTCATGTGGAGCTGTAGTCACTTTACCAATGTCTGGAAGGAGGCCCACACTATTACCTTCAACAAGTGGTTCTCAATCCTGCTCCTGGCGCCCCACCTGCCAGAATGTGTTAATTCCAACTCCACCTTAAGATCAGGCTCAGATGGTCCTCAATAGGCTAAAGCCAATTTCAGACCGAATGCGGCGAGCACTACGCTGCAATCCATGCCACGCGCCGCTTGCAGAGCTTGTGTGAGCTCTGTGGTCAAAGATGAACTTTGTTGAACTTTGACCGCTGTGACGCATTTACCCCTTTTCCACTGAAAAGGTGCCAGTGCCGATCCTCAATTTGGAACCAGTGCCACGTTTTTTCCACAGAAAAAAAATGGCGCTGGTACCGCAAAATCGGCACCAAACCTTTGCTGGTCTGGATGAAGCACCTGTGACGTCATGAGAGGTGGGTGGAGTAACAGAGGCAACGCAAAATAAAGATAATGTCAGAAAGTGGGCGTGGTTTGTGACGTGGATGCAGTGTTGTCACCTGGTTCCCACTGGGCTCTCAAGTCCGTGGAAATGCAGGCCAGCTCTTGCTGGTTCCCTACTTCAGCACCAGCCCCAGATGCCAGCACTGGCACTAGTGGAGTGGAAAAGGGGCCATTGTTGTGCGATCAATAGAAAAAAGTCACCGAAATCGAAATAGAGGGAAAACTTATAGTTCTGGGAACTCAGACACGGACAATATATCACACAAGTGTAGAATTTTTTGAATGCGAAATATACATCATCGCTTCTGACCGCGAGCCAAAATGACAGGAGAGAGTTTTGAAAACCACGCCTACTCTTTGCGTAGAAGGCCAGCGTGAGCACAGTGTGTTCAGCGGACACCGCTGTTTTTTTGAATGGGACACACACAGCATGCATGCTGTAACCAGCTTTAGCCTTATTAAGGTAGGGTTAGAACGAAAACATTCTGGAAGGTGGGGTGCCATGAACAGGATTGAGAACCACTGCCCTCAACTGAAAGGAAAGTAGACTGGATGGTCAGGTGCAACTCAAGAACCATCAAGATTCGGTACAAGTCTGCCACTCACTGGAAGCTGCTGCAACACCAGTGTCAATTTCCATAGTCAAGTGAGTTTTACATCATCATGGGCTGAGAAGCTTCCATCTGAGAATGAAACCTCTGCTCCAGAATTCACACTTTCTAGCTCGACTAAAGTTTACTACTGCTCCCATGGACAAAGATACAGCCTTCTGGAGAAAAGTCAGCAATGAGACAGCAAATTAGTTGTATGGCCACAATGACCAGTAGTATGCTTGGGGCTGAATGTCTTGTGTTTTTCCATCCAAAAGCACTGGACCAGCTGTTAAGCATGGTGGTGATAGCATCATGGTGTGTGGCTGCTTTGCCGTCAGTGGAACTGGTGAAGTGCACATAGTGGATGGAATAATGAAGAAGGAGGATTACCTCAGAATTCTTCACCATAATCTTAAACCATCAGCTAGAAGGGTGAAACTTGGACCCAGTTTGGTGTTCCAAAACAGATCTCAGCTGGTTTTGGAATGGTTATATCAGACTAACATTAAGTGTGCAGACTGGCCTTCCCAAAGTCCTGACCTCAACTCCATTGAAAATATGTGGGTTGTGCTTAAAGGTCAGGTCCGTGCCACCCAATGAATTTGGTTGAACTCAGTTCTGTCAAGAAGAGCCAAATATGGTCAAATATCCAACTAGAATTGTACCAGAAGTTTGTTGATGAAATGTACCAAGAAACATTTAATATTAGGTGTGTTGTATGTATATTTTGACCTTGTGTTGGTTTCAGAAAACTTTTTTTTTGTCACTTTTTGTGACATACTGATCTAATGGAATATTAAGCATTTAGAATCAGTGGGATGAATCGAGTTTGCATGGATATATCTTGCACAGAAAGTACCGAAATATATCTCCAAAACATCACATTCATGCCCTATTTATGAAATACAGTTATTGGATGGAGTTCAGTCGCCTGAATTTTTCTTAGTGCTGATCATATGTGATGTAATTTTCTCATGCTGAAATTGCTCATTCATTTTCGAAAGTGTTAAGTCCTTTTTTCTGCTTTTCTGTTTCTGTTTAAAATAAATAAATAAATAAATCTGTACACGTGTACTGATGAGGGAACTGAGTGAGCGCAAGGAGGTGAAAACACCGATATTCACATTCCTATAAGCGAGACAGATCACTGGACTCAATTTACTCTCCTATCACACCATGGAATAAGTGATATTACAGCAATGGAAATTCCTCATCGTGAATCCAAGAATGAAACTAAACATCAACAGAAAATTATCTGTTTTGGGGGCTCCATGTGAGTCTCTGTGCTCCGCTGAGTTGTTGAAGAACCTGTAAAATGAGTTTCTGTCGAGACCTGGAATAAGCCAGTCCAACTTCTTCTTAGTCTTGAGGTCTACAGCTCCATGTGCTACCCTGAAAGCCAATCCTCTCAGAAAAACATCACATGGGGCTTTTATTTTTAATTGAAGAAGCACTATTTATGAAGCCACATGTGGCTTATCTATTCAAATGTACCCATATTTTACAAGAAAATGCGCAAACATTCCCAATCACTAAAAAAAATTACCTCCTTTGAAGAAACTTTAAAAGTTATATATATTTTTTCACCAACATTATAGACATTGTACTGGGAAGGGACTGCACATGTCTAAAGGTACAAGCAGTGACAGCGTACGACAGATTGCCCCTCTTACAGAAGGAAATACCCACCTTCTGCAGGTCATATGCCTCAGTGAAAATTTAAGCATAGAAACCTTTCTGGAAAGTGTTTTAATAAAAATAGAGCTTTGAGGGCCAGACAGTGAAAAACATCCATATTACTGTGGTAGACTCAGAAAAAATATGTATATTTGGTTAGTTTATTTCAGTGTTCCTGTCGAGTTGATGAATGCAAATATATGCATACCTGGTTGACCTCCAAAATTAATTGTGCACAGAAAAAGTTAAAAATGTATTTGGTCACATGGAGAATATATTAGGGACAATACGATCAGTATTAACCAGGACATAGTGTTTTTTGTGAAATTTTATTTAGCAAAGAAATGTGTGCCTGTTTTATGATTTTTTTTTCTCTAGGAAATATTAACAGTCAATCTATAGACAAATATGATTAAAGGAAAAGAAGAGGGCGCTGTCTTTTGGTCACCCTGCTTTTGTAAGGTCTTTATCGATATCCTGCCAAGAGTGTCGATACTTTTAATTGATGCTTTTAAAGAGACATGTTGCAGATGTTCATGTTAATTTAAAAGCACTTCATAGTTTCTTGTCACCAATCACTCCTCTATGATCAGTCACCCGAATAACATTTTATGTGACTAACAGAGTGAAATGGGAAATGTACTGTGCTGTCATTAGAAAAAAAAATTATAGCCAGTCATCTGTGTTAACCTGAAATACGTATTCATTTGAAAACTTGTACAGCCTGAACATAGGATATAAAGACTGCAGTAATAAAATCAGACACTAGGGGGAAGTATGTCAAAGCAATTTTCCAAATAAGGTTATCAGACTCATATCTTAACAGTCCACATGATATGAGAATTTCAGTGACCTAGACTACAAATTGAAGTGCTATATTATGCAAACATGTCAAAGTACAATTAGGTATCAGTCCAAACCAGCGTGCACATATCTATAATGTTGAACTGAATACACACACACAGGTTTGTAATTCTATCTTTATTTTATAGAAGTGGGCATGTTGGATACATTAAAACCTCGGATTGTGAACATAATTCATTCCAGACACATGCTTGTAATCCAAAGCACTCGTATGTCAAAGCGAATTTTCCCATTAGAAATAATGGAAACTCAGATTACTCGTTCCACAACCCAAATCAGATTCATTCACATAAAATGATTAATATAAAATATGAAGTAAAAATACATAAAACAAATTAACCTGGACTTTACCTTTGAAAAGAATTGTGGATGGTGTGAGAGAAATGAGAGAGAGGAGAAGAGGAGGGTTATTTTGTAGGACGACTTTCACTATAGCTAACAGAATCACTGCTATCTGTTGGTTCACTGGAATCTTTTTCTTTTTGTGTGACTTTAACAAGGAACCTATCCAATGACAGCCGCTTGTGCCTCCTTTTCCATTTCGCAGAAATGTGGACATTGCGTTGCCGTTAAACAGATTCATCACTCGCACTGATACGCCCTTATTCAGGTGGTGCTTTTCTACTAAATTTTGACCCTGCGAGTGAGGCACGCCGACTGAGACCGAGCATGGGAGACGATTATTCAGCGAGAGAGAGAGAAGAACCATCAGCTCAGTTGTGATCACGTTACTGTATGTAATTCAGAGACGTGACAAATATCTTGACACAAGCGTGTTATATATAACTGAAACCTTGCCGTAAACCATCTGAATAATGCCACAAATCATTGGCTACTTTTGGACTTTATGAACAAGAAGTCTGAGGGAAAATGAGATTCACTGATTCCTTTTCCTTCTGGAGGCTCCAATCAGCAATGGCATACAGATGCTGTCTTCACACATGGGTTAACCTGATAAGTGAGAAACACAATAGTGTGACTGCCTCTCTCTACTTGACACCCCCCCCCCTTTCTCAGGCCCCCTCAAATCATTTTCTGACTCATGGCTCTTCCTTTGACATAAGTATTGTACATCTTCACTCCCCTCTATGTCCTTCGCATCCACCTTCATGCCTGTACTCCTGTGGGATGAGTGGAATCCAAATCTATGCATGTAGGTGTCTTATTACAGAAGCACTGACAAAGGTGGTTATGTGGGTTATTTTCGTCGGGGGGGGGAGGGGGTGCAAGTGTTTGTTAGACAAACACCTGTGGTTTCCATCATTCTTGGAACGGCCTGCAAATGTCATTTGCTCAGTCTTTCATTCATTCGGACACTACTTGCCTGCTAAGCTTAAGATAAATGCCTAATTTCATGTCTTCAAGACATCTCAGTTCTGTTCCCTTGGAGACCTCCTTTTAAATTATTCATCTCTAGATTATCTGATGCAGACACTGAGCTTCAGAGTCTCTAATGATAAAACATTTGACGTTACTTCAGGGTGAACAGCTTCCGCTCATCCACATGTCACAGAGGGTTTCTTCCTTCCTTCTGATGGCCATAATAACAGCTCTCCCTCGCTTTCGTCTTTACAATGGTACCTCGGTTCTCGAACTCACTAAAACTCAAATTTCTTGAAAGTTGAACAAACCAGTTTGACTTAGAACTCGATCTGCATATCTGCAAGTCGAACCGTGAACACTGACCTAATATAAATTGTACGCGCCAGTAAATGAGTCATACTACAATGCAATTCTTACTTGAATGCCTCCTTCACAGACTAGATGATTAACAAATAAAGCAGCTCAACATTACAGTAACTAACAATAAATAAACCACTAACTTACGCGTTGGAACTTCCTAGGATACAAACGTCATGCATGTAACTAAACTCTTCACCCAATAAGGGCAAAGGTGTATCGTCATGGAGGCGGTTCCAGTTTCTGCAGCTGGGTGAGAGGTTGCAATGCATCTAACCGTAATGCTTACGTCAGGATCGGAATGCTTTGCTTTAAGACAGCGCTGTAAGTCGAACGCACCCAATGACTGGACTGGGGAAACAAACTGAAACACGGATTTAATACAGAGGACTAATGACAACAACCAGAAACAGCAAATCACATGAGGATCCCACACGAGGTTAACGAGGGGGCGTGGCACATGGAAGAGGTGTATGATTGGGGCAGGACAGGGGTGAGATAAGATCTTTATCGTTTTGGAAGCCATTAGGAAAAAATGCTCTTATTTTATTCTGTTCATTTTGTGTTTAAATGCTAAAAAAACATATTTAGGTGTATTTTTGCGGGGCTAGGAACCAATTAATTGGTTTTCCATTATTTCTTATGGGAAAAATTCGATCAGAACTTGAACTTTGTAGGATTCAATCCGAAATCCGGAACAGATTAAGTTCGAGAACCGAGGTACCACTGTATTTTCATTTCAGAGGTGACCCCCACTTCAGTGAGTCAACCGGCCTGTCTTGGGAGTGGGTTACAGTTACCGGAAGCCTAACCAGCGGCAGGAATGTGCCAGAAGATTTACTTGCACTGCTCCCTTCATCTTTGGGTGTTTATAATCTCAATTATTGTGATCGACATCTATTTTCTGCTTTCAGCAACTGATTCCATTTAACCTCGGAGTCAATTGCAATCTTCCATTCACCACGGTTTCTGATCAACCAAAGGTACTAAGTGTAAGAAGATGTTTCAACAAGTGCTAATGTATTGTGAAGCACATTGGCACTTCATAGCAAAACAGGGCCCCTCAGTGATCGGTATGGGCAATTATCAGCGCTCGGCGCTAGAGTTAAACAGTCTTCATGCTCCCCGCCTCCACCACTGTTAACAGAAAACCCAATATTTAAATCAGAACTTAGGCACCCTGTTCTAATTACAGTCAATAGCAACTATGATGCTTGAGATATGCACCTCTGGGCCTCGTTTATTTAACAGTCATTGTCCCCACAGGATGCTCCACCACCATTATCGTAACAGGACATGTGACATCAGTGGTGACAGGAAAACTAAACATGATCAGCTAAACGTGATGAAAAAAAAGATGCAAGTATGTTTCAATCAAAGAAAAGACAACTGGAAGCATAAAACGAATTTGCATAAGAGGCCACAATTAGCTCGAACATATTAACATTTTAAGTGCAGACAACGGGAAATACAACATGCAAACGTTTCTGTGAGTTTATTCAGACATCAGCGGTCTACAATTAAAGCTTTCTCTCATGGTCCAGCAGGAACCTTGAAAAAAATTATTTGTACGGCCCCATTAGGAGCGTTAATGGGGCCATACTTAGGGCCGATGCCGTCAACCACATGTATGGTGCAGGCATTTACTAGGCTATTTTTAGGACCCACTAGTTGTCCAAAAAGATGCCCGGGGCACCACATCTCCTGTCCCATAAATAACATTCAGTGGAGGGAAAACATTTCCTGAATAATCAATTACAATCACAGTTATAAACTATAAACACAGATAGTGTTCTTATCTGGCATTAGAAGGACGTGAAGATAACAGGAAGTAAACATCACTGCCACACACCTACAAAAATAATGAAGACTCTTTTCTCATACACTGAAATTAATTCAACTAAATTCTGGCTTTTCTTGTATCTGCATATGGTTTGTGACCATTTGCCTGCTTCATAAAAATGTTTCATCATAGGTGCTAATATATTTCCTATTTTGTCCATCTGCACTAGTTAGGTAATTCATTTCCCACAGAATATCACCACACTAAAAGCTCCTGTCCCCCATTAAGCTTACATTTGACTTTTACCAGAAACTGACATCATGTTTCTTCTGGCTGCAATTAAATGGCCTACACTGTCTGCTGCTCAGAATGGGTAGTTTAATTAAAGGTAGTTTAGTCAGTCAAGGTAAGATAATTCTTTCACAGTAATGTGGCAGGATTCTGAGACAGCAGGGGAAAATAGTCTGCTGTCCTCATGGATTATTTTGTTAATGTTTTCTCCTGTGACGTAAACACATTGTTTTTATTTGCTTGTCCATGAAGGGTCTGCTGGAATCATAGCCTGCAATTTCCTACTGTTAAACACCCAGTGAGAACCCACCCCCCCAGCCCAGAAGACCGTACTCCTTTGCCAGTTCTCTAAGCCATCATCCTTAGCATGCTTCTGTTGATCACATTTCACAGCTCTTCATCCACTGACCTCTTTGCCTGCATCTCCAAGCATGGACCTTTATGCATCTTGCAAAGAACCAGATTTATAAGGAATTTAAGGTATTTGAAGGTATCTCTATGGGGCTGGGGGTAGCACCCAAATAATACAAATAATACAACCAACCTAAATATATATCTAGTTAATTCAGTCATATACATAGTTGTAGATCACCAGGGAAGGGGTTTTCCAGTGTAATGTAGAAATCTCCCATGATCCTTCTTGGTCAGGCCACCAATCACGTCCAGGATGAATGTGATGCTTTCCTTGGGACTAAAGGGAGACTGCCAGTACAGCATAAAAACAAAAGAGATTTATGTTTCTTAACAAGGATCCATCTTAGCACAGAAGTAACAATTTTCCTGGTTTAGAAGGCTAACAAAGTGCCAGGACGCCAGCCCCTTAAAAGAAAATTATATTGTAGGGCCACCCTGAAGACAAAATCTGGCAATGATGCATCTTAACACATTTCACCAGTCAGCGTAACAAGAAAATGGAGGACATGAACATTGTTGTAAATAAGCACCAAAAAAATCCACTCAGTTATCTAATTTGTGCTTCCATAGAGGGCTCAAGCTTTACATCACTGTCAAATGAAAAGCCTTTCCTGACATTACCAAGCAATCAGACAGTCTACACACAGAGTGCATTTTGTAAGAAATTCTTTTCTGCAAGTTCTGCCTCTATTTTAATGTCAATACGTGGGCGTTTGTGAAGAGACATAATTTAGGAATAATGCAGACTTTTTTTCCCTCCTGTGAGTCCTATTCAGCTATAGAATTTTATACATACATATATATAAATAAAAAATACTGTTTTTAGGTATGCAGAAAATGCTACAGGAGAAAACACAAGCCGGAGACCTCCCACCCTGTCGCAGAAAATGAATGATCTTTTTGAACATGCAGCCAGGTTCAGGCCTGCAGGGGGCACTCTACCTGGGGTCCCTCCATATCTGTGCTCACCCAGCCCAGGTGCAGCGCCACACACAGGATGCTGTCTGGTTGAAGATCCACCGGCAAGCACTGGGTCACCATGCTTATCTAACCAAGGCAGGTAGTCCTTACCTGCCAATAGGGGCTGCGCGTTGAAGCCTTTCCCAGCTAGACAGGGGTACTGCAGATTTAGGTCCGAACCCCCTGACCGAATAAACCTCTACACCGTACTGCACACCTTAAGAATGAACCTAAAGGGGTTTCAGGATTTAAGACAGTCACGGTTACCTGAAGAGTATGAGCCTGCCCTGCGTGTTCGGCCTGTAGCCGTAAAGTGCTCATCCTTCTTGTCTCACCCTCTGCAATACAGTGGAGGCACCCCTATGCCCAGAAAAACTATACGAGATTCCGCCCTTTAAATTTAACTAAACGGATAGTCAGGGAAGTACGAGTTATGTCCGTTTAAAAGGAGGGGATTAAACAACTATCACGGTTACATCCATACTAGCAACCCCAGAGCGTTCATGCAGGGAAGTCCTATACAGACAGGTTAAACAGAACATCATGGAAAATAAGACACATTTTATGCAACAGACGGTCGTTAATTAACAGCAATAATATATTTAACAAGATTACTTTCGCCATATCACTACGAACATTCACATTTAGAACATACTATCAAAAACATCGACCTTTTATAAAACAGTACAAACACATATTCACACCTCCTGCAGGGCCCGTCCCTCACATAACAGGTACCTTTTACTCCAATTTAAAGTGCAAAAATGGACTCTGAGGAACATCCCCATGGTACAAATAACATTAATGTACCATCAATGGTACAAAAATGTTCCTCATAGTACATCTCTGTACCTTATAAGGTACATTTACTCTTCAAGATACAGCCCCAGTGACAAGCAAAGTTAAAATTGGTACTCTTTTTTTTCTTACAGTGTACTGTTTGCAGCCAAACATTTATTAATCAGGGGTCATCATGAGCTGTAGGGCACATGACTCCTGCTGATCAAACTTGAGGATGCTCTTTAATCCTACGCTCAGGTGTCAGACTCCAGAGCTGAAAATGGCTTTTAATCTAACTTCACTATCAATTTATATGGTTCATTCTTTGAAAGAAAATAGTATCAAAACAGTAAGAGTGCCATGGCTTCTTCTCTGAAGAGGCCCTAGAGGTCAAGAAAATAACAGAGGAGAAGCAATTCTAATGGAGGAGCAGGCTTGAATTTACTGTGACATTTCAGCTGCCTGACGGGAGCTGATTCGGTAAATATCACAGCACGATCTTCAAGCACCTGAGGAATGCTGGCGGTGGTAGGCTCCAGGCTCACCTTGGAGGCCCTGCAGGGGAAACATTTGAGAGTGCTGCTCTGCTCGCCCCAGGATAGCTCAATGGAGCCCCCTGCTCCATGCTGCTGCCACCTGCGCTTTAACACAGCTGGCATTGCCCGTAAAATAAAATCCACCAAATAGTCGCGTTGTTATGACAAGAAATTACCACCCATTTTAAACATTATGCCATTATGCCATTGCAGACTTGCGTACCAGTTACATGTCAGTTTCCGTTTACGGTGGATACAGTAACTTATTGACGTTATTCATATGCTAAGATACAAAATATCCTGGGTTTGGTGATTTGTCTACCAAAGTGAGAAAAGTAACATCAATATTAAGGATGAGTAATTTGATTATATTAGATTGCGGGATGTGACATGAATGATATTTAATTGTGATTAATTGAAATTAATCCACAGCAGCCCTGTGATTAATCTGATAAAAAAATTAATAGCTTGACAGCACTAATAAAAAGCATCATCATAATCATAATATGAAAAAGAAAAAAAAGAACTACAGTGGGTATAGAAAAGAATCACCCCCTCGAAATATTCCTATTTTTTGCTTTACAGCCTTAAAAGAAAACACACAAACCAATATTTTTACAGCTTTACCTACTCAACGCAACGTATAACATCCAAGTGAAAGATTAATAAAGGATCACCCCCTCCTAAACAATATTTATAAACTCAATGAGGTGTAAGTAACCACCATTTCCATTGCAGACCATGGTTACTTCTACCTGTGATCAACTGTAATCAGTGTGATTAGTGAAGCATAAAAATGGCTGTTCCTGGAGCATTCCCTTGCTTGGTAGTGCAACTGACAGCAAACAACTGACTATGGGTGGCAAGCCACTTTCAAAAGATCTCAGGGACAGAGTTGTGGACAGACATAAGGCAAGAGATGGATACACAAAAAAATCTCAAAGGCTTTATCAATCCCAAGGAGCACAGTAAAGTCCATAATAAAGAATTGACAGGTGTTTGATACTACCTGGATCCGGCCATCCCTCCAAACTAGATGGAAGATCAAGGAGGAAACTGGTAAGAGAGGCTACCTAGAGGCCAATGGCCACTTTGAGGGAGTTACAGGATTTTATGGCAAAGAGTGGTCATTGTGTGCATGTGACAACAACTTCACAAATGCTCCAGAATTGTGACTTGTTCGGGAGGGTCGCAAGGAAAAAGGCATTTCTCAAGATAGGCCACATTAAGCCTCGTTTGAGCTTTGCCGGAATGCACCTTGAGGATTCTGATGCCAAGCAGAAAAGTTCTTATGGCCAGATAAGACCAAAATCGAACTATTTGGCCTCAATACCAAATGGTACACATGGTGGAAATTCAATGCAGCTCACCATCCACAACACACCCTACCTACAGTAAAGCATGGAAGTGGCAAAATCCTTCTGTGTGGGGGTTTCTTGGCTACAGAGCCTGGGGCTCTGCTTAAGGTAGAAGGAAAAATGTATGGGGCAAAATACTATCAAATTCTACCCTCTGCCAGTAAGTTTAAGATGGGCAGAATGTTCACCTTTCAACATGACAACGACCTGAAGCACACAGAAAAACTGACCACACAATGGCTGAAGCAGAAAAAAGTGAATTTCCTCTTGTGGCCCAGTCAGAGCCAAGACCAAAACCCCATTGGGAATCTGTGGAAATATTTGAAGAAAGCAGTTCACCAACACTCACCATCCAATTTGACTGAACTTGAACAGTTCTGTACAGAAGAATGGGCAAATATTGCTCAATCTAGATGTGCAAAGTTGATAGAGAAATATCCCAACAGACTCAAGACTAAAGCAAAAGGTGGTTCAACATATTCACATTGGGGGGTGATCCTTTATTAATCTCAGTATGTCTTGTTTTTGATTTTTAAATAATTTTTCTAAACCAGGGATGTCAAAGTCAAATACATTAGAGGGTCAAAAAACCAAATTTGCTACAAGCCGAGGGCCGGACTGGTTCAATGTTTATTAAAACATATTAAAATGATTGCACGTAA